>CAWUFW010000903.1:1745000-2945000 GCA_963921515.1 Calotriton arnoldi | reverse complement strand
GTCAACGCTGGCTGGGATGAAGTAAATGTCTATGAAAAACTCCTCCAGGCTCTACAAACGGATCCACCACTTACTCCGTTTTGGGATTTTGGGAGGCGACACATCGGGCTTCTCACACGTCCCTCTCCTGCGGAGTTTCTGCATCCTATCAAAGTGGTAAGACACTCTCTTTTGCAGCAAGCGTTGTTTCTATAAATTTAAGGAAATGGTAAATAATTTAAAGGCAGCACTCAACAGAAGCTTGCAAATCTAAAACTGTCAGCATTCCACTTTAACATCCGGAGTTTTTTTTTTGATAATCAAATTTATTGGCATTTTTGGGGGGAAAAAACAGCAGCAACAACATAGACGTAGGCACCATTCAGACATAATAAATACTGCGATATAGTTACAAGAGATTCCCCCAATCTGTTTGTTTGGAGTCTGCTTCCACCCGAACGGCGGACAATCAGTCCAGAGGTCCCAGCCATTTGCCCCATACATGTTTATGCTTATTTGGGCACCCTCTTGCCTCATAGACGGCTCTTTCCTGGGTGGCGCACCAATCCACGCCTCTGCGCCATTTAGCTAAGGAGGGAGGCGCCGAGTCCTTCCAGGCCGCGGCTATATCTCTTTTGGCCACTAGAACTGCGGTCCCCAGGAACAGCCTGTCGGCCCGTGAGCCATCCCACCCCTCCATCACTCCCAGGAGAAGGGCACGGGGACTAAGGGGAACCTCCCACCCCAGCACCTCACCCAATTCAGACACAATGGAAGCCCAGTATTTGGTGAGAACATCACAAGGGCAAACCATGTGATAGAAGTCAGCCGCGTCCTCATTACAGCGCGGGCATCGTGGGGCCGGCAAAAAACCTGCTCTGTGGAGTCGTACCGGGGTAAGATCGGCACAGTGGAGATAGTAGATCTGAATGAGTCAAAGCTTAGCGGAGATTGTGAGCGTCCTGGGAGCCATCAGGGCGTCCCGCCAGTCCTCTTCATCAAGAGGGCCAAGCCATCGATCCCATCGGGCCCTGAGAGGCTCTATTGTTGACGGGGTGTTGTTGACCAGGGATCGGTAAATTTGGGATATCCCCCCCCCCTTTCCCAAACTTCCCATAAGGATTTTGGCCTCTAAGGGGCTAAACTCAGGGAGGGTTGTGTGATCAGGGACATGAAAGGTCAGGGCGTGTGGTAGCTGGAGGTATCGAAAGAATTGGGTGGAGTGCAAGGAATATGTCTTTTGAAGGTCTTGGAATGAGGACAGGTGTCCCCCCCCACCCCCATTTATCTCCCAAGCAGGTCACGCCGATGAGGTCCCATTTATGGAACCCCGGCAAATTCGCAACCTCCCGTAACCATGTGCCATGCCATAATGGTGTTTGTAATGAGAGCTTATTGTCCCATTGGACATGTCGCAGCACGGAACGCCATGCCAGGAGTACTGTGCGGGTAATTGGTGGCTGGGTGCGTGGGATTGGGGCCCCATAGAGCATGGCAGAATGCGAGAGAATCTGAGGCTTTCTAGCTCCAGTCGATAAGTGGGGTCTGACCACCCTCCATTGTACCAGTCATGGATCACTAAAAGGCGCGTGGCAAGGTAGTACAGGAACGGATTTGTCATTCCCATACCCCGTCGTATGTGGGCCGTTGACACGTTGTGAGAGCCAGCCGCGATCTCGCTCCGCCCCAGAGGAAGGTTGTGATTAGACCATCTAGCTCGCGGAACCAGCTGCAAGGGAGATGGAGTGGAAGGTTTTGAATAATGTAGAGAAGACATGGGAGAATCATCATCTTAAAAAGTGCGACCCTGCCTAGGGGGTTTAACGGGAAGGTCTGCCAGCGACGGAGGTCCTCCTTCACACATTTGAGGAGTGGAGTGAGATTAAGGGACCAGATCAATTCAGGAAGGAGTGCCACCCAGATCCCAAGATATTTGAATGAGAGCCTACGCAAGAGAATAGTTGCCTGCCAGTCCACACATTCCCTTGAAACATGGAGTGGTACCACTGTGGATTTAGCCGGGTTAAGACGCAGCCCTGATGCCTTTTCGAACAGGTGGAGGATGTGGAGAGCTCTCGGCCGAGACAGGGCCGGGTCAGACAGATAGAGGAGAACGTCGTCGGCATAGAGGGCAATGCGGTCCTCATGAGATTCCTGCCAACGCCAGCCCTGGATCTGGTCATCACTGCGGATACGACACGCCAAGGGTTCAATCGCGAGAGCGAATAGGGGAGGGGAAAGCGGACATCCCTGGCGGGTCCCTTTCTCGATCGGAAAGGCATCCGACAGCGCACCATTTATGAGAACTCTAGCTGACGGAGTGGAGTAAAGGACCTTCACCATCCCTTGGTAGGAGGGCCCGAACCCCGCTCTTTCCAGTACGTCCCTGATGTAGCCCCAGTTCACCATATCAAAAGCCTTTTCAAAGTCGAGTAGTAACATCCAGAGTTTTAATGAAAAGTCTATTAACTGGGAAAAAGAAGAACCGACATTTCACAGTATTTAGACTTCATCACTTTTCCACATGCTCTGCACTTACTATTGTGGTTGGATGGACCCAGATTACAGAAATACTGGAATCAAAGCAACATCTTCATTTTCTACAGCAGCGCTTGTACTTTGCCAAGCGAGTAGACACTATCCTGATCTGGGCACCCATCTCCTGCTTGAAACTCAAACTGAGTTGATAGTTTTCTATAGCAGCTGAAGATCTGGCCGTGGCCCTCCAAGAAGAAATTTAGGGCCATATGTTAAAGGACTGGCGAAAACTATCGCTAACGTTAGTTAGTGGCAGTTTTCTTACCGCCGTGTACCGCTGAAAACTATCGCCATGTTAGCGACGTATTTACAAGCCGTCGCTACATGGCGATAGCTTCAGGGATCGGCGGTGAAAACTGCCGGTAACATTAGCGTGATGGCGATAGGAATTCCAGCGTTAGCGGGCGAAAACCAACGAAAGGCCCATTAGCGCCAAAAAAACGCACGTTAGTCAGCCCAGCGTGAGTTTTTTTAGCCTCTATTGGTAAAAATAGCCTATCAGTCGACCTCCAATAGAAAATAGGCAAAAAAAACAATGAAATGCAGAATGGAGCAGCCAGGGCCAAGTGCAGCACACATCAACAACCCCCTCAAGCCACCCAACATCCAGGATGACCAGGATGAGAGCCTGGATGCCTTGCAGGACCTGCGTCTGGAGCCTGGCTGCCTCGCTGGACCTGCATCTGGAGCCTCGATGCCTCGCTGGACCTGCGTCTGGAGCCTGGAGTGGGATACGGAGGAGCTGTGGAGTCGATGAGCTGTGGTGGTAGACATTGAGGCACAGCGATCGTCCGTACCTGGTGGTGAAGTCTGGCAGGTCGCATGGAGACACGTTGATGACCTGTGTGAGAAGACCGCCTTGAGCCCCTTGGAGCTGTGAATGGTAGAGGCGCTCCTGCGCACCAACGTAGGAAGGCCTGCATCGCATACTACGATCCACCACTACACCGGGGTGCACGGAGGGGATTACCAATGGCTCTCTGCATCACAGGCCGGATGATGTTGCACTGGCCGGACGCTGTGGAGGGTGAGGTCCCTGATCTGCGCCAAACTTGTGTGGCGGGAGCGCTGCAACTTCACGCCTAAGGGGGCCCTGCTGCATCAACTGCATCGGGAGGTTCACCAGCGGACTTGTCGGCGACTGCTGTACCCAGGCTTGTGAAATCCCACCTGGCTGAGGCTCCTGCTGGCTGAGTCACATATTTGGAGAGAGTGCAGCGGATTGCGCCACGGTGTCAATGTCCAGGTAAGGAGAAGGTGGGACGCGTAGCGGAGGAGGCCCGGGGGTCGAGTCGCCCAGGCCTAGCACCTGTAGATGACGCACCCCCAGTGGCGGCTCATACGTTATAGCGGAATAGCGTCGCCCCACTGCTACCAAGCAGTGCAAGAAGAGGAAAAATCATCAAATGATGATAACTTCCTGAGGTAATCGTGCTATGTTTCCTTTGCGGGCGGGAGGGTGGGTAGGGCTGCTCCACTCACGGAGCAGGGCAGGGGTGGAGTGGCATGCCCACTCAAGTGCGCAATGACTGTTTGGTGGCCCACTCAGGCCGCCCAAAGCAGTCACGCGCACTGTCCTGTTCGCAATGTAGGCTGCATTACAGCCTGCATGAAGAACATGCCCACCCCTCCAGCCCCTGGCTGAACGCCTTGTCCCAGCGCCAATGACCAATCCCAATGCCGCATTGCGGCACTGTGATTGGCTTAGGGGAGGGAGCCTGGCTGCCTACTTCCTGTTCCTGGAAGCAGACTCAGGAGAGCAGGAGCAACGAAGACACGGGACCCGGGCTCAAGGTAAGATTTCTCTCATTTAAATATTGACAGCACGCGCTCAAACACACACACCTGCGTCCAAGGCCCATCCAGTGTCTTTTCCGGCGTTTCCCACCTCCCAGCTGTCCAGTCCCCCTGGCAGCACTTCTTAATGGCGGACGCTGTGTGGCCATGCGCAGCGGGCGTACCACTGGTGTGCCAAAGGTATATATGAAGTTACGACGCATACCATTACATCGCATTCTATTACAATGCATACTGATACTAGGCATATTGCAACAGTAGGGAAGGTGTTGGATAGCAGAGATGTAAATATTACTATTCCCACTTCAGTGAGTGCAACCCTAAAACTAACCCTTGCACCCCAAAGCAAACCCTGAACCCTAAAATTCATCTTTGAGCCCCCAAACACACCCTAAAAATCATATTTGACCCAAATGCACACCCCAATTTTCATAATTGACCCCAAAACACACCCCAAATTTCAAATTTTACCCCATAAAACATCCCAAATTTAATCTCCGACACCCGAAACCCATACCCACCCTAAAACTTAAAAATATCCCATTACTGACCTCACAATGCGTTGTAATGAAATGCGATGTAAAGGCACCTGCGTTGTTGGGGTTGCGTTGTAAAGATATTACGATGTAATGCCTGCATTGTAATGGACGTCTCCCGTGCCAAAGGCAATCCCATCTGCGTCCGTCTGCCCCTGGAACGCGCTCAGCACCAAGCACCCTTCCTCTTGGACACTCCACCGCTACGACGCCAGCATCCTCCTCGCCATCAGCCCTGGAAGCCACATCGCCTGCCAGGACCAACCTCTGTTCCGGACCGGACATCGCCATCACTGATGGCTACTGAATCACCCGCAAGGACCACCCGACCGTCCAGGAGGAGGCATTGCCATCACCTACAGAAGCACACTCCGACTGACCACGCACTCTAATGATCCAACGGTGACCATGGAACACCTCAACTTCCAGATCCGGACCAACTCCAAGCCCATCCTCTGCGGCACCCTCATATGCAGGCCCCTCCGGGCCATGGACCCCCATTATCCGATACCATTGTAGATCTCATTGCACCCCAGGCTCTCCCATCCACCGACGACATCCTACTCGGTGAACTCAAGTTCCACCTGGACAACCCCAGTGACCAGAAACCACCCCCTCCTGGGGAAGCTCCCCAACATCAGACTCAAGCAGCTAGCCACCGCAGCAAGCCACATAGCAGGACACATGGTCGAGCACGTCTCCTCTGCCAGCGTGAACTTCAACTACATCCACACCACCGGACTCACCTGGACCGACCATCATTGTATACATCACGTCTTCACCATGCCCACCGTACACCACCGCCATCATCGCCCCCCCTCGCAGCTGGATCAAGGCTAGGCCTGGGCGGTGAACTTCACTCCGTTCGCGGAGTTTGCATAATTTTCTGCACTCCGCACTCCGCGGAGCTTGCGGAGTGCAGAAAACTCTGCTTCGCGATGTGCAGCAGAGTTTTTTCCCCGCTCGCGATCGCGAACGGTAAGTTCGCGAGCGCGAGCTGCCGCTCGGGTAGAATTTCTACCCGGGCGGCAGGAATACCAGCACAAACTGCAGTTCACACTGCACTCCGCCACTCGTGGAACTTCGCGGAGGTTTTTTGTAACTTCGCGGAGTTCCGCATAGCAAAACTCGGCGAACTACGCCCAGGCCTGATCAAGGCCACCGAAGAACATCTCGTCAACTCCCTCAGCACCACCACTCCGCCAACGCTTACAGACGATGACACCGCAGCGCGCAACCGCCACCGATTGATCTCCAACTGCGCCGACACCCTGGCACCCCTCAAGAACAGCACTGTGTCAGTACCTTACGCCTGCCTGATGGCAGGCGTAAGGGTGACGCAGTGCCACAGGGATAGGCTGGCCCCATGCATTGCTGGATTTGGGTCATGGTTGTGACACGACTGCAGCAATGCGTGACTTTAGCGCAGACAGATACGTCAGGATTCCAGACGTGTCTGTCATTACTTGCGTCATGGAGTGCTGTCCAGTGAATACAGCGCATCCATGGTGTCGCAAGAAGGGGGAAGTGAAAAGTGTTGCAACGATGTCTTGTCGCAGCCCTGCAACACTTTTCATGACTGAGGCCCAGGAATGCGCACTATCTTATTGATGGTGCGCATTCCTGCCCTGTAGTTTTGTTGCAGGGCAGCGCAGCAACATTGCTTGCAGCACTGCCCAGCACCAAAACCTGCTGAAATGAGGCCCCAAGTGTTATCTCCATTTTTAAGACCAGCTATTTTCTGGTCTTAAAAAACTGCCTCTAACTGCAGTTAGCAGCAGTTTTTTTGGTCCTCCAAAGTTCAGGAATCCCCTTGTAAATATCGCGAAGTGGGGTTAGCGGCCGTTTTTGCACAGGAACGCCTCCCTTGCATGTCATTATCGCTAACAGAAGTGGCGATCTTTAGAATGGACGTTTTTGCCGGAAAACTGCCGCTAACAGAGGTTAGCGGCAGCTTGTACATAGGGCGAGAAAAATCTCACCGCAAAACCGTCAGAAAAGTGCCGCTAAGGCGGCGTTAACTCCTTGTACATATGCCCCTTGGTGTCTCTGCTCTCACCCTCCTGTGATAAATTCACTGATAATATTCAACCACAGTTAAAGTGCAGTTATATTTAAGGAATAAAATAGAAAACTCCCTGAAATCCCCCAGTTATGGTTAGGTCTGTAAGCCGTAGCTTGCATGCCTGCTGTGGAAACCATAACTCACAGATCAGATGCAATGCTCACGACCGTATCCTTGCTGAAACAAGTGCCTTTACAAATGATCTCACTAGTGATCATTAACATTATGCATGACGTCACTTGTGTCTAAAGTATGATGTCCTTGGAGTATGTGTTAATTTAAAGATATGGTGTGAAGCCCTCTTATTTATTATGAGAACATAAGCATTGCATTTGGAGTGTGAGTTATGGTTTGCAAAACCATAACTGATCTTTAACTGTGTTTTTTTAAGTGAATTTCAGAGAATTTACATTAAGGTGTCATGCCCCAGCTAATCACAACTACATATTAATTGTGTTTAGATGGAAAGGCATACATGCTTTACTGATGGATGTGTGGATCTATGAGGTGGGTGGATGGTGGATGTGGTGGTGAATCATAATGCCTCTGTATCCTATAGAAACTTACCATCCCACACACATTCTGCAAGGCCTTCAGCTGAATGCACCACTAGTTGACTGCAGGACCTGGTCAGAGGCCCACCCTGCAGCTAATCAGATAGATAGCCTTCGGTCACGTGCAACTGTGTTGTGAAGGTTCAACCAAACTCTAGTATAATTATACCAAGGTTATGAGCACATCAAAGCTCTTTTGACTTACCCCCTTTTAACTTTACTACCCCCATGTGAGATCTGCATGAAAACTGGTATCTTTGCACTGGGCTTAACTTTATATACACACAGACAACCAAACATGTAAATTGCTGATAAATGTGCAGATTTGTCACTCTAATTGTGCCAAATATATTAACACATTAATATTCCTGCCCCTCTTTTAACTATTCCTACCCTTGATGGACCTGCATGAAATTCAGCGTATCAGAAGTTAAACATGTCAAATTTCACATAGAGCTTGAAATGGCACTAAAATCATTATCAAATCAAAGATTTTTTACCCTACTTTTACCTTGCCCAACTCACTTTATCAGATTCTATTGAAACCAGAAATCCCTGCCCTGGGCCTAAATTGCTAACAGCCTGTAACATTTAGGATTAAATAAATAAATAACTTTTTCAACTCTCATCCCCTTAAAGGTGCACCCAAGTGTGCACCTGCTTGATGAGCGGCATGAAACAAATTATCAGGAGTAAGGTAAACAATCAAAGTGTCTGTCAAATATCATGCAGATCTACAAAATTGCCAAAAATGTTAACAAAGTATGATTGTTGTCCCAGCCTTTCATTTGTCCCCCCCCACTTAGTGGATCTGAATGAAACTTGAGATTCATGCATTGGGCTTAAACTTACTATAATTCCGTCAAATTTCTTGCAGATTCATTAAATAGCAGAAACTTTATTGGTACATGAAAAACCTTTTGCCCCCATTAAACCCCTCCACCAATGGATCTGCATGGAACTTACCATACTCACAGACTAACCATTCTAAATGTTTGCCATATTTTATATGAAGTTGTCATTGGCTGTCACAACTATAAACAAATTACTTCTGTATTGACCCTCTTTTAACTGGCTCCTCTCTCCTTTATGGACTGGCACAAATATAAAAACACGGAGAGTAATCTAAATATGCTAAGAGTCTGCCAAAATTTTACAAATGTTTTGAAACTGTCAACACTCTTTCACCTCTCAAGAGATTTTAGCCCTTCGAAGTCCACCAATGCTTTTTTTCAAATGCTAATATCTCAGTGAATACTTCTGTTTATCATTGTTGCTTTATCAGAGAGTAAAGGTTCCTCTGGGAGGTAAAATGGGAAAATGGCATTTGGCTTGTGAGCAAGGACTGGAGAAGTCCGAAAAGCGCTAAGCCTCTGAAAATAAGAATTCTCTGTATGTTGCTGGCTTTGCTGCATTCCAGAATAAATAATTGGAATCTGTTTGGGAGTGCACCTTCTTCTGAGGGCAACATTTCTCATGTATTTAAACAGCGGTCCAGCCGTGAAGGCAGCACCACTGCATGAAGGAGCAGGTCTGTGTGACTTTATATTTTGTCACATTTGGAACAACAGTTAAGGAGATTTCCAGCAAACCCGGTAATGTTACTTTGGATTTGCCTACTGTAGGGTGATTAACTGTGTTTTCATTTCTTGTTTGGGTTCAGCAAACCCACTTGGGATAAAATGAAATGTGCAGGACATGCACTTGTCATACTCACTTTAAGAGGCCCACTTCAGGGTAGAACTTTGTGAACAGGTCCCTGCAATCAATCTGCTGAACTGCCATGCATTTGGCCTGTGAGCAAGGACTAGGGAAGTCCTAAACGCATTAGGCCTCTGAAAATAAGAATTCCCTGTATGTTGCTGGCTTTGCTGCATTCCAGAATAAATAATTGGAATCTGGGAGTGCACCTTCGTCTGAGGGCAACCTTTGTATATTTATATATCTATGTATAATATATATATATTCACTGAAAAAGGTTATAGTTAGGCTCAGATTTCACTCGTACAAAACCATTGAAATTCAGAAGTTATAGTTACCTGAGCTAACTACAACTTACACCCCCGCAATGCACTGCTTATGACCTCATATATTACATCACTCATGACTTGGCCAGTGACATCACTGATGACATCTGAAATTACTATTAGAATTTAGATTACCGACCCTGGGTTTATGGTATACCACTTTACAAGGGACTTACAGGTAAACTGAATATGCCAATCAGGTATATACCAATGTCACCATGTTTTAGGGGAGAAGCACATGCACTTTAGCACAGGTCAGCAGTGGTAAAGTGCTCAGAGTCCTAAGGCCAACAAAAAGATACCACAAGAAGTGGAAAGAAGCAGGCAAAAAGTTGGGGGAAGACCACCCTAAGGATGACAGGTCTAACACCCCACATATTACATAAATCATGACCTCTTCTATGATATAATTGATAATATCACTGCAACATTTGCTGTAAAATTATTAATGAGAAAACTGTGCATGGCAGGGGCGCGAGTTATAGTTACCTTAGGGCACAACTTATAGTTACTTAAGATAACTATAACTGCTGAAATTCTATTTTTTTTGTGTGTGTAAAATCTGAAGATAACTATAATGGCCCAGTAAACTTTGATTTTTTTCAGTGAATTTCTAAGGATTTTTAAATTCTATGTCCTAACTATAACGTCCCTGTAACCTTTAGTTTTTTCACTGAATTTCTATGGCTTTTTAATGCTATTTCCTAACTATAACGTCCCTGTAACCTTTCGTTTTTTCAGTGAATTTCTAGGGCTTTTTTAATGCAAAAATCCTGGGAGAGGATGTAGCCTAATAGCTAAGGCGGTTGACCTCAAACCTGGGGAACCGGGTTCGAGTTTCGGCAACGACGCTCAACATCCTGTGATTCTGGGAAAATGACTTAATCTCCCTGTGCCTAACAAAAAAACAAAGAATGTAACACAACTGGTGCTCATGTAAAGCACTCTGATACCTGATACCTTTGGGTCAAGTTCGCGCTATATAAAACTTCGAAAAAAAAGTCATATATAATTAATGTATGTGAATCCAACAGCTGCCGCACATGGAGGGGGGGGTGGCCGCAGGGCCTAGCCTGCGGATAGGCCCTGTGGCCCACCGCACAAAGGCAGCCAACCTGTGGGCACCCCTCCTTGGACTGCTATTTGCCCCAGGGACCCCATTGCCTGGGTTCTGGCATCATATTTTAGGGGAAGTTGAGGCACAAGGCTCCCACCCCTAGGCCGATTTTGGCCCTGGTGACCCCATCTCCCGGGGCCTGGCACTATATTTAATGGGGAGGGGCACGCAGACCTCCTCCCCAGGAAGAGTTTGGCCCCGAGGACCACATACCCTGGGGCCCACCATATATTTGGTGGGCGAAGGGGAGGGACACATGTGCCCCTCCCTGGGCTGATTTTGGCCCTGGAAGCCCACCCCTGGTGCATTTGTTTAGGGGGGTACATGGCCCCCACATGCATGGCCATTTTTGGCCCTGGAGATCCCGTCCCCCGAGGCCCACCACTATATTTATGGGGGGGCATGCAGCCCCCCTCCATGGACCCAATTTGGCCCTGGTGACCCCATCTTCCGGGGGCCCAGCCATATTGTACAGCCGGAGGGGACACGCATTCCCCCTACCTGGGCCGATTTCGGCCCCGAGCACCACATCCCCCAGGGACCAGCACTTTTTTAATGGGGAGGGAGGCATGTGGCCCCCCTCCCCGGGCTGATATCAGCCCTGGAGACCCATTCCCCTGGGGCCCGGCCAATTACTAAAGGGGGAGGGGGCCATGCGGCCCCCTCCCCAGACTAATTTTGACACCCCTTCCCCTGGGACCCACCCAGCAAAGGGTGGATGCCCTGGTGCCCAACCAGGGCACCCACCAAATCCTGGTTGGGGGCTGCAAGGGCAGCCACAAAGCTTCTGCTGCCTCAGCCGGCTCCCCACATCCAGCGGGAGCCAGCATTGCTCTCGCCCGCAGGGAGCCGCTAAAAATGCTGTGCCCTGGGGTGGGAGCAATATTCAGATCTGTTTTCTTGCCCGCATCACTGCAGACAGGGAAACAGATCTGAAGTGAACTCCCAGCTGGCGGGAGCATTGTTAATGCTCCTGCCAGCTGGTAGCAGACTTTGTATTTGTTCTTGCTTAGGGGAGCTTTGAAATTGATCCCGCCAAGCCAGTGCAAACACAGGTTGCCCGGCCTGCGCCAGTGTGGGCAGGGAAACCGTTATGTCACGGGGTGGCACCCCAGGACATAGCAGGAGCCGGCCCTGGGGGATGGAGTACCAAGTGCCATTAATGGCTCTGGGAGGGATGCTTCTGGGAGGGATGCTATGCGGCCCTACTCTCCTTTGGTATTGCGGCCGGGCCCAGGGGATGGGGTCTCTGGAGCAACAATTAGCCTGGGGAGGGGGGCTGTTTGCCCCTCCCCCTTTTTAACTTTGTCCAGGCCTTGGGGGATGAGGTCCACAGGACCGAAATCAGCCTGGGGAGGGGGGCCGTGTGCGTCTCCCTACCCCATAATAATCTAAACAATTCCCCTCTGGGACCTGTCCCACCTGGGGGGCTTAAAAAAACAAGTAAAGGATCCTTCACAAATTCACAGCAAAATTAAAAAAACAAATCACCACCACCAGGCCTAGGAGGTCAGGGTATTCTTACCCTGCCCCCCTTTTTAAAAAAAAAAGTTTTTCTTACGACTCGGGCCGAGTCCTGAGTCTCAAGATGGTTGACACCACTCCCTGGTTGAGGAGATGGCAGCCAATCAGATCTCAGCATGAGATCTGTTGGATCTGCGGACCCTTCACGTCCCTAGATATGCATAAATCTTTTTTTTTAATTACTTAAAAACTATTGAACAGATTTACATGAAATTACAACAAGAGATCTTTCTGAACCAAAATCTAGATTTCTGCCAAATATGGTGTAATTCTGCTCAGCAGTTCGGACTGTGGGCGTGTCTAAAATCCATATGGGAAATTGCATGGGGGAAACACGTTTTGGGAGCTCCTCATTTTTCTCGGTCCACGCTTGGCAAATCATCCCGACACTTTCCAGACAGCAGCTGAATTGAGTGGCAAACTAGTTTTGAAACGTTTGTGAATATTGGTCAAACAGCACCAAAGTCATAAGCAAAACAAAAAATGATTTTCTTATGGAAAATAAGTCCAAATTATAACTACCTACTGGCGAACACACACACACACACACACGCACGCACACGCACACACACACATTAATGAAGCCTCTTCCACAGATTTAAGCCATTCTTTCTTCCCCGTAATTATAGCTCTACAGCCCAGGCTTTTGTCCCATGTCAGTAGGGTCAATAATCTGATCTACCAAATTCCTAGTTCCTTTCAAAGTCGTAAGACACGCTGCTGTCTGCTTTTTCACCCAACAAACAAAATTCAACCACATTGTTCCAAATCTGAGGCAATTTAACTTGCTCCACCTCTTAGGAAGTTACTGTGTGAGATACAAGCAATCTGCTCAACTAGACTAACTTGATATATTACATATTTCTGGCAGTCTTCGCACCACAAACAGCAAACCCTTTAAATCCATAGAACCAAAAAGCCTAGAAAAACAGAAAATATATGACTAAAGAGAGCCAGTACTTGGTGAATAATCTGATTTGGAGCACAATGCTGCGTATCTAAGAGGGGTGAGTGATTTGATTTGATAGTGAATTATGTAGAAAAGCGTTTAATCTCATCCAAACTGGTTTTGAAATATTTGCATAAATAAATAGGTTTATGAGATTATTTGTGGCATATAACTCTGGGAAATAGTATTTGCACATAATTTAGCATCTAGCTTTTTTAGTGTGTTTGTCAGTGCTGGCAATTTATTTAATGGTATTGTATATGTAATTGCTTTTTTATATACATTTTATTAAATGTATGTATCTACATTTACTGAAAAAAATAAAGGTTAAAGTGACGTTATAGTTAAGTATGGTAATAAGATCTCAGCTTACTTTAAAAAAACACAGAAATTCACTGAAAAAAACAAGGGTTGAAGTGACGTTATAATTAGGTGTTGAAATTAGAACTAACGTCTAAAAAGAAAAAACAAAGTAATTCCCCAGTTATAGTTTAATGAATTAACTATAACTTAAGCCCTCATCATACACTCTTTATGACCTCATGACATATTAAATGGAATCATTGTTGACAACACTCACAATGTCTCAAACGACATCACTGATGACATTATGTAAAGATTGTTATGGCGTCCTATGGGGTAAGTAATTCAATAGCCTACACTCATGCCCAATTTTCGATCATCAATCAAGTGATTATGAGCCTAACCTTTGACCACATGCTAGATACATAGCATATCTGTCAAATCACCCACATTTGGTGGATGTTACCCTCTTTTACTGGTATTCACACACCTAACAAGCAAAATGCTACTTCCATACAGTTTGATGGGGTCACCTCATTTTTAAAGCTTGAACACCCTCCTAGGAGTTCAAATTATATTCACCCTAACAGGATCACCCTCTTAAATACTTCACATAACCCACAGCTTTAAGTTAAGAGATTGAGAGGTATGCATTTGCTACTAATAAGACACCATCTGCCAGACTTTATGGACAACATTCCATAGTTTGGAAAAACACACTACATACATTCCTGCAAGGAGCACAATGGCATACAGCCTTAGAGACATGGTTACAACCTCAGTTAATTTATACCATTTCTAAGTCCCCCCCCAAACATTTTACAACAATCTGCAGCGCTTCAAAGTCTTCAGAAAGTTCTGGAAATAAACATTCACATCTCATAAACGTTCTTTCTTAAATAAAATGTGTCTATAGGATTGTATTACAACTATTTAACATGGGCACATGCCCAGAAATATATTCGTGGAAAAGCTATTGTCAACAGAAGCTTTGGCTTTTCTTACAGATTTTTTGCAACAGGATTTGTCTTTAAGCCACAACCTACATGGAAACATGAATCTGCAACCCACATCATGTGCACTCAGCCTTTACCTTTTTTAACAAGGAGTACTACTTGCACTACAAATTTTACTGATTTGTGAATGGTGCACCATATAACTTTCAATACACACTACCACACTTGCCTTCAGGGCAATTTCAATTCTATGCACTCACACGTGTCCACACAGTAACTCTAGGCCCTTTGCTAACAACTTTCTTTTCTAAAAGTATGTAAGGGTTTATTGAATAATGTGTATAGAAGTATTATGGATGATGTAATTTGAAATGTCATTAGTGATGTCATCAATTATGTCATTTCATGTTTCATCAGTGGTGTCATCAATTATGTCATTTAACATACCATGCGTGATGCAATATGTGAGGTCATAAGCAGCGTATGATGGGGGTGCAAACTGTAATTAGTTCCCTAAACTTTAACGGGCAAATTTCTGTAGTTTTTTAGTTTTAAAATGTTTGTTCTTATCCCATGCAACACCAACCTATAACATCAGTTTAACTCTTATTTTTTTCAGTCAATTTCATTTTTTTTAACATAATCTAAAACCTTATTACCATACCGAACTATAACATGAATTTAACCTTTGTGTTTTGGAGGTGAATTTCTGTGTTTTCTTTAACCACATTCAAAGTTGAGCATACATCCAACCCAATTTGGACCATGTGCAGGGGGGTTGGCTGCAGGTCGTGCCTCTAGCTTGCCTCTGACCCCAACCTCCGCAAATGCTCTAACCCCATGGGCACCCACCCCCCACTGTACACAGCTTTAGCCGAGCACAGTAGTCGGTTGGCTCTGTGCCCAACCTACTGCAGTTAGCCAATACTCACTGCACATGGCCTATGGCCCGCACAATGACGGTTGGCCACAGGGTCTGGTCATCCCTTCTGTTTCTTTTCACTTTTTTTTGTACCATGTCAACACATTACTGGAACAGATGTGCCACAGGGGGTACCTCGCTGGGTACTCCAGTATCCGGCACTGGTACAGCAGTACCCGTGACACAAAATGTATATTTTTTTCATTGACTTCATGGGGACATGGCCCTGGTTGTTAAAGTGTACCCACATGTGGCCTTTGATTTATTTTGCAGAACGAGTCCTCGAGTCCTGCAGTGGCTGCCACAACATATTCTCCATGTTGTAGACAGGCAATCAGCATCCACCCTTCCACTCTGAATAGGCAATCAGAGCATATCTTGACACCAACGGTCAATGGTTATATATATATTATTGGTAACAGTGTAATATGGACCTATATTTGCATTGAGAGGTTCTGGTGACATTTATAAACCAAGCTACTTGTTACGTCAAGTCAGTAATTCTTTATTCAGCCAATAGAGACCATAAAAGCACATCTACTTGCCACATATTTTTTATATTTCAAGATTAATTGATTTTAGTACTGTGAAGAAAGATTTAGAGTATTTGAGCATTATCCATTTAGTATTCATTGCCTGAGACTGCAGATATGTCTGTCAATGTTTTGAGAAATGTGGGTTTTTGTTTGTGATAATGAGCTAATATTTGAAATGCACTTTATGCAACAAATAGCACACACAAAGAAAATAAAGTGCAATGTGGAAGAGAGTAACTTTTTGCTGATAAGGTTTTGCTTTTACAATGGTTATTATCACACACCTTGGGAGGATTCATTTGTAGATGCTTGCATCAAGGATGGGCCTGCAAGGGTGAGCTTGGTAGGTGTGCTGATCAATGGTCTAAGATCAACACTGTCATTGTGAAAGGTTTAAGACGAAATATGGTGTTTAACGTTTGCATTTGCTTACTGAAGCTAAATATCCTGCAAATAAATTCAGCACTGTGAATTATGGGAAACAATTCACAGTTAGACCTCTTTTTTGCGAAATATTAGTTTCGAAATTACTGGTAACATTTACTAGGAAGGCTTACTTATGTAATATATGGAAGTTTGTGAGTGTGAGTGTCTGTGTGTGTGCATGTCTGTTTTTTTATGAATTATCTAAATAAACAATTTATTGATTGACTGAAACAGAAAAGCAAACAATTGATTCCTATCTGTCCACGCTCTAAAGCTATTATCACATCTCCATCTTCTCTGCACCACACCAGCAAAAAAATCTTCTAAAAAGTGTAGCTATGAAGTTGAAGTCTTCCATAGACTGTAGTTTGTGATAAGTGGGATTCCACATTGAACTGCCTGTGCATCCACCCACCAAATAGAAAGAGCTCATACCCAGTGCCTTTTCCATGTGTCAAATCTTAGGAAATACATCTCAGAGCAACCTTTACTTTTTCCAACTCTGTAATGTATTTAATCTTAATTACCATTCACAGCTCAGGTATTGTTCTCTGACTAACTTTGGAGTTGAAAGTTTGGTAGGACGACCTCGCCCAATATTAGGCCGTTTGGAAGGTAAACTTTGGAACGAGCCTTCATATCACATACGTATTACACTGAACCAAATGCAACCAGCATGCAAATGTTCACAATAAATTGGAAGGTTGTTCTTCCTTTATCAGGTGACTGTATTTTGCAACGTTTGCGAAAACATGGATTAGCTGTTACTGTCTACGTATACTAATATTAATAAAAATCAATAACGTTAAAAAAAAGAAATTGGATGGTGCCCTCTTCTTGCCTTGTGTCCGTAAAAAGGAAACTGCACCCCTTCCACTGCATACCATAACTCTTGCTCAAATAGTATTCAAAATATGAGATAAAGGTCCCAGAAATCCTCTGCTGTCCGCCACTCAATGTCAATGACTAGGCTGTTGTTTTGCAAATGCTCTGCCAACATGGCACAGATACTTCAAATAAAAACTTTTCTTTGTAACTAATAGACATGTTGGATTTACCTCTGCTTTCCCTCTACATATTCATATAGCTATTGTGGCACTAATAAAGGAGCATGACATCTGTATTACATTAAAATGTGTCTATGAGCCTTAACATTATTGTGTTAAGATGTGATATCAACAGCTGTTTCACTTACCTTCTTAGCTCTTTCATCTTTGCATTTCTTTTGTTGTGCTTCTAATTTAGCCTCTCGTTGGACATCTTGTCCAATTCTCATTAAAAGCAGCATTTCTTGGAGCTTCCAGTCCTAAATGTTACATGATTTACAATGTTATGCTTACAATAGCCATCAAATGTATTATGTGCCATTTAATAACATACAACTGATTTAGCAAATTCTTCTGTCAAAGAGATTGACAAGAGCCAGATTAAAACAAAACAATTCTATGAGCAAAACTTACCGACTCCTGTTATTTATGCATGTGTAATTGAGAAATGATTCTCAAAGCTATTAGCTTCTAATGTATCCATGGATAAAGGCAAAAAGTCTAAGTTACTTATGTCTACCTTATTGATGACTGGAAACTGTGTATGGAACAAGGGGTGGGAGTTACTTGGTATGCACCTATAAATAAAGAGGCCTTTAGGGACATCAAACTCAAACACAAATGACCATTGGAGTGAAAAGTGAGGTGAATTACACTAATCATTTCAGAACGGAAAAGATGTACTTAACAAAATGTGTCATGCGTGGTAAATTGTTCTACTGGAGATAAGAAGAATGAAACTGAAAAAGTTCACAGTTTAGCAAGTTCCTGATCCTACTAATGCTTGTCTATTTTATTTCATTTTCAGTGCTATACAGTAATTCAAAACTGTAAGGTGTGAAGATGCTTTACAAGTAACCAAAATATACAATAGCATGAGACAAGAGTGTAGATCTAACAGGAGCCAAAATCAAATGACAGGTTAGAAGCAATTAGGAAGTTTGGATGTAGAGAGTTCTCAGGCTAGTTCATATCCATGTAAAAAGAATTCAGGTGCACACAGAAAAGATTTGTTTTTAATCGTTTCCTGAACGAATGTCAGTATAGTTGGTGTAGTTCGGATCTCAATTCGAGGCACGGCATGATTTGACCTCTCAGGACTTTTTTATCTCCAAATATGTTAAGAAGACTGGTGTTGGGTGACGCAGTGCAGGTTGATGGCTTTGTATGCAAGGAATCCGAAAGACATTTCATCGTTGCCTCGATGCAGGGTCAGTAGAGTTCTTGAAGGATGGGTAAGATATAGTCGGAATTTCTGGCAGATTTTTTTATACTACAAAAACATATAAACACACGTAAGTGTGTGCTTAATCTTACTTGCGGTGTTTTTAAAAAACGGTGGTGATTAGAAAAAAGGAATACCTTCTCATGAGAAGGTATTCCTTTCTAATCACCACCGTTTTTAAAACACCGTAAGTAAAATTAAGCACACACTTACGTGCGTTTATATGTTTTTGTAGTAGAATCTCTTTGTAGAATTGCGATACTGAGAGGAGGACGATTCTACCTTTTTCCTCTTCACTCCCCCTCATGATATTTTTGTTCAGAGTTTTTTTATATACTTAAATTATCCTTTTGTGGTGGCTTGTAGTAAGATTTTTCATGAATTGACCAAAATCCATATTTTATTCACATGAGCGGGCGTAACTTAATCATAAAGTTATAACTTTTTTTTCTAGAACCCTTGTTCTATTTATGGCAAGCTAGTAGTGAGCAGTTAAACTGGATTGATTTTCTAGAAGTCTACTGCAATACATACGAATTCAGTGACCACAAAGGATGTGAGAGATAGGATATTAAGATGTCATTTTCGTCTTTGTCAGAAATGACTGCCAAACCAGGTTTTAGAAGCAACAGGCTTGTAGTGCATTTTTTATGATTTCTATTAAAAACAACATTTGTCCATCAGAAAACTGAAGAGAGTTGAGAAACAGAAACATATGTCTTAAGGTAGAATACGCACTAGGTTTGTCTGAGCAGTAATTGGTCCATTAAGATTTGTAGGAAAGGTTTCATACAGCATTCATTTTATCTCTAAAAAACATTTTGACAATTCTGCTTATATAGTATGTGCAACTGTCACGTTTCGCTCGTGGGAGCATTATCAATATTGTTGATATTTAACAAAACACATTAAAATATTAGCAGTGAAAGATTATAGTACAAAGAATAAGAAACTTTTACAACAAATTGGGTTGAACCAATCAAACAAATCCTCTTCATTTTCTTTCTCAAGCAAATTTTGACACATTGGTAGATGGAATGGCACATCTAGCCGACAACAATACCTTTATAGCACAAAGCAAATGTTAGGGACGACAGTTTATCGTACAGGACCACAAGATAGAAAATACGATCTCAAAAGCATATAAAAGATAAATGAGTTCACGAAGGGGAGTTGTCACAAATCATTCAAATGCATATACTCATTTAAGACAGATATTAAAGTATAGAGTAAAATAGTGTAACTTTTCATGCATGGCATCACACTTCGTTTTCATAGTGTTTCTAAAACTTAAAGATTTGAAAACTATTGCTAATTCTGTCAACCCTAGGGTGCCCTTTCCCCCAAACGTTTTTGTCTGTCTGCCTCCATTTTGCTGGACTTATTTTTGTTGGCCTTAGGGCTCTGTGCACTTTACCACTACTAACCAGTGCTAAAGTGCTTATGCTCGCTCCCCTAAACCATGGTTAAAATTGGCTTGTACCCAGATGGCATATTTAATTTACTAAAAAGTCCCTTGTAGCATGGTAAACCATATACCCAGGGCCTGTAAATTAAATGCTACCAGTGGGCCTGCAGCACTTATTGTGCCACCCACTTAAGTAGCATCCTAAAACTTGTCCCATGCCTGTCACTGCAGCCTGAATGCAGTTTTAAACTGCCTTGTCGACTTGGCAAGAAAACCTCCTTGCCAAGCCTTAAACTCCCCTTTTACTACATATACGTCACCCCTACGGTAGGCCCTAGGTAACCCATAGGGCAGGGTGCAATGGATACCATTGGAGATTCCTTTCTATATTTAATACGCTGTAATTTCCAGTAGAGAACAGGTAGCTATGCCATGTTTGGTGCCTTTAGAATTGTAATCAAAGCCCTATTTAAGGGTAAAGGCGGGTTTTTGAATACACTTTTTAAAATTCCACTTTTAGAAAGCAGGCAGTTTTCTGCCCTTATCCCTTTTGTGCCTGCAGACTGTCTTGAATCACATGACTGGGTGTAAATGACAGTTACATTTTGTGAATTCATCCCAGACAGTGACACAATGGAGGGGTTAGGCATGCCTGACTGGGCCATCTGCTGGCAGGAAAAGGAGGGACGGAGCGGAGGACAGCTTAACTTGCAACTGAATAGGGAGTGCTCTGCCTTGATATTGTCACTGCAGCCAGCTTGGAGCCAGGGCAGGGAAGTCAGGAAATTTCATGCACTTTAAAGCCATTGTCTAGAAGCTTCTCCCACCTTCCAGAATGAGGGATCCAGTGTATAAAAATAGGATGTCAGACACCAACTCTCCAGTTCACTCCTGGACCTGCGGAAGGACTCTCAGAGGACTGCCTGCTGCTGCGATCTGCTGTGCACTCTGCAAGACTGCTTGCTACATGGAGCCTGCCCAGCTGTTGAACCCTGCATCTTCATCTGAACCCAGGACTACCAGAGTGACTCCAATGGCTAGTTTGATGGTATCCTGTTCAGAGCCACAAGGACACAAAAGGCTACCACCATCTTGAACATGCACCTGGACCCAGCCTGAATGAGTCCTGAACCCCAAGTGGTGTCCAACCAGTCCTGGATCCTTGGTTGCGGTACTAAAGGTGCCCAGATGGCCAAATCTAAAAACTGAGGACTTAAAAAAATGTTGACCAAAAATTGCTCTGAGAACTATGAGGAGACCAGGACCAACCTGGGTGCCTATATGCCTAAATTAATCGTCGGTCAGATTGACTTAGCTGCTTCTCCCGCTACGTTCTTCCCTGCAGCAGCAAATCCTGTTCAGCGGTTCTTCGCCAAAGGGGTACCCAGCCTTGTGGAACTGTCCTGGGCTACAGCCCTCTGCCTCGTCCTGATGAAGTGTTCAACTTCCAAAAAAGAGACTGAGTTCCAATGTCGAACTCTTCACCGCAGCATTGACCCAAGGCTATCCAGCAATGGAGCTCCCTCATCGGACACCTCCTGCAGCCTTGCCCTGCTGAACCTTACCGTTTCAGAACATTCTTCTCAAAATATCTTCTAAGTCTGAAGGTAAGGGCTAACCAAGCCCTATCCACTTCTTGTATCACAATCACAGCCACACTTCATCGTGGTTGGCATATTTTTGACTGTGACCAGGTCCCTCATAACTAAATGTCCACAGTTGGTGCTTTGATCTTTTTTAGGCTTTCATTATTTACAAAAAAGTTTAGAAATTCATAATTCTAATTCTACTGATTGGATTTTTGTCACTTTGGTATCAAATAATTCATTACAATTTACTCTATTTTTCCAAATTGGTCTGGGATTTTTCTTGTGTTGTGTTTTCACTTTATAACTGTTGCGTGCTGCATAAATACTTTACACATGGCTTCTAAATTAAGCCTGACTGCTTTTTTGTGCCATCTCCCCAGGATTAAACACAGGTTAATTTTTTGACTTTTTGTGGTTCACCCTGCAAGGTACTGTGGCTGTTGCTTGACCAGGGCTCACACACCAGTCAACAAACAACCCAATTTCTCACAATTATGAAATGTGGCTGTACTTAAGTACGCCAATGCCCAGCTAAAATCTTATCACCGTGACTTGTATAGACCTGCTGTCCAAATACAAAGAGTAAATATATGTTTTTGACACCAAACTGCCTTAAGCTTTTCCTTAGGATAGGAAACGTATCTTTACCTTAAAGTGTTTACAAAAAAATAAAAAAGATGTGGGAAAGTTTCAAGAGAAAGAATGTAGGTAAAACCATAAGAAACTATTTTCAGTAGTAGTCAATTAAAGCTATAAGGGTTTTAATCTATAGAGAAATATGAAAGGTTCTGGGAAAGGAAGATGTCACAATTCTGTTTTAAACTTGGGAAAGGTTTTAACTAAAAATAATCCATATTTGCACTTATATTTTCGTTGTCAAGTTATTGTTCGTTATCATGTTTCATTTTTATTGTACATAATTAAACTGGTTAGGTTAGTTCGGGGCTTTCTTAAAAGAAAATAAATGCATTTGTTAGCTGACATCTTAAATATCATAACAAAGTCTCTGTGCATGCTTGATTGTCTACTACTTTATGAATGGGATTTGTCGCCATATCAGTGTAAAGAAGAATTCATAAGTTGCAAGTTTTGATAACTTTTCTAAGACATTTTTTAAATTAAATGTGCTTGATTTTTTTAAATTTTTGGGGATGTTCCCCGGAGCTAGCTTTTCTAACAACTGTTCATGAAAGGGAACAGACAGCCCCCGAGAGCAAATATCTGAGGTGTTACTAAACATGTAAAGTAGATGACAGTCAATATAAAGTGCATGTCATGCACAACACAAAGGCACTTTTTATTACTTTCAAATGATTATCTCTAACCTCCTCCATTTTGGAACGAAGCAAAAGTTTCCTTCGATGCTGTTCACCCGTTCTTATTCCATCCTGTGTCCCACCGTGGCCTTCCTTTTCTTTTGCAGCTTTCTCTAACTCTTCGGTCAGCATTTCTAAAAACCTTAAAATACATTTTTGAATGTCATTTGTGAGTGTCCGCTCTCTAATGTCCTACAGATATATACCAGCGATAGGCATATCCATTCACTCAAAACTGACTGTAGCATATGGAATCGTCTAGCCAGTGCTTAATTTGAGCTGGTAGTTGCAGGTGGATCTCACCAGCACCTATTTTTGGGGACCAGCACTTATTTTTCCTCAACAGACTTTGATCCACAGAAGAAAAGAGAAAAACACAAAAGAGGGAAAGACAGAGGAAGAGAAAGGTTGTTAAACCTGACAAAGTGAGAAAGCAGGGAGGGACAAGAACCTGAAAAAATTAGAAAAAGAGGCAGGGAGCGTTTGGTGGTGGATTAAAGAAGCATGAGTGGGATTCAAGACTGAGCAGTCTTGGTATTCTGCACCTTGACTTTTAATAGCACCAACTGCATGCTTCGGAATAGGACCTTGGGCCCCAGCACTTATTCTTTTACAAATTGAGCACTGCACAAGCAAATCCACCAACACATGCATGCAGAGTTTTGGACCAAAAAAGGTAATTACTTCAGGACTTAACCTCACTTTTATAACCAGAAAGGTAACAATATGTAGCTCCAAATGTAGAATCGGTGTGCTAAGTGTGCTAAATGTTGAGAAGAAAACTTGAAGCCCTGATTGTCCCACATTTGCCCTAACTTCCAACTTCAGGTGGCATATCTTCATCTATGGTGATCCAGCGTTTTACCTGGGTCCAATTATTTTACTCTTACTACTAAAAAGCTTTCAATTTTCTCTCTTTGGTCTCCTGATGGACCTTGCTTGTCGCATTGAGGGGTGAAGGAAATTAGGGTATCAACTGTTGGCTACCCAAGAGGACCAGGAATTGGTAACCAACTTACAAGTTAGTGATCAAGTTTAAATACACCTCCCTCAATACCATGCTGTAGAGGTATAGGATGACAACTGGAAGTCCAAACCTCCTAAAGACATTTACTCAGGCCAAAATCACACAAATCAATTGTCGTGTAGTTTCTACTAATCCATAGGATCTGCATATTGTTCAAACAACATAAACTAAGGGCTTGGTATCAAGACTGATTCCAGACACCCCCGCAGGATATGTTGGCCTATAGACCAGCTAGCCCCCGTAACCTATCAGGGAGCGAATGGTTTCTGGCAACCACTGAACATGACAACCTTGGCCCCTCAAGGATCGTGGAAACAGTACAGAACCTTTTGCTCAGTCACTCGTGCTCACTTACTCTCAGAGAATTATACAAATACAAAGTGGGACATTTTCAATAATATTTATTGAACCAACGTTATTCTTAAATAAAATATGCGTGCTGCAATGATTAGGAGACAGAAGCAGATAAACGTGATTACAAGCACCAAAACCATAAATAGTAGGTAGAGTTCTACCATGGTGCTAAAACAATGTATATATGCAGGCATATAAAACAAGGGAGTAATCAGGCATACTCCTACTATGCGGACCCTACTCTAAGTGCACCTAGAGTGTGTGTAGGTGTAGAGCCAAGAATCCCTCCCAAGGGACGATCCAGCCCCATTACCTGATGGGACAGAGTGAAGGATCCCGTCTTTGTCACAAACTGGACACCCCTCATGAGATGTCAGACCGATGTGTGGTGATTTCTTAGCATGCAAGGACCCTCGTTGTCAGCAGAAGTACCTTCTCTGCTAATCTATCAGGATGCTCATCTTTTCTAATAGAAAGCAGTCTTGTGATGTATGTATAGATTAGCGATGTTATGGATATATAGATAGCCCTGTCACTTCATGGATGAAGATAGTGGTGACATTTGTACGTAGTGAGAAACGAGACCTTGTACATGATGCTCAGGGCATTGTGATAATGTTGTGCGAAGCCAGATGTAAAAAACAAGTTTAGTTTCAGAGAAACGAATCCAACATTGTTGTGCGTGCAAATGTGTGCTAAAAGTCGCAGCTGGAATGTTATTTGTAAGGACAATGTAAGAAATGAGCTGCTTCTCTACATGGGCCTAACTCGGGAATATAAAAACCACTCTCAAACTAGGGGTCGATATCTAACAGCTATCTAAAAAGCCAGCAGACTATTTTAAGAACGTTAGAAAACAACTTTTTAAAAGCATCTAAAAGCGGGCTTCCCAATAAAATATGCGTAAAGTTATAATAGTCATTTATATTATTTGAGATACCAAGCACTCAGAAAGCCATTGTGCCTAGAGAAAGAAAAAGGCTGTTTGGTACACTTTGTTTAAAAAGAGACCAAATTGTTCCCACATGGAAAAGGGCCAATTGTTTATGTGTTCTGAGTGGTAGACGCAACATTGCTGTTACCCACATCCACAGTCGTTCCCACAGGCGCCCCTCGTTGCATGTTTATGGAGCAAAAGGTGGTTCCATCCAGTTCCCACAGCAGCCGCTGAGGGAGGCGTCATATCCTATACGTTTTCTGCAGAGCCTTTGTTCACATCACTAGGAGCTGAAGCATCCCAGGGTGGCTCTAAGAATGTGTTCATCATCAATGGAATATGCTGGGGGCAAGGGGTCCATCAGTACTTTGATATCCGGTGGCGCAACCAATCCCGATCCAAGATGTTTATCCAGGACGCATACGTGGCTACAGAGCAGACAGCGGAAGAAAGGTTGTATGCAGTCAAGCTAAACAGGCCTGAAGGATAAGAAACAATGCTCATTTAGTTCTCGAAGCTGAGGTGTGCCAAAGCAGTGTATCATGTGCTCATGGCAACGCAGCACCAGTTGTGATGTCTCCAATCCGATGTGAACTGGGACGTCCATTGCGGAGCAGAAAAAATAAAATCAGGATCCCTGCCAGAGGTAGTAGGACAAGCGGGAGCCCTCCAAAAACGCTCCCCAACACGGAGTGAATGAAAGATGGTATAACTCAAAAAAAATTGTCTGAAAATTGCTAACCAAACCGGAGCTGATACATTTAAAAAAGTGCACTATTTCCTTTGTATCAGACATGTTAAAGATACAATGGACCAGCTCCCAAAGATGCAGTGGGAAGTTAGTGTGGAGTAGTATCTGTATCGCAGACGAGGACCTTGCAACCTGGAGATCAAACGTCTCTTTGGCTGAAGTTAAGGCCACGTCCTTCTGTAAAAGCATGGCTTTCAGTTTGCCCAGGGAGTCAAATTTTATGTCAGAAACATTTATCGAAGGCCATAGTGCTGCCTCCCTAATTGTGTGGGCAGGTGGAAACACTACTTGTGTACAACAAGTAGTATTGAATTGACCATCACCAGATAAGCGATGACTGGTTCCATTCCACAACAACCTTGATCATTCAGCATCAAATAGCTCCCATTCGAGAGTAGCTTGAACACCGGATGAATCACGGCAGCTGGGGAACCCTTCAGATAACAAGATATGTTCACCACTGAAGCATTGCATGCCCCGTGGAGAGAAATGTCCTTGCAAACCAAGGAGCCGCTTAAGGCATCTTCACAGTCGGAGCCACTAAGAAAAACGTTCATGTCCCCATTTCTGCATCTTATCCTGAACGGTAATTCCCAATACTCGTGCACATATCCTTCCCCTAGTGCTTCATATCTGCCTACCTGTTGGTATTGGAGATAATATTGGAATTGAAAGGTCGTGACTGGCAGGGTGATGTAACCATGGATTATCCAGACAGTGGATGGAGTCTCAGCCACGGTGAAAGGTAATTGGTCTAATTTTTCAATGTCCAACATGGTGTATTTCGCATGTCTACGTGCCATTGTCATCTGTCTTTCTGTTAGATCATATAATGAAAACAGATTTGTACTGTTGATGTAACACCAAGGCACGTGGCCAGAACATAACGTTTGTAACGTCCAGCTCAATATTACTATTGACCTTAGTTGTGACTGTTCATGTTGTAATATAGACATGTCTTGTTGTATTATGTCAATCGCAGAAGACACTATGTTGCCCAGTGAATAAATTCTGGATGATAAAGTGGTCATACCGTTGGCAACCACAGCCAAAGCCATTTCTAGATTAACCCTATCAATCTTGCACAATCTCTCAGCAGCTTCCTGTTGAGAAATCTTCCATAGCTTGTTGTATATTCCATACAAAAAGCCCTTTTGACGTGGGTTCCAGGGACCTAGTGAAAAATCCCTAATATCCAGGTTATCAGAAAGAAGGGACAAGCATTGTTTCACCTGGGAGAGTGTTGAGGTTTCCAGCCATTTTAGGCAAAACTTCCCAACACTGTATGATGTCACCACCCCGAGTGTTCTGTTTCTACATATCGTTAAACAGGCCTATTGGTCCTAAACCTTTCGGTGTTACCAAGAAATCTAGACTGACACCCGTTTGTGTCCACAGGCCAAACCAACCAACCCTTTCAATTGGGGTCTGATGAATTGAAAGAACCATTACGTATCATGGTATCTAGTGTATCCTCACTAAAGTGTGTAAAGTGCTGCAAATTCTCGAAGCGTGAGAATGTGGGAATACATTGTGTATTCAAATCTTTTGTTTTCGCTATACGCAGACATGATGTTTGTTGCACTGTTTTGTTCAGGAGAATCATTTGATGTGGTATGAGGCACGCTCTAAATAAGGCCTCCGTCCCCTGAACCTGTCAATCTTTTGTCCCCCAGATAGACTTGGCGTCTATTGTGTCTTTCCAAAAGTCAAAATCCTGTGTAGACAGTGGGGAAAAAAAGGAAGCAGAGTATATCAACTTGGTGTTTGTTAGCACATTTTTCTTAGCATGTGTTGGTGCAAGCCTATAGTGATATGAGACTGGGTCTGATGCTTCAAAACCTGAAAAATAAGCAAACTTTTGTGCAAAAGTCTTTGAACTACCTTTCGGCTGTGTTGGGCAGTGTTCCCATTGTGTGTAATTATAAAAAGTGTGCGGGATACTAGCTTTATGTAAAAAATGGTGACCATAGAGCCGGTAACAGAACATGTCCCCAAAATTACTTGTACCATCATACAATTCATCATTTGAAAATGCAGCTGATTGCTCCAAATCTGAAAACAAGTTATGCACAGTTTCAATGTCCCAATCATCAGAGAAAGTACTAGAGGTGATGATATCATTTAAAGAAATTTTTAACAGATAAGGAATTTTCTAAAGTTTAGTAGGACCATATATATCATAAGATACCCTGTCCCATACAATTCCTTCAGGAACTGGAACCGCTGTAATGTTCACCAGGGACAAGTCTCTTAGTCACGTTGTGATGATGCATGTGGCTTAAGAACCAAGTTCACTAGTTGTACTGTGTTCTGGGAGAAAGTGTCCATTCAGAAGTAGGAAAAAGACAGTTACTATACCAAACCAAAGTACTAGGAAAAGTAATCCAATTGAAATCCATGGATGTATCCAGAGAACAGTGAAGTAAGTATTTTTCAGCCAAAGATAGAAAGCATAAACTTGAAGCTTGAAAGGGAGAGGCGGTGTCGGCAACTCAGGCTCACTTGGATCTGATGAGAAGTCATCATAATGCACAAAGTAGCCAGACGCCGTCGGTCTATTCTTGGCAGCTCAGCAGGTTTTGTAGAACTGATAGATGACTCGATCTGTGGCATGTTGACATAGACGTCGTCAATTTTCCGAATTGAAATTTCTGTACTTGTTGACTGTACAGTTGTAGTTGTTTCAACTGGGAGAAGCATCATTTCATTGTCGTTCGCAGCTTCTCTTTGGAAAGTGGAGGCTTCAGTCATTATTAAAGCTTCCATCTGAACTTCCTGTAGTGAAAGGAGTGCGGCGGCTACCCAGGAGCCCACGTGGCCTACTGTTGAGAGTCAGCCAATTAGTGTGGTTTGATCAGATCAATAGAGACAAACCTTTTGTCTCAGCGGCCGACAAGAGGCGGAAGAAAGACAATTCTCGTTCCTTTGACAGCTAGGACAGGTACAGACTCTGTAAGATGTCCCAAATTCTTTCTTGTCCACACTTTTCTCTTTGACCAGGTCCCCAATCTCTGGGACCCAGGCAGGTCTTACTGTTAACTTTTTCACTTCCCCAGTGGCGGTGCGTTTTACTTTGACGTTGATTTGTAAAGCTCGGTATTCTTTATGGTCCTGTAAAACATCCAAATGATCATTGAGGTCAAATGGGGTTTCAGCCGCCACTGCGCTGACACTATTGAGGTCCAGTACCCACATTCTTACCCCAAATAGGAGCTCATAAAGTGTACACCCCCCAGGGATTTTCTTGGCATGTTGTTAAGTGCCCTCTGGACCCCATATAGGTGATTGACCCAACTGCGGCTCGAGGATAATACCGTTACTGTTAAGGATTGCTTTAAGTCACGGTTTTGACTCTCGACTACCGAATTTCTCTCAGGATGATAGGAGGAGGAGTGCCACAAGGTCACACCCAAACTTCCCATTGCTTCTTTGGAAGCCCGAGAGCTAAACGCCGGGCCCAGGTCGGAATGTAGTGTGCCAATTGCTTATGTCCCGATGAAGACTTGCAAATCCTTTATAACAGTTCGAGCGTCAGCCGAACGATGGGGCCAAACCCACAGGAATCTAGAGCATGAATCCACTGCCACCAAGATATACTTGTAAGCCCCATCTGAGTGTAAGGGGCTGCAGTGACCCAAACAGACACACGCGAGAGGTTTGTCTGAGATCAATAACGGTGTTTGCGGTGGTCGTGCTATGGTGGAGCCCTTCATCTGTTGGCAGATGTCGCATTTAAGGACAAAGTCCTTGGTCTGTTTCATAAGACCTGGCCACCAATAGCGCTGCTTTAGTAGTGAAACTCTAGCAGTAATCCCTGCGTGAGCTGAACCCAGACCCTCGTGTGCAGCTAGTATCAGTCCCAATCTGCGATCAGTGTTTGGTATTACTCTATCCCTCACTACTGGAATTTGAGCATACAGAATATTTTGTGCATCTAATTTGTAAGAGTACTTGAGTGTAAAGCCTTTTGGGAGGGCTGAGTGTAAATATTTGTCATAGGACTGGACACAGTAAAATGAATCACACACTATCAGTGTGAGGGATTCACGTTCCATATTTTGTAGTGCCAGTATCAGGGCTTTTAGTTACACCAGCTGTGCCGTGCAGTGTCCTAGAGACTGTGTGTAGGTGTTTTCCCATGAAGAAACTTTCTGTCCTGCATGCATCCTTTTACAATTGCCCATGCCGCAGAATATTGCTGTTTTGTACCTACGGCCGGCTGGGCAGATCCATCGGTATAAATGATACATTCATATCGATCTGGAGGCATTATTTCATTCGGCAGAGGATATTCTTGTTCGTACTGCAGGAATGCTTGTGTTTGTAATGTAGAATCAAATCTGTAATCTACATCTGTTGCAGAGAGGGAGTTAGCCCATTGAATCCATCGTGGATGAAATACTTTGACATTCTGGATGCTTGCCTTTGTACCGGCCTCTAGGGTCAGTATCGGGGTCACGACAATTATGCGTTTCCCCTGTGCTAGTGCTCTCTCTCTCACTACAGCAGTCTATACTGCTGTGAGTATTTTTTCTGTTGGTGCAAAACGCATTTCAGCGGGATTTGCAAGCAATAGGTACTGTAGCGCCTTCATTGAAAGTGATATAGGTCCAGCGACTACGCGGATCACCAGGTTAATTGTGTTGACACGTGTGTGTAAATGTCTGGAAGCTATCATGTAAGCTTGTACGGAACGTAGAATATCTGTATGTTCCTGTGTTCAATGGTGTACTGAAAAATCAGGTCTAATTAAGTCGTAGAAAGGTTTTACCATTTCTGCGTAATCTAAAATGTATGTCCTGCCAAAATTCAAGAATCCTAAAATGGATTGTAGTCTTTTCAGAGTTGTTGGAGGTTGGAGCAGTGCACATTTTTCTAAAATTTATGGCGCCAGGCTCTTGCCTTCACTTGACAATTCGTATCCTAAAAATAGGACACTAAGGTGGGCAATTTTAGATTTTTTTTAATTAAATTTGTATCCCAAGTGAGCAAAGCCAAGAATTATGTGGTTCACCCTAGCCAAGTGTTCCATTAATTCGTCGTCCGTCAGATAGATGTCATCTACATAGGACAATGCCTCTTCATCAAAACTTTGAAGTAACTCTGTTACCCTGGCTCAGAACAACCCTGGGCTGTTCTTATAGCCCTGGAGTAATCGACAAAATTGGCATTTGAGAGCCTAGCGCCAAGAATGCTGTCAAATATCTGCTCCTAGGCGCTATATTTTGGCAGAAAAATCCATTTGAGATATCTAGTGTTGTTTTGTATTTTTCCCGCACAATGTTATTCATTAGTGCAGCAGTATGTGCATTCTGTACTGCAAATGTGCGTGTGGATGCGTTTAAATGTCTGTAATCTAAGACCAGATGATATGAATTATCGGGTTTCATTACAGGAAACAGGGGATTATTCATAGGAGAGGTGCAATTTTCTATCACTCCCTGATATTCAAGTTGATCTAAGATCTCCCTGACTTGTTTCTTTGCCTCATGTTTGATTGGGTATTGTCTCTGTGGTTGTGTTGTGTAGTTCCTATAAAACCTATACAGGATCTGCACGTTTAGACAACATACACTGCGGGCTTGGTGTCCAGACTGATTCCAGACACCCCCCAGAATATGTTGGCCTGTTATACCAGCTAGCTCACAGTGCCACTAGAAACTCCTCTTACCAAGGAGAGAATAGTTCTTGGCAACTATCGAACATGACAACCCTGATCCCTCAGGATCGTGGAAACAGTGTTCTACTTTTCGCTCAGTCACTCGTGCGCACTTACTCTTAGAGATATACAAAGAATAAACGGTATGGATGTTTTCAATAAGTATTTATTGAACATTCGTCATTCTAGTGAAAAATAGGTGTGCTGAAACAATCAGTAAAAGGATGGTAGATTTCTACCATTTTGCTATAATCCTGAATACAAGTAAGTACATAAAATACATGACAATAAAATGCGTACTCCTACGATGCTACCCTAACTAGATGTACCTAAGTGTACCTAGCATGTATGTAGGTGTTAAGCCAAGAATCCCTCTAGGATAAAGTCAACCTCATTACCTGAAGTGAGAGACTGTGGGACCTCATCTTGGTCTCGAGTTGAACACCCCGCAAGGGATGTGCATACCACTGTGAGCTGGGGTGTCTGCATGCAGGAACCTCAGCGTCTCGCGTCAGTGTGTCGACATGGAAGTCGTGATCTCCTCTGACTATCTCAGCAAGATGTGATATTTATATACCCGAAGGTATCCCCAGGGGTTCTACCCTGCTGTGCCACTGTCGGACTTAGGATTACGTCTGGAATGAACCTTGAACATAGTTATTATGCAGGAGATGGTAGTCCTGCCGAGTTTCCAAGAATCCAAGGATCCTCATGCATAATGTATGAGGCTATTGTTCAGGGAAAACCCCACGTTCTGTAAGCAGTACTGTAACCAGGTAAAGGGTCAGTCCTAGCAGCCTGTTATGTATGTAGTGTACGGACGAATATAGGTGAAAGGTGGGGATGTTACCCTGGCCTATATTGGGGTACCTATATGGAATATAACAGTTGAGGGATTGATTTTAATGGGATTTCGTGACGAAGTGACTGATCATCCGACCCAACATGATTTCGGTAGAGTGCTGGAGCCAGCGCTAAGGCCCACTCCTGCACCTATTAATTTTTAACTGATTCTGGTACGAGTTCGGAGAAAACAGGTAAAGTAACTTCTTCCCCCATTGGCAATCCATTAGGAACTCAGGTGGCCAATCTTTTTCAGCCAAAAGAATGTTGTACCCGTAGGTCAGGTTCCCCCAAAAGAGACCCTTCATTTTCCTGGGTATGTCCCCCTCCACCTGGAGCGTTATTTCGTATAAACGATGTGGGACACTTACCCTTGTATCAGGTGTTTCCACCATGATATGCTCACTCAGTGCTACTACCCCCAAAAAGTCCATCACGTTCTGGCAAGCTAAGGTGACTTCTGCCGTGCTGTCCAGCATCGTCACTGCCCATTCCCCGTTCAGAAGCAGAGTCCACAGTAGCCGGGGAATTTCTAATCTTAATCCCGGCTACCATCTTTTAAATTGAGATTTTGAAGTCTTTTGCTTGACTTCCTGTTTAATTATGTAGTTCGAAGTGTGATGTGTCTCCCTGTTTGGCTTGACTCACTCTTCCAATCTATACTCTGACTGTCCGTCTCTCTCCGAACGCTTTTTGGAAGTCTCCTGAAAGGAACGAGATGAACCTGTATCAGTATCCTGATATCTGTCAGGCTTTCTAATACTGTCACGGTTTCGCAGATTGTATTTTCGTTCGGTGTGTTCCTGTTGAGGAGACCCACCCTGTGGCCGTGTTTTATTTTGTGTATTTTTTTGTTTGTTATCCCATTTCTTCTTTGAAGAATCAGGTGCTTGCTTAGAGTTATCTTTTTCAGAATTGCTCTTAACCATTGGTTTCTGTCATGACTTGCCTGCTCAGGTCAAAGATGAGGAATAGAATGAGGATGTTTTCCCCCCTTACGTCTCTCCTCTCCTCTATTTTCAGTCTCCCATTGACCTGGCTGTGGATACACTCAACGGTGCCTTTAACCGGCTCGACTTTCTGGAACTGGACCCAACCGGAACCCCTGAGGACTCGGAAAAGGACTACATATCTGCCTTCCCTGGGCAGAAGGTGGGATTTCCGAGTACGGAGGAAAATTCAATCCCGGACGAGCGGAGGAGCAGGAGCACCCAGCCCACACCAATCCCCGAAACCAGTAACTGGACAGAGGAATACCCCGAGGGCCGCGCAGAGCAGACTCCAGCGTCGGACCTGGGACCAAAGAGACCCGCCAGGAGAGCAAGAAGGGAGCCGGACCCACTCCGGCAACAAAAGACATTCAGCCACATTCCTGGAGGAGCGTGGCTCACTGAGGTACGTGGCTGCCTCAGGTGTTGGTTTAATAGGGGCACTTCAGACGCCGAGAGTTCTGTAATAGAGAAGGGAGGGGGTTGAAGGTGCTTGGCGGGGAAGCGGCTCTCCGTGGCTCGGAGGACTTCGAACCGGCATATTTTTGTATGCGAAAGCGTGACACTGGTGGTGGTGATACCGGGTGTTTAGTTCGCTTCCTCACTCCTAATCCCCTTAAACCTTTACTCTTAGGACGGTTGTCCTAAATAGTCTCTCTGTGTTTTCTTTTTTTGAGGGACGTTCCCCGTTTCCTTTTGATTTGGACAAGAAGGACCCAAGATCCCCGTACCACCGGATCAAAGAGCTATGAACAAAGACTGCAGCCTATTTGTTGTGGAGCAATAAAGATCTTTGTTCAGCCTTATACAGCCCTTTTTACTTATTCAAGTGTCACAGTTTCCCAGGTCTGGCTCCCAGATAATCTCATCCAAGTGAAGCATATGTTTCTTCAATAATCTTAGGTAATTCTCGCTCCTGTTGTGCAGGAGTGAATTCCCTCAGGCGTTGGCGTATAGCTACCGCTGCTGCCTCCCCTTTTATGTTACTCAACATAATTGTTGATACCTGGGCAACATTTCCCATCAGTTTCATTTCTAGATCCAAGGCAGGCTCTGCCCAGTACTCATTCTGAATCCGTTTCAGTACATCTGGTATGACTGCTATTGAAGGGGTACCATGTGTTCTGGTATATACAGCAGCGAAGTTTGTACCCCAAGTGGCACAATCTTCTAACTGGGGAGCTATCCCCATCGGCAAGCAAATTGTCAGTATTCTGTGTCTTTTTGTGCTATCCAGAACAGGATTTGCTACCGGCTGGTGGGAACCTTTCCCATAATGGCATTTAGTGTTTGTGGGCTAATACCTGTGGTAACCATGTGTGGGCGTTTAGCCTGAGCAGCACCCGTAGGTTGTAGTGTCAATGTTCTCATTACATATTGTGTTAGATTTCTGTAAATTTTTACTAAATCTCTGTAAAGTTTGCGCATTTCTGCTGATGTTAAAGCAGCAACGTCCGGATGCAATGTGTATGAAGCTAAGACCAGCCAGGCCGCTCCTTCTCTGCTGAGCGGACAGAGTTTCACGTGTTCTGTGGTAAGGGGTAGGGTGCCTTTAAACCAATTAATGTGCTCTTGGTAAGTTAACAGGACTTCTAAGTCCACGTATGGAAAATACTAATCTGGTGGTTCAACTTCAATGTATTCATGAAATAACTGTGTGTGTGCATCCGCAGGCGGGAATTTAGCCTAAGAATAGAATACCTCTGTACTAAATGCTTTGTGTGCCTCAACCACGAAGGTAACATCTCCACCCGTTGCCATGTTGTAACAATTTCATGGTAACTGACTGTCTGCAATTTTCTGAAATATTTAAGCCAACTATCTGTTCTTCAATGCCATCACCTGGTTGTTCGGTCATTGTTAGAGCAGTAGTATTTAGCTAATTTCTTATAGAGATATGGTATGCACTATGTGGGAACTTCTAATCCTCCAAGCTTGATTAACCTATAGCCAATACATAGGGTATACCTATTCAGCTGAGGCGGATTTCTTTTCCCTTCCCACTACAGACATCTCCGGTTAAAATGTGAGTAGGGGTCTCTGAGAAAGCACAACTGAACTACTCAGATTCAACCATTAAATAAGTGCTTAACCAACGTTGGCGGCACCATGTCGTGTAGTTCCTACTAATCCATAGGATCTGCACATTGTTTGGACAACATAAACTAAGGGCTTGGTGTCAAGACTGATTCCAGACACCCCGCAGGATATGTTGGCCTATAGACCAGCTAGCTCAGGGTGCCACCCTATGCCCCCCTAACCTATCAGGGAGCGAATGGTTTCTGGCAACCACTGAACATGACTACCCTGACCCCTCAGTGAAAACAGTGCAGAACCTTTCACTCAGTCACTCGTGCTCACTTATACTCAGAGAAATATACAGAGAATACACAGTGGGACGTTTTCAATAATATTTATTGAACCAACGTAATTGTTGCATAAAATATGTGGGCTGCAATGATTAGGAGACAGAAGCAGATAAACATGATTACAAGCACCAAAAGCGTAAATAGTAGGCGGAGTTCTACCATGATGCTAAAACAATGTACATATGCAGGCATATAAAACAAGTCAGTAATCGGGCGTACTCCTACTATGCGGACCCTACTCTAAGTGTACCTAGAGTGTGTGTAGGTGTAGAACCAAGAATCCCCCCAAGGGACAATCCAACCCCATTACCTGATGGGACAGAGTAAAGGACCTCGTCTTGGTCACGAACTGGACACCCCTCACGAGATGTCAGACCGCTGCGTGGTGATTTCTCAGAATGCAAGGACCCTCAGTGTCAGCAGAAGTACCTTCTCTGCTAATCCATCGGGATGCTCATCTTTTATAATAGAAAGCAGCCTTGCGATGTACGCAGAGATTAGTGATGTTATGGATATATAGATAGCCCTGTCACCCCGTGGATAAAGATAGTGGTGACATTTGTACGTAGTGAGAAACTAGACCTTGTACATGATGTTCAGGGCGTTGTGATAATGTTGTGCGAAGCCAGATGTAAAATCAAGTTTAGTTTCGGAGAAACTAATCCAACATTGTCGTGCGTGCGAATGTGTGCCAAAGGTCACGGCTGAAAATGTTATTTGTGAGGACAATGTAAGAAATTAGCAGCTTCACTACATGGGCCTAACTCAAAAATATAACACAATAACTGCAATGGCAATGCAGAATAGCAGTAGCAGAACCTGATATTCTGTAAATAATCGATGACTATCCATGCTATACATTAAAAAATCAGGTACCTTATGCACAGTCTCTGTAGAAAGAACATTAGTAAATTTAAAGGACTCAGACGATTCAGATTTCAATTAGAGTTGCTTTAGGAAATCAAGCAATTAAATCAATATTTCAGGAAATTCAGTCATTGGTCTCAGCATAAAGTACAGAAATAGTCCAAAACTACACATCAATACACCGTCTAAGAATAAAAAGCTCTCAAGTCCATATGAAGGAAATTACAAAAAGCCAGTTTAAGGGGGAAATCTCAGCAGGACAATTGGAAAGCCTGGTTTAGCTAAAGAGTCCAAGGAAGGTCCACTACCAAGGGCAGGGAGTAGTTTTCAAAGTCCTCTCAGCAGGCATAGAGGATGGCAAGTGACAGGGACAAGAGTGAAGTGGAAAGCTAGCAAACCTGCCAGCATGAGTCCGCAAGACAGCAAGGGCAAAACGGACAGTCAATACTGCAGTAGCAGTATTAGCAGCTGGGCACAACTGCCTGTTCTGGTCTAGATTCCATGGGCTTGCATGCTCGAATGCAGTCTAGGCTGGACTGCACTGCCGTTCTGGACCGCGCTACTTCAGTCTGACTCCAAACAATCGTCAATATAGTTCCATAAGTCCAGAGATGACATCAATTGTCACACCACTAACGTACGATGATTGTGAGGTAATCATCGGCTCAAAAGATGCAAAAGTGGTAACTTCAACATTCTTTCCCACACTGCCCATGAGAATCGATTGTCCGTCCTAGGCACACAGGTTAGTCCACAAAGAACCATTCATTGGTAAAGCTTCCCATGTGCTAGGGCAAGAGTTCATGTCACACGGTAGTATCAATCCAGTTATTACAATATGTATCAGTTCCTTCCAGAAAACCATGGGAAAGTACAAGAAAGTTACATGAGGGAGTGCTAAGGTGAAATTCCTCCCCCTAAATATCATAAGGAAAATACAAGCCTAAAAAATTAAAGTCTAGTTAAGGCATTGAAATCAATAATTGGAATATATATATATTAGTGCATTTTTAGATATAGGCAAGTGAGTTTTAATTGACACATTAGTCAAATAGTCAAGTGTAATAAATCATTTCATGAAAGCATCTGTTTGCGAGTGTGGCCTACTACCACATTTTCAAAGTACATACCTGCAACTTAAACATTTATATTAATTTTTCGTTTTAGGAAATCTAAATCACTTTTGTTATACGGAACATTTATAGAGAATTTCAGCTTTCCAATTGGTTGCACATAGGTGTTGCACCAACTTTTCAAAGTCAATGGAGCATTAAAATGAGAGCATAATAGGATAGTTTCTAAAGCCATTACACAGTCCTATTCATCAAAAAAATCCACACAATTATAAAGGAAGCTCAAAAATGCATCAGTGTTTAGTCAATCATATATTCATTTCTTATTAACTGCGTGATTGCAGAAATTAAATTTTATGCATTTTTATTTCAACATGGTTTAAACCTTATACAAGTTCAACTGTTAAGCATGTGAGACACATAGTATATGATTTTACTTCTATTTCTCCAATCTATGTGCTCTTTTACAGTGCTTGGACTATACATTTTCTCATTGATGTTTCTGTCACGTATGCAAGGTGCACATGCATTTATATGTTAGATTTTCTTCTCATAATCTGTTTGTGTCGTGCAAAGAATAACCAGCTTTTAAACTGGATCAATTCACCTCTGATGGTGAATTAAGCCATCACATCAATTACTTATCAGATGTCACAGATCTCAGTTTAGTTGTCTTCAACTTCTTACATCTGGAGACATCCAGAGCTTTTATTTCACTATAGTACTGACTCTGTCTTCTAGTTCTACCTCAGCTCTTGTTCTTTTCACTCCTCGTCTCTCTTGTGTTCGCCTACACAGTTTAAGTCACTAGTACAAGCAATATGCACAAAGAAATCGGCTTAAGGGCTCAAGATTTTTGCCACTAATTCACTTCCTGGATCTCCCAGCATTTACTAACTGCAGAAAATCCCTTCCCTATTGATTCCAAGGCTCCATCAGCTTTTAGCCCATTCAGGTCTTTGTTAATATCAGTAATATTTTTGATGTAACCTTTTAAGTCTTTACTCATATCAGGTATAAAGGTGCAATATTGTTGAACATTCAACATCCAACAGACTCTGCCCTCTTTTGCGAGCAGGACGTGTAAGGCAAGCCTATTTTGCACCACAATCGAAAGGATGTTAATCATCTCTGTATCAACAGCTAAGAATCCTCCAGCTGTATTGGTAGCTAGTCTATCAACTACAGTAGAAAGCTTTCTAATTTTGTGATAATGTAGTACTACTCCTACAGATGGTATTAAAGCTCCAAAAATATCCCCTACTACTTCACTTGCATTTACACCTCTATTCATCCTCCCATGCTGCTCTTTGGTTGCATCCTCGATTTGTCCCACATGATAAATTTTTGGAAAAACTATTGCGAGGTAACAAGTACCATACCATCCCCCAGGCAACCTGTAAAAAGCATTTTTCCCCTTTATGTTGCCAGTCTAAAGCTAAAGCTTAATCCATCGTTCTTTTGCTCACCATGCCACCCAGTTAGGACCCAGCCATAAGCAAATCAGTCTTGACACTACTTCTCATGGGAACCGTCTAGCTCGAACTGTCAAGCCAGGTCCTCCTTGGACTAGCATCCTGGGACCGGTTTCGGAGCATCACCCCTCATTAGTCATGCTAACTTGAATCCAGTGGTGCAGTGAGCACGGGACCCACGTCTGGGCATACCCTTCCCACTTAAGGCTGCAAAAGGAACAATTGATGGACGGAATGCTGAACAATGCAAACATTCTCCCCCAGTCACAAGGATCTGGATTTAATCCATCATTCTTTGGCTCACCATGCCACCCCAGTTTGGACCGAGCCATAGGCAAATCAGTCGTGACCCTGCTCCTCATGGGAACAGTCCAGCCCGAACCGAATTTAACCCAGATCTCTTTCAGCATTCCGTTCATCATGTGGTGCCGCATCACTGTAACCACCAGCACATCAGGAACAGATACTGTTATTTCATCAAGGGGACATGGGACTTGGCGAGTATGGGTGGCATGTACCCAATTCGGGAGACCTCCAAACTTCACAGCAGTAGTGGTAACCAAGATCACTTGGTAAGGCCCTCGCCAATGGGGTTCCAAGCATGACTTCTGCACGTACTTCTTCACCATCACCCAGTCACCGGTACTGAGGTCATGGCACTCCTCCTGTTGTGTTGCAGCCATAGCCTCTCCAACCTGGTGAGACACAGAATGTCCCTTAACACAAAAGAGGAAGGGGGGGTCCAAGGGAAGTTTAAAGACCGGCAAGGATAAGATCCTCAGGTAGATACTAGCAAACACAACAAAATCCTTGGGTCTGGAATGCAAAGATAAACAGGAAAGAGACACTAAAGATTGTCTCAAGGAGCTTGTGGGGAAATCCCTTTGTTAGGACGAAATCCCCCACCCACCACAGGTGGCATGCTTCATCATCTGGGATTCTCCTCTTGGCGGGAAGGCCTAGCCCGGCCAAGGGCTACATCTCCCTCTCTGAGAGGAAGGAGCTCAGGGATGTTTTATTCCTACTCTGTTAGGATATACTAAATCCTGCAAATGAGAAGAACGATGACTGGTTAGGTCAAGGGTGCAGCGCAACAAAAATAAAAACTTAGAGTTGGTGAGTCGGCTATTGGTGAGGTATTATATCCGAGTATGGGTTAACAGCACTTCCAGGGGTGTGGCCAGGCCGCGGACAATGGCGGAAGTGTGAATCCCTAGCTCTGCGTCGGTCCAACTTTAAACCTTTGCTGTCAGGAGAGCTGGGCTGGTGGCCAGCCTTGGGTCTGCCCTTGGGGTGCCAGAGCCTCCCACGACATATATAACTGAGTGGAGGGGAGCCCCTGTGGTGCCTATTTGAAATACATGGCCGAGAGGGGCCTGCGGTGGCCACCGGCGCAGTGAGGAGAAGGTGTGCAGCGGAACTGGCTGTGACTGCATAGGGCCAGGCGGAGGCCCCTGTCCCCAAGCCCGAGACAGGGAGACTGCTGAGGGCACCCGAGGCTAAGGACGGGAACCCAGGAGACTGATGCCTTGCTCCGTTAAGCCGCCTGAGGAGTCCAAGAGCTCTGTCTGTGGGACCCGAGCTGCCTGCGGCCACCTGGGAGGTGAGAGAGTTCACGGGCCAGGCCAGGCTAGATGGTCAGCTGAGGCGTGGCGTGCACTGTGGCTCCTGCACCCCACAACCCCCAGAAAAGTAGTATTTGGGAGGCGGTGGTGAGATTTGGACCCTGCTCTTTACGAAGGGAGTGGGGAGGGGCCTGGGCTTGATGGGCGAGCCACTGGTAGCAAAACATGGCATCTGTGAAATACGTCGGCTCGCATGCGGTCTCCGCCCATAGTCATTTGCACTGGGTGGGGCTGAGGCGGGGTGGAAGGTCGGTGGTCCCCATGACGGGGGGAGTGAGGCGCGTGCAGACTCTACCGATGACAGGCCATTGCTGGAAGCAGCGAGACCTGGCTGCGGTCCTGTGCGTGGCTGGGGCCTTCTGGATTAGACTTGCAGAGAAGTTGAATGGTGAGGCCAGGCCCTGATACGCCTGCCCTTGCACATGGATGATTCAGGATGCTGCAACTGACTACTGGCCTCTTTCCTCTTCGTAAGCCAGCAGCTGGCCATAACAGGAGTAGGCTGACTTGGGAGGTGGCCTGGTGGGCCTGTTGACTGAAGGAGTTGCATTGTGACCTCCAGGGAGCAACTGGAGAGGTGTATGGTAGCGGGGCCCGGTTGGGGCCCAAAGAGACAAAACAAATGCTGTGGGAAGTAATGTGAACGGCACCCCTCAGCAACAGTTGTTTACAGCACCGCTGAGTGTGCTTCATGTCCAAGCTTACGGCGCTGACTGCTTCCTGTCCACTCAGGGGTCCTAGCTCACTATGGGTAAAACCAAACCTAGACACGGAGCTCCGTTGCCAGAGGTGGGGGACTCCATGCTCCCACCATTCGGGTCCAAAGAGGATGGAGTGGTAGATGACATCTCAATCAACTCTCATCTAGACAGAGTCTTAGCCGCTATTGGGGACATATACTCCAAGACATTGGTAAAGTTTCACAAGGGCTGGGACTACTAGAAGCGAAACACCATAAATTAGTGGATCCCCAGGCAACAGTCAACAGACAACAAGGTGGAAGATCTCACTGCCAGAATACTCACACTAGAACATAGAGCTGAAGATGCGGCTGGCCGGAGTCGATTGGGATTCCTGAGGGGGTTGAGGGATCAGACATGGTCTCCTATCTAGAAAATTGGGTCATTACAACAATTACGCCTGACCATCTCGCGAAATTCTTTGCCCTAGAAAGAGCTCACCGAGTACCAGCGCACCCCTTGGCGCCAGGGAGACCACCTAGGCCGGTAATTGCGAGGCTACTCCATTACAGAGATAGAGACATCATCTTGCAACAAGCTCGCACCAATGGTCCGTTCACAGTGAAAAATAGTAAGGTACTAGTGTTTCCAGACTTCACTGCCAAGGTGCAGCTACAACGTGGGTCCTTTTTTTGAGGCCAAGAAAGCGCTCTGTGATGAGGGCATATAGTACTCATTGATGTTCCCTGCTAAACTCCATATTATGCTAGACATCAATACATACTTATGTATCACTCCAGATGAAATGTGGACATGGCTGGAATAATACAAAGCAGGAGCGCCACTTGGGGGGACCAGGGGGGAAATCGGGGCCTCTAAGGGGAGAACCTGGAGATGACTTCGGCAGCCCACCAGAGGGTCCACTTTGAAGAGGCCCTCCTCCTCACGAACGGAACACGAGCACAAGGCTGCGCTACTAGCTGTAGCTGAAATAGTATCTTCAGAAAAGACTGAGGCTGACATAAACACTTCATCGGATCATCCCTCAGTGGCATCTGACTCGGGGAGCTTGGCCCTTGGAGGCAGGGGGCTCCCAGTGGTAACTCCAAAGTCTGTAGAAGATATCATATGATGCACTGCTTGCTTGTTAATAATGCTTTTGGTGTGAGAATGTGAATATTAGTTTGTACCCTGCCATATAGAACTATTACATGCTTCTCGAGTATTCGGTTAGGCCTGGCTTGGGGGAGGGGGCTGTGTGGGATAGGTGCTGTGGGGGTGTCCTAGGGTTGGCCTGTTGGCCCTGACCCCTGGTGGGCGCCTCCTCTGTGCTACTTTAAGAGATGGGCTGATGCGTACCTGGGTGTTCTGTGTTACCTTGCCTGCCCCTATTAGGATTGCCCCAACTAGGAACCGGAAGGTGGTATCTCTTTAATAATGTTGTTTTTCCACAGGTTTGGATGGCCAGCCATTGCTGGACTGTCCTTGGGAGCGGGCGTTTGTTGTTGGGAAGTTTTTATATTGTCCCAGGGGTCATGGTTGACTTTGATGTACACGGGGTGGCTGGGAGGTGGAGAGGCAGGAGTTATCATATAAATGTCAAACACGAGAAACCTTCACAGCGCTATAAATGTACTGTCCTGGAATGCAAGGGGAATGGAGTCTGCCTCCAAATGGTTTAGCATTCATAGATATTTGTGTCGCCGAGGAGCCAAAATTGTGATGTTACAGTAGACCCATCTTACTGCAGAAGAAGCTGTCCGCCTCCGACGTAGGTGGCATGACCAACTGTATCTTAATCCCGGGGGGCATTGCTATGGATTCAGGTGGGAACCCCTTTTGAGGCCACCCACTGCATCACTGATCCAGAAGGCCGCTATGTGCTGGTAAAGGGCAGGCTGCTGGGAAGGAAGGTTACTCTAGGGAGTGTTTATGCCCCAAACCTGGATCAGCTCCCTTTCCTTCAGGCCCTCTCCGTACCATTGTCCTCTGTCATAGCGGAGGATCTCCTTTTAGGGGAGGGCCTTTAACTGTGTTGCGGATGTTTACCTGGATAGGTCCACACTGCCTCTGCATGGGGCGTTAGCTTCCAAAACATCGCTGGGTTTCCGAAACTGGATGGGACACTGGGGTCTCACAGATATTTGGAGGGTGCAACATGAGCAAATAAGAGATTATTCTTACAACTCACACCTTTGCAGACTGCACACACGTCTGGATATGTTTGTTTACTCGACCCACCTTGACCCACATGTGACCCATACTGAGTATTTAGGGTGCAAGCTGTCAGAACATCGCCTGCTGCTGTTGATGATCCGTCACATTGCTGAACCCACGGTGACTACTACCTGGCACCTTAGCACATCCTTTCTTGAGGATGCATGTTATAGGGATTCTCTGCAGGCGGCCATCTCTGAAAACTTTCAATTTAACCAGGGCACAACTATCGACCTACTTATTGAATGGGATGCTTTTAATGTAGTAGTGAGGGGTCATTGTATGGGACAGACTGTTGGGGCTAGAAGGGAACTCAACAGAGAGCTTTCTACTCTGAAAAGCAGCTTGCACGATCTGGGTAAAAGGGTGAGGCTCCGAGAACTCCATTCAAATGCAATTCACTGGAATCCCTCCAGTGTCTTGATGAGCGAGACTACCTTACAAGAGTACATGAGGAAGGGGGCATATTGGGCAGACTCTTGGCATGGTTGGTACGCCAGGAGACTAGGGGTACACCCATAACTCAGATTCTATCTGACGATGGGACTTCACTTTACTCACCTGGGACCATTAATGCAACCTCCTGTAACTACTACAAGGCCCTTTACAACCATCCAGAGGTGGTACCGCCGGGGAACTTTACGGCATTCCTGGCACCATTGCTGTTGCATACTCTTGATCCGGCCTTGCGGAAGGAATTGGGGGGCAGTGACGGAACAAGAAATTCGATTGGCCATCAAAGAGATGGCTGCTGGGAAAACCCCGGCAATGACAGATTGCCAGCAGAGGTTTATTTTACGTTTGCTCCTGCCCTGGTCCCTAGATTGGAGGTATGCGGAATCGTTGCGTTTAGGGTCATTGTCGGCCTCATCCAGGGATGCGCTTGTGGTCTCACTCCCGAAAACGAAGTAATCGGCTGCACATCCTGCTGGGTTTCAACCCCTTTTTATGTTAAATGTAGATTTTAAGATTCTCAGTAAAATTCTAGCCATGAGATTGCTTCCGTTAATGCCTGGCCTCATACATGCAGACCAAAATGGATTTATTCCGAATAGGTCCACCTCTGGGAACCTCCGTCGACTACATCATATCCTCTAGCACCAGGATATTAGCCTCTACCCAGAAGCTTTAATCATGTAAATTGACCTGGAGAAGGCCTTTGATTTTATAAGATGGGATTTCCTATATGCGGTCATGAAGCGGTGGGACTGGGGGATGTATGGATCAGATGGGTGTATCTTTTATACGCTTACCCTACAACAAGGGTTCGGACAGGTGGTGTTATCTCAGCTTCATATGGTGTACATCGCGACACTTGACAGGGGTGCCTGTTATCCCCCCTTTTATTTGCTCTGGCCATTGAGACCCTGGCAGAGCTTTTCCGATGGAGGGGCACGGGTCATGGAGTGATCTTGGAAGGCAAAGAACATATTATATCCTTATATGCGGATGACTTATTATTATATTTAGTGGATGGCCACCTCAGGGTTGCCCATGCCTTGGAGTTATTAAATCAGTTTTCAGTCCTGGCCTTTGAATACACAAGTCTAAGACTTAAGTTTTCCACATGACGCCACAGCCAGCTGATCTGCCAGCACTTCGTCTCCTCGATCCTTCAGATATTTGGGCATCCTGGTGTTTCACGCCTTGGATGATCTTCGGGAAGGTAATTTGGAGCCGGTGACACGATCACTTAAGACTAGTGTACAATTCTGGCACTCTCTCAGACTGCCAGTGATGGCGCACAGAGCTTTGTCCAAGATGGTTATGCTACCCAGGCTCTTATATTTCTTCGTGAACCTCCTGGTCATGATACCGCACACTTGGTTCAACCGTTTGGATTCCTTGCTTCGCCACCTAATTTGGGATGGGGGGTCGTAATAGAGTTTCTCTGGTAGTACTCCGGAGAGCCCCGGAAGATGGTGGCTTGGGCGCTTCTGATTTTGAATTATACTATCTGGTCGCCTAGCTCCAGTGGTTGGCACAGTGGTTAGATGGTAGGGGTCTTCTACTGGCAAAACTCCTCAATCCAAAAGTGATTATTCCCACAGCGGCAATCCTGTGGCACTGCAGTACTAGCGGAGATCCCTCAGGCGAACAGCTAGATTCTCCTTGTATGCTTCGGTCTGCCACTGATAGGGCTGCCACATGGGGATCCCCTCTCCCCATTTATAAGACAGCAACTGTCAGAGTGGACGGCAGCCGATATCATTGCAGTACATGATTGTTTCCAAGTAGGTGAGCTTATGCCGCTTACGAGTTGTTATCACAATATGGCCTACCCCCAGCCAGTTTTTGACCTATCATGCTCTGGCACACACGTTTGGGGAATTATGGCCTGGTAGCAGATAAGAGTCAGAAACTCACGGTGTCCTTCAGATGTTAGTGACGTTGGGTGCTGCACGCCATCTTGTGAAGTTGCTTTATAAAGTACAATTTGCGATGACCGCGACACCATTGGCTAAGACTCGGGAGCGATGGGAATCATTGCTGGGCAGAGGGTTGACGGACACGGAGTGGAGTAAAACTATGGGGAGCCCAAAGCATATTTCCAGGAATACCAAATTCAAACTCGTTCAATTTAACTACATACATATGACTTATCTGACCCCCCCCACAGACTGCAGGTTATGTATGGAGGTAGTGTTAGGGCTTGCCCCAGATTTGGGGAGCTGGAAGCTGGGTTTGCACATAGGACGTGGAGCGGCCCGAAACTACAAGATTTCTGGAATGCTGTAGTGGCCACAATCAATGGGGTAGCAGCCCGTTCGCTCCCCAACACAGCGGATATTTGTCCCCTAGGTCTGTTCCCTAGACCCAAGACACACAAGGTTGGTACTAGGTTGGTCAACCTTGCCTTGGTTTTGGCATGAAGATGTATAGCACTGAGGTGGATAACTGGGACGGGCTCGACAGAAGCAGCATGGGAATGGGTTGTTGACATATGGGCCAGGGCTGAAAAGAGAGCTCTGATTAGAGATGATGCTTTAGGGGTGCGCCGTTGCCCATGGGAGGGCCTCTGGTCTGAGGTGCTAGGAGCTTGAGATGGCAAGAATCATGGTGTGGGTAGAGAAAATATAGATGGGGCACAGCGAGACGAGAACACAGTGGACCCCCCCTGAGGTGATATACTCATCTAATAAGATATTGAGTGGGAGAAATACTCACTAGAGTGCCGTCCTTCCTCTTCCCCCCCTCCCCCCGGTGCATTGAAGTGATTATAGCTATGACCCTTGGAGCCACTCTAATTAGAGTGGTCCCAAATACAACTTCTTAAAACTTAGACCCTCTGGACAATACTGTTTCTTGGTTTTAGTTCTTTTTATATCATTTGTTTTTGCTTAATCAATATGTATATTATCTTTGACAATATCCTGAGGCTACAACAACAACTTCCACTACGTAACATATGCATAGAGCAGTAGATGATCATAATAGAGGATAACATTATTAAAAGTATTGGATTATGTCAGACTTTAGTGTCATGTATAACTTGACACCCACTGAGGACGGGATAAAGGACGGGATAAATGTATACAGGTCTTGATGACAGAATATTACTTTTTGACTACATGTAATTCTCATCTGCAAGCATTCATACTGTATTGCCAGTGGAATTAGAAAGAATTGAAGATGTACTCTGATGTGGTCCGATTGCTATGCCTTGTATTGACTCGGGCTCTGATATACATGTCTGTACTCTTTTATCAAAATGTCAATAAAGACATATTTTAAAAACAAATAACAGCACTTCAACTGAGTGAGGTACATACACAGTGAAGGGATGTCCCATCATTATACTCTCACACTGTTCAAGCCTCACACGTGTAGACGCAACAGCTTTCAAACATCCAGGCAATGCGGCGGCAAGAGGGTCAAGTGTGGCCAAAAAATAGGCTACGGGTCTGCGTGCACTGCCATGCATTTGAGTCAGCACTGAAAGAGTGCAGCCTTCTCTTTCACTGCAAAATAGCACAAAACATTTATTGTAATCAGGCATTCTCAGAGCCAGAGCATGACAGAGACATTCACACAGCTCTGTGAAGGCACTCATACAACTGTCATCCCACGGTACAGGATCAGGTGTGTGTCAACCTCTGATGAGGCTTGGCTGTCAGAGAAAAATTTGGACTCCATTGTCGGCAGTAGTCCACCATTACCAGAAACATGCAAACTTTCTTCTGCGTAGTTAGCAGATTCATATTCAGAATCTCTGAGATTCTTTCTTGGAACACTTTCCTTGCTCCTTTCTCAGTGTGATGTCCTAGATACAGGACTTCTTTTTGGCAAAACTGCTATTTGGTCGGGGAAACTTTATGTCCATTCTCAGCTAAGTGGTTCAGTAGGGCAATAGTATCACTCTTGCAAGCTTCTTGGGTATTTGATGCCACCAATAGGTTGTCAATATACTACACGAAAACTGAGTAGTGAGGCATCCACTCAAGATTCTTTTTAAGGATCTGATTAAATATTGAGGGACTTCCCGTATACCCTTGCGAGCCTCGGCACCATGCCAAGACACAACTGCCGAAATGGAAAGCGAAAATGTACTGTCTCTCCTTATGTAAAGGAATAGAGAAGAATGCCTGACATATATCAATGACAGAGAACCACTAGGCTTCACATGTAATCTGACATAATATCACAGCTGGATTCGGTGCCACAGGACAACAAGGGACCATAATTGAATTCACCTTCCTCAAATCCTACACAATACGATACTTGCCATTTGGTTTCTGCAAGCCCATAATAGGTGAGTTACATGGACTACCCATTATATCCTTCAGGATCCCTTGCTCAAACATTGAGTCAATCACAGGAGTAATACCGACAATGGTATCAGGAGTCAAATTGTATTGTGGGATTCTTGGAAATTCAGCATTGGGTTTCACAGTGATACGGACTGGTTTTACACATTTAATAAATCTGATGTCTTTGCTTGCAAATTCCCAGATTTTAGGTAAAACTGTGTCTCTCAATTCTAAGGGCAGGTTAACTTTTGTCAAAAGGGGGTACATTCCAATATCGGATCTTTGTCTGGCAAGCTTAAAGACAACATCTTCATCATTTATATGGAGTTCCATAACATTTGGGGTACAATAAATGGAACAATGTAGTTTGCATAACAAGTCTCATCCTTATTCTTGAACCAGGAACGTGAGGCTTCCATATAAGAAACTAACTAGTCTAAGATTAGACTGAATCGGAACATGATTTGATAAATAGAGTAAGAAATTATTTTGTTATTTTATGTTTCATTACAATTCACTCTATCTAAGATACAATAACAGTGAATAAACAACTATGTATGTATACTGGATAATAAAATGTAAGATGTTAAGTAAGAAAAATGTTAGTAAAAATTATATTTAAAAAAAAAAATTGTCTCATCCTTGTAAATTCACTGGACTCGAATCACACACCGCAAATTGAAGTCGATCCTCAAAGGATCCTATTTTAATGGGCACTGCTTCAGAAACTGGGTTGGACACATGTTTATTTGTAACTCCTACAACGTGGATTCTTTCTCCCGAGAGGGGTAGGTTAGAGGCCTCTGCGGTTCTTACAGTAAAGCGGGTAACACCAGTGTTAACAAGGAATGAGATAGGATTCCCATTTACCTCACCATCCACACAGAGACCACTCTGCTCTACCTTTAAGGCTGTGCCAAACATGCTGTCCTCCCCCCCTTTTAGGCCCCGTTATTGTGACAGGTCGGAGTCGAAATCATCTGTTTCAGTCATGGGATAATGTTGGGCCACACCTTGATTTCCATAGGGATTCGTATTTACATTGTGGGACTGATTCGTATTGTTACTGTGGACTTGGCATTTGGTTGCGGCATCGGGGCTTGTGGTACTTCTATTGCTTGAGCTTGGGGTACATTAGGATTTTGAACTCTTTGTCTCTGTATCTGTTGAGTCTGAACCATGTTATTTCTTTGGGACTGTGCATACCCTCAATTTTGAACCTGATTTCCATTATTATTCACATTAAACCGACATTTACGCTTCCATTGCCTGAATTTGCCACAAACATGGCAAGGATTTGTTTTCTTCAAAGATTCCATTCTCAAGTCAACCGGAGCACTGTGACCTCTACCTTGTAGCTGAAAACTCTGTTGCTGAAATCCATTCACACGATGCATCATTGGGACTTGATTATATACTCCCTGCAATGGAACCACATTATCAAAACCCAACTGATTCTGACCTCTCTGCACAGCTTTCATTTGTGCAATCATCAGTTTCTCTTTTAATTTCTTATGTTTGACTTCAATCGCATCTCTACAATACTTTGGGTACCGCAGAATTTCGTCAATCGGCTTAGTCTGCCAGCAAATCAAATGCTGCTGAATCATTGAAGAAATCTCAGGTCTCAATCCATAGACAAACTGATAGACAAAATGTCCCATATCTTTGTCCGTCTCATTTTCCATTCCGCTGTGCTGCCTAAAAGCCTGTACCAATCTTTCATAATAAGCATGCACTGTTTCTTTGAGTTCTTATGCTGTCCTGTCAATGTTTTAGCCAATCAATCTCTTTAGGAGAGATTTTGGTTTTCAAGAAAGTAATCACCTGATTGTATTTCTTCAGGACCACTGGTGATGGGGCACCTGTTTTAGGATCTCTGGGTGGCTCTACCTCAGGCCAATCTATAGCCACTTTACATTCCATCCATAGAACACCTGGAACCACAATGTTAAATAAGGTATCCAAATCCTTCCACAAAACATTTGAAATGTTCATAACCCTTTCAACTTGTCTGTACCACTCTAATGGATTATCTCTCAGTTTCCAGAACTCATTTGTGAAAGATAAAATATCAGTCCTAGTCCAAGGCACATGTATATACCCTTCTCCATGTACTTCCATCATAGGAAGCATTTATACTTCCTCTTCTCCTGCGTCAATTATAACTGGAGGCATCTGCATCCTAAACTTCTTTGTTTCCTTCTTCTTTGATCATATACCTTCCCACTTGTCTAGTTCACTCCATTTTCTAATGTAATTATTTCCTTAATCTGTAGCTTCACTCCTGTTGGTCTCATGTTAGTAAGATCTCTGGATCTCTGCCACTAAAATCTAGTTGGTAAGTCCTCTGTAACACTTTGGACTTTTGAACATCGGTTCACCTGATCTGGGCTTGTGAAATGGGTGTGACCTATGGATCATTCTGTTAGCTGTGTCAAAGTGCGTCTAATTTAACATGGAATTTGCACTTGTAGTACCTGTGACATTCCCCTGGGTTGGGAACATAGGTGTCTGAGCACTGGTCTCGTGGATACATCTACTGGGTTACCAATTGAAGTGTTAATTCCAGTGGGAAAGATCAATGTATGGGCAGTATTTCCTTGTGACCCGGATTTTAAAAGAGGTACAACAGGAACATTAGTAACGGGAACAGTCAAAGCATCTGGAACATTTAAAGCAATCAGGTTCAAAGGAGCTGTTATTCCTGTTTCCCCTCTTATAGGAGCAATGAGAGTAGGTTTATTTGAGTTTACAGGTACAGATGGTGCATTTGGGATTCCCTTTGAACTCATATTTGTCTGTTCCCCAGATTGAGTTTCATTGTATGGTGGTGGACAATTCAACAATAAGTCACTTAAGAAGTCATCATCCACATCACTATCCACAGCGTCAGCCATAACATCAGTCTTGTCTGTCTCCAAATGCTTTTTCTTCTCCTTTCGTTTACCCCTAACCTCATCTCCTACTGTCATGACAGGGTACATTCTTGTTTCCTCAGTAATGTCAGCTCTCCAAGCTTTCTGTTGTGCATCTCACCTAGCATCTGCAAACGTGGTTATGGCTCTTCTACATTTTCCCTGATATTTCTCCTTTTCTTTCTGATGGGCTTTGTATTCCCAATTGAGCTTGAAATTGAGCAGGTCTAGGAGGCAGTCTAATTTCGTATAATTTCCTCCTTAACCCTTTCACTGCTAGGCCTTTCCCCCCCTGTGCTAAGCCTTTTTTGGCTATTTAGGGTAGTTCGAGCTTAGGCCCCTGTAACTTTTTGTCCACATAAGGTATCCACGCCAAATTTGCGACCTTTTCTTCCAACATCATGGGGATTTTAAAGGTACCAAGGGTTTGTGGATTCCCCTGGAGGGGACCCAGAAATTAGCCAAAATACAGCTAAAGTTTGTTTTTTGGGGGAAAAATGGGGAAAAAGGGCTGCAGAAGAAAGCGTCTGTTGTTTTCCCTGCAAATGGTATCAACAAAGGGTTTATGGTGCTGAAATCACCATCTTCCCTGCTTTCAGGGACAGGCAGACTTTTGTCAGAAAACCACAATTTTTTACACAGTTTTGGCATTTCACTGGGACATAGCCTATTTTTGCTACTTTTTGTGCTTTCAACCTCCTTCCAGTTAGTGGTAGAAATGGGTGTGAAAGCAATAATGGATCCCAGAAAACTATCCATTTCTGAAAAGTAGACAAAATTCTGAATTCAGCAAGGCATCATTTGTGTAGATCCTTCAAGGTTTTTTTTTTAATAGAAACTAACAGTTGAAAATACGAAAAATTGAAAATGAGTTGGAAAAACAGCCATTTGTGCCAAGTTTTCACCTGTAACATCTTCGATGTATGAAAGATTTTTTATGGTTTAACTCTGTTTTATTGACAGTTGCAGAAGTTAAAAACATAACATCGGGGCCACACAGGGCCCGGCTGCAAGGGAGGCAACATGGTGGTAGCACAATATAAACAATAGACAGTCCCCCCGCCCCCCCCCAAAGATAGAAAGAAAAGTTGGAAGATATGAAAGAACCAACCCCCTCCCGCCCCTGGTCCAGACTGATGGCAAGGCATTAGGGCAGACAGCCTGTCAAGACTGGTGAACAATCGAGTTACAAGGTGGGCTCTGGTGCGGCTAAGCGTAGGAGGCGCAGGTACCTCGGACAAGCCAGCTCACGGAATTCTTGTGCGAGTAGAGTGACGAAAGGCTGCCACAGCTCGCTAAAGGAGGCGCCCTTCCCTGCCAGGGTTAGGGAAATCTTCTCCATTCCCAAAACGTGCCATAAACGTTGGTACCAGCCTGTGTGTGTAGGGACATGAGGAGACCTCCAGTGAATTAATATGTTCTGGACTGCTGAGCCTAAGGCTAGAGCTATTTGCTTCCCTCTCCGGGCTCGGAGGGGGTACGTAAGTGGATTGGGCACCCCTAAAAGAACGTATGCGGGAAACCTGGGGATCTCAGTATCTAGATTTTTATCCACTTCATCAAGGACATGTGTCCAATAAGACCTAAGGTGTGTGCAATCCCATAGTAGATGGACCAAGGTGCCCCTCCCTCCGCACCCCCGCCAGCAATCCGGGCTTTGTGTCGCATCGATCTGGTGGAGCCTCTCCGGGGTATAATACCAATGGTAAACCAATTTAGTGAGCGTTTCTGTAAGGCCTGCATGTGTCGCTGTGTGACGTGCCCTGTAACAGGCACCCTCCCACTCCTCAGGGTTGCGATCGCGCCCAAGCTCCCGTTCACATCGGGCTCGCCCCGCATGGTAGCTATGCGAATATTTAGATTGAAGCATCTTGTAGAGATCCAATATCAATTTTTTGTCCGAGGACCGCGTTACCAACCAGCGTTCATATGGCGTCAGGTGTCTAGCCGCCTGCGGGCGGTTGTCAGGGTGCAGAGCCCAGTGTCGTACTTGGAGGTAGCGCATGCGTTCCGACTCCGGGAGACCGAAGTCCGCACGAAGCTGTGGGAAGGAGATAAATTCGTCATTGGCGAATAAGGGACCCAGCGCCCAGCAGCCGGAGTCCCGCCACTGGTGAAAGGATTGCGAGTCCATTCCCGGGCTAAAGTCCGGATTATCAAGTATTGACGTGAACGGTGAGGGGAAAGTCGTTAACTCATGACTTAAGTTCGTCTGGTCCCATACCGTGAGTAGGGTGCGGGTCACTTGGGAGGCGTATAAATTAGGGGGACGGTGGGACTTCAGGAGAAAAGGGATCTTCCTGAGGGACGTTCCCGCCACGGCTCGGTCCTGGAAGAGCCAACTCTTTTCCGATTCGGCTCGGCTCCATTCGACCAGATATCGTAGCTGTGCGGCCTTGTAGTAGAGGGCGAGGTCGGGAACCCCCAGACCCCCCTCATGTGGTGGGAGAAAGCTAACCACACGTTTCAGTCTTGGCTTACGTCCCTGCCAAATAAAGGAAGAGAGATCTGATTGCACCTTTCGGAGCCAACCCGGTGGGGGCGATAAAGGCAGTGTTTGGAATAAATAAAGGATTTGGGGAAGGACGGTCATCTTTATAGCGGCGACACGCCCCAGCCAAGAGATCTGATGATGTTTCCATCTCCGAAGCTCAGCTTGGATCTGGGTGCGAAGACGTGAGAAGTTAGCAAGTCTCATGCCCTGCAGGGTGGGGGCCAGATAGATGCCCAGGTATGGAACGGGGTCCTCGGACCACAATAACGGGCAACGAGCCTGCAGGTCCGCCTTCTCCTGGGGCGGCAGCGAGAGATTCATCGCCGTGGACTTGGACAGGTTGACCTTAAACCCGGACGCTCCAGCAAAAACATCCAGTTCCTCTAGGAAATCTCCCAGTGCTCCGTTAGGGTTCGCCAGGGTGACGAGCACGTCGTACGCATATAAGCTGATAGTGTGGGTATCCCCCCCAAAGCGGATGCCCGTGATTCGCGCATGCTCCCGGACCCTCTGCGCCATAGGCTCCATATATAGAGCAAAAAGTAGGGGCGACAGAGGGCAACCCTGTCTCGTTCCCCTACAGATAGGGAAGGGAGCGGAAGTATGCCCATTGATTCTTACAGTCGCTGTGGGAGAGCGGTAACAATTAAAAATATGCGTCCGCATTTTGTCCCCGAAACCGATGCGGCTCAACACCTGCTCGAGATACGGCCAATGGACCCGATCGAAGGCCTTCTCTGAAAGATTTTTTAAAGCAATATACCGTTACATCTGCTGGACCCTTCTAGTTGAGGGTATATATAGGACGTGTAGGTTCACCAAGAACCTGAGGAACCCAGAGCCAACAACTGGGCTGCGTCTTGCAATGGTTTCTCACTGTGTACCGGGAATATAGCAATTCATTTGGTAAAATATAAAGAGTGAAAAATAGGTATCAAGGACACCTATGTATGTCTGAAATGGGAACAAAATAAAAAGTTTAGAAGCAGCAGCTATTTGCACATCTCCAAAATTGTGGGTACCCATACTAGCTTGTGAAATATAGGACATTTTTCAAAGTGACTTCTTTTTTACACATTGTCTTACATTTGGAAGGCAGAAATGCATAGAAAGTCAACAGGTAATACCAGTTGCTCTACAATTCTGTGTTTCCTTACGTCCCCCGATAAAAATGGTACCTCACTAGTGTGGGTAGGCCTAGTGCCCGCAACAGGAAACGGCCCAAAACGCAACGTAGACACACCACATTTTTACAGTGAAAACAGATCCTCGTTTTGCAAAGTGCCTAGCTGTGGATTTTGAACCCTAGCTCAGCCCGCACCTAGGGAAACTTAGCAAACCCATACGTTTTTAAAAACTAGATACCCAGAGGAATCCAGGATGAGGTGACTTAAGTGGCTCTCACCAGGTTCTGTTACCCAGAATCCACTGCAAACCTCAAACTTTGTCACAAAAAACACATTTTCCTCACATTTCTGTGATGGAAAGTTCTGGAATCTGCATGGATCCACAATATTCTACCCACCGCTCGTTCCCGAAAGTCTTATGATAGAAATGGTACCTCACTTGTGTGGGTAGGCCTAGTGCCCGTGACAGGAAACAGGCCAAAAGGCAACGTGTACACACCACATTTTTACAGTGAAAACTGACCCTTTTTTTTCAAAGTGCCTAGCTGTGGATTTTGAACTTTAGCTCTGCAGGCTCCTAGAGAAACCTAGCAGACCTATACATTTGTGAAAACTAGACACCCCGGGGGAATCCAGGAGGGGTGACTCGTGTGGCTCTCACCAGGTTCTGTTACCCAGAATCCCTTGCAAACCTCAAACTTTGTCACAAAAAACAAATTTTCCTCATATTTCTGTGATGGAAAGTTCTGGACTCTGCGTGGATCCACAAAATTCCACCCACCCCGCATTCCTCAAAGTCTCCCAATAAAAAAGGTACCCCTCTTGTGTGGGTAGGCCTAGTGCCCGGGTCAGGAAACGGGCCAAAACGGAATGTGGACACCCCACATTTTTACTATGAAAACTGACCCTTTTTTTGCAAAGTGCCTAGGTGTAGATTTTGAACCCTAGCTGTGCCGGCACCTAGGGAAACCTAGCTAACCTATATATTTTTGAAAACTAGACACCCAGGGGAATCCAGGATGGGGTGACTTGTGTGGCTTTCTCCACGTTCTGTTACCCAGAATCCATTGCAAATCTCAAACTTTATTTTTAAAAAACACATATTCCTCATATTTCTGTGATGGACAGTTCTGGAATCTGCATGGATCGACAAAATTGCACCCACCCCACATTCCCCAAAGTCTTATGATAAAAATGGCACCTCACTTGTGTGGGTAGGCCTAGTGCCCGCGACAAGAAACGGGTCAAAAGGCAACGTAGATACACCACATTTTTACAGTTAAAACAGATCTACTTTTTGCAAAGTGACTAGCTGTGGTTTTTGAACCCTAGCTCAGCCGGCACCTAGGGAAACCTAGCAAACCCATACGTTTTTGAAAACTAGATACCCAGAGGAATCCAGGATGGGGGGCCTTGAGTGGCTCTCACCAGGTTCTGTTACCCAGAATCCCTTGTAAACCTCAAACTTTGTCACAAAAAACACATCTTCCTCACATTTCTGTGATGGAAAGTTCTGGAATCTGCATGGATCCACAAAATTCTACCCACCCCACATTCCCGAAAGTCTTCTGATAAAAATGGTACCTCACTTGTGTGGGTAGGCCTAGTGCCCGTGACAGGAAACAGGCCAAAAGGCAACGTGGACACACCACATTTTTACAGTGAAAACTGACCCTTTTTTTTCAAAGTGTATGGACTTTGAACCCTAGCTCTGCCGGCACCTAGGGAAACATAGCAAACCTATACATTTTTGAAAACTAGACACCCAGGGGAATCCAGGAGGGGTGACTTGTGTGGGTCTCACCAGGTTCTGCTACCCAGAATCCCTTGCAAACCTCAAACTTGGTAAAACAAAACACATATTCCTCATATTTCTGTGATGGAAAGTTCTGGAATCTGCATGGAGCCACAGAATTGCACCCACCCCACATTCCCCAAAGTCTTATGATAAAAATGGCACCTCACTTGTGTGGGTAGGCCTAGTGCCCGCGACAGGAAAAGGGCCAAAACGCAGCATGGACACACCACATTTTTACAGTGAAAACTGACCTTTTTTTTCCAAAGTGTATGGACTTTGAACCCTAGCTCTGCCGGCACCTAGGGAAACCTAGCAAACCTATACATTTTTGAAAACTAGACACCCGGGGGAATATAGGAGGGGGTAACTTGTGTGGCTCTCACCAGGTTCTGTTACCCAGAATCCCTTGCAAACCTCAAACTTTGTAAAAAAAAACACATTTTCCTCACATTTCTGTGATGGAAAGTTCTGGAATCTGCATGGATCCACACAATTCAACCTGCCCCTCATTCCCAAACGTCTCCCAATAAAAATGGTACCTCACTTGTGTGGGTAGGCCTAGTGCCCGCGACAGGAAACGGGCCAAAACGCAATGTGGACACACCACATTTTTACAGTGAAAACTGACCCTGTTTTTCTAAGGTGCCTAGCTGTGGATTTTGAACACTAGCTCTGCTGGCACCTAGGGAAACCTAGCAAACCTATGCATTTTTGAAAACTAGACACCCAGGGATACCCAGGAGGGGGTGACTTGTGTGGCTTTCACAAGGTTCTGTTACCCAGAATCCCTTGCAAACCTCAAACTTTGCCAAATAAAACCACATTTTCCTCACATTTCTGTGATGGAAAGTTCTGGAATCTGCTTGGATCCACAAACTTCCACCCACCCAAATTCCCCAAAGTCTTATGATAAAAATGGCACCTCACTTGTGTGGGTAGGCCTAGTGCCCGCAACAAGAAAAGGGCCAAAACGCAACGTGGACACACCACATTTTTACAGTGAAAACTGACCCTTTTTTTGCAAAGTGCCTAGCTGTGGATTTTGAGCCCTAGCTCTGCCGGCACCTAGGGAAACCTAGGAAACCTCTACATTTTTTAAAACTAGACACCCAGGGCAATCCAGGAGGGGGTGTCTTGTGTGGCTCCCACCAGATTCTGTTACCCAGAATCCCTTGCAAACCTCAAACTTTGTAAAAAAAAATCCCACATTTTCCCACATTTCTGTGATGGAAAGTTCTGGAATCTGCATGAGTCCACAAACTTCCACCCACCCTGCATTCTTCAAAGTCTCCCGATACAAATGGTACCTCACTTGTATGGGTGTGCCAAGTGCCCGTGGCGGGGAAGGGCCCAAAACTTATAGTGGAGACATCAAAATTACCTATCCCAAAACGACCTCGTTTTGCAAGGGGGGGGGGCACCTGGGTTTTTGGCCCCGGGCTCAAGGGCCATCTCGGTAAACCTACCAAATACACACATTTCTGAAAACTAGACACCCTGGGGAGTCCAGGGAGGTATGGCTTGCGTGGATCCCCCAACATTTTCCTACCACGCTATCCCAGCGTGCCTTTACACCAACCGGTTAAAGCCAGCGCGGCAAACTGTGACATCAATCTCACTCCCTACAGCTGTTCATCCTCCTTTACAATTTCTTGTGTGTTCTTTTAAGCAAATACACAATACAATGCAAGTGAATTCAACAACTAAGTCTGTCTGCTCCACTAAAGAAAACAGATTATCACTCTCTCATGATAACTAAAACTATTCTTCTACATTCTAGATTAACATTCACTTCAGGCGACACCTTGACCAGCGGTGGCTCGCTCTGATTGATACAGTTATTCTCTGCGCACTGAGATCAACTATACCAACCACTTCTCACTATCTTACAAAGTAAAAGTCCCTATCCTTCGTCAATGATGTCTCACAACAAACACCACAACACAGCAGACAACTACACTCAGTGTCTTCTACAGTGAGACCACCATGTAGCTGTGTATATCTCTATTCCGGGATCTTAGGCCAGGACGGACCTCATAACCACTTTGACTTGTTTGCATTAAGTGCCACATTCACACATTAATTTGAACTTCACATAACATCACACAGCCATTTCAAAACACCACAATCTAAGCAAATGTACAGTGCTTCCCTATTAATACTCACTCTCCTCCGCTGCTAGTCGTCTTCAGTGGTGCGGCACTGGTAGTCCATCAATCGTTCGGCCAAACCATGGATATTTGGGCCTGGATTCTAATGGGGCAAATCTCTAATAGGAGACCCTAAGTCCCTCACGTCAACGGACAAAATGATCTGACGTGCTACTAAGTTCTGATCCAGCATTTTACCTGGGTCCAATTATTTTACACTTACTACTAAAAAGCTTGCAATCTGCCCTCGTTGGTCCTTCAACGGACCTTGCTCATCGCATTGAGGGGTAAATGAAAGTAGGTTGTCAACTGTTGGCTACCCAGGAATTGGTAACCAACTTACAAGTTAGTGATCAAGTTCAAATGCACCACCCTCAATACCATGCTGTAGAGGTATAGGATGACAACTGGTAGTCCAAACCTCCTGAAAAAGTTTAGTCGGGACAAAATCACACAGACCAATAACTCTCAGGTGGTAATACAGAATAGCAGTAGAAGAACCTGATGTTCTGTAAATAATCTATGACTATCCCTGTTATACAATAGAAAATCAGGTACCTTATGCACAGTCTCCGTAGAAAGAACATTAGTACATTTAAAGGATTCAGACGATTCAGATTTCAATTAGAGTTGTATTAGGAAATCAAGCAATTAAATCAACATTTCAGGACATTCAGTCATTGGTCTCAGCATAAAGTACAGAAATAGTATAACACTACACATCAATATACAGTCTAAGAATATAAAGCTCTCGAGTCCATATGAAGGAAATTACAAAAAGCCAATTTAGGGAAATCTCAGCAGGACAATTGGAAAGTATGGTCCAGCTAAGGAGTCCAAGGAAAGTCCACTAGGCAGGGTTCTTGCCACTAGCAAGGGCAGGGGGAAGTTCTCAAAGTTCTCTCGGCAGGCATAGGGGTTGGCAAGTGATGGGGACAAGAAAGAACTGGAAAGATAGCAAACCTGCCAGCATGAGTCCGCAAGACAGCATGGGCAAAAGGGACAGTCAATACTGCAGCAGCAGTATTAGCAGCTGGGCTCAACTGCCTGGTCTGGATTCCATTTGAAATGGGCTCAAATTCACTCTGAGATGGACTGCACTGCCGTTCTGGACCACACTACATCAGCCTGACTCCAAAGAATCATCAATATAGTTCCATAAGTCCTGAGATGACATTGATTGTAACACCACTAACGTATGATGATTGCGATGTAATCATCTGCTCACAAGATGAAAAAGTGGTAACATCAACATTCTTTCCCACACTGTTCATGGGAATCGATTATCTGTCCTGGGCACACAGATTAGTCCACAAAGAACCATTCATTGGTAAAGCTTCCTGTGTGCTAGGACAAAAGTTCATGCCACCCTGTAGTATCAATACAGTTATTACAGTATGTATCAGTTCCCTCCAGAATGCCATGGGAAAGTAAAAGAAAGTTACATGAGGGAGTGCTAAGATGAAATTCCTCCCCCTAAACATCATGAGGAAAATACAAGAACTAAAGAATAAAGTCAAGTTAAGGCATTAAAATCAATAATTGGAATATATATATATATGTGTGTGTGTGTGTGTGTGTGTGCATTTTTAGGTATAGGCAAGTGTATTTTAATTGATACATTAGTCAAGTAGTCAAGTGTAATAAATCATTTCATAAAATCATCTATTGGTGAGTGTGGCCTACTACCACATTTTACATACCTGCAACTTATACTTATACATTTATATTCATTTTTCATTTTTAGGAAAGCTAAATCACTTCACTATTGTTATAAAGAACATTTATAGAGAATGTTAACTTTCCAATTGGTTGCACATAGGTGTTGTACTAACTTTTCAAAGTCAATGGAGCATTACATTGAGAGCATAAAAGGATAATTTCTTAAGCCAATTACACAGTCCTATTCATAATACAAATCCACACAATTATAAAGGAAGCTCAATAATGCATCAATGTTTAGTCAATCATATATTAATTTCTTATTAATTGCGTGATTGCAGAAAATAAATTTTATGAATTTTTATTTTAACATGGCTTAAACCTTATCCGACTTCAACTGTTAGGCATGTTAGACACACAGTATATGATTTTTCTTCTATTTCTACAATCTAAGCACTCTTTTACAGTGCTTCTACTATACGTTTTCTCATTGATCATTGATGTTTTCATCACGTGTGCAAGGTGCACATGAATTTATATGTGTGATTTTATTCTCATAATCGTTTTATGTGTTGTGCAAAGAATAACCAGCTTTTAAGCTGGATCAATGGCTTGGTCGAAGGTTAACTTCTAGAGGAACAAGTTCATCTCTTGGTCTGGTGATCACGAGGCCTTTTCTGGGTATAGATGATTGTTTCATGCAAACTTTCATAGTTGCTACATCCTGGTCAGTGGGTCCAGAAAGCCTGCTGTGTGAGTCTCACACTGGTGCTCACACATACAAAGACAGACTCAGTGCCATACTTTGAAACTTCATTTACCCAATGCTCCTGAAGCAGCAGGGCAAAACATATCTATGCACAACCATGGCTCTCCGGAAAGCAGGGTAAGATTCACACTCATAGAGGGATAGATTCAGGTACTTCTCTCTCATCAGTCATTGTGGCTCACATTCACACATCTAGAGTAAGTGCCAGTCCTTAATTTGAGCTCGTGGTTACAGTTGGGGCCCACAAGCACTCATTTTTGGGGACTGGAACTTACTTTTCCTCATGAGACTTTAACTCAGAGCAAGAGAAAGAAAAACACTAAAGGAAGAGGAAGAAAAAGACAGAAAAAGCAGCGACAAAGCGAGAAAGCAGCAATGAAAAAACCTCAAAAATTGAAACTAAAGGACAGGAGCTGTACATTTGTTTGGGTTTTTCATATAGCGCGAACTTGGCCGAATGACATTACAGTGCTTTACATAAACACCAGATTACATTATACAAGGTCAATTCTTTTATAGGCACGAGGAGATTAAGTGATTTGCCAGGAATTACAGGATGTTGAGTTGATGCTGGACTCAAACCTGGTTCCCCAGTTCCAAAGTGGGCACCTCTGGTCATTAGGTCACATCTCCTCCCATGGTTGTGGAAGAAATTGGCATGAGGTGAAATCAAAATTACACAGCCTTGATATTCGACAATCCTGACATTCATCGCCACTGGCTGCAGGGTTCTGAGAAAAACTTTGGACACTGGCACTTACTATTTTACAAATTAAGCACCGAAAAGTGTTCTACATCTACTTTGGGTCAACGGCACAATAAATAGTGTGTACATAACAAGTGCATACAAGTTGCCGGGGGTCAGTTACCTGCACTTGCTGCGTTCATCCATCACTCTGCATTCACACCCACATACACAAAGTAGGGAAGATGGCCCTTCGCTCTAAAAACAGATCTATTTGATTTTTTGCTTAGTTCTGAGACAAAAAGAGAAGAAAATGCTGGTGCTAGCATAAAGATTCCCAATTTCCCTATATTTACAAACCTAGAATAATGTGGAAAGTGGGGGATTTACCATTACTGTTCCTTAACATCCAATGTCTCTGTTAATTATTGTATTTCATTTTACACTCTTAATAATAACTAAGTATTCCAACATAAACAGGAGCTCTATGAGTTGTTAAAACACAAAGTACAGACTTACTTATGTTTTCGAGGTCCTCTTCTACCTCTGAAGGATTTCTTGGTACTTCGTTGTAGGTGCAAACAGTGAGCATCAGCGTCAGGACCATCCAGGTTTGCCACTTGTTTTTCAAGATATTTCTACAACAAAGAAAGAATAAACCTCACTTGGTAGATATTTCCTGCAGCTTTCACCAAGCTAGGTCGTAATCATAGGCAATGGTAGGTGTGGGGGGTGCTGCAGCAACCCCAAAATAACAATGCTGGCGTTCAGAAGGTGCATAAGCAATTAAAGATGCCTTAAAATGTTGCTTTTATCTTTTCACATTTCTGTGCATTCAAAGACAGAGGTAAGAAGTCAGGCTATGTCTTCTAACAAATTGCCTATTGTTCTTTCAACAAGGAGATGGGTGTTTACTTTTGTTTCTCTCACTGCAAAGTTAGAGGATTCAAAGTTAGAGGATTTGGTAAAGTGAAATATCTGGCAATCTTGCTGTGTTACAGGAAGTGTGAAAGGAAAGACAGAGCGATGTCAGTTTTTTCTAACACACAACAACATTTAAATACTTGTAAAGGAATTGTACAAATATTTGAAAATATATCAGCAGTTAAGAAAGCACAAATAAAGCATATTTTTTGTAATTCTAAAGTGTGATGGAACCAAATACTTTTATAGGCTCAAAAGAAATCAAGACACTTTTCTTGGTGATGTGCAAATGAAAAATTATTGCTGAATCCGATTTTCCACACATTATCTGCGCAATACATAGGTTTATCGATAAAACTGCATGTCTGTGAGAATATGGCTATTTTTAAATTGAAATTTTTTAAATTTAAAATGAGATGTCTGTAAATGACAGTGTGCTTTAACACCATGCTTTAGTAATATATTTGTAATATATTTGTGACAGTGTGCTTCAAAATGCTCTACCGGCTACATACTACATACTTACCAATCTCAAGCTGAATGCACTGGCAATGCTTGGCTTTGTGTGAAGCTTGGATTTCTTACAAGCCCTATCACTTCAGTGATGTAACACTGATGGCAGCACTCCCACCCTGAAAATGGTTCCAGCACCACCGGTCATAATAAACTTAACCTGTATCCTAGCCTATGAAGATAAGTTAACAATAAAGCATTACAAAAGGGTCACTTTGATAATGTGTAGTAACTTCATGCCAAAAGGTAATAGCCAATGAATGATGTTACTGCACAGTATTAATGCTCTATAGATGGGTTTTCTTTGATTTGAGAGGAGGCTTAAATTATTCTTCACCAAGGTCATAGAATGCTGTACCTGAGTCTGACTGTGTACCTGCTTTTTAGCGACAATTTGACACGCTTGACACATCAATTCATCGGTCCATCAGTCAGTTCACTGGTTTGTCTTTCTTATGTGATCAGTGATTTTATTACTGGTTCCGTGCGCCTGCATAAATCTAAAGGTACAGAGCTTACTGCCAATAATATGGCTTTATTACGTAAAGCCTACAAAAAATCAACATGGGAAGCTAAGAAACAAAAAGAACAGAACGACTGGCTAAAAATATTTGCTCTGTTAAAGGAAAAAAACCTGACTCACTTTTGGAACCATATAAACAAACTTCGCTCCTCCAACAAGAGCAGGGGGAACGCGGTTTCTGAAAAAGTCTGGTCTCAGTATGTGACTCAACAATACTGCTGTGATATCCTGGTCCTCGCTGAGGTCGAAATCAGAGATCCTGCCGACATTACGCTGATGGAAACCCGTGAGCTGACTACCTCGGCTCAGGTCTGCAAATTTCTGAAATCCATGAAAAACGATGGTGCTCCAGGGCCTAATGGCCTTCCATCTGCTGTATTCAAATGTGCACTGGAAGAATGGGCTCAGCTATTACTTCCCTTATACAACTATGCGTTTACTACCTTTCAGATACCAGACTCATGGAAAGGCACGATCTTATGCCCAATTCTTAAGAAAGGAGATCTTTCCCTTCCAGCTAACTACCGACTCATTGCCCTATTAAATCTTGAGGCCAAGGTATATGCTCGGTGAATTCTCAAGTCACTAGAACAAGCATTGGCATAGCCAATAGGTCTCGCCTTTGGGACCTTATAAGTGTTTAGCCATGCAACAGTTGATGTTGTTGTACCAAGGATATTGTGCTGGATAACAAAACACTTATAAGATCCCAAAGGCGAGACCTATTGGCTATGGCAATGCTTGTCTTCCTAAAGTCCTGGGCCCAGATGCCATTTCAATTGTATTTTGCCCGATGCTCACTCATTGGGTTTGGAAAAACTGAATGCCAGCAGCGCTACTCAGCGTGAACACAAACAGCCGATGTGCATTATAAACGCACCATAGGAAACGCGGCCTCGTTTACAAACACCTCGTCTGACTGCCTACAAATAGCCTAAGGCGAGGTGGGAGGGGTGTGGGTGTCTGTGATGAAACTAAGTCCGCCCTGGAGCCATCCCACAACCTTATCTGTTGTCTGTTGTTATAACAAGTCTGAAGTCTGCAGACTAGGGACATGTGTTCACCAGCAAAAAGGAGGAGGGCGGTAAACAAGCAACGAAAGCTGTCCAGTATCCTGTTGCTAATGACTTTACAGCTTTTGTTGCTTGTTTTCTGCCCTCCTCCTTTAGGATGTCTTTACAGCCACATTTTTGCTGGAGATAAGGTTCCAGTAAGTAATGCCGATGTACAGCCACACAGATGAAGAGACGTGCTGGTGCATTTTTTGTTACTTTATACCGCGATGAAACTGCGCCCTGCTTCCCGCTACACGTATAATTAGTAAATTTTTCTTAAACCGACTTGTTGCTGCATTTGTAAACATGTTGGGCGTTGAATACTGTCCGCTGTAAGCCTTATTAGAAGGTTGGAGAGTAATAGAGAGGGGAGAGGAGAGCAAAGGTAGCGAAGGAGGGGAAGGCGAAAAAGGAGAGGTTAAATCACGCGTAACAGCCAGAGCTGCAGACTGAGCCCTTGTGTAATGTAAATGGTCCTCGTGTAAAGCGCTGCAATGCCTCCCGGTCGAGTTTGTGCTACATAAAATGGCAAGGAAAGACGGAGCGGGGTAGGAGTAATGGTGGGAGTTCGGGAAATAAAACTGCAAAAAAACACGGAGCGGGATAGGAGTGATGGTGGGAGATCGGGGAAGAGGGGTTGGAATGGTATTGGGTGACCCGCTGAGCGGACAGATATGAAAGAAGGCGATGTAGAGAGCAAAGTGGCTACCACCGAGATGGAAGAGAGGGAAAAGAGTGAGGGTGGAAAGAGTGAGGGTGGTGAGGCTGAGTGAGAAGAGAGATGGCGCAGAGAGGCCACAGAGAGCAAGGTTAGGAAGAAGACGTAGAGAAAAAGAGAGGTAAAATCGTTTTACTCTCAGCTTGTACATGCTGGGCGTTGAATACTGTGCGCTGTAAGCCGTATTAAAATTTTGGAGAGTAATAGGGAGGGGAGAGGAGAGCAAAGGTAGCGAAGGAGGGGAAGGCGAAAAAGGAGAGGTTATATAAGGCGTAACGGCTAGAGCTGCAGACTGAGTCCTTATGTAATGTAAATGTTCCTCGTGTAAAGCGCTGCAATGCCTCCCGGTCGAGTTCGTGCTACATAAAACGGCAAGAAAAGACAGAGCCGGGTAGGAGTAATGGTGGGAGATCTGGAAAAAGGGGTTGGAATGGTATTGGGTGACCCGCAGAGCGGACAGAGCTGCAAGAAAAGACGGAGCGCGGGGTAGGAGTGATGGTGGGAGTTCGGGAAATAAAACTGCAAAAAAACACGGAGCGGGATAGGAGTGATGGTGGGAGATCGGGGAAGAGGGGTTGGAATGGTATTGGGTGACCCGCTGAGCGGACAGATATGAAAGAAGGCGATGGAGAGAGCAAAGTGGCTACCACCGAGATGGAAAAGAGGGAGGGTGGAAGAGTGAGGGTGGTGAGGCTGAGGGAGAAGAGAGATGGCGCTGAGAGACCACAGAGAGGAGGTTAGGAAGAAGACGTAGAGAAAAAGAGAGGTAAAATTGTTTTACTCTCAGCTCGTACATGCTGGGCGTTGAATACTGTGCGCTGTAAGCCGTATTAAAATTTTGGAGAGTAATAGAGAGGGGAGAGGAGAGCAAAGGTAGCGAACAAGGGGAAGGCGAAAAAGGAGAGGTTAAATAAGGCGTAACGGCCAGAGCTGCAGACTGAGTCCTTGTGTAATGTAAATGTTCCTCGTGTAAAGCGCTGCAATGCCTCCCGGTCGAGTTCGTGCTACATAAAACGGCAAGAAAAGACAGAGCGGGGTAGGAGTAATGGTGGGAGATCGGGAAAAAGGGGTTGGAATGGTATTAAGTGACCCGCTGAGCGGACAAAGCTGCAAGAAAAGACGGAGCGGGGTAGGAGTGATGGTGGGAGTTCGGGGAAGAAAACTGCAAAAAAAAAGACGGACCCGCTGAGCGGACAGAGCTGGGGGCTGAAGAGTCACAGGGAGAGCTGGGGGCTGAAGAGTCACAGGGAGAGCTGGGGGCTGAAGAGTCACAGGGAGGTCAATGAACAGCGTTTACCTTGCGGGAGCGAGCAGAGCCAGGCGCGATAATTGCTAACAGATGGCGCCGCTGCTCGCTCCCGCAAGGTAAACGCTACACATGCACGCGTACTGATTGGAAACAGTGCAGTACATGCACTTTTTTCCCAAAAAGTACGGAGTGATTGCAAGAGGTCACTCAAAGCAGCGCTTGCGCGCTGCGTAGGCGAGAACTAAAAATGGGTAGCGGAAAATAATATTTTGCCATACTTTTCAAACTGGGTTCCGAACTTCTGCCTCCACAATTGACAACATCGCCGCCCTAGCCATTCTGAGTCAACAAGCAGCGCAAAAAAATCAACTCCCCCTCTATTGCTGCTTTATAGACTACAGCGCCGCCTTCGATAAAGTGTCTCGTAACACTTTATGGAGGAAATTAGACATGTGGGGGATCCCACGGAGCCTGCTCAGAGCCCTTATCTCCTTGCATAAGAACACATGGGTGCAAGTCAGAACTGGCCCCAAGACAGTCTCTGCAAAAATTCCAACTTCAGATGGCCTAAAGCAAGGATGTGTTCTTGCTCCCCTCTTGTTTAACCTCTACACCGCTGACCTAGGGAGATTCCTGGAGCAAAGCAGCCTCCTTCCGCCAAAACTGGGCCACGCAAAAACGAACTTGCACATTCTGCAATACGCTGACGATATTGTCATAATGGACCAGGCCAAGTCTGGCCTCCAAAGAGCCTTGTGTAAGCTCCACGAATACAACACAGCTAATGCTCTTAAAATTAACCAGGATAAGACCAAGGTCTTGATTTTTGGCCGTTGCAAGAAAAAGAAAAGTCTAACGTGGATCATTGGGCCCGCAAAGATTAAAACAACATCAAAATACAATTACCTGGGGGTTTGGTTCAGCGAGTCCTCTAGACCATCAGTCCACTTAGCTGCCTTGAAAAAGAGAGCTGGAGCAACAACATACAGCCTGACTCGACTTAACCAGTCCCTGAGTAGTCCTTCTGCCGAACCCATACTGAAGGTGATCAAAGCTACCCTTCTTCCTGCCTTAAGTTACCGGCACCAGGCCTTTCCTGTGGCATGCTCGGCCAGTCTCGACCACGCCCAGGTCACCATTTATAAAAAAATCTTTCGTCTCCCGAATTACATTCACAGGGCAAGCCTACGACTGGAGCTGGGCCTCCAAAGACAATCTATTTTCTGTGAGGCTGACACCCTGAAGTACTACATAAGGGCATTAAAAGCCGCAGATAATACGCTTAAAGCCCGGTTAAAAGAAACTCTTGCCAGCTCTGGGAATCCATGGAACCGTCAAATTGTAAAAGCCATAAGAACGCTACATATTGACGAAACATCACTAACTGCAGACTCTATTCCATACACAGTCTGGAAAAGGGTTATCAACAAGCAGGTTAGACAAATCTCCTACCAGATGGACATTCGGGTCTTAAAAACGTCAACTATCCTGCTCCCCTTGAACGATTCATACCCCCCTGGGGTACCACAACCGTACCTTTTTGATAGTCTGAACGCAGTGGCCCGCAAAAATAATAATGTTTATGCGTCTTCTAGGTCTGCGCTCCACTGCCTTCAACCAATGGGCTCCAACTGGTGAGGAGGGGGCTTGTAGACTGTGCAATTACAGGTCTGAATCATGGCTGCATCTTCTGTGCTGTTGTCCCGCTCTTGACGCTCCTAGAAGACTTCTCCTAAAACTCTTATATCTAAAAAGGGGCATCAGCACATGTTGGGAGGCATCTGCTCTCTGTTTTACTTCCTCAGATATTCAAGCGCTTGCAAGGTCCGGAAAATATGTGAGACTCTTGGACAACCTGCTCTCTCCCTCTCCTGCCTCTGCCCAACCGGTCCCTCCTTCCCAAAAACTCATCACAGACTATTTTTGTACTTTGCCCTAGTGTCTCTTCACCAAATTGAGCCATAAGGCTCATTTTATCCTTGATTTTGAAGCTTGTACTGTGATCATAATAGTAATTATAAGATTGCCTTGTTAGAAATATGTGTTACGAATTCGATGGTATGCTTCACTTTGTTTTTAATGTGGTAAAGATGCCACGGAGACATTTTATTGCAATGGTTTTAATTAACTGTGCTAATTCAATAAAATCTACTGGTTCCATTTTAGATGTTATAAGAAAAGTCACCAACATAACAAACAAGGCAAGTTAAGGTTGGTCTGTCTCCTACTTTAGCTGTTAATCGACAATGATGGGATTAGTATTGGCTTCTTCATTCAGTGCGAATCACTGGAATGCTGTAAATAGTTTCTATGTTTCTTCTTATATCAAACAGGAGCTTCCCATGTAAAACAAAGGTAAACAGTAAAACCATCTCTACGCCACAATGCTAACAGTGATACGCTTTTACATGCTAACAAGAATGAAAGTCATAAAAAGTCTATCAAAATTCGACCATGGACTAGCCAAGTCAACAGAGGAAGGGACCTCACACCAGCTACGGTACCATCACCATAGTGTGACCACATCACTGGGCTGTGCCAGTGGAAGGTGGGACTTCCTTTTAAAGGAGAAGGAAAGAGCTCTGTCCCACCTAGCCTTGTGGCCACTGACATCGACGGGGGTGGGGGGGGTGGGGGGGGCATCTAGACAGGAGAGGCCCCTAATGCTTTACCGTTTGTAGCTGTAGTCGCCAGAGTTTTTAAAGGCCTCTTGCTCCTCTGACCTCACAACAGTTTAGGAACAGCAGAACGAGGTTGAGGGAGATGATTTAAATCCCTTTAATATTATGTAATGATATGAGAAGTAGGTCTCAATTATTATGAAAAGCTTGAAATCTACACCTGTGGGTTTACCTATGCATGTCAGTTTGGATTTAAACATTTTTTGAAATTCACTAAGTTTTATAATTCTGCTCTTGGAAAACATCTGTGAATTCCCAATTATATTCATGTAAAAGGATTTGCACAATGCACACTTGTACGTATTGTTCAATTATGCATGAAAAAATATATTCATATTACTAAAACTTTACTTTTAATTTTTTCTCCAAGGAGAAATTATTTTTTTAATTGCAAAAACTCATTCTCCCCACTAAATTTAGAGAGAGCAGTTGCTCCACTCACAGTTGGCAAAGATATTTACTCCCGCGTTTTGGAAGCAGTAAACCTAAGACCGTTTCCAGAGTGAAAATTAGATAATAAAACGTTTGTGAATACCCACGAGCCAGTATGTTTGTATGATGTTTCCAAACACTGAGATAATTCCCACTCTGCAATCCCCACTACCTGCCCCCTGTAGGAGATTTACTCACATGAAATCCTATTTCCCAGTAAATCATTTTCCGAATGTCAAATCTCCATATGTAAATATCAATAGTAGCACCTGCACTTGTATAAAAGCATTGGCATAGCCAATAGGTCTCGACTTTGGGACCTTATAAGTGTTTAGCCAGAGCTATTGGCTTTGCCAATGTTTATAAGCTATGTTGCAGAGCATTGTGGCTGATGTGCAGCATGCTGAAATGTTATAATAGAAAAGTGTTATAAGCATTTTTGCTACCTCAAATATAACCTAGAAGACATTACGCACAGCTGAACAACCCTATTAAAACAAGGTGAAATGGGCTTCTCATGTGCACGTTAGCAAGGCAGGGCGGCTGAGAGGAGAATGAGAGAGCCAACCCTAGGTATATAATATATTTCATTTTGCTATGCTCGTCGGAAATAAGGCAACTACCAGGTCTGGTTTGCTTTCAGGGATATCCATTAAACTTTTAAGTTGTGCCACTATCCGACTGATCTACGTTAAAGCTAAACAGCACCCGGGACGTTTCTTAATTTAATTGCACACTGGATAATATGATGTACACAAAGGCATCACACAAGGTAAACTGGCTCACAAAAATAATGCATGGCGATCTATTTTAACACATGCCGCCTCCCTTACATGCTAAACGATGCAAGAGCATCCTAAAAGAACACAAAATGAGAGTCACAATACACTGAAAATTATATGTTGCGACAGCATGACCTTTCGGTTTCCTACAACACGTCAACAGGCAAAAAGAGCACGCGCGTGTTGCAAAATGCGGCACTTCTGTGTTCCCACCACAGTATGATTCGTCTTTCAGTCAGACTGAAATAGTGTGCATACAGCGTGCGAGTCGCCCCCCTGAAGACCAAACATCTTTTATCCCTCCTCCCAAACTCATATGGCAACATAAAAGACATGAAGCAGGTTGTTGTTGATCACTGCGTAGTCTTTTATTAATCTTAAAGCAGAGTAATCCTTTATTCATCTTTGATTAAGGTACTTGACCATTTCTTCAAGGCATAGGTATACACACAACACGCTTGTTATCAAAAGCGTTAGATTATTTCCATTCCAAGGAATACATTATTCAAACAATATTATTTATATTCCAATCATGGCCATACAACCTCGTCATGGGCCCTGTGCTCGCTGCGCCAGCAGGCTCACAACTTGCACTGTTTTCCAGTTGTAACTTTCCGTGTTAGTCCTCCTCCCAGAGAGAGGCACTACCACCAGGGCACTGCTTCCGCCTTGGCCCCACCAGACCGGGGTATACCCCCTCCAACGTTTCTTAAACATACACACCGGCATCCTGGGTAGGGCAGGAGAGTCCAGGACCACCAGCAGGTCAGTCCCCCCTCCCGCCAGCCCAGAGCCCCCAATGAATGCTTGCCCTGTCCAGGGTCAGCCAGTCCATGCCAAAAAAGGAAGTCCACACCCTTTTCTTGCCTGGGACCCCGCCATTCTCGTCCTTATTTCTAGGGATGGGTGGGTGGGTAACTTGTCGCTGGTCTGCTGCCACAGGAGCTGCCTGGAGAGGACAAAGAGGATTAATCTGCATCTCCCAAAGCTTTTATACCCACCGAGGAGGGGAGGTCGACCCTGAGCCCTTTGATGACGTTGCGCTCACGGGGGCGCGCCTAACCTTCTAACTCGCCGCCTCCTCCCTGCCCTCTTCCTGCCTCAAAGAAAACCATGCCGGCTCCCGCCCGAGATGCCCACTAAGGGCGCCACGCCCCTAGGTGCGGGTGTCGCCGATCAGGAGTTGAAGTGCAGACTGAATGAAAAGCCATCAGCAGACTAGCTATATCACTGAACCTCTGCTTTGAATCTGCTGCAGTTTAATTTGTGGTCTGGAGGGGTGTAGTGGGTTAATGCCTGTGCATGGCCACCAAAAACCAGTCATGTGATCGAAGTAACAACTATTGGAAGGTCGAAAGGTTTTGTAGACAAACTACTCGGGAGTCAGTTCTGGAGGCCCCAGTATTCCTGTACACGAATCATGTACTAAGGAAAAAAGTAACATAATCATTATTTGTTTAGCCAGCTCCTCACAGCAGAGAGATGTAAGACTCCAATGAACAGCGTCTTCAAGCGGTTAAAGTAAAAAGAGCCCTCCAGAAAAACTGTGTGTGTCGTGGTTGAAGGACTCAAGTAGTCACCAGGTACAACACCTGTACGGGATTATACAGAGTGTCTTGCCAAGTATAGTATAGGTCACCTCTTGCAGTGCGAAGAAGCACGCCAACGGTGGGCTGACCTATACATTATTATGCAGACCAAAAGGATGTTTTGGCAAAGCAGGCGCCAAGAACTCATTTGTGACAGCTCTACGCCGACAGTCAAATATTTTGCCGGGTTTTAGCATAGCACCTTGACAAAGTTTTCCTCCACCATATGCTAGCTTACACCTGATTAGACATCAAGTTAATGGCCAACTTTAAGCCTGAAAATAGCATCCAACTCTTGCTGGTATGTATGCCTGGTTCAACTGCAAAGTGAAAAAACACAGCGTAAAAACCGACTGCGTAATAGACCTAAGTGCATTCAGTGCCTATGAAGAGAAGGACACATTGAGTAATGAAGCTGGGAGCAGGTGGAGGCAGAACTGATTCTGCCTAACTCTGGGGAAATTAGGTGCTAGGCACAATGCAAAGCATCATTTTGGGCTAGAGCACAACACTAAACAAGCATTTGCAATGCAATAGGTCTCGCATTTATCAGAGTTAGAGCTATTGGCGTTGTAAATGATATTGTTTTTTATATGTGTGTTTTGGTTTGGAGTGTAGTGGATGTATGAACAGGGGCACAGCTGCAGCACTGCCTTTGGACTTAAAATGAGGAATTACTGACAGGAACAGAGAAGCAGGTAGCAGCACCGTCTCGAGGACTAAGAATGAGGATTTACCAACGGGAGCAGATAAGCATGTAGCAGCACTGCCTAGAGGACCAAGAATGAGGAATTACCACTGTGACCAGAGACACAGCTGCAGCACTGCCTAGAGGATTTAGAATGGGGGAGTTACTGACGGGTCCAGAGAAGCAGCTAGCAGCACCGTCTCGAGGACTAAGAATGAGGATTTACCAACGGGAGCAGATAAGCATGTAGCAGCACTGCCTAGAGGACTAAGAATGAGGAATTACCATGGGAACAGAGACACAGCTGCAGCACTGCCTAGAGGACTTAAAATGTGGGAACTTCTGACGGGACCAGAATAGCAGCTAGCAGCACTGTCTGGAAAATTTAGTAGGAGGAATTATCGACCGGACCAGAATAGCAGTTAGCAGCACTGTCTACAGGACTTAGAATGAGGAATTACCACTGCGACCAGAGAAGCAGCTAGCAGCAGTACCTAGAGGATTTATAATGAGGAATTACAGAAAGGACCAGAGAAGCAGCTACACCTAATGAATAACAGAAAAGCTCACACTGAGACCAGAAATCCAGCTGTCAAGACCTGGACCACTGGTAGATAGTGGAAAAACACTGAAACAAACTATCAGAGGCACAGAGAAGCAGGCCCAGTGTTTATATTTCACTTTTTAATGAGGAGCCATCTGTTATCTGTGCCGAGATTAGGAAACCTATCTTACCTCGTAGCAAACACCGTCTGTTTACACGCAGCTGGGCCAGGGCTGGGGCCTCCTCCACTGCAGCTGGAGGAGAGAGGGCTGTGATGCTGAGACTGGGGAGGGAGAGAAGAGGAGAGCGGACAAAACAGGTGTGGGGGGGCAACAGGCAGGAGCAAGAAAAGGGGGCAGGGAGATAAGAGGCAGGTTTGCTGAGTGCACTGGCAGGAGGTAGATGTAACAGCCTGGGGGAGAGAGGCTGCAGGAAACATGGGTCTCTGGCCCCAGAGGCAGGAGGGACCTGAAAAGAGAAGGAGAGATGACAGCAAGGGGCCATGAAGAGGAGAGATGTAACAGCCTGGAGGGAGAGAGGCTGCAGGAAACATGGGGCTGTGGCACCAGAAGCAGGGGCGGGACTTGAAGAGAGAAGAAGAGACAGCAAGAGGCCATGAGAGGGAGCTATGTAACAGCCTGGGGTGAGAGACTGCATTAACCATGGGGCTGTGGCAGCAGAGGCAGTAGGAGGGAAGGAGAGAGGACAGCAAGGGGACATGAGGGGGAGAGATGTAGCAGCCTGGAGAGAGAGAGGCTATAGGAAACATGGGGCTGTAGTGCCAGTGGCAGGAGGAGGGAAGGAGAGAGGACAGCAAGGGGCAATGAGGGGGAGTGAGGCTGCAGGAAACATGGGGCTGTGGCACCAGAGGCAGGGAGGACTCGAAGAGAGAAGGGGAGAGGACAGCAAGGGGCCATGAGGCGGAGACAACCGCAGTAAAGAAGCCTTTCCCTCCGTCTGCTATGAAGCAAAGAGCCTTGGTACCAAACCGGAGCCATTTTCCATCTTGATGTAGACGTGCGTCTGTCTGATTTGACAAGACATCTCACCTTGAGCTTTGTGAGCATTAACCAGCTCTCCACCTTCGCCAGGGCTGTCAATAATCCTTGCAGATCACGCGAGCATGTATGAACTAAGGAGAGCGTGTACGTGACCTCTGGCGAGACCCGTGGGCTTGGGAACAGGGGCAGAGATGGAACAGTGGGCAGGGCAGGAAGACGTGGGGGCGTCAGAGAACGGTGATGGGGTGTTACGAATTAAGTGTAGCACGAACACCCCTAGGCTGCAGCAATGCAGAGGTTGTAGTGTGTCACCTCCCCACAGATGCCAGCTTTATATTGGGTAGCAAAATGGTGCAAATTTCAGATGCGCAGACAGCGCAAAAGCTGCAGTGTGGCACTACGCCACAGTGCCCTGCCCTTTGGATGCAGTGACTGTGCAGGGGCTGCAGCATGCACTACCCCCAGGAAGTATGGGGTGTACCTGGCTCGACAACACAGGTGCACCAGTGGTGCGCGTGAGACGTGCATTGTGGATAACTTTCCGAGGCAAAACAATGCAGGAGGCGAAAACGGCACCACCTCGAGACACCCAGAAGTGCACGGGTTAACAATAAACAACGCACTGCCATTGGCCCAGCAGTGCAGTAGTTGCACTACTTAACACGTGCCCCGGAACTTCAGGGGTTAAGCATGCTGCCCCTGGGAACATGTTCCTATCCGATGCAGAGGCCTATGTGGGTCAGAGCTTCCTCCAGAGCTGGAGATGTGCAGACAGCAGCTTCCTCTTCGCATCAATTATTCAAACCAGTTTTGCAGGTTCCCATCAAAGCGCGCGGGAGTGAGAGGAGACAACAAGGGGAAGAGGGGGCACGCGGGAGCTGTGGTGAGCCGGCGAGCGCGAGGCAGGAGGAATGCGGGGAGGGGCAGTGAGAAGAAGAAATAGAAGATGAAAGCAGAGTGTCTGAACAAGAGAAGGCATTAGAGTGGAAAACGGGGACAGGGGCGCGACAGGGGCTAGCAGGACCAACAGAAAACAACTGGGCGAGTCCAGCTGACAGAGAGGGAGAGCAATAAGAGAAGGGACCTAGGAGTGAGAAGGGAGACAGAAAACACTGCAGCGAGGGAAGGAATGAGGGGCCAGAGATCGATTAAGGGAAAGAGGAAATGTACTCTAATTACATTTATATAGCGCTTACAACCCCAGACGGGCATTGGCGCGGGCCCAAAAGCGAAAGAGGATCGCGCCGGAGCATGGGGATCTCTTATCTTTATGGGGCCATGTGTTTAAACACATGGCCCCATAAAGATAAGAAAGTGCTTCACGACAGCCGTGAAGCAGGCCACCGAGTCCAAATGTAAGCCAAAGGGAGGCAACCAAAACACCTCATTTCCAATGGCAGGCCACTGTTTAGCATAAACGGTGATGCCGGCCAATGGGAATGAGGGGTGGGGCTTAAAGCCCTCTTCTGAAAGTCCTCTCTTACAAAACCCCTCGCGGGGGCGGAGCAGGGCTCTGCCCTGCAACGCCACGCGAGACCTAAAAACATACAGCAAGCAAAACGATTTTAAGTGTATGAATTACACAGGCTGCTATTATGCCAATTGGATAGCACACATGATAAACAAAGGCAACGGGACAACAGGGGGAGGGAGCAAAGGCAACACGGACAGCCGGAGGGGGGCAGGAGCAAAGGCAACAGGCAACAGGAGGGGCGGAAGTAAAGGCAACAGGACAACGGCAACACGGATAATGGGAGGGGGCAGGAGCTAGGGCAACACAGACAACGGGAGGCAAGTGGGAGCAAAGGCAACACGGACAACGGAAGGGGGCGTAAGCAAATTCAACATGGATGAGAGGAGGGAGGGTGGGAGCAAAGACAGCCAGAGGGGGCAGAAGCAAAGGCAACAGAACAACATCACCACAGACAACGGGAGGGGGGAGGGAGTAAAGGCAACAGGACAATGGGAGGGGGCAGGAACAAAGGCAACAGGACAACTGGAGTGGGCGGGAACAAAGGCAACACAGACAAGGGGCGGCACTGGAAGTTAGGAGTAGAGCTCGGAATATGAGCAGGAAAGTAACAAAATAAGCTGAGGCAAAAGAAACTAGTGCTCCATCGCCAGACTAACGCTCTCTCCTAAGTACTTGAGGAAGGAGTTCAGGGAAGGCTCGGACGGGAACTGCTGCCGCGTGGAGCTTCAATATGAATGACAAATTGCATAGTGCTCATGCGTACAATGACACGCATGTGTACACAAGAAAATGCTGTTGGGGAGCTTAGTAATAGCTGTTTCTATGGCAACCTGAATAGTATGCATGCATACGATGACACGCATGCGTACACGCGAGGATAGGGCACAACAACAGTAATAATGCACCAGACTGCACTCGCATTTCAGTTGTTGGATTTCCATCCGTAGGGACTGCGTGTGCGTCGCTGCTCGTTCCCACTGCAATACTCCATGGGAGTTAACTTGTGAGAAAAGATGGGACATGCACCAATCATTAGCCATTTGCAGGCAACGATTTTTGAATGACACAGACAAAAGCCAATCCAAAGCGGTGGAAGGCGGCAGACCCCACAAAGTACATACAATAGATTACATGACAGCGCAAGCGCTGTCTAGGCTCGACCTAAAACATTTTTACCTACACAAATAGCTAGGAATTAAGTCATCAGATTAAAATAAATTTTTATTTTGTACGAGTATTTCCGAATCATTTTCATTACATCTGTGGCTATTATGAATTTGAACATGTTACATAGATCCATGCGTTTTTACACTGTTAACCAGTATACTGATGAATATAAATTCTACTCATAAGTAAATTGATATGGGCAAATTTCAGACTTTTCCGTTTGCAAAAGGCATGAGTGCGCTTGGGGAAAAACTCTAAATATATATTTCCAATTAGCCCTCCATTGTCCGTACAGCCCTCACCACCAGACATGAGCTGGCATGAGCTGGGGATATTATATTATGATTTTAGCCTCCTGGATAAATAATGTGGTAATAGTTATACATCTGATTTATTGATTGGCTAACTATGACATTTCTACAACGCAATGTACACCACAGTGTGCCTTCAGGTCACTAAAAGCAGTGAATTGTTTAGAGTGAAAACACAGGTCACTCAGACTACATCAAAGCACAAACACAGAAATGAAGAGAAGGGAATGTGACGGTGAATTGGTGAAACATTTGTCAGGTTTATCTGAAACTCAAAACATAACTTTTTGCAAGTAAAGATGAAACTAATTCCAAAGTTTGGAACTGAGAAAGCTGACATCTCTGTTATTTCAGTGACCACTGAAACACATGAAGTAGAAGGTGAACCTCAAAGTGAAACGAGCATGCAAGGCGAGTAACATAAAGGTGCAGTGCATGATGCAGAAACATGATTCTCTAAAATGATCCGGGAGCCACTGAAGGGCTCTGAAAGTCACTGCTACATGATGAGATTGGACACAATATGAGCAGCATAATTTTGAACCATTTGGGTGTTCGCAAGGGCATAAACTAGAAGCCTAAATTGCTGTCATTGGGTTTCAGGACCCCACCACCTTGATGTGGTCAGAGGGGCGGAAAAGCAAGATCTTTCTAATAACACATAAGTGGAATAAATGTGCCTTCATAACTTGGATGGTGTAGCAGTTCTCTTGATCAAAAATCCCACACTGAGAGGAGGCCTGGGGGATTCAACCAAAGTAGAAAGCCACTGAGAAGCATTACTAATAAGCTTGCATGTAGTTAATCAGGACTCGCCATTGATTGTAAGGACCAATGCAAGCCTGAACAACTGACCATGTCTGTGCTGTTGATATGAGTCCTTCGAATATATCAAAATTTGAAGGTGTATTTAAGAGGTTGTCTTGTGGCCTGTTGCTTTGTGAGTTAAATGTCCTTTTGGATGTATTCCATGGGTGTATTCCCATCAACTGTGTTTGTATTATTTGTCTAATTGTATGCACTACGCTTGCTGTGATGTTTACAGTGTTACATGAATTCTGTTCTGACCACAGGTTTGCATGAGGTATAACAGAAATATGGTTTTTCCATCTGTGACATCTGGAGCAGATTTGATAAAATGCAATGTTTGTTTGTTAGTTTGTAGCCAAATCAGCCTTGAGAAAACCCAGGCCCACATGCCAAGCGGTGAAACCAATTTTCTAAAACAGAGGCAAAAATGAGAAATAAGATAAAAATAAAATATTATCCAATCATTTCATCTGTTGTGAGGATCTTTTTTTCAAGAATTTCATAGTTAATTCTGCTTATTGTCATTGCATTATGCTATCACTTTCAATGCCTACAAAGATCAACTTGGGTACTAGACCTGATGACAGCAAACACTATATAACATGATGTAAGCCACTACTGGGAAAACATAACTTTACAACAAAAAGTTCATTTCTCTACAGCTTTCTCTTAGCCAAATTCTAGATTTTCCATAATAGTTTACTGATTTTTGGATTTCATAGGACTTGCAAAGCTTTTCTGATCGATGTGGGGCACAGGTGCTAGAGAGACCTCAAAAAGGGTGGTGAATGGAATAGATGTCAGTTGAGGCAAATTGCATCAGTTAAGATTATTTTTAAGATCATGATGAAGCAGATAAACTGCTGAATCCGTCCTTGACACTTAAAACCAAATTTTGACACCTTTTAAACGAAAACCACAAACGTGCACAATTGATGCTCATTTACGTTGAAGAGTCTTGAGATGTAGATCATAAAGAAACTTAGTTACTGCATCGTAAACGCATGCAGAAAAGAGTAGACTAGATATAAATTGCTCGTTTGAATAACAGAGTTGTGCTTACTAAGATTTCATGGTATTCTTTTAATGTGAAATAGAAATGTGAAATGGATAACTCACGTGTGGTGGAAGTTTATTAACCAGTCTTCTTTGGATAATGAGAGATACGTGAAGAATTAACAGAATTAAATGTAAATTAGATAACGTAGAAACGATCTTAGAGAGTTGCCTTAATACTATTTTTGCTTATGTTAAAGAGAGCTCTTTAAGACTGTCTCAGGGATATCCAAGCTCCAACAGGGAAATCGGTTCTCCCCTGATCAAAACCTGTGTGATCAAATGGCCTCGTTCTTCCAATCGAAAGTCCAAACTATTTACAGGGAACTGGAAAGTTTGGACTCCGCTCCCCAAAACTCATTTTTGCGGGATATGGAGGAGGGATCAGTATCCCCCAATCTCCTGACCAGCTTCTCGCTACTTACACAAGCCTCTGTGAATGATCTCATATTGACCACCAAGTCTGGCTCGCCAGAGGACCCGTGCCCACCGAATATCATTCACGGGGTCTCGGAACTAATCAGCACAATACTCACCCCCCTCCTAAACACTACCATAAAGCTTGGGACTTTCCCTCAGTTTGGAAAAAAGCATGCGTTAGACCCATTCTAAAGAAACCCTCCTTGGACCCAGGGGACGTCACAAGCTATTGGCCAATCTCCTGCCTGCCGCTAGCGGCTAAGGTGTTGGAGAAAGCTATAAATCACGAACTGAATCTTTTTATAAACTCCAATAATGTGCTCGATAGCTCACAACATGGCTTCCGCTCAGACCATTCCACTGAATCTGCGTTGGTCATAGCCACGGAGGAAGTCCATTGGCAAATTGACTGGGGTGGCAGGGCTGTCCTGATCCTACTTGACCTATCAGCTGCATTCAACACGGTCAATCATTCAGTTCTTACACAATGGCTGAAGGCAAGTGGGCTTCGAGACAGCGCACTGGCCCTCCTCATCTCTTTCCTGTCAGGCAGAGAACATAAGGTCAGCTGGGAGAATCTTAAATCGGACACATTTTACCTCCCTTGTGGAGTCCCTCAGGGGGCGGCGCTTTCACCCACACTATTCAACATATACGTGACTCCACTAGCCAAACTAGTTAAAGACCACGGCTTCTCGCTTGTGTCTTACGCCGACGACACACAAATCATAATTTCCATAGCTTCTAGGGAAGACGCGCCGTCGGCTAGATTCCATAGCTGCCTCGATCACATCATACAATGGATGCAACTTAACTACTTGAAACTAAACACTAAGAAGACGGAAGTCTTGGAGTTCAGCACTGGCTCACCCATTTGGAACTCTGCGTGGTGGCCGGCAACAGCAGGAGCCTGTCCAACACCAGCGGTTAAAATGAGAAACCTGGGCGTTGTTTGTGACACACAGCTCAGCTTCTCAGGTCAGATTAACCAGGTCACTTCAGCCTGCTACTTCATAATAAAGATACTGCGAAAGATTCTACAGTTTCTTCCAATGGAATTGAGGAAAACCGTTTTGGTAGCACTTGTGCTGTCCCGGATTGACTGCTGTAATGCCCTCTACCTAGGGGTTGACAAACGGCAGTTAACTAAACTGCAATCTCTGCAGAATGCAGCAGCCCGTACCTTATTGAATATCCCTAAATTCAATTGCATATCGAGGGCCATTGGGAACCTTCACTGGCTTCCAGTCAAAGAGCGCATAGAATTCAAGGCACTGTGTCTGATTCATAAAACCTTGTATGGAGGCAGTCCAACGGAATACCATAAATTATTCCAATGGTACACCCCTAGACGCTCACTAAGATCTGCCAATCAGGCACTGGTAAACGTCCCTAAAATTAAGAAAGCTAAATGGGGAGGTAGATGCCTCTCTTATCTAGCTCCCAAACTTTGGAACAAGTTGCCTCCACACATCAGATCCCAGCCAATTCGGTCGAAATTCCGTGGCCTACTGAAAACCTGGCTCTTTCCCACTTAGTAACGATCCGACTTTCCGGGCTCCACGTCTTCTCCTTTGCTCTCTCCAGCGCCAAGATGCCTCGGCATTCGAGCGCTTTATAAACTTTTACTTACTTACTAAAGTGTGCACCAACCGAGAGAAAGAAATGGTGCTGCACGTAAATGCTAATTCCAATTTCACTGAAACTTTCTGAGAATGATCTTCACATATGTACTAATGAGAATTATTAGAAACAATTTCGTTATCTTATAATTTGAAATGATTTTACATGTTGGTACTTTGGAAATGCAGTAGTACGTTTTTGTTACACATGTCATTTACAATGGGACTAACCTGCCTCAAGTATATATACACTGCAAATCATGTCTAAATATCATAATTCAAAATGAAAATGCATATTTGAATGCTTATATTCTTGCTTATACTAGACTAAATTCAAATGGGCCTATCTGCTTATTCATGCATATTTTCCTTTTTCCTCTTGCTTGACTCTATCCCCATGGGAGAATATCTCAGTATTTCCCATGTTTAGTGTGGATTATGAGCTAAAGAAAAAGTAGCCCAGAAAATGATCTCATAATCCTCAGCCCCTCCGACCAGCATTGCTCCACTCGCTCCCTCAAATCTTACCATAAAGGTTTGGAGAGGGGCCTGGCATCAAAACATTTTGCCTAGAGGGGCTTGGAGCAAAAAAGTTTGAAGACCTCTGCTGTAAAGGGTTTTTTTTTTATTCCGCTTTAAATAAGGGTCCAGTGCTTCATTTGTGAAAAAATAAGTGCCAGGCCCTTGTCACATGGCCACTGAAGCTTGCACTACCCATTGCCCCTGCCAGTGCTGCCAATGACGGTACCAACACAACTACTAAGCATCACACTCCTCCGAGTGTGGCAATTCAGACTATTCCAGACCCCCAAACTATAAGAATGACTTTGTAGGCAGGTATTAATCATTATTAAGGTATATTCAGAATCACTGGAATTATGCAGGAGGGGAGTGTCAAATTATGCAGCAGGGTTGACTAAATTATGTGGCAAGAAAAGGCAAATTGTGTGACATAATGCGCCACATTTTGTCGTAGTATTACATCATTGTTTTCTAATTTTTACACTTGATAAAATTGTGTGGGCATAGATTGCCCTCATTAGCACAGGTTGAATACCCAAATATTGCAATAAGCACCAGAAAGGTAACCGGTTAACCTTTGCAAAGGGGAATCCACTGCGCGGCAACACATGTCGCTGTGTTTTAGTTAATTTTGAGCCATTTGAGCTACAAAAAAAATTGTTTTTGTTAAAATCGGCAGATTGTGCAGCAGATAATGGATTATGTGACAAATGTGGGAAATACACAATTGTGTGAAAATCGTCATGGCTACACAATCGCATAATTCCAGTGGCCCTAGGTATATTGAATTAATAAACAGCTGTTGTTGTGCTCGTCTCTAAATTTGACACGCAGCACCACCATGTCGCAGAGTATCATAAGTGCCGGTGTTGACAATTAAGTGTCGGTACTGAGTACCGGAAACCATCTGCTCAAATTAAGCACCAGGTCCACTATCATCGTTAAATTACATATTATCCTGAGGATGGTCTCACGAATTCATTCCATTGCGATAGAGGAACTTTGAAAAAGCTTCTACATTAGTCCATGAAACATGTATTTGATGCTGTGAAATTCATAATATAGAGACTTTATGCTGGGCTAATTGGTTGTTACACATACACATATATGTAGAAATTCACAACACGCATCAACAAGTTCACAAAAGTTAATATGATTCCATAGTCCATAAAAGGGGCATACCCTTCCCACTTAGGGAGGATGTGGCCAGGCAGTTCGGCCTGGACTGTTATCATGGGGAGCAGGGTCAAGACTAATTTGCATATGGCTGGGTCCAAACTGGGGTGACGTGGTGAGCAATAAACCGATGGATTTAAAGCAGATCTGTGACTGGGGGTGAATGTTTGATTTGTTCTGCATACCGTCCATCATTTGTGTGTTTTTTTGCTTTTTCTCTCTAAGTGGGAAAAGTATGCCCAGACGTGGGCCCCGTGCTCACTATACAACTGGATTCAAGCTAGTCTGGCTGATGAGGGGTAATACCCCGAAACCGATCCCAGGATACTTGTTTTCCGGTCCAGGGAGGACCCGGCCAGGCAGTTTGGGCTGGACTTTTCCAATGGGGAGCAGGGTCAAGAATGATTTGCATATGGCTGTGTCTAAACTGGGGTGGGGTGGTGAGCAAAAAAATGATGAATTTAACCCAGATCTGTGACTGGGGGTGAATGTTTATCCATCATTTGTGCGTTTTTCTACTTTTAGAAAGCTAACATTTTCTTGTCTTAACCATTTGGAGCCTGTCCCTGGGTCACATGACTACGTGTAGCTGGCAGTTGGTCCTTGTGTATTGCTCTCAGACAGTAAAACAAAGGGCCATGGGGTTTGGCAGGATGGGCCATCTTTGACTTGATGAGGTGGAGGAGTTGTCACCTACCACACTTGCACATCACACAGGCTCTGCCTGAGCACTTTCACAAAGGGTTTGACGCCAGTCTATTGTGACCCCAGACAATCTGAGGCCAGGGCAGGAAGAGAGGTAATTCCTAACATCTCTGGGGGTGTAACCTCTAGAACCTTCTCCTACTTCAAAGTGGGCACCAGGTATAAATATTGGACCCTCAGACCCAACTCTTCAGTACACATCTGGGCCTGTGGAAAACTCAGAAGAAGGACTGTTGTGCTGCCTTGCTGCAGAAGAAGGATTGCTGTACTGCCTTACTAATAGAAGGACTACCACTTTGCTGCCCTGCTGTACTGCCCTGCTGTCCTCCTGCCTGGGAGAGAGAGACTGGACCTGCATCGTGAACCCCGGTCCACTATAGTGACTCCAAGGGCTAGTTGACTGGTCTCCTGATCCTGGTCTCAGAAACAGATTAGGCTGCAACAACCTTGAGCCCAGCACCTGTCTCTCCCTGGAGTCCGTGGTCGGAGCGGCTAAACTACAGGAGACTGCGATCCTCTAGCTTTATCGAGTGGATTTATTTCGAAATTGTATGTGGGGAGTGCTTTTGAGACACTGATGAATGTTATGGAGGGCACCTGACCTCACGTGGTGAGAGACGTGCTGATTCAGTTAACACTGGCAGATGTGTGTGCTGCTACCGTCATGGACTAAGCATTGGTCTATCTATAAGCTTTCCAGATTAATGTTTTAACCCTGTCCTGAGGAGGCCTATGAAGATTAAAGGCTGAAACGTGGTCACGTCGACACTTCTAAGGAGGAGTCCATAGAACTGTAGTGATGTTTTAAATTGGAGGGTGTCACATTGGAATAGATTATATTGGTTGACTAACCTTTTAGTGTGCCACCTTGACTATCTCTTAGTGGTTTGTCCAGAATTGTATGGAAGACACTAGTTTGAAATATTTGTTAGGGTTACTGTATGTTATATTTATGTTGTTCGTTTATGTCTAGAATGTTTTGATATATATCATTTTTTTGTGTCTGTTTCATTGACTAGGAGCCATTGTCTTTGTGAGATGGAATTATAGTTGATAAGTTCATCAAGAATAACAATTGTGGAGAGGGTAATTAAATGTACTCTACTCGCTAACTGTTTTGTATTTTTTCCTTTATACCACTTGCTTTTTGTTCATAACCTAGTCTCTGCCAGCTCTGAGTCCTGTCATCCCAAGTGGTGCTCCCCTGTCCCGGACCCTTGGAAGTGGGCCTGAAGGTGTTCTGCCTGCCCAGCTGTGGTCCCAGCAGAAAAGACACAGCACGATGCATCGCCTCACAATACTCTGCATCGGAGCCACTGCGCAATGAAACCCCAACACAGCACTTTGCATCGCAGCCCTCTAACTCATCCGAACCACACCACCACTGAGTGACGCATCCGTGAAGCAGGCCTTCACATCACAAGCCCCTCATCAAGGGCATCCTTGACGACGACACAGGACTCCGTATCACAAGGCCTGCAACTTCTTTGGAACCAGCATATGCGCAGCGCATCTTCGATCAAGATTTGCATTGCAAGCCCCTCGTCAACGGCATCCTCAACAATGATGCAGAACTTCGCATCGCAGCCTCGCAGCTTTCCAGAACTGCCGCTATGCGACACATCTCCACACCTGCATCCTTGTCGCAGGACTCCGCATCGTTCCGCAACCAGGATTTAAGGTACTTTGTTCAGTGGGCCTAACTGGGTGTCTGTAGCTGGCTCGCACTCCATCGCAGTCAGCCTGAACTTGTGACTTTGTCCCGGTCTAGCGCAACCAGATAACCACAGTTGGCGCTTTGAGCTTTTTAGTGCTATTTCCACTTAAATCTTTAAAAATGCATATCTCCGATTCTACTGATTGGATTTTTGTCATTTTCATCTTAAATTATAGATTACATTTTACTCTATTTTTCTAAATTGGTGTGTGACCATTCTTGTGCTGTGTTTCACTTTATTACTGTTAGACTTACTGCATAAACACTTTACACATTGCCTCTAAGTTAAGCCTGACTGCTCTGTGCCAAGCTGAGCACAGGGCAATTTGAGGTTTGCTTGTGACTTCACCTTGACAAGGATTGTGGTTGGTGCTTGAGTAGGATTTCATCCCCCTCAGCTAGTAACCTAATCTTTTATGGTATGTATGTGTGTATATATGTACATGGTATTTCTATAACTCAAGTCTAGCCAATTACATGGTATTTCTATAGTGCAAATCGAGCCAAAAGGCAGAGGAGCGCTGTACATGGTCAAAGGCAAGCTTAAAGCTGACGAGTTGTAGGAGAGGAAGCTAAGTGGATGGTTAATGAATTGTGATGCAGTGTACTTTAAAGCAGTTAGTGTATTTAATTTTAAAACACTTACCTGCTCCCTTAGGTAGCTTCTTTCGAAATCTAACTTCATTGTTGTCAGGTACTGCCTGTAGTCATTGAACTCTTTCAAGGAACATATAACCTAAGCAATATAATATTTAATATTACTAAATGCTGCCCTTCATGCAAATTGCAATTTACATCAATACTCAAACAGAAAATTAATTGTGTAGTAGATATTTTTTATAAACTGGAAACAACCAAAAGAATTGTATGAATATGTAATCTCCTGGATGATTTAATAGTATGTATAGGATGCACAAACATACATCAGGGGTAAAGTTAATGTAACGTTTGTCATATTACTGACTTAAAGCTCAATTTGGTACACATTATACACACCTAAGTTTAAGTCAGGTGTGCAAAAAGTGGCACCTGGGACAAAATGGCAGATATTGATTAACAGAATCAGTATTTATAGACATTTGGATACGTACATGAAATGTAAGACTGTGAAAAATATGTTAAGGTAGGTGTTGGAGACATGAATGTTTCTAAGGGAGGCCAGGATGACAGAATCAACAAAATCATACGATTGTGGGTATTCAGAAACTTTCTCACTGGTTTTTCACAACCACATCACACATCTACGATTAGTATGAAAAACTGGAGAAAGTGTGCATATTAGGAGTGTAACATAAAACGCATTGTCTTGGACTTTGGAAGCATCCAAAGGTAAGGCCAAAATAGAAATCCACAATCCAGAGGGCCAGGATACCAATGAATCTGAGCCAGAACCTAAACTGTCAGTGTTATTAGTAGTACTGTGACCAAAGAACAAATTGGACAAGAATACCAGAATATGAGCAGACGTGTGCCGAGTGAATACAGCAGCAATCTAAAAAGGACATCACACTACAACCCACATCAAAGCGATGAGTCACCTTTCTTATGTGGCAAACATAGTCTCAGAACAGGATCTCAACAAGAGCTATCATCTAGAAGAACTAATCCCTGGTTCAGGCACAGCGCAGCATTTGCTAGATGCCTTGTGCATCAGACCTATATGAGATTTGCATTGGACTGATCTGTGGCAGGTGAGGTTCTTCAGAGTGAGTAAGGTAAGTAATTTGCTGCAATTCACAGTATGATAAAGTGACATCAAACTTATGTTTGGCGCAATGATAGTAAAACAAGTGAAAGCCCTAGAATGTATCTGCACAGATCTGATTGATGTGAGTATGGCAATGAAGAGTGGCAAAGTGATTTAAACTAAACAAAGCTACAAGTGTAACAGAGTTGACATTTCCATACAGTATTGATCTGTTTCTGGTGAAACAAGGTTACCCGAGAGACACTTTTTGCCATAGGTTTCTCTTTAAGGACATCAATGAAATCCCTATATCAAATGTGTTTTGCATGTAACCGCATTTATAGAGTCCCAGAGGTTGATACTGTGAATATGTTATTGTCCGCTTAATAAAACCTGAGGGATTCCAGTGATGCAGTTTCTATCCCTAAACCCCAAAAAAGGAATACTTCCAAGAAGCTAAAACGAAGGAGTGTTCGGGACTGAGCATACACAGCAGATTATGGATCCCATTTTCTGTAACTCAAAAACACAGACCCCAGGACAATGGACTCTGTAAAAGGGTTTGGTCAAAGCTCCTCGTGGGCTGCCTCTTTCCATCTGTCATCCTGAGAACAGGACAATCTCCAAGAGGAGCAAACAGGCACCTTTGTAGGGCTCTTGTCATTCTAGACACAGGCTAGAATAATATGGAGACTTCATACAGGCTAGACTATAATAGAGGACTTGGACTGGCACACAACCCCAATAAGCGCCGTACAGCTACAGGAGCCTCAGGCCTCGCATGTCATAAGAATAAAGAATTCTAAGCTGTCGGTATATCACCCTGAAATGCTAGGCATACTCTGATAAATTTAGAATGCTGAATAAAAAAAACTAATTTGTTTCTGGATTTGAACAAATGAGGACAACAGATCAAGAACCTTTGTACAGCACATAAAAGAAAACAAAGAAAAGAAAGGGGAGTTCGCTAGCTACAGAGCAGCATCCAGGTCCAGTATCAAGACAATGAACAGTAATAAAAACAAACTGAACTTCCAGGTGAATGGTCAGGTATTTCCTGCAGGAAAGGGGTAGGATGTAAAAACTGTTTCTTATCTTTGTTTCTGGTTTCTATATTTTGACTCCATCCCATATTGTGAGAACTTTAACGAGGAAGAGGGCCAAATTAAGAAAGCCTAATGTTTCATCAGAACCTCTACATCGGCACACAGCGTTTGCGTTTTAGTAAATTATCAAATCTAAAACATCGACCTGTCAACTGTAGGAAATCGACTTACACAATATCATCAAGGTGCATACATGCAGAGATAGAATAGTAAATCTGTACTCCCTCATGTCTATTTACCTTGATGATATTGTACAAGTTAAAATTTTGCATTCAATACTGTTGCAGGTTGATATTTTGTGATCCTTATTTGACATACAACCCCATCACACAATTGCAACAAGGAAAACAATATGACCTCACCACTTTTAAAAAGGCATAGTTTCACCATGTGACATCAAGTGAGATCGTGTCGCTGCAATGAAGGATGGCAAGATGCAGCCCAATAATTTGCATTTTTCCTCTCTAAAATAGTTCTATGAGCATCACTTTCAAACCTCCATAATCTTACTCAAACCTGTTGCTGCTCACCCCACTGCTGGGTCACTATTAACTCCTCTCCTCTTCTTTAAACTGTTCTTAAAGTTCAATTTCAGTACAATGATCATTTAAATCAATCGTGTCCCTCTGCTGTCTAGACCAACTCTTTCTGTCTCTCCATCTAAAATTCCTTCCATTCTCTCTCACTCCCTTTTTTGCTTGTGCTTATTATCATCCATCTTCTGGTCTCAGCTGAAAAACATTCCTTGTTTCTTCCATTTTATTTTTAGTGCTGATACTATTGCATTTTTGTCACTATTGGCCCTTCTTCACCTTGTGTTATGTAACTAGTATGGGGACTTCAAGGCCTTTTCCCATTTGGATCTTTTGTTTTCTGTGATTCTTTGATTGTTTTCTGGTATGTGTGTCTTTTACCTTGTCCTGATCTCATTGATGGCTACCAAACTTTCAGTTCCCCCAATTTCTCAATACACCTGATCCACTTATTTTCCGTCATCTTTTCCTGAGTATTCAATTGACTATTCCACTGCTTCCTGAGACAACTGCCACTAAACAAATTAGAGTCTTCCAGCCTTCTATGGTTAAAGCCTTGTTCTTCCGGTATTTTCCCTTCACTCCCATTTCATTCATTCCCCCTGACATTCATTGCCAGCACCATGCAAAGTCGCATTCTTAGCACTGGCTATTAATTAATTATTCTGTGAAGAGAAAAATCTTACAATTGAAATCCCTAAAACAAAATTTATGGTTAGTAATGATATAACACCACAGAAGACTTTGTTTTCTATAAAAGGACCCACACCAGAAAAGGTGGGTAGTTTATAATATCTAGCCTTAAAGTTAGATCAAGGGCTCTCTAGGGACCTCCAAAAGTGCCAAAGAAGTTGACAGGTTAAGCCATACCATTTGAGTGATATTGAGGGGTTGTATGTGACCTCAACAAAAATCCAACATGTAGAAAATAGTCCTGACAAGTTTATTGTTCTCTAATTGCAACAGTGCAAGCCATTTGATGGATGAAGTGGGCTGACTCTTTGTCTCATGATGTATACTGCAATGGGTGAAAGAAATATGTGAATGGCATCTGATAAGATTAGTGGATGAAGAGGGCTGACCAAAGCTCCTGTTTGTATGTATAGAAGTAAGTATTTCTATATGAAATTTTTGAAAACATGAGACTGACGAGTAGTTAATTCTGTCTCTGACGCGAAAAAGGATACAGCAATGTTTTAGAGGTAGGAGCAAGCTGTTTCATCTTTACTTGGACCCTATTTGAGCCCTGTCACACTGCTACTCAGTGCCGCAGTGTATGGGCTCTGGCCCTAAAATTGTAGTGATAAAACTGGTTTCACCCAATTGGTCTATTTACCTGTCATGTAAGATCATTCTAAACAGCACAAAAACTGCACCTATGGCATGGAAGTTAAATGTCATATGTGGGTTGCAATGTGTATTTACACCACCCACATATAAGACAAAAATACATGTCTGCCAGGAGGACCACACATGGCATGGAAAAGTGCCTTTGACATGTGGGAAAAACCTATTTTTATAAATACTCATGAGTCATCCCTAAAGTAAGTCTTGTAAGCCCGCAGGGCAGGGTGCTAATTTTTATATGTAGGGCACATTACATATTAGGGTTAGTGTGCGCTCACACCGAAATAAATCCCACACTATTTCACTGTGTAGGCTTTGCTAGACTTTTCTGTGAACAGGCCTATATTGGATTATAATCTTTATTTCATTTGCTGTTTAGGGAAATACTAGAATAATGGCTAAATATTATTTCCTACCCAGTTTTCAAAATGCACTTTAATGGTGAAATACGATTTTTGAAAACCTACGTTGAAAAGTAACTTTGTAAAATTTGCATTAGGCCACCTGATGCAGAACTGGCTTCAAACAAGTTCACCCACTCCTCCCACTCCTCCCACCTCCAGAGCTGGAATAGACAGGTTTGGATGGGAGAGTTAACAACTCCATCTCAGATGACACTAGTCCATTTCTACGCCTAGGAAGTACAGATGTGTGTTAACTGCTGACCACACAGCAGGGATTAGCTATCTGTGAGTGAACAGGAACAACTGACAAAACAAGAGCAGCTTTAGCACAACCTCTTGTGACTTGGAGATGCCAGGGAGGGCTTCTCCTGTTAATTCCAAAGGACGCTCCCAAACAGACAGGCTCCAGTCTTAGTAGGGTAGAGAACCAGTTTTCACCGTGTCAAATAGGATAAGAGCTCACCTAAATAGGTGAGAGGCTAAAGAGCTGGTGGCAGGTTATGGCAGCTGGATTCTACCATCTTGAAACATGGACTCCTCGGTAATTGTACAGTAAGGCAAAGAGGAAACAATGCAAAAGGAGGTGGGGGGCTGTGAGAAAATAATTAGGATTGGGTGGTAAAATCTGTCCAATCACTGGCTAGTGCACAGAATACCACTACCTGATCTGAACATTCCTTAAACTGGGAAGCCTCAATCTGAAGAAAAAGGCTCTGCTCAAAGAGGACTCTTGACTCCTGCTGGAAAAAGAGGGCTAACTTAAAGATTCAAAGACTCTTGAATCCTGCTGGCACCCGGGGACTGGAACGTCTCTCCAGGGATCATGTGGTTGGCCTCCATTTGACTCCTTGAGGGACACAAAAAAACATAACTACTCCGGACTCCAAGAAGACCCAAGTGGCCAAAGGGGAACTGGGTGATGCAGGCGACAAGGCTGGAGAGAGAAATAGGGGCTCTTTTACAAGCCCTGTGCGCTGCTGGAATGTCACTATTAATGACTCTCCAGCGGTGCACACTGCAGAGCCATATCTACAAGGCCACGTAAAGCCACCCTGAGTGGCTTTTCATGGCCTCGTAGATATGGTGTGTGGCAACTCAGCGCAAGTCACTGCGTTACCTCAACGATAGGGAGGCATGCCATGGGTGTTACAGTGGATGTTCCCACGTAACACCCATGGCATTTGACACATTCCCAGGTTTACAACATGCTGTAAACCTGGGAATGCGTCAAAAGCCTACACTTCCCCAGGGGTGAGTAACAGTTTTTTTCCTGAAGGAAGATGTCCCTTCCTGCACAAAAATAACCTCATTTCAATGCAGGCACCCTTGCACCATGGTGCAAGGGTGCCCGCATTGGCGCTAGACAACCACTTGTGCGCCAACGCAGTAAAGGAGGACAGGAATGCACAGTGTCTCATAGATATTGTGCATTCCTGCCCTTTTCTTTTGACGTAGGGAGCGCAGCTGGAAGGCTTGTGGCACTGCCCTGTGCCAAAAATAAGTAAATGTGGCCCCTAGTGCCTAGAAGCCTGTCCTATGGAGCTGGTGCTGCAGACCTGACCGGGATAATTTTTGCAGCAATTTCAAAAAAAAAATTGGACTTAGCCATTACTTCCACCACTGGAGAACTGGTACAAGGTGCTGAGGCTTTCCCAGGATTGTTGCACTGAGGTGGTAAGAAAACCATGTTTGTCCCACTTGGAGATTTTTTGCTGCACTAAAAACTGGCTTGTGGCAAAGTTATCTGATTTTTATGAAGAACTGCCAGGCAACAATTTCTGGGCTTGCCCTGCTGGAGGATTTTAACTTTGAAAAAGGTGACCAAGTCCAAAAGGAACATTTTGGACTGGGGCTAGATGGCAAATCTATCGGTCCCATGAAGAGACCTTGGTGGTTACAAAATCCAGGACTTTCCCTCTGGGAGCTTTTGGCACTAAAAACAACAGCTTCAGCTGAAGCTCAACAAGATGTATCCAACTTTGATGGACCATCACCGTTCACAGCCTTGGACCTTGCTTCCATTTCAGAGACTAAGGGGCCGATTCTGATGCGGGTTGGAAAAGCTTCCCGACCGAATCGGTTGGGAAATGGTGTCCGTCCCACTCGGATCGGGAAAGTCCGACCGGCGGAGTAGGATGCATCCGGATGCTTCCAGATACGATTTGGTTGAACTCCCATTGACTTCAATGGGAACATTTGTTCCTAACCGCATCAGAATTGGGCCCTCGGTCGGGAAGCTTTTCCAACCCGCATCAGAATTGGGCCCTAAGTCCAAAGGTAAACCTTTTGACTTGGATCACCCACTTGGTGCACCTAACCTCTGCTCCACTGAGGTTGGGCCTGAAATCATAGCTGGGTCCCCTGTCAACGGCAAACAGCAACTATTAAATGGAGCTTTACTTTTTCTTATTGTTTTCCTTTTAGTTTTTTTTTATCTAAGCCTTAGATTGTTCTATCTTCAGTTCCCCTTCAACTGTTTTAATTATCTTGGTGTCGTTATGCTCATTTAAAGTTTCTCTATTTTCCTAAATTGGTTTTGGAATTTTATTGTGCAGTGTTCTTTACTTTCATATTCTTGGTACTACCTGAATTTAACATGCACGTCTCTAGGTTTTGCCTGCTGAATGTGCTATAATGGGTTGAGCAGAGATTTTTTCCACCTGTATTCTGGCCTAACCACAGTGGATTTATTAGGTTGTTAGGGGTAGCCCCTCTCAAATTAATAATCCCATTCTGGACATTGGTGCTCAGCAGAAAATTAGGACTTCATCCAGTAGTTACCACTCACTTTTAATGGTTAGGAATAAAAAACTCCATTCCAGACTTAGAGGTAAGAAATTGTTTTTGAAGTCTAATGGGCAAGAAGGATTTGTGTCTTATTTTTTAATCGTTTTTTTCAGTTTTGATCAAATGCTGACATCTTGATTTTTCCTTCTAGAAAATGTGGGTGGATTTGTCTGCCCTGGCTGGCCATACTATGGTGGAAATTAAGATGATGTGCAAAGCAGGGAAGCTTAAAATGGGACAGAAAGGAGCTGTTTATGATAGTTTGCAATATACCCACCAAGTACAGATCACCTTAAAGGAGAATGAGGAGAAAGTTGATGTTAGACTTGGCATCTTTTGGCGTGTTTCCCTGACTTTTTGCTTTCTGACCTCCCGGTTTTGACTCTGTTTTTGCTGGTGTGATGATTCTGCGCACTTTCCTCACTGCGGTCCAGTGGGAAAGTGCAAGTGCTCCTGTATAAAATGTGTTATGGATTGGTGTTTCCATGATTGGCCTATTTGGTTTATGTGTCAGTCCCTTGTAAAGTGCACTGCGAGTGCCAGGGCCTATAGACCAAATGCTGTTGGTGGGCTGCAGCACTGGATTGTGCCACCCACGCAAACAGCCCGTAAAGTGTAACTCGGGCCTGCCATCGCGGAGCCTGTGCGCAGCCTGGGGCTGCCATGTCGACTTGGCAAGTGCACACACTTGCAAGTCCCTAAACCTTCCCTTTGCTACATGTTAGTCACCCCTAAGGTAGGCCCAAGGTACCCCTGTGGGCAGGGTGCGTTGTACGCGAAAGGTAGGACATGCCCGGGTGTGTGCGGCATGTCCTGATAGTGAATTACAGCCTAGTTCGTTTTTCACTATTGCAAGGCTACCTGTTCCCCTAGGCCAGAACGGGCAGTTTTGATTATTACAGCTTATAATCCTAACTGACCCCGGGAACATGGTAGAAATTCGAGTTTAGTATGCCTGGACTCAGAATGATAAAATGCAGCTTTTAGTAAGGTTGGTTTTAACATTCTGTGTTTGAAAATACCACTTTTAGAAAGTGGGTATTTTCTTGTCTAACCATCCAAGCCTGCCTCTGCGAGATTGTGTATTCCTTGTCTGGAATGTGAGTGACAGGGGCTGGGGGATGCCAGGAGACAGGGTGAGTCAGCGCAGGGCTGAATAGCCAGATCGACCTGTAGATGGGTGGGAGGGGTCGCACCTGGGCCCTGAATAGGACAGTGCCTTCCCTCCACAATGCTGGCTCCACCTCCTGTGGTGCGTCTGATGTCCCTGGCCTACTCACTGAAAGAAGGGACGGAGACTTGTCAACAAAGTGCTCCAGAACTGGTTTGGACTAGGCGAAGGCCTCTCTGCCTTCAGAGAACAAAGGAATTTGGGATATAAATATTGGGGCCCTGACCCCATGAATTTAGATCTCGCTGGAATCAAGGAACCTGCCAAGACGAAGAGCTGGAAGAGCTGCCAGGAGGAGTACTGCCCCTTTGCTGTGTTGTTGCTTTGTTGGGCTGGCCTGCAGCTGCTGCTTCTGCCTTGGGCAGTGAAAGGACTGGACTGAACTTTCTACAAACTTGTGCTGAGTATCTCCAAGGGCCAGGAACCGAGCTGGCCTCCTGTTAAGAAGTCTCAGGGACTACAAAGACTTCACAAGCCTCTGGGTACCGCTTCTGGAACGCTGTTTCAGTTGCCACAGAGGAAGGGAACCGCAACCGACTCCGTCAACCGAATCCATCCCTGGCCGGCGACCTGTTTGCACCGCAGACCGCATCGCCCCGCTTCGCATCGCAACCCTGGTCTCACCGTGGGCGACGTCCGACGCCGCCAACATCGAGCCGCTGCTTGCACCGTGACCTGTGGGCACCGCAGTTCGCATCGCATCGCTTCACTGGGCCAGCCGGACCAGACCGACACTGTCGCTGCAACTGGCTCAAGAGTCGAGACTGCACCGCATTTGGGGCACCGCTCGCACGTCTGCGACGCACCGCTCCGACTCGCGCCGCTGTCCGACGCCAGCTCCCGCACTCCGGCTAGGTCGCCTGCATTGCAACCTGTCAGCACCGCACCGAGCATCGTCTCACCCTGCATCGCACGCCTTGGACTCACCGACTCCGTCTGCACGACGCTCATCGAGCCGCTGCCTGCACCGCATCGAGGGACACCGCACCTTGCATCGCTCCGTCTTGCACCGCAACCGCGACGAACGCCGACCGGCTCGTACACTCCGTACCAGCCACAACGAGAAAGGTACTGTGACCGAGTCTGTTCACGACTCTGCTGGCCCGTATCGACGCGGTCGGCTGGAACTGTTAGACTCTGTGGTTTTCAGCATCACGGTAGGCTCGGACGGAGCTACCGACTCGTACGAACTTTGCTTTTGTGCTATTCCTGCAAAGAAGAAGTTACCGTATCAAGCATTCATTCGTAAAGTATAGTATTGTGGATTTTGTCGTAATTGGTCTTGTCTTAAGTATATAAAATATTGGTTATTTTTCTAAACTGGTGTGGTGTCCGTTTGTAGTGCTTACACTGTATTACTGTTGGTTATGTGCAAATGCTTTACACACTGCCTCTGAATTAAGCCTGACTGCTCGTGCCAAGCTACCACGAGGGTGAGCAGGGGTTACTTCACGAGTGTAACAACCCTTACCCTGACTAGGAAGAAGGGTCCCTACTTGGACAAAGGTGCAAGCCCTTGCCAACTAGAGATCCCATTTCTAACATTGGTTGGCAGCGGTGAGGATAGGACTTGCGTTTGCACTTGACTTACAGTGATTGGTGTGCACTACTACCATATCGCAGACCATTACGTACCACATACTGGTTCTTTTTCTTTTGGCCTATTTTTGATCTTGCCAGTTTTCAACTCACGACTTTTGTCATGCCTGAATCAATTGCATCATCCGTTGCATCTCTGGAAGTTATCTTTGAGGAGGACAGGTTGGAATCCTACGCCGCAAAGGAGTTACGAGCGATTTGTAAAAACTTGAAAGTCCAAATTAAAGGCCTCACAAGGAAGGAGGAGCTACAGAAGGCGCTGAGGGCCTAGGTAGCGGCCAGACATGCCAATGGGCAGCCTGGGGATCTCAGTGAGGAGGCGGAGGAGCCTATTTCCAGGGTGGATGTGCTTTTGGGTAGGGGGAACCCGCCAGGTCAGGCAGCAGCAGTCTGTCCCCAGAGGAGCTGGAGGACAGGCGGGAGGCAAGGCAGTTTGAGCTGCAGAAGCTCAGGCTGGAGAGTGAGCGGGAGGAGAAGAGATTGGCCATAGAGGAGAGGAAGATGCTCTTAGAGCATGAGAGAGAACTGAAGGAGCTAGAACTTAGGAGTAAGTCAGGCTCAGATGGTGGCAGCAATTCGTCCAGAAAGGCAGACAGGATTGTGCACATTCCCAAGAACGTAGGCAAGGAGTTCAAGAAGGGGGATGACATACAAAGGTGGTTTCAGGGTTATGAGGCAGCCATACACATGAATGGGGTCCCTGAGGAGAATTGGGGAGCAGGATTGTGGCCACTTTTCCCGGAAGAAGCAAGGGATGCTCTGATAGCTTTGGGTAAGGGGTATCACCTCACCTATGCTGACATGAAGGATGCCCTTCTCACAAAGTATGGTCTTACTCCTGAAAAGTACAGGGATCAGTTCAGGTCCAGTAAGAAGTCTGATGTCAACACTTGGTTGGAATGTGTGGATGTGTTCTGCAGGTCTCTGGATGGTTGGGTGAAGGGCAGTAGTGTAACAGATTTTCAGGGGCTCTACAACTTGATTGCATGGGAGCACTTGTCTAGTCTATGTTTTGCAGATCTGCGCCAGCACCTAGTTGATAGTAAGCTAACTGACCCCAGGAAGCTTGCTATGGAAGCGGACCGCTGGGTGAGTACCAGGGTCCACAAGAAAGCGTTTGGGGGAGACTCAGCCAAAGGTGGGCAGGGTCCCCAGCAGAAAGGTGGGGGACAAGGGTAAAGCACAGGAGTTCTCTAAAGGGCCCCAAACTAGTACCCAGGGTAAAGGTTCCCAGCCCCCCGGTGATAAGAAGAAAGGGGTCTCTACAGGGAAGCCTGTTGAGACCGGCCCCCGCAAGTGTTATGCATGTGACCAGGTAGGTCACTTTAAGGGGGACCCCAAGTGCCCGAAGGGGACACAGCCACCCACCGGTGGACAGTCCAAAGTGCTGGCTAGTGTAGCGCTTGGGGAGGAGGGGTGCCCACAGGAGGGTGGGGATCCCGCAGAAATGACCCTTGTCTCACTAGGGGACAGTGAGATGGTCCCAGGAAACCAGGTGCCCCTAACACAAAGAAATATAGCACCTGGGTGACCATTAATGGGAACAGGGTAGAGGCTCTCAGAGATACTGGAGCCAGTGTGACCTCAGTCCGGTGTCACCTGGTGTCTGAGAAGCAAGTAGTCCCAGGAGCATTCCACCAAGTAGTTGCTGTCGACAACTCAGAGCGCCAGTGTATGGTGGCGCAGGTTCCCTTTGAATGGGGGGTCTCAGGTCCCTTGAGGGTGGTTGTGAGCCCTACCATGCCTGTAGATTGTCTGCTAGGAAACGACCTGGAGCAGTCCTCGTGGAAGGAGGTTGAGCTCAGTTCGCACTTGGAGATGCTTGGGTTGCCAGAGTGGGCATGCGTGTCTACTCGGTCAATGGCAGCCAGAAAGGGTGATCAAAAGGACTTGGAGCCTGAAACAGTGGCCCAAGTTGCTGCCAAGAGAAAGGGCAGGGGGCGCGGGAAACCGGCCCCCGAAGTTCCCACGGACCGGGAGGAGGCGGACCTCGAGGGGACGCCCGGTGCCTACAGGGGAGCAGGTAGCCGAACTGGGAGACATCTCTGAGCTGACCCATTGGCAGCAAGAAGGGGGTCCCACCAGGGAGGAGTTCTGCAGGGAGCAGAACGAGTGCCCTACTCTGGAGGGTCTGCGGCGGCAGGCTGCAGACCAGGCAGCTGGTAATCAGTCCGGGTCACATCTGATCTACTGGGAGAGTGGTCTCCTATACAGTGAGCCTAAGGTTGCTGAGACTGGGTCAGCCCGTGTGCTGGTGGTACCCCAGCGCTTCAGGACCTTCCTACTGGGTCTGGCTCATGACGTGCCTTTGGCAGGACATTTGGGGCAGGACAAGACCTTTGACAGGCTTGTCACCCACTTCTTTTGGCCCCAAATGCGAAGGCAGTCAGATGCACACTGTAGGTCTTGCCAAACTTGCCCGGCAAGTGGTAAGAGTGGGAGGAAGGTCAAAGCTCCTCTCCAACCTTTTCCTGTTGTTGGTACACCCTTTGAAAGGGTAGGGATGGATATTGTGGGGCCACTGGATCCCAAGACAGCCATGGGCAACAGGTACATCCTGGTCTTGGTGGACCATGCCACCCGGTACCCGGAGGCAATCCCTCTCAGGACAACGACGGCGCCAGTGGTGGGCCGGGCGTTAATGGGGATCTTTTCCCGTGTGGGATTCCCCAGAGAGGTGGTTTCTGATAGGGGGACCAATTTCATATCGAAGTATATGACATCCCTGTGGAAGGAGTGTGGTGTAACCTACAAGTTCACCACTCCTTACCACCCACAAGGAAACGGTCTGGTGGAGAGATTCAACCAGACCTTGAAAGGCATGATCAAGGGTCTAACAGAACCCATGAGGCGTAAGTGGGACGTCCTCTTGCCATGCCTACTCTTTGCATACAGGGAGGTGCCTCAGAAGTCTCTTGGGTACAGCCCTTTGAGCTCCTGTATGGCCACCCTGTCAGAGGACCTCTGAGTTTGGTGAAGGAAGGCTGGGAGGCGGCTCCCAGGAAAACTCCCCAGGATGTATTTAGCTACATGCTGGCCTTTAGAAACCAAACTGCCCGCTTCAGGAAACTCGCTCAGGCGAACCTAGAAGCAAGCCAGGAAGAAATGAAGAGATGGTATGACCAGAACGCCACTCTGGTCGAATTTCAACCTGGGCAAAAAGTGTGGGTAATGGCCCCAGTGGCACCTTGTGCCTTGCAGGACAAGTGGACTGGGCCATATGAGGTAAAGGAGCGCAAAAGTGACGTCACCTACCTGGTGGATTTGCAGGCTCCAAGGAACCCTTTGAGGGTCCTTCACGTGAACCGCCTCAAGCCCCACTTCGAGAGGTCCGAAGTGAGTATGCTCTTGGCGACAGATGATGGGGTGGAAGAGGAGAGTGAGCCTCTCCCGGACCTCCTGTCTACCAAGGAGCATGATGGGTCAGTAGAGGGTGTGATCCTCTCCCCTACTCTGACTCAGGAGCAGCAGGGGGACTGTCGCCAGTTGTTGGGACAGTTCGCCCCACTGTTCTCTCTGACCCCCGGTGTTACTCACTGGTGTACCCATGACGTGGACACCGGTGACAGCCATCCTGTGAAGCACAAGATTTACAGGTTGACTGACCGGGTCAGAGCCAGCATCAAGGAGGAGGTCTCTAAGATGTTGGCGTTAGGGGTGATTGAGCCCTCCCACAGTCCTTGGGCCAGCCCAGTGGTCTTGGTCCCAAAGGCTGCGGCGCCCGGTGCCACTCCAGAACTCCGGTTTTGTGTGGACTACCGTGGGCTCAATGCCGTCACCAGGACTGACGCGCACCCCATCCCCAGAGCTGATGAGCTCATTGATCGGTTGGGAGCTGCCCGGTTCCTCAGCACGTTTGATTTAACGTCTGGGTACTGGCAGATTGCCTTAACCGATGGGGCCAAGGAGAGATCAGCATTCTCAACCCCAGAAGGTCATTACCAATTCCGGGTGATGCCCTTTGGGTTGAAGAATGCCCCTGCCACCTTTCAGAGGTTGGTCAATCAGGTGTTGGCCGGGCTGGAGGACTTCAGTGCCGCCTACCTGGATGACATTGCTGTGTTCAGTTCCAGCTGGGAAGAACATTTACAGCACCTTGAGAAAGTGTTGAGGGCTCTGCAAGGTGCAGGCCTCACGATCAAGGCCAGTAAGTGCCAGATTGGGCAGGGTTCTGTGGTGTACTTGGGACACCAGGTAGGAAGCGGCCAGGTGGCGCCCCTACAACCCAAGATTGACACCATTCTGGCTTGGGAGCCCCCAAAGACCCAGACAGAGGTGAGGGCCTTCTTAGGTCTCACCGGTTATTATAGGAGATTTGTTAAGGGCTATGGCACCATCGTTGCCCCCTTAACAGAGCTGACCTCTAAGAGGCTGCCCAGGAAAGTGATCTGGACTGAGTCCTGCCAGAAAGCTTTTGATGCCCTGAAGGCAGCCATGTGCACGGCGCCCGTGCTCAAGGCACCTGACTTCTCCAAAGAATTTGTCGTGCAGACTGACGCTTCAGAGCATGGTGTGGGAGCGGTGCTCTCAAAACTGAACGAAGAGGGCCTGGATCAGCCTGTAGTCTTCCTTAGCAGGAGACTACTTCCCAGGGAACAGAGGTGCAGTGCCATAGAAAGGGAAGCTTTTGCTGTGGTCTGGGCGCTGAAGAAGTTGAGACCATACCTGTTTGGGACTCACTTCCGGGTTCAGACAGACCACAGGCCCCTCAGATGGTTGATGCAAATGAGGGGCGAGAATCCAAAACTGCTGAGGTGGTCCATCTCCCTACAGGGAATGGACTTTACGGTGGAACACCGTCCTGGTACAGAACACGCCAACGCAGATGGTCTGTCCAGGTTCTTCCGCCTTAGTGAAGAGAACTCCAATGGGGTTGGGTAGTTCTCCCTACTTTCAGCTGGAGGGGACATGTGTTAGACTTGGCATCTTTTGGCGTGTTTCCCCTGACTTTTTGCTTTCTGACCTCCCGGTTTTGACTCTGTTTTTGCTGGTGTGATGATTCTGCGCACTTTCCTCACTGCGGTCCAGTGGGAAAGTGCAAGTGCTCCTGTATAAAATGTGTTATGGATTGGTGTTTCCATGATTGGCCTATTTGGTTTATGTGTCAGTCCCTTGTAAAGTGCACTGCGAGTGCCAGGGCCTATAGACCAAATGCTGTTGGTGGGCTGCAGCACTGGATTGTGCCACCCACGCAAACAGCCCGTAAAGTGTAACTCGGGCCTGCCATCGCAGAGCCTGTGCGCAGCCTGGGGCTGCCATGTCGACTTGGCAAGTGCACACACTTGCAAGTCCCTAAACCTTCCCTTTGCTACATGTTAGTCACCCCTAAGGTAGGCCCAAGGTACCCTGTGGGCAGGGTGCGTTGTACGCGAAAGGTAGGACATGCCCGGGTGTGTGCGGCATGTCCTGATAGTGAATTACAGCCTAGTTCGTTTTTCACTATTGCAAGGCTACCTGTTCCCCTAGGCCAGAACGGGCAGTTTTGATTATTACAGCTTATAATCCTAACTGACCCCGGGAACATGGTAGAAATTCGAGTTTAGTATGCCTGGACTCAGAATGATAAAATGCAGCTTTTAGTAAGGTTGGTTTTAACATTCTGTGTTTGAAAATACCACTTTTAGAAAGTGGGTATTTTCTTGTCTAACCATCCAAGCCTGCCTCTGCGAGATTGTGTATTCCTTGTCTGGAATGTGAGTGACAGGGGCTGGGGGATGCCAGGAGACAGGGTGAGTCAGCGCAGGGCTGAATAGCCAGATCGACCTGTAGATGGGTGGGAGGGGTCGCACCTGGGCCCTGAATAGGACAGTGCCTTCCCTCCACAATGCTGGCTCCACCTCCTGTGGTGCGTCTGATGTCCCTGGCCTACTCACTGAAAGAAGGGACGGAGACTTGTCAACAAAGTGCTCCAGAACTGGTTTGGACTAGGCGAAGGCCTCTCTGCCTTCAGAGAACAAAGGAATTTGGGATATAAATATTGGGGCCCTGACCCCATGAATTTAGATCTCGCTGGAATCAAGGAACCTGCCAAGACGAAGAGCTGGAAGAGCTGCCAGGAGGAGTACTGCCCCTTTGCTGTGTTGTTGCTTTGTTGGGCTGGCCTGCAGCTGCTGCTTCTGCCTTGGGCAGTGAAAGGACTGGACTGAACTTTCTACAAACTTGTGCTGAGTATCTCCAAGGGCCAGGAACCGAGCTGGCCTCCTGTTAAGAAGTCTCAGGGACTACAAAGACTTCACAAGCCTCTGGGTACCGCTTCTGGAACGCTGTTTCAGTTGCCACAGAGGAAGGGAACCGCAACCGACTCCGTCAACCGAATCCATCCCTGGCCGGCGACCTGTTTGCACCGCAGACCGCATCGCCCCGCTTCGCATCGCAACCCTGGTCTCACCGTGGGCGACGTCCGACGCCGCCAACATCGAGCCGCTGCTTGCACCGTGACCTGTGGGCACCGCAGTTCGCATCGCATCGCTTCACTGGGCCAGCCGGACCAGACCGACACTGTCGCTGCAACTGGCTCAAGAGTCGAGACCGCACCGCATTTGGGGCACCGCTCGCACGTCTGCGACGCACCGCTCCGACTCGCGCCGCTGTCCGACGCCAGCTCCCGCACTCCGGCTAGGTCGCCTGCATTGCAACCTGTCAGCACCGCACCGAGCATCGTCTCACCCTGCATCGCACGCCTTGGACTCACTGACTCCGTCTGCACGACGCTCATCGAGCCGCTGCCTGCACCGCATCGAGGGACACCGCACCTTGCATCGCTCCGTCTTGCACCGCAACCGCGACGAACGCCGACCGGCTCGTACACTCCGTACCAGCCACAACGAGAAAGGTACTGTGACCGAGTCTGTTCACGACTCTGCTGGCCCGTATCGACGCGGTCGGCTGGAACTGTTAGACTCTGTGGTTTTCAGCATCGCGGTAGGCTCGGACGGAGCTACCGACTCGTACGAACTTTGCTTTTGTGCTATTCCTGCAAAGAAGAAGTTACCGTATCAAGCATTCATTCGTAAAGTATAGTATTGTGGATTTTTGTCGTAATTGGTCTTGTCTTAAGTATATAAAATATTGGTTATTTTTCTAAACTGGTGTGGTGTCCGTTTGTAGTGCTTACACTGTATTACTGTTGGTTATGTGCAAATGCTTTACACACTGCCTCTGAATTAAGCCTGACTGCTCGTGCCAAGCTACCACGAGGGTGAGCAGGGGTTACTTCACGAGTGTAACAACCCTTACCCTGACTAGGAAGAAGGGTCCCTACTTGGACAAAGGTGCAAGCCCTTGCCAACTAGAGATCCCATTTCTAACAGTTGAGGAGACACCAATGGAAGAGGAGGATTTTCGAGGAGAAAAGGTTGGCTTTGGAAAAGTGGGAAACCATACTAGGCCCTGAGAGGAGGCAGTGCAAGATGGATATAAGGTCCAAGCATTCAGGGAGGATGGTGGCAGCAATACTGAAGATCTTGTGCCTAGCTATGTGTTTGGAGATAACATAGATAAGTGGCTCACTGTTCATGAAGTTGTCATGCACATGCACATAGTAATTCAGGAGGTTCGGGGGGTAGCCTGTGGAAGCATATGTCTACCAAGGAGAGGGACATACTGGAAGCATCAGAGCAGGTTTAGTACCAACCCATGATGGCCATCCTCATTTGCAAGGTTTGTCTGACACCCCTAAGCAGTCACAAGAGTCTTGGGGAGATTTTGTTGCTGAGTCTAATAAAGCATTGGAGGGAGGGTGAAGGGGAGCATTTTAACTGACATTGATGGGGTGTAGAATTTGATTATGCACAAGCACATTTTAAGTCATTGTTCTACAGAGTTGAACCAGCACCTAATTGATTCCCAGCTCACTGATCCGAGGGAACATGGGACGCCTGGCTTAGCACCAGAGTGTTCAAGAGGGTCCCGGAGGTTGACTGCAAGAAGGGCGGGTCAGGCCTCCTGTAGGAGGTTAAAAATGAGACCTCTTTTTTGGCCCCACATTTCTGACAAGGGAAGAGAGCCCCAACCCACTTAATACAACCAGGAAGGTAGGAACCTAGGGGGTATGCCCTTTGAGAGGGGCTAGTGCTTTAACTGTCATCAGTCAGATCACAAGAAGGGAAATTCCTCATGCCACAGGAAGGCACTCAGTAGTGGGCACTCTGCAAGGTGGCTAGAGTAGCGCTAGGAAGAGGTGACTCTCAGGAGAAAGGGTAAGGCATGCCCTAGTGTCCCTTAGTTATTAGGTGGGTCCAGAAGATAAGCTGATTATCCCTAAGAGCTCTAGGAAGCACTTTCAGAGGGCCACAGTGAATGGGGTCCATGTCATTGCTCGGTAGGATACCTATGCCAGATGGCCCCGGGTTGTGGACAGCTGGTTTACCCAGAACAGTATCTTCAGGGGGAAAAACCGTAGGATAAGGAATGTCCACTGGGAGGTGGGGAGTATGGATGTACGACTGCCTTATGGCAATGGTTTCCTTAGAGACGAGGGGGTTTGTTGCCCAAATGAAGGTAGCTGTGCATATAGATTGCATCCTTGTCAGTGAGTTGGCAAATGTGAGAAAGGAACCAGCGGGTGAGAGCATCAGAGATGCCCCACAGCAGGTCTCCAAGGGTACTGCCCCAAGGTTAAAGTACAGGGACCCAAAAGGAAAGTAAGTAACAGGAGGATGTTGCCTACCACAGTGTGAGGAACAGTGGCCCAGGGATTACCTGTTCTGACAGGAGCAGGCCCGTAGACTGGCACTGGTGAGGTCACTTCTGTCCTGGAGGTTCACAGAGACAGGTGACTGTATGATCATTGTAGAATAACATAGAAAATGCACCTATGATATGGAAGTTAAATGTCATAGGTGCAACCCTTCCGAATTAATAACCTCATTCCTGACAGCGCTGCTGTACTTTATTTAGAAACTGGAAACTAAGATACTTCTGTAGGCACTAGTACTAAAATCTGAAATCTCTGTCATCAAACCTTACATTTTTATTTGAGAGTAAGTGCTTTCTTACCTTGTTATCATCTGTGATAAATCCACCCCTTTTCAATTTCTGAAGCATCCTTTTGCGTTTGTAGAACGCAGACAGATGGGGATCATGGAGATTATTGTAGGGCGTTTCTAGCAAATAATTATTGGGATCGCCAAGATTGAAACCAGTTGCTGGAGTGTGAAGCTGCAAGACAAAAGAAAGGCCCTAAATATGTACAACACACAAAGAAAGCAAAACTAGCTCACTTAAACATGCAATCACTGTAAGAAGATGTTAATATTACTCACACATCCTTTTCATTTAGTATTAATATTACTCAAGCATCCATTTAATTTAGTATATATTTTTAGTTGGAACTAAAGTTTTTAAGCGATTGGTTGGTGGTGCATTTTTTATACTATAGTTCATCATAAATGTATTTTCCACAATACATTGCCAGGTTACAAATTTTCAGTGATTATAAAACATTATTTATTTAGAAATTAATTGTATTGACCTGGTGTTTATCAGCAGCAAACATACACATAAGTAGAACACAGGCGCTACAAATTAAAACATTTAAGAACTCGATAAAAAGATATTAACATGCATGAAAACATTTGCATTGATAGTGATATATCGTAAACCTAGCTCGGAGCACGGAAGTACTTTAAGAGGTTGGATTCGCGCGAGCGCGCGAAAACAAGATGGCCGCCGCCCTGTAAGCTCCGTGTTGAAGGGGCCCGTTTTTTTCGACGAATTCCTGAATTCCAGTCAGAATCTACTGGAAAATGTACTAGCAGCCCTACGAAGCCTTACCTGCTGCTGTGGTGCTTTTTTCTGGCGCTCAGGACATCGGTAGAGGTGTTTTTCTTCCCCCTGAGTCAGCTCGGAGCTCTACCTAAGGTACTGCCCAGATTTCCTGTCAGGGGGGCGGAGCAAGTATTCAGGAAAGGGCCTGGCTTTGGCCTAACCACTCCCACAGTCTGTTTTAGCTGCTGCACCAGCTTTTCCTTTGCTGCATTTTTCTACATTTATCTTTTATCCCTGTACTTTACTCCTGCGTTTTTATAATACGAAAATGGAGAATAAAAATGCGCAAAACCCCAATAATAAGAGGAAACAACAGATTTCTCCTCCTCCTGTAAAATCTAAAGTGGTGGAATCTAGTGAGCCTTCTTTGGCATTAATTCTTAACGAACTTCATGCGCTGCGCGGCAACACTGATACACTTGCATCAGAAATTAAAAACCTACGTAAAGATATGGCTAGTATGTCAATGAAAGTTTCTGATAATTCCATTAAAATACAAGATAATAAAGTTAAAATTGATGCCTTTACACCACTAGTGGCAAAAATTTCTCCTATGTCTGCTCATCTGCTGGATATGGAAAATCGCAACAGGCAATACAATCTATGTATTTTTAATTTACCAGAGGATGTTGAAGGCTCTAATTGCAGACTATATCTGGAGAATTTGATTCCTGGTCTTTTAAATATTAAATTTCCAGAGAAATTTGAAATAGATAAAGCGCATAGGATTCCATCCCATCGCAAACCTCATCATACTAAGCCAAGACAAATGATTTTTAAGGTTCTACGTCACCATCATTTGGTTTTGATAAGGAAAGCGGCACGAGAAATTCCATCCTTAATGGTTAACGGCAATAAAATCTTTATTCACCAAGACTTTGCCAAAGAGACTGTTAAGATTCGTAAAGAATTCACTGACATGCGTCCTCAACTGAGAAGTCTTGGATTTAAATATGGCCTATTTGATCCTTCAACGATGCAAATCTGGAAAGATAATTTTTCTAAGTCCTTCCAACGTCCGGAAGATTTAAAATTGTTCCTGGAGCAGCATTCACAGCATTCACAGCACTCTATGGATACGCATGACTCTGCTACTTGAATAGTATTCTAGCATGTATTTTTGACTAATTTTGCAGTTTTCTTCACGCTGGGCTCCAACGGGTCGGTCATGCTTGTAAAGCGCGTGTGCGTTTCATATTTGTTATTAATGTTTTTTTGAGGTTGTCTTTTTTATGTTTGTTTGTCTTTTTCTTTTCCTTCTTTCCTTACACATTGTACTAGAACTACTATATTCTATATTTTTCTTCAACTTTTTCTCCTCTTCTTAAATCTTTCTTTTTTCTCTCTATTTCATTATGGCTAATGTTCATAATGTTAAAATAACCTCTTTAAATGTTAAGGGTTTAAGACATCCGGTAAAACGTACTAAGATTTTGGATTATTTAGGAAGTTGTAAAGCTGATATTTGTTTTATTCAGGAAACACATATCGAAGAAAAAATATTAGACTATATGGAAAAAAGTGGGTTGATACTATTGTCTCTTCTCCTGCTAAAGGTAGGAAAAACGGTGTTGCTATTCTTTTTGCTAAAAGACTTCATTGTCAAATTTTAAGTAAATCATCAGATTCAGAAGGTAGATATGTCATAGTTAAAATTAAAATGTATGATTCTGTTATGTTTTTAATTAATGTTTATGGTCCAATTGCTGATGATCCTTTGTTTTGGTCTAATTTAACTACTGAAGTACTCAAGTTAGGTAACATTCCTCTTATAGTTGGAGGAGACTTTAACCTTATTTCTGATCCTTTATTGAATAGAACATCTTTCACTAAATTTTGTCCTCCCAAAGCTTTTTTACTTTTAAAGCTTTCCTTAAAACTACAAAATTAATTGATATTTGGCGATTACATTTTCCTACGGAAAAAATGTTTACCTTTTTCTCTAATCCACATAATTCACATTTGAGACTTGATTATTTACTAATTTCCAGACAATTAATTAATTCTGCGATTACTTCTACCATTGGTAATATTGACATATCGGATCATGCTTTAATTTCTTTTGTTTTGCAATTTAATTTAAATTTTAAATCACAATCCAGATGGAGAATGAATACTGATATTGTTCTTAATGAACAAAATAAATTGAACAATTTTGATGCTATTCAGGATTACTTTCATCTTAACCCAGAAGGTTCTACATCCCTGGTGAATAGATGGGACGCTTTTAAAGCTTATATTAGAGGTGTTTCCATTTCTCTCATGGCACATGAAAATAAAACTTTTAATGTAAGAATTAAAGAATTGGAAAAACAAATTGCAAAATTTGAAAGGCTGTTTATTACTTCTAATGACCCTCAGTATAGGTTGAAATTACAATGAACGTAGATATGAATTTAATTCCATTCTTAGTAGAAGAGCTGGTATTCAACTCTCCAAATCTAAAGCCAAATTTTGTTTTAATGCTAACAGATCTGGACGGCTTTTAGCTAATTACCTACGTATTAAAAAAGATAAATCCCAAATAAATTTGATTCATGGTCCCAATGGGAAAATTGCCATATCGCAAAATGATATTGTTAATGAATTTCTAAATTATTACACTACTATATATAATAAACCTAACTTTGATGATTCTTCTTTAATTGATTCCTTTTTATCTACATGTGGATTACCCAAAATTTCCCCTTTAACTAAAAATAAATTAGATCTGCCCATTACTGAAGATGAAATTCAATTAGCTATTAAATCTCTTAAACAAAAAAAATCTCCAGGACCAGATGGCATTCCAGCAGAATTTTATAAGGAATTTCAAATACAACTTATTCCTCATTTATTTAAATTATTTACCTTTTTTTGCTCCACAGGGACTACTACAGGTTCTTTTACTGAAGCGTTAATTGTTGTGTTACCTAAACCTTATAAAGACCCTACACTTGTTTCAAATTACCGTCCTATTTCCTTATTAAATCAAGATTGTAAGCTATATGCTAAAATACTTGCAACTAGGTTAACCTCTGTTTTAGATTCTATCATTCAACCAGACCAATCTGGGTTTATGAGAAATAGATATTCTGCTAATAATACAAGAACGTTATTACATGTTATAGAACAAGGGTCCAATTTACCTTTGCCAGCAGGAGTGTTAGCATATGGATGCTGAAAAAGACTTTGATAAAGTTCATTGGTAGTTTTTATTTTGTACTTTATTTGCATTTAATTTTGGTGACATATTTATTCGTATGATATCTGCTCTTTACTCTACTCCTACAGCTCGTTTATTTATTAATGGCCAAACTTCAAACCAATTTTCTATTTTCAGAGGTACCAGACAGGGTTGCCCCCTCTCCCCGCTCCTATTTCTTCTTGTAATTGAACCTTTACTTGTTTCAATTAGGAAATGTAATGATATTAATGGTATTAAAATTAAGGAGGTTAATGTTAAAACGTTAGCATATGCAGATGATGTGCTTTTATTTATTAGAAATCCTATTTCCTCACTTCCTCATTTATTTGAGATTATTTCATCTTATTCCATACTTTCTGGTTATAAGTTAAATACTAATAAAACTGAATTCTTTCCTATAAATATTAATTGTAACCCAGATATGTTACCCATGAAAGATATAATTTGGCAAAGAGAAAAACTTAAATACCTAGGCATTTTGTTTTCATCTTCTATGAAAACTACAATATCATTAAATTGTGAGTCTATTTTAAGTTATATTAAGGATAAAATATCTAAATGGTCTTCACTTCATCTTTCGTGGTGGGGGAGAAATTTTATAAAGATATAGATCGGCTTCTTACTAAATTTCTTTGGAGCAATAAAGCACCTCGTATTAGTTATAATAAATTAAAATTATCTAAATGTAATGGAGGTTTTGGTATACCAGATTTTTTTGTTATCACAAAGCTTTTATATTAAAGCAAAGTTCTCTTTGGTTAAATCATTCTCATTTGATTAATCCCCCTACATGGCTTTCAATAGAAAAGAGTTTAATAGATCCGTTTCCCCTACCTTGTTTGTTAACTATGTCCAATAAATCAATATTTTTTAATAAATCTGCTATTTTGAAATCAACTAAGTTAATATTACATGATTTCGATTTAATTTTTCAATAACCTATGTCCATTACTGAAGATATGTCGTTATGGTAAAATTCAAACATAAAACTTACTAAAAATGTTAGATATTGGCATTCATGGATTAAGGCTGGTATCTTTTGTCTCGAAGATATTTATTATAACAATGCTTTTATCTCTTTTGATGTTCTAAAGGAAAATTTTTAATTTATCTTCCTCTGATTTACTCAAATATGAACTTTTATGCAATTCTATTTTAGATTCATTTCCTAATTTTATACGTTCTAGTGCTAAATCTGATTTATCAATTTATATTCAAACTCTTTCTAATCAGCCTCATAGTGTTTCAATTCTATATAAAAAGATGATCACATTTAAAGGTGACAATATTAACACGCTTGTAACATTTTGGAATAATGAGCTTTCTTTATCTTTATCTTACGAAACTTGGAAAACTATTTGGCTTAATAGCATTTCAGGATGGTTACCTGTTTTGCTTTATCAAACAAATTCATATATTTTATATAATTGTTTATGGTCTCCACTGAAATTGTTTAATGCCAAACTCCTTCCGACTTCAAATTGTTGGCATTGTAATTTACATACTGGTTCGTTAAAACATATGCTTTTTGAATGTCCTTCGATTTTTAAATTTTGGACTGAAGTTTGGGATGTTATAAAAAAATACTTAATATTCATGATGATTTATCATTTAACTTGCTCATTTGTAAATCTGTCGTTCTTTCTCATAAATTAATTGATTTAGAAGGTAAACTTTTTAATTTCTTATTATCAGCAGCTTTAAAATCCATTACCTCATGTTGGAAAGATGTCTCATTATTATCTGTTCATGTTTGGTGGTCATGGGTCATTTTTACTAGAAGAGGAGCTCATTTATCCTTGAATGGTGTTATTCATAATTGTAATTCTTTTCATTTATTCTGGAAACCTATTGATAACTATTTATCATCTTAAAATGTATTTTTCTATATGTTAAGTTTTTATCAGATATTTTTGCACAGTTTCTATTATTAGTAGTTCTATCTTATGATTATTAATAGCATTTGTATAATTGTTTCTTCCCCCTCCCTTTTTAATTTTTTGTAATAATATATTATATTATATTGAACCTGTTATAACTTTATTGATGTTAATAATCGTCATATCTTCTTATTTGGTACTTTTATTGTAATATTTTTTGTATTGTCTATCTGTTAACTAAAAACTGTAATAAACTATTCTGAACGAGTACTTTAAGAGGTTGGTAATGATGACAAGTTTGTGTACATACTTGTATTGCACAATTATATTTCACTTATTTACAACTGTATTGTATTACATTTTACATATTTACAATTTAAGGCGGCTGTGGGAGATTAAGAGTCTCAATTAAACAATGACATGCTGCCTGCCTGCTGGGCTGAAGGAGGCTCCGGCTTTGCCCTGCACCCCACCAGAGGACCGACGGCCATAATTAGACATACCCACCCAGTGTCGGCTCCTCTGCTAAGGCAGAGGAGGGTCGCCCCATTGCTTTTCAGCAGTGGAAGAAAAAAATAAAAAGATAATAACTGAAAGTTATTATCATTTTATTTTTTCCTGTTGGCAGCTTTGCTAGGCGGGGCGGGGCTGCTCTGCTGACAGAGCAGGGGAGGGGAGGAGTGGTTTGCACTCCCTAAAGTGAATGTTTGGCCATCCCCCTCCGGCTCCCCGCCTCGCCACCACCGATCCGTGCAGACCGCCACTGTACCTCCCTACTTGGCAGGCATCTCGATGGCCTTCTGGACATCACCTGGAAAAAACTACAATGTTTCTGACGTGCAGGGAGTTTTCTCCCTGTATATCAGGGCCTTTGTTTGTTTTTCCCTTCCTGGATCCACGCTATCGCACATGGCAAACCCAGACAGGGAAATCCACTGATGGTCACCCTGCCCTTCATTAGTCTAGAAGAAAAAAGTCTGCAAGAGTTATTAAAGCACAGCAGTTCCTAAACTGTGGTCTGGAGACCCATTGGGTCCATGACACCCACTTAGGAGTCCATGACTGCTTAGAAAATTAAATAATATTTATAGAGTAAAAAATAAGACATAAATATAGAAGCAAAATGTAAAATTGAAAAATGTAAAACGTTCTATAAATGTGAAGGAATTTGAAATTAGAGGTTAAAAACTAAGTTGGTATCCTCAGATTGATTTGTTGGAGCAATACAATTGCATCAAATAGAATATATTATGGACAATGGGTGGCCTCCAAAGAATTTTGAAAAGCTTCAATCTTTCCCATTTAAATAAGAAATGTTATTTGTTTGAGAATTAAATACAATATTTCATTATTTGTGTATTTGTTTGATGGATGTTTGGTTCCGTATTTTTGTGTATTGATCTGTGGCTCCAATTATCCAAATTATCTAGGCCTAGGTCTCCGATTCCAAAAATGGCTTAGTATGACTCCCTGTATTCAAATAGTGAGTCAGTGGGGGTCTCCGAATTTCAGTAACGATTAACTGAGGCTCCACAGAAAGGTTAACAGCTACTGGTGTATTAACATAAGATCTAAATGTTGTCTTCAGCGACTTTGTACCCAAAGGTACTCTTCATAGAACACGGGACTGGCAGGGAGACACCTGTAAATGAATGGAATGCAGGTGGCTACATCTTTTCAACTGATTTAAAAGTGCTTTGTTGATGACATAATTATTATTTTTCCTTTTGTCACCAATCCTCTGAAGAAGACCGTATTAAATGGACAATCTTCGAGGCTATACATTTTTCAGCTATAGTAATGACTTATTTATACATAATTGACTAGAAAATATCTTCCTATTTAAATAGATGTAAAAATATTTACTACTAGAGAATTAAAAAAATAGAATTGCTGCCTATTATAATTACTGCACCTATGATATATACTGGGTAAACTAATATCCTAAACACACTACGACAGACAGAAAATGACCATAATAAACAACGAGAAGCACAGAGTGGAATTATCCTGGCATAATATTACTTCACTGAGAATAAAAAACCCATTTTTTTGTTCTGGTAAGAAAATAATGGTGACCAGTGCTACCACAACCGTGCACGAAAAAATCTCATCCCATCCCAAAACCCGTGCCACAGAAGCAGGCCCGGACTGGGAACCCAGAGCAGACCTTGCAATTTTGTCAGATTGGTGGGGGGGGGGGTTTACAAGTGCAAGTGTGAAGCACTGCTGCTTTTGTTACAGGGGGCTGATAATGCAGCACCGCTGCAAAACTGGCCCTCAGTAACAAAACCGGCCCCCAACGCTGCAAAACAAGTCCCCACCCTTCCAGCCTCCCAGGGAAACGCCAGATGGCCGCTACGGACAGTCCGGCCCTGCACAGAAGATGCCAACAAAAACTACCATGCAACCTATGTACCCAAAAATATTCATGAGCTTTAAAATAGTCCTGGCATGCAACACACGCAAAATCACTGTGATCCAATGCAGCATATATCAGAATTACCATGCTTCAAAATATGCTCTTTCATTTGCCTCCTCAACTTCCACTTAGTTGTGATTCTGGCTAGCTCTAAGATATTTACCAAATGGCTTCTGAATAATTTACAATTTGTAGTCGGGCACAAACATCTTCCATATTGTAAAAGCTCCAAAAGTCACCCCATATTTCTTGTGCATTTTGCCAGACTCTAAAATATCTAACTCTTAAAACACAATCGGGTCGTAAATTACAGGCAAGCAAACATTTTAAAACATTGGTCACCCGTCTATGTCTTCTTGGTTCTTGCTGGCATTAAGCCTCGTACTATCAGAGGAAGTGTCTTACATGTAGGTGATTGCTAGAAGAGGACTTGCCTAAAAGAATCTGAAATTAGTATTTTGGGATAAAATTAGGGCACATAGGACTGTACTTTAAGAGCCTTGGGCTCTGTGTAGGAGACTAGAGCTGGGGAAAAGCAAGTGAAAGGAAAAGAGATGCTTTTTGGGAGAGGATGATGATAATAGACCTGCACTGAAAAGAAGTATAAAAGTAGAAGACAGAATTCAAGACTACCACCCTAAGAGAGGAAAAACAGTAAGTAAGGGCATTCATCCCCTGATTGAATCTCTTCACTTGGATGATCTGAACTACTTCTTTTAGACATGGATGGGGAACCAATCCTATTCTTGCCTGCCAACAGCAAATATATAAGAAAAGTTTGATGGTCTGGCTGTCTATAAATGGATGTGGGTCACCATTCATTTTCGAGTCACTGAGGTATATCACAGATTTTTCACTTGGCATAGACTCAAAAAAACAAACACAAACAAACAGGAGCTACAATTTATTTGGAACACACAATTCATTCAAGAAACACATATTCCATTTCATGTAGTTCAAATGAAGCGTTAATTTACTTGAGGAATGTGTGCAAGTCACCATTCAATTTGTAACATGTACTACAATAGAACAACTTTACGGGCATTTGGTGCTTATAAATAAACCTTGAAACTATTTATAATCGGAGGCGTTGCAAGCAGCCGATGAAGGTGGCCGCCCTTTGAGTGAGCTGCGCTAGCCGCCAGCGAAGGAGCCTGTTATATCCGTCATAATCTGCAGTTTGGAGAGTAACCAGGAATGCGCAGCTGACCGGAAACGCGGTGGCTGCCTCACAAGGTGTAACGGCCCATGAGCGACAAATCAGGACCGGACAAGCGGCGTACAGTCGGACTGGCCAGCAAAAGCAAGCTGGCGCTGCCCTCGTAGCTCTGGGAGTGAAGAGAAACCCAGCGCTTGGCCCGAGAAGACAAGGCAGTGCGCGGCCGCATGACGTGTAGTTACTGAGGACCCCGGTGGGGACTGTTGCTGAGTGCCCGCCTCCGGTGCAAGTGCAGCCGTCGGGCCGATAGGGAGCGGAGACCGTGAGAGCCGGAGAGCTCCGAACAACAGGGAAATGGCTGGGCCGTGTGGGAGTGAATGCGCTTCCTATCCGACCCATCGAACAGTGGCCGTGCCGGTGAGGTGACTTGATTGTGGAGGGGTGAGGGGCCGAGGGGGAACGTTGAAAGCTAGACCCGCCGGTAGAGTGATTGAGAGGCGGACTGAGAGTTGGAGATGCATTCCCCCTTCCCCCCCTGCAAGTAAAAGTAGAGAGCCGCCTCGGAGTTGTCTGGGCTGAAACATAGCAGCCAGGAGGTGCAAGGACTCCAGCAGGCCGGAACGTGAGAGATTTGACCTGGGGTGGATGCTCAGCGGGGGTCCCACACAAAAGTCAGCAGGAGAATCCCAGGAATTCCGTGTCCCCGGCTGGGTGGAAGTAAGAGGACTCTCCTCTTGAGCAACTGGGCCTGTGAGACGATCGCTTGTTGCGTGGCTGGAAGCTGCAGTGCGTCTGAGACCTCGAGTTGTGCCCACAAGGGAGAGAGGCACGGAGTGGGGGCATCAGACACCAGTGCAAGTACCGAATACACAAGCCTGAGACACAGCGGATCTCAGAACCCGAGCCCACCGGTGAAGAACTGCGGACTGCAGCCATGGGACGCAACAAGGTGGTGGGGCCAGGACAGGCCAACCACATTGATAAATATACGGTGGCAGTGGGCCGCGAAGGAGGCACAGCGGGAGGGGAACCACTGTCTGAGCATGAGGACCAGTCCCCGGCTCCTTCCCTGAAAGACATCATGAAGGCAATCAAGGAACTGCGCGGGACCCTAGAACCAAAACTAGACTCTGTCACCGAGGAGGTAAATCTGCTCAGAGCAGACTTCCAGAAAATGTCTGAGAAGGTGTCCGCGGCAGAGGCAGGTATAGGGGGTCTACAGTCCAAAACCAAACGTCTAGAAGAGCAGGTCTCAATGCTCACTAAGAATCAATCCGAAAGACCAGGAGGGGAGAGCCCGATGGAACAATATTCAGGTGGTGGGGGTGCCAGAGGGATTGGAAGGGCCATCGATGGACCTCTTCTTGGAGGACTTGATTCTGAATAAATTGAAGCCCAAACGCCTATCCTCATTCTTTACAGTAGAACGCTCACACCGGGCGCTGGGAGGTAGACCTGGCCCAGGAGCGCCCCCAAGCACGATCATAGCCCGGATATTGAATTTCACAGATAGGGATGCCATCCTGCAGGCGGCGTGCCAGCATGGCAATTTACATCATGAGAATGCCACCATCCGCTTTTTCCCAGATTTCACGCTTCATGTTTAGCGCCAGAGGGGTACATTCGACGCAGTCAAGAGGGCCCTTCGCGAGCAAAATGTGAAATACATTATGCTATTCCCAGCGAAGCTCAAAATAATCGACGAGGGGAAGGCGTACTTCTTTGACTCGCCAGCAGAGGCAAGCGACTGGCTGGAGGGCTGGCGAACTGTCAGACGAAAAGGAGGGAAAAGTCGAACACCGCCTAAGAATGGGCACACCAGGTAAGGGCAAGAGATGGAGCATGTACCAAACAGCCTAGACCAGCGCCAACGAACAGATAAGTTACAGAAGGGACGTTCCCCCAAGTATTGACACTTAATTGTCCGTTCCCAGGGTCACCATTGGGGGGAAGTGGGGAGGCACAGGAGTGGCACTATAAGGGTAAGGACCCCTTTTGAAGCGGAGCGCCAAAGAGACACTCGTGGTGTTGTGGCTATCGTTGTCCACTCCAGGGGTCTGGAGTGTGAGTAGATGGACAAGGTGCCTCTCGAGACATTTCAATAGGGTTTTGATGTATCCAACAGCAGAATTATTGTACTTCATGCTGGAGGCTGACACGCTGCCCCCCATTAATGTTTGTTATTACACAGTTTGGGCGACAAGCACTCTGCGTGTTTGGGAGGTTTGCTACTCACCTATCAGGGTTGCAGGGAGGGGGGAGTTGGGTACAATGTTATGTATGATTGCATGCGCGCTCAAGACCATCGCAGCCAGACAATACAACAGGTTGGCACAAGACCATCAAGAGAGAGGGGAGGATTAACACGAGTGAATTTCTTAACCTGAAACCATGGGCGACCTGGCTAGTATACAGGTATGGACCTGGAATGTAAATGGTCTGGGGAACTAAATCAAGCGCACCGTGGTCCTCCAACATATTAAGAGGCACTCCCCAGACGTAGTACTGATAGAAGAGTCACACCTAAAGGGCAGCAAATGTAAAGCTCTAGATCATTTCGGGTATAGGCTGGTGGCCCACTCTGGATACTCGACCGGGGCTCGGGGGGTGGGAATCCTAGTTCGCATTACATTACCCCTGACTATAACAGATACCTGGGCAGACGATGCAGGCTGCTGTGTTGCAGTAGCGGGTAAATGGGAGGGGTGCTCGATATATTATGCTTGATTTACATACCTCCGGGGCTTCACAATATCGCCTTCCCGAAGATCAGTATCTTCCTGATTAAATTGCCCATGGGCACTCTTCTGGTAGGTGGAGACACAAACGCAGTCATGGACCCGGAACTAGATTGATCTGGCTCTCGAGTGGGCCGGAAGGGAGAGCGAGACCTGTTGGGCTTCCTGACGGCCGTGGGCTTGGTAGACCTGTGGCGGGTGTATAACCCGCTTGCACGACAATACACATACTACTCCGCACACCACGGCTCCGCTTCTAGACTTGACTACCTCTTCACGCGGAAAGATAAAGTGGGATAATTTGCAGACTCAAGGCATATGGCAAGGGGCATCTCAGATCACTCCCGGGTTAGGGTGGTCATTAAGGGCCCGTTCCTTAACAGGGCAGCATTCCCGAGGATTGATCACTGGCACTTGCGAGATCCGGCACTTAGGGACCAACTCCGAGAGAGCTCTGAACTATACTTTAAGGAGAATGGGGGGGACAGTAGATTCACACATAACTCTATGGGAGGCCTACAAAACAGTGCTGAGGGGCAGACACAGGCGCTAATTGTTCCAAAAAGAAAGAAGAGACGCTACAAAATAGGTCATTGGAGCTCGAGATAACTCAGATGGAGGGAGAGGCGATAGTTGACACCACTAACGATTTGCGCCACAGACTGGCACTGCGGCAGCGCAACTTGCGCGCCATGGCAGACAGTGAAGCGAGAGCATATGCTCTGGCAAGTCAACATCGCCTATATGATGTGGGGGACAAAGCATCAAGACTCCTAGCATGGTTGGAGAAGCGTGATAGGGAATGATCATGGGTGACTGGGGTGACTGGGGTGCGAGACAAAGAAGGGGTACTGAGAACAATGAGTACAGACATAGCAGAAGCCTTCGCCACACATTTCGAGGGGTTAATGCACCCGTCTGCACTAGATCCGAGAGCAACTGTGAGGAACTACTAAGAGACTTCTCCCTACCCGCACTAACTGAAGATGCGCGTGAGACATTGGATGCTGACCTCACGGAGGACGAGCTGGGAGGGGCCCTGGGACACCTCAATTCAGGGAAGGCAGCGGGCCCAAACGGACTCCCAGTTGAAATATACAAAAGTCAGGCTTCCATAATAATACCACCATTACTAAATATGCTGTTAGAGGCGCGGAGCAGGGGCAACTCCCGCCGGATCAGCGGGCGGCCACAATTGCGGTGATACACAAGGCCGGGAAACCACCAGACCAATACGCCCCCTATCGCCCAATCTCCTTGATCAATGTGGAGGCGAAAGTGCTAGCCAAGGCTTTGGCAAATAGACTGGTGCCAGTCATCTCAGAAGTGATGCATGTAGACCAATCGGGCTTCATGCCTAATAGAAGCACTCGCCACAACCTAAGGAGGCTATACGGAGTGCTCCATATGATGTGCGACCCCGCTGCCCAGCAAACGGCATTGATGTCGTTAGACGCATCGATGGCGTTGGACAGTATAGAATGGCCCTATTTGTTTATGGTACTTCACAAGATGGGCTTCAGCCCTAACTTCTGTAGTTGGGTAAGGCTGCTGTATAGGAAACCTCAGGCCCGAGTGCGAGTCAATGGAGTGTTGTCCAGACCCTTTCAACTGAGGAGAGGCACTAGACATGGCTGCCCCCTATCCCCATTGCTGTTCGCCCTTGCATCTTTCGTGGTGGGGGAGAATGGACTCCATAAAAAAGACTATAGCTCCAAAACTTTTTTACTCCCTTGCCATGATCCCTACCCAATTTCCTATGAAATTTTATAAAGATATAGATCGGCTTCTTACTAAATTTCTTTGGAGCAATAAAGCACCTCGTATTAGTTACAATAAATTAAAATTGCCTAAATGTAATGGAGGTTTTGGTATACCAGATTTTTTTTGTTATCACAAAGCTTTTATATTAAAGCAAAGTTCTCTTTGGTTTAATCATTCTCATTTGATTAATCCCCCTACATGGCTTTCGATAGAAAAGAGTTCAATAGATCCGTTTCCCCTACCTTCTTTGTTAACTATGTCCAATAAATCAATATTTTTTGATAAATCTGCTATTTTGAAATCCACTAAGTTAATATTACATGATTTCGATTTAATTTTTCAATCACCTATGTCCATTACTGAAGATATGTCGTTATGGTGTAATTCAAACATAAAACTTACTAAAAATGTTAGATATTGGCATTCATGGATTAAGGCTGGTATCTTTTGTCTCAAAGATATTTATTATAACAATGCTTTTATCTCTTTTGATGTTCTAAAGGAAAAATTTAATTTATCTTCCTCTGATTTACTCAAATATGAACTTTTATGCAATTCTATTTTAGACTCATTTCCTAATTTTATACCTTCTAGTGCTAAATCTGATTTATCAATTTATATTCAAACACTTTCTACTCAGAATCATGGTGTTTCAATTCTATATAAAAAAATGATTACATTTAAAGGTGACAATATTAACACGCTTGTAACATTTTGGAATAATGAGATTTCTTTATCTTTATCTTACGAAACTTGGAAAACTATTTGGCTTAATAGCATTTCAGGATGGTTACCTATTTCGCTTTATCAAACAAACTCATATATTTTATATAATTGTTTATGGTCTCCACTGAAATTGTTTAATGCCAAACTCCTTCCGACTTCAAATTGTTGGCATTGTAATTTACATACTGGTTTGTTAAAACATATGCTTTTTGAATGTCCTTCGATTTTTAAATTTTGGACTGAAGTTTGGGATGTTATAAAAAAAATACATAGGGGCCGATTCTGATGCGGGTTGGAAAAGCTTCCCGACCGAATCGGTTGGGAAATGGTGTCCGACCCACTCGGATCGGGAAAGTCCGACCGGCGGAGTAGGATGCATCCGGATTCTTCCAGATACGATTTGGTTGAACTCCCATTGACTTCAATGGGAACATTTGTTCCTAACCGCATCAGAATTGGGCCCTCGGTCGGGAAGACACGTTCCCGATCCGATTTGGAAGGAGCAAATGCCGTTAGGAGGCCTTCCTAACCGCATCAGAATCAGGCCCTCGGTCGGGAAGCTTTTCCAACCCGCATCAGAATCGGGCCCTTAATATTTATGATGATTTATCATTTAACTTGCTCATTTGTAAATCTGTCGTTCTTTCTCATAAATTAATTGACTTAGAAGGTAAACTTTTTAATTTCTTATTATCAGCAGCTTTAAAATCCATTACCTCATGTTGGAAAGATGTCTCATTATTATCTGTTCATGTTTGGTGTTCATGGGTCATTTTTACTAGAAGAGGAGCTCATTTATCCTTGAATGGTGTTATTCATAATTGTAATTCTTTTCATTTATTCTGGAAACCTACTGATAACTATTTATCATCTTAAAATGTATTTTTCTATATGTTAAGTTTTTATAGATATTTTTGCACAGTTTCTATTATTAGTAGTTCTATCTTATGATTATTAATAGCATTTGTATAATTGTTTCGTCCCCCTCCCTTTTTAATTTTTTGTAATAATATATTATATTATATTGTACCTGTTATAACTTTATTGATGTTAATAATCGTCATATCTTCTTATTTGGTACTTTTATTTTAATATTTTTTGTATTGTCTATCTGTTAACTAAAAACTTAATAAACTATTCTGAACGAGTACTTTAAGAGGTTGGTAATGATGACAAGTTTGTGTACATACTTGTATTGCACAATTATATTTCACTTATTTACAACTGTATTGTATTACATTTTACATATTTACAATTTAAGGCGGCTGTGGGAGATTAAGAGTCTCAATTAAACAATGGCATGCTGCCTGCCTGCTGGGCTGAAGGAGGCTCCGGCTTTGCCCTGCACCCCACCAGAGGACCGACGGCCATAATTAGACATACCCACCCAGTGTCGGCTCCTCTGCTAAGGCAGAGGAGGGTCGCCCCATTGCTTTTCAGCAGTGGAAGAAAAAAATAAAAAGATAATAACTGAAAGTTATTATCATTTTATTTTTTCCTGTTGGCAGCTATGCTAGGCGGGGCTGCTCTGCTGACAGAGCAGGGGAGGGGAGGAGTGGTTTGCACTCCCTAAAGTGAATGTTTGGCCATCCCCCTCCGGCTCCCCGCCCCGCCACCACCGATCCGTGCAGACCGCCACTGTACCTCCCTACTTGGCAGGCATCTCGATGGCCTTCTGGACATCACCTGGAAAAAACTACAATGTTTCTGACGTGCAGGGAGTTTTCTCCCTGTATATCAGGGCCTTTGTTTGTTTTTCCCTTCCTGGATCCACCCTATCGCACATGGCAAACCCAGACAGGGAAATCCACTGATGGTCACCCTGCCCTTCATTAGTCTAGAAGAAAAAAGTCTGCAAGAGTTATTAAAGCACAGCAGTTCCTAAACTGTGGTCTGGAGACCCATTGGGTCCATGACACCCACTTAGGAGTCCATGACTGCTTAGAAAATTAAATAATATTTATAGAGTAAAAAATAAGACATAAATATAGAAGCAAAATGTAAAATTGAAAAATGTAAAACGTTCTATAAATGTGAAGGAATTTGAAATTAGAGGTTAAAAACTAAGTTGGTATCCTCAGATTGATTTGTTGGAGCAATACAATTGCATCAAATAGAATATATTATGGACAATGGGTGGCCTCCAAAGAATTTTGAAAAGTTTCAATTTTTCCCATTTAAATAAGAAATGTTATTTGTTTGAGAATTAAATACAATATTTCATTATTTGTGTATTTGTTTGATGGATGTTTGGTTCCGTATTTTTGTGTATTGATCTGTGGCTCCAATTATCCAAATTATCTAGGCCTAGGTCTCCCGATTCCAAAAAATGGCTTAGTAGGACTCCCTGTATTCAAATAGTGAGTCAGTGGGGGTCTCCGAATTTCAGTAACGATTAACTGAGGCTCCACAGAAAGGTTAACAGCTACTGGTGTATTAACATAAGATCTAAATGTTGTCTTCAGCGACTTTGTACCCAAAGGTACTCTTCATAGAACACGGGACTGGCAGGGAGACACCTGTAAATGAATGGAATGCAGGTGGCTACATCTTTTCAACTGATTTAAAAGTGCTTTGTTGATGACATAATTATTATTTTTCCTTTTGTCACCAATCCTCTGAAGAAGACCGTATTAAATGGACAATCTTCGAGGCTATACATTTTTCAGCTATAGTAATGACTTATTTATACATAATTGACTAGAAAATATCTTCCTATTTAAATAGATGTAAAAATATTTACTACTAGAGAATTAAAAAAATTGAATTGCTGCCTATTATAATTACTGCACCTATGATATATACTGGGTAAACTAATATCCTAAACTCACTACGACAGACAGAAAACGACCATAATAAACAACGAGAAGCACAGAGTGGAATTATCCTGGCATAATATTACTTCACTGAGAATAAAAAACCCATTTTTTTGTTCTGGTAAGAAAATAATGGTGACCAGTGCTACCACAACCGTGCACGAAAAAATCTCATCCCATCCCAAAACCCGTGCCACAGAAGCAGGCCCGGACTGGAAACCCAGAGCAGACCTTGCAATTTTGTCAGATTGGGGGGGGGGGGGTTTACAAGTGCAAGTGTGAAGCACTGCTGCTTTTGTTACAGGGGGCTGATAATGCAGCACCGCTGCAAAACTGGCCCTCAGTAACAAAACTGGCCCCCAACGCTGCAAAACAAGTCCCCACCCTTCCAGCCTCCCAGGGAAACGCCAGATGGCCGCTACGGACAGTCCGGCCCTGCACAGAAGATGCCAACAAAAACTACCATGCAACCTATGTACCCAAAAATATTCATGAGCTTTAAAATAGTCCTGGCATGCAACACACGCAAAATCACTGTGATCCAATGCAGCATATATCAGAATTACCATGCTTCAAAATATGCTCTTTCATTTGCCTCCTCAACTTCCACTTAGTTGTGATTCTGGCTAGCTCTAAGATATTTACCAAATGTCTTCTGAATAATTTACAATTTGTAGTCAGGCACAAACATCTTCCATATTGTAAAAGCTCCAAAAGTCACCCCATATTTCTTGTGCATTTTGCCAGACTCTAAAATATCTAACTCTTAAAACACAATCGGGTCGTAAATTACAGGCAAGCAAACATTTTAAAACATTGGTCACCCGTCTATGTCTTCTTGGTTCTTGCTGGCATTAAGCCTCATACTATCAGAGGAAGTGTCTTACATGTAGGTGATTGCTAGAAGAGGACTTGCCTAAAAGAATCTGAAATTAGTATTTTGGGATAAAATTAGGGCACATAGGACTGTACTTTAAGAGCCTTGGGCTCTGTGTAGGAGACTAGAGCTGGGGAAAAGCAAGTGAAAGGAAAAGAGATGCTTTTGGGAGAGGATGATGATAATAGACCTGCACTGAAAAGAAGTATAAAAGTAGAAGACAGAATTCAAGACTACCACCCTAAGAGAGGAAAAACAGTAAGTAAGGGCATTCATCCCCTGATTGAATCTCTTCACTTGGATGATCTGAACTACTTCTTTTAGACATGGATGGGGAACCAATCCTATTCTTGCCTGCCAACAGCAAATATATAAGAAAAGTTTGATGGTCTGGCTGTCTATAAATGGATGTGGGTCACCATTCATTTTCGAGTCACTGAGGTATATCACAGATTTTTCACTTGGCATAGACTCAAAAAAACAAACACAAACAAACAGGAGCTACAATTTATTTGGAACACACAATTCATTCAAGAAACACATATTCCATTTCATATAGTTCAAATGAAGCGTTAATTTACTTGAGGAATGTGTGCAAGTCACCATTCAATTTGTAACATGTACTACAATAGAACAACTTTACGGGCAGTTGGTGCTTATAAATAAACCTTGAAACTATTTATAATCGGGGGCGTTGCCAGCAGCCGATGAAGGTGGCCGCCCTTTGAGTGAGCTGCGCTAGCCGCCAGCGAAAAGCCTGTTATATCCGTCATAATCTGCAGTTTGGAGAGTAACCAGGAATGCGCAGCTGACCGGAAACGCGGTGGCTACCTCACAAGGTGTAACGGCCCATGAGCGACAAATCAGGACCGGACAAGCGGCGTACAGTCGGACTGGCCTCGTAGCTCTGGGAGTGAAGAGAAACCCAGCGCTTGGCCCGAGAAGACAAGGCAGTGCGCGGCCGCATGACGTGTAGTTACTGAGGACCCCTGTGGGGACTGTTGCTGAGTGCCCGCCTCCGGTGCAAGTGCAGCCGTCGGGCCGATAGGGAGCGGAGACCGTGAGAGCCGGAGAGCTCCGAACAACAGGGAAATGGCTGGGCCGTGTGGGAGTGAATGCGCTTCCTATCCGACCCATCGAACAGTGGCCGTGCCGGTGAGGTGACTTGATTGTGGAGGGGTGAGAGGCCGAGGGGGAACGTTGAAAGCTAGACCCGCCGGTAGAGTGATCGAGAGGCGGACTGAGAGTTGGAGATGCATTCCCCCTTCCCCCCCTGCAAGTAAAAGTAGAGAGCCGCCTCGGAGTTGTCTGGGCTGAAACATAGCACCCAGGAGGTGCAAGGACTCCAGCAGGCCGGAACGTGAGAGATTTGACCTGGGGTGGATGCTCAGCGGGGGTCCCACACAAAAGTCAGCAGGAGAATCCCAGGAATTCCGTGTCCCCGGCTGGGTGGAAGTAAGAGGACTCTCCTCTTGAGCAACTGGGCCTGTGAGACGATCGCTTGTTGCGCGGCTGGAAGCTGCAGTGCGTCTGAGACCTCGAGTTGTGCCCACAAGGGAGAGAGGCATGGAGTGGGGGCATCAGACACCAGTGCAAGTACCGAATACACAAGCCTGAGACACAGCGGATCTCAGAATCCGAGCCCACCGGTGAAGAACTGCGGACTGCAGCCATGGGACGCAACAAGGTGGTGGGGCCAGGACAGGCCAACCACATTGATAAATATACGGTGGCAGTGGGCCGCGAAGGAGGCACAGCGGGAGGGGAACCACTGTCTGAGCATGAGGACCAGTCCCCGGCTCCTTCCCTGAAAGACATCATGAAGGCAATCAAGGAACTGCGCGGGACCCTAGAACCAAAACTAGACTCTGTCACCGAGGAGGTAAATCTGCTCAGAGCAGACTTCCAGAAAATGTCTGAGAAGGTGTCCGCGGCAGAGGCAGGTATAGGGGGTCTACAGTCCAAAACCAAACGTCTAGAAGAGCAGGTCTCAATGCTCACTAAGAATCAATCTGAAAGACCAGGAGGGGATTGGAAGGGCCATCGATGGACCTCTTCTTGGAGGACTTGATTCTGAATAAATTGAAGCCCAAACGCCTATCCTCATTCTTTACAGTAGAACGCTCACACCGGGCGCTGGGAGGTAGACCTGGCCCAGGAGCGCCCCCAAGCACGATCATAGCCCGGATATTGAATTTCACAGATAGGGATGCCATCCTGCAGGCGGCGTGCCAGCATGGCAATTTACATCATGAGAATGCCACCATCCGCTTTTTCCCAGATTTCACGCTTCATGTTTAGCGCCAGAGGGGTACATTCGACGCAGTCAAGAGGGCCCTTCGCAAGCAAAATGTGAAATACATTATGCTATTCCCAGCGAAGCTCAAAATAATCGACGAGGGGAAGGCGTACTTCTTTGACTCGCCAGCAGAGGCAAGCGATTGGCTGGAGGGCTGGCGAACTGTCAGACGAAACGGAGGGAAAAGTCGAACGCCGCCTAAGAATGGGCACACCAGGTAAGGGCGAGAGATGGAGCATGTACCAAACAGCCTAGACCAGCGCCAACGAACAGATAAGTTACAGAAGGGACGTTCCCCCAAGTATTGACACTTAATTGTCCTTTCCCAGGGTCACCATTGGGGGGAAGTGGGGAGGCACAGGAGTGGCACTATAAGGGTAAGGACCCCTTTTGAAGCGGAGCGCCAAAGAGACACTCGTGGTGTTGTGGCTATCGTTGTCCACTCCAGGGGTCTGGAGTGTGAGTAGATGGACAAGGTACCTCTCGAGACATTTCAATAGGGTTTTGATGTATCCAACAGCAGAATTATTGTACTTCATGCTGGAGGCTGACACTCTGCCCCCCATTAATGTTTGTTATTACACAGTTTGGGCGACAAGCACTCTGCGTGTTTGGGAGGTTTGCTACTCACCTATCAGGGTTGCAGGGAGGGGGGAGTTGGGTACAATGTTATGTATGATTGCATGCGCGCTCAAGACCATCGCAGCCAGACAATACAACAGGTTGGCACAAGACCATCAAGAGAGAGGGGAGGATTAACACGAGTGAATTTCTTAACCTGAAACCATGGGCGACCTGGCTAGTATACAGGTATGGACCTGGAATGTAAATGGTCTGGGGAACTAAATCAAGCGCACCGTGGTCCTCCAACATATTAAGAGGCACTCCCCAGACGTAGTACTGATAGAAGAGTCACACCTAAAGGGCAGCAAATGTAAAGCTCTAGATCATTTCGGGTATAGGCTGGTGGCCCACTCTGGATACTCGACCGGGGCTCGGGGGGTGGGAATCCTAGTTCGCATTACATTACCCCTGACTATAACAGAGTGCGCCACAGACTGGCACTGCGGCAGCGCAACTTGCGCGCCATGGCAGACAGTGAAGCGAGAGCATATGCTCTGGCAAGTCAACATCGCCTATATGATGTGGGGGACAAAGCATCAAGACTCCTAGCATGGTTGGAGAAGCGTGATAGGGAATGATCATGGGTGACTGGGGTGACTGGGGTGCGAGACAAAGAAGGGGTACTGAGAACAATGAGTACAGACATAGCAGAAGCCTTCGCCACACATTTCGAGGGGGTTAATGCACCCGTCTGCACTAGATCCGAGAGCAACTGTGAGGAACTACTAAGAGACTTCTCCCTACCCGCACTAACTGAAGATGCGCGTGAGACATTGGATGCTGACCTCACGGAGGACGAGCTGGGAGGGGCCCTGGGACACCTCAATTCAGGGAAGGCAGCGGGCCCAAACGGACTCCCAGTTGAAATATACAAAAGTCAGGCTTCCATAATAATACCACCATTACTAAATATGCTGTTAGAGGCGCGGGAGCAGGGGCAACTCCCGCCGGATCAGCGGGCGGCCACAATTGCGGTGATACACAAGGCCGGGAAACCACCAGACCAATACGCCCCCTATCGCCCAATCTCCTTGATCAATGTGGAGGCGAAAGTGCTAGCCAAGGCTTTGGCAAATAGACTGGTGCCAGTCATCTCAGAAGTGATGCATGTAGACCAATCGGGCTTCATGCCTAATAGAAGCACTCGCCACAACCTAAGGAGGCTATACGGAGTGCTCCATATGATGTGCGACCCCACTGCCCAGCAAACGGCATTGATGTCGTTAGACGCATCGATGGCGTTGGACAGTATAGAATGGCCCTATTTGTTTATGGTACTTCACAAGATGGGCTTCAGCCCTAACTTCTGTAGTTGGGTAAGGCTGCTGTATAGGAAACCTCAGGCCCGAGTGTGAGTCAATGGAGTGTTGTCCAGACCCTTTCAACTGAGGAGAGGCACTAGACATGGCTGCCCCCTATCCCCATTGCTGTTCGCCCTTGCACTGGAGCCGCTGGCGCATTGGGTCCAGAGAGACCCGATGATTTGGGGTATAGAGGCACCGGGGGCTGGGGGGAGCGAATTTCGCTCTATGCGGACGACATACTCCTATTTGTAGCAAGACCATACTATTCGATGGCAAGAGTACTCCATATCTTTGATCTATTTGGGAGTTACTCAGGATACACCATTAATTGGTCCAAATCGTCGATATTCCCGCTATTGGGCCCTCCACCTAGGATACCGGCGAGGTGCGCGGCCCCAGTGGTATAAGAGGGGCTCAAGTACCTGGGCATATACATCACAAGAGACCACAGGACTTTTCTGAAGAAGAACCTCGGATAGATCGGCTCAGTGCGTACCCTCCCATTGTCTCTTATGGGCAGGGCGGCTCTTTTTAAAATGATGGCTTTGTTGCGCCTCCTGTATGTTCTCCAGAACACCCCATACCCAGTTTCCCCGACAGTTTTTAAAAGAGTAACCCAGGAAGTCAGAATGCGGTGTGGCAGGGTGGCTCTCCCAGAATAGCACATCACAAACTACAAAAGGGAGTGTATGATGGTGGTTTGGCGGTCCCAGACGTTAAACTATACTACTGGGCTTCGCAATTGTTGGCTATAAATGACTGGATCTACACAGACGTGAATGAGCCGGCCTATAGCGTGGACAGAGCCAGTATGCCAGGAGGGATTTGCAAACCACTCTTGTACTCCCGGAGGACACACCCGGAGTGTCCGGCACACACAGGGGTAGTAGTGGGGTGTTGGAGAGAAGCCAATAGACTTCTGGGCTGGATAAGGAAACTGACTAGCCGGACCCCACTGTGGGCAGGGGATCCATTGAAAGAAGTAGCTGCCTTAACGGGCTTCAGAGGGTGGAAACTGATAGGAATCGAACACCTGGGAGATGTGTGAAGGGGAGAGGCCCCACTCGCATTTGAAGACCTACAGCAGGAATATAATTTAAACCAGACGCAGAGATACCACTATCTAAGACTGATGCATGCTCTGCGACGACACATCCAATGTGGTACCCCTATTCCAGATCACTCCCCCCTGGAGGATAGATTACTATTAGACCCCATCCCTGAAAAAGCGACATCTACGATATATCGTAAATTAATAAATAATGTGCCAGACCCTCTGGCGACCCTGTGGGCGACGTGGACTGACGATCTTGGGAATATAGATGATGAGGAATGGCAAGAGGCAATACAGAGCCCAAGAGAGATTGCAGTCCGTACAAGATTTAGGCTGGTGCAACGCAAGATACTGCACCGTACCTACTATCCACGTGTGCACTTATATAAATGGGGTAGGGCACACACAGCGCTTTGCGTTAGGGGTTGTCAACAGGAGGGGACTTTCTTCCACATTCTGTGGGAATGTCAGGAGATAGCCAGGTTTTGGCAGAAGGTCACGGATGTAATGTCAAGGGTGTCAGGAGTGACGGTCCCAATGGACGCCAGATGGCTTCTCCTGATGATCCAGGGAGACTTTGACTGGCCCGAGCATACGGGAATATGGCTTGCCCTTGCAGCAGGGATTGCCAAAAGAAACATCACAAGGAGGTGGGGAGCGCCTTCGCCGCCGTCGCTGGGAGAGTGGGAACGGGACCTTGACTGGTGCCAACGTGCTGAAGAAACAGTATATAAAAGTAGGGGATGTGTCAAAAAGGGGGAGAAAATATGGACACCATGGCGTCAGCATAGAGCGATGTTGGGGAGGAGTGATCCACATCAGTTACACCTTGTCGGGGAGAGGGAGTGACCGATAAATTGGGCTTTTGTCTACTGATCGTACATATGTCCTGTTGCAAATTTGGACCTTTGGAGCCACGGAAGGTAAACGACTTCATACCTCTCTTACAGAAAATTGTTGCGATGCTAAAGCTTAACCATGTACAAATGCATGTGATTACTGTACAGTATGGTCACTTGAGCAAAGTTAATAAAAAGATTTTTTTTTAAAGAAACTATTTATAATTGCATACAAAATACCTACGAATTACACATCGAGCAACAAAATGCAGCCAACTGAATAACTAAATCTTTCTTTTTCAGAAAACAAAAACCCTACTCACAGACTGATTACGTGTTACCGAATCACGTTTGCTGCCTGGTTGTTATAAAGTATTCTTCAAAACTGTTTGGTGCCATCGATTGTGAATAGCTTGGTAAATTTCTCCTAAATTCCTAAGCTCCTAAGTTCCTGTGTGGTCCACCGTGGTCTCAGACTTTATGCAGTCAATTTTCATTGGACAGTACTTACATTAATTTGTGTCCTTCTTTGTGGGAGTCAAAAGTATTACTTCGCTCATATACCTCATTTCAAATGCGCAATATTGCCTCTGTGACTCTCCCATATCACTTGTCAGCACAGCAATGCTTACAAAGGCAATCATTTGAAGAACAGATAGATCTATAAGTGTCTGTGTTGAACCAAGGCACTACTCAATCACAGATCTAAGTGTCCTAGGGCCAAAGGGCATAGGCTGTGAGAATGTTGCACATCAAGGTACCATCTTCAAAGAAAATGATCATTCTCAGGTGTGAGATATGCGCTACCAATGAGAACTTAATGTGAGTAGTAAAATAAAATTGGAAGAAAATATACCTTGAACCTAGAAAGCAACTCACTGATTTAAAACCTAAACAATGAAAAAGTAAAAAGATGACTGTACTCTCGTTCAGAAATGAGACGTCAACTAAAACAAAGTCTTCAAAATGTTGTTGAACACTATGAAAATTTTCTCTCTAAAACCAAGATACAAACTAGCTGCAGAAAGAGATTGCAAATCCTCCGTAACAATGCTGAAATTGTGTACCCTTCACCAAACTCTTCCTAACTCTTCCTAGTCTCAACCATGTAGCAACATGTGGCTCTGGAGCACAGACAAACAAATCAGGGACCCAGAAAATTGTACATAAGAGGCACGTAGGGTGTAGATACATTTCAAAGATATTAATCAAAGTGGATCGCTTCACTCTTATTAAAGTTTTTTGTATAGCATTACAGTTTCACTTTGAGGTTAATTCGAAGACCTACAAAGATAATGACGTTGGAGAACTTGCCAAAGGCATTAAGAGTCTAAATGGAGGTGATGAGCGATAACCTGTCGAGCATGCTCCAATCGCTACCTAGTTTGTGACAGGTTCCTGGTCAAATACCTACCTTTCGGAGAAGTTCACGCCTTATGTACCTTCCAGATCTCTTCGCTCGGGTGCCAAACATCTTCTTGTGGTGCCTCGAGTAAGAAAGGCTAGACTGGGAGGAAGAGCCCTCTCCCACCTTGGCCCTCGATATTGGAACGAGCGTCCCATACTTTTGAGACAATGCATTGATCACCTACAATTCAGGAAGCTGCTCAAGACCGCTCTTTTCCGCGCTTGATTCTGATGTTGCTGCATTACACTCTCAAGGTCCGTCCTAAGCGCAGAGATACCCCTTCGGGGGTCGATTCAAGCGCTATATAAGCAAATAAATAAATAAATAAATACTAACTAGAGTTGGTATCCTCCTCAACCAGTGGGCTAGCTCCTATGTTTGCTGACTTTTTCCATGTATAAATATCCTTCTACATACTTAAATGCACAGGGCAAATCTTTCCAGCGCCCGGGAAGACATTCACTGTTAGGAGCCCTTACTTAATACCTTGAGTTAGACCCTCCCTAGCAACACTCACTGAAACACTCAACCAACGTCCATGTACCTCAGAAACTGCATTGACAGAAGAGGTGTCAGATGTCTCTTGTGAGCATAGCAAGAAAGGCTCAAGCACTAAACCTACCTCTCATGCAAATACAAAGACAAGACACTCAAGGCGTAGTTCCTAGCTGCAATCAACTGTGGGCCTGATTCGCAAAGGTAGTTACGTGCAATTAAGTTATGAGTGCCCAGTCTCCGCACTCGGGGTGGAATCTCCGCACTGCAGTTCTTATGCACAGATTCCGCCTCCAGTGCGGAGACGCAGCACTCGTAACTTTACAACACGTAAATACCTCTGTGAATCGGGCCCTGTGTTTATAACCAGCAGGGCCAAAAAGGCCTTGAAAACCCTCCTTATTGCAGCCAGGCATTACTGCAACTATAAACTGCAGAAGTCAAATGTATACGACCAGGCAATTTCCAATAGACTGCGTAAGGAAACCATAAAGGAGAGCGTGTCAAATTTCATGTTACTCGCCCCCTCAGATAGCATGGCAATGTACTTAACTAGAGTGAGAGGGTGATGGGAACAAAGCCTTCTATTTCGGTATAGGGCTGGTACAGCAACATTTCTGTTACGTCTCGCGCTGAGTTTTAACATTAATTTGGATTTTACCCCGCGTCCCTGTGATGGCAACTCAGGACAGTCAATGTCACATTTTATGTTTTTTTGTCGATTTTATCTTATATATTTAAACATTTTATGAACCCTTTTTTTAAAGAAAGAAGAAGTTAGACATTTAATAGAGGCACGTGAATTGTTTCTTCACCTGAATGATGAAGCTGAGACAATTTGTTTGGGTGCCTTTGTGAAAGCTGCTGTAAGAACATGTCGCTCCATGAATACTGAATAGCTCTGATGCACGATTTTGCACTTTATGTACTTTTGAGGGCGCTGGATCTCTGAGCTTTTTTATTCATTATACGTTATATTTATCTATGTTTATGGTTTTTAATGTAATGAATTGGATATATTTTTATTGTTGCACTTTATGGATACAAGATATATTCAAATAAAGTTATATTGAATTCAATGTCAGTCATCTGCTTCCTCCTACCAAGACATGCACGTTTTGTTCTCTACTGCTTACATCGCACAAACCCAGACTTTTTAGCAGACCACGCCCCCTTTCACTAAGCACTCATGCATGATCCTATGCTCAAGATCGACTGAATTCTTCCTCAGGAAGAACACACCGAATGAACAAAAAGGTATCGGTTACCAAAACGCTTTAGCACAGACTAGTGCACAGCCAGACTCCTTAAACAAATCTGTAAACATCGAACAAACATTAACAAAAATATTCTACCTCAAAGGCACCATGTTATCAAGTGGAGGGCAAGCCAGCATTAAGGAATACGTAGAAGGCTGTGGTGTAACCAGTGCTTTAAATGCGCCGGCACTGTCCGGTACGGAGTACTGGCACTTTTTTAGGTCTCGCCCTGAAAGCCAGCACTTCAGCGCTGGCTCTGGGCGAGACATTTTGTAGTGGGCTTGCAGAAATGCGACCACAACTTTTGGCTGGCCTAGAGCATGCGAGTACGCGCACAGTAACGCGCATTCCTCGCATGCTCCAGGCGCCATATGTCTTTCCTCTCACTTGCTCCTCCCCCCCCCCACCACAGAGCGCTTCTCGGGGCTGCGCGGCCGTGTCACTTTCACGTCCGCGCGTCACTTGCTCTCCCGCTCCTCCCCCCTCCCCCACCACAGAGCGCGTCTCGCACGGCCGCGCGGCCAATGCTTGTTATTGTTCGTGTACACGAGACACCTAGCACTTCCATCATGGCACGCCGTGCTGTCGAGGTTCTTGCTGCGCCCATTTCACAAGCACCGTGCTTTTACTACTTGTTTTTCATTGAAATATCGCACACACGCCTTGTTAACAAGACTAGCACAGTTACTTCCTTTTTTTTTTTAGTTGTGTAATTTGGAACGCACAATTTTTCTTAACAGCGCATTCAAATGGAACAGTCAAGCACCTTATTCAGACATGTCGCCTCCATGGTTTTCTTGCTTTCCATCACGGCAGGGGAGGCATTCTTTCAGCAAAGCACATGGCCATGCAGCAGCTAGCCCCGCTCCCAGGCATCGACCCGGAAGATGGATGCCCGCCATGGTCCCGGTGTCTCTGGTGCAGGCACGCTCTCAACAAGGCGCTGCTTCCTTCCCGTTCCCTTAATCTTGCCGTGCTTTCCCCTAACACCTCCCTCAGCTTGGGTTTTTTGGGTTATTAACAAAATGCACTGAATTATTTCTTATTGTATTACATTATATTAACTATGTATTATTATTTGTGTGTTTACTGTGATCACGTTTGTTTTTTTAATCGTTAGTTAATTGTTAAACTAAGATTTGTTCTATGTATATTATTTTTCGTACTCCGCTTAGATCGTGTGCACTTTTGCTTAATGGGCAAAAAACGCTTATACAACTGCATCTTGGTTAAATGTGCGCCCTCCCTCCAGTTTGCTGTGTGTTTTCGACTCGCCTTTCTTGCAACCAAAGGATGAAACAATAGTATTTCTATTCTGTTTCTTATTTAAGATGTGTCTCTTTCACGTCTGGGTGTTTGTCTCTTTTCAGTATTTATGCTACGCCTATGCTCCCATCCACCATCGAGGTCAAGGGCAAAACAAACCCAAAAATGTTTGCGATTAATCACTTATTGCGACCATTTTCACTGTAGGTCGCTCCATTAAATGGCGCAACAAGAACCTGATCCAGGAAAAGGAAATGAGTAGGGTGATGCTCCCTGTGGCACATGATTGTTTTATTTTAGGTTTCTTTGGCCACACTCTTATTTATTGTTTGCCTGAGCTCGTGTATCAGCCCGGCGCTCTCATGTTTCCAACAGTATTTGCATTTTGTTAAAGTTGGTTTTTTTGTTCGTGTACACGCGACACCTAGCACTCCCAAGCCTTCTCCTTCTCCCAAACCATCTCCTCCTGTCTCACTAACCCAAGTCACCTCCTCCTATCGCACCCACCCACAAACTATCGCCTCCTGTCGCACCCCCAAAGACATCTCCTCCTGTCTCACTCCCCCAGCCATCTCCTTCCGTCTCATCTCCCAGTCATCTCCTACTGTCTCACCACCTCCCCTAACCATCTCCTCCTGTCTCACTCTTCGGTGCGGTTTGCCAGTGGCATGTAAAGTAACAGTTGATGTTGTTGCACCAAGGATATTCTGCTGCATAACTAAATACTTATAAGGTCCCAAAAGCGAGACCTATTGGCTATGCCAATGCTTGTTATTTTGAGGAGGAGAGTACTGGCACTTCTCAAGAGAAATGCAATACCTTTAATTGGAGAGTACCAGCACTTCTCAGAAACAAGCAGGTACTCTGATACAGAGTACCTGCACTTTCATTTTTCCATTTCAAGCACTGGGTGTAACTTGAATATAGGTATAAAGGATCAGAGGGGTGTCAGAGTACGCATCACTCACTTCAATGAGCATGGAAGAGTCCAAATTTAGCTCCTGCGTTTGATCAGAGCAGAGCTGCTGGGCCGGGAGGTGAAAGCATACTCACATGGTGGATCGAAATCAACAGCAACAATTTTTTAGATTTCGACCGGCCATGTGAGGATTCTTCTACACAGAGGCTCAGCAGTTCAGCATTTCTGCACTGATCAAAAGTGGAAGCTAATTTTGGACACTGTTCCATGGTCATTGTACGATACGTCCTCCGACGTGGCTATGCTCCTCTATACTGGTAGCCTTGAGACCCTCATGGGTGAGTAGCCGCGCTTTACAAACTCCTGATTGATTGATTGATTGAATATCTGTATTCAGGTTACACCATAACCGTCCACATATTCCTTATTGACATCGGCAGTTCCGCCATTTCTCTCTGGCGGGTTGACCCTGCACAAACAGGTGTCATATGTAATTCAGATGTCCCGTAAATGACCAATATAATTGTCATTTTGCATTCGTAATCTCAACATTTATATTAACTTTTCTGGTTTATACGGATTTACGTCCTGATTACAATCTTCCATTTATAATTGATCAAAAAGCTGTTGACATAATACAGGCCCTCCCTTATGTTATTAATTTGCGACATGTGGCCCTAATCTGTGCTTTTGACTTGTGATACATATATCTATACTTTGCACATAAGTATCAAAATTGTTTGAGTACCGAGCACAGTTTTCACACCGCAGTGAAATGCCATGTAGAATTTGTCGGTCTTTATATATGTTCTAATAATTCTTTAAAAAATTTCTCAATAAATAATAATTGTTTATTTATCTCACAATATCTTTGTTGCCATAGAGACCACTATGTCAGAAGGATAAATAACAGAGTCAGGCATTCCTTACATATTCCTCTCTCTGCCCAAACCCACTAGCCTTTCAGAGGTGCCAACTTCATATGAAGCTGTCTGATTTTTAGATCACCTAATTCAAATGTTCTCAGTTAATCAACATTAAAGAAAGGATGGGCCAGGCACTCCTAATATGTGATTGGGTATTGCAGAGTTATCCGAGTGTTTCAGAAATACCTTCATGTAGTGAAATTAGCCTATATTATATTCCTCAATATGAAAAACTTATAAACTATAATAAAAACAAAGTTAAAAAGAAATAAAAAAATATATATTCCTCAATAGTACTCATTGCATTGACCTCAGGAGGATAAAAGAAGAGCTTAAAATGCAGTTTAATACGTCTTCTTATCTCGCTAACACCCACAAATATAGCCGAGTAGCATTCTCCTTTTCTTTCACTAACTCCCCTATTCAGCCTCATTCCCTTATGTCTTCTTTTTCTTCATGGAGTCTTTCCTCACTTTTAAATGTTCTTCTGACTGTAAATTGCTCCCCTGTATCACAGATTTTGCCTCAAAATGTGTGCCTTTGTTGGCTGACAGACTGATTTGTTTCCTAGGGAAAGGAGACTCGCCTGAAATTCGTAGAGGGTGATTTTGGGGACCTCGCAGGGAGATTACACTGGACTAGTCTAGAAAATCGATTTTAAACTGGCATCTTTACCTTTTCACCCAATTCCGTACTGTAGAGTAAAACATCGCAGCCAGGAAACACCGGCAGCTTGGTGCCAAGGGGCAGATTCAGTATCTGGGTTGGTGCTGGCGCCTTTATAAGCGGTCTAAAGTAGCCCTGAAAATAATAATACAAGAGACTTCCGTAAATGTTCAATCTGTAGACAAACCTAAAGATTGCAAGAAATATATGACAAGAATCAGGGCACATCACAAAGTGTGGCTACTCACCACAGACTTATAAAAATATCTTCCAAACTAGTTCATCTAAATCAGTGACAGCCCTGGGAACTGACCCTGTACTTGTCCTTGTGCTTAGTGAAAAAAGATCTATCCTTCCTGATGGAACTTGGAAGGAGTGATCCTGCTCAATCTCCCTGCTACTTTAATGCCCCGGATCACAGTATTCTGATCCAATCCCTGAATCACTTGAATACGTGGAGCAGAACTAAAGGTATTCCAGTCGTTTCTGGAGGGGTTGACTTTTGACCATAATGCACCCCCCTTTTAGGTCAGTCAAGTTGGCAGAGGTGTGCAGGGTGCCTCGAAAATCCTCACTGTTACCTCTGATCTTCAACATCTATGTCTGTCCTTTATGTGACCTCACTAGCTTATTTGGTAGCAGGGCCCTTTATTACCTGATAGACACCCAGCTTATCACCAGGCTCCTATGTCGGCGCTGAGACTGCAGGAATGTCTGGTGGCCATTCATCAATGAATGAGCTACAATTTCCTGCAGTACATCACTTGCAAAACTGAGCTGCTAGTCACTGGTGACATTTTAGAGGGCTTAGACAGTGTCTTGTGCTCCCCCCGCGCATTGGAGTATCTCTGACACCAGGGACCATAATTAAGTCCTTGGACTTTTTGCTGGATTCGTTTTTTTTCTGAAAACACAAGTTAAAGCTCGGACCTGCCCCCTTTTTAAAAAATGTATTTCAGCTTTAGATGAAGCAGTTGAAAACATGGGCTGGCCAGAGCTGCAAACTGTGCATTCAGAAAAACCTCCTCTTCCAGCCAGAAGCCCTAGGACTTAACTTTGGTGCTTTAGCAGAAGGTTTTCCCTTGCACCCTAAGGAACACCAAAAGAACAATGCTGCCCATGCATTTTTTCCAGAATCAATGACTGTAGCAACTTGTTTTTGGGTCTGCATTCACATCTTATGTCCATTTTCAGTGAGAGAACAAAGTACAATGGATCCAGATGTTTCATTTACAGGAGGTAACCTGTATTCATCCCACCTGTCACAATACATTTACCAATTTAGCAACATGCGACAAATTCACTTTAGGGCCACTCTTTGTAAATGACTTGATATTGCATTGTTATATCATCATTATGTAGTTAGGTCCCGCTTTATATCTTGGCAGTATGTATACTACATGACAACGGCGATGGAGGATACATACCGCGAAGAAAAGATCTGTCTGACATATGGAAAAGCAGGTGGAACTTAGGTTTAATCACGGTGGAGACTACTCCGTCTTCGGTGTGAATAAACCCCTCCGACGGCCCTGCGGAATAAGGGTCGTCAGATGCAGACCTCTAATTCCGCCCACCTAATTTAAATGGGCGGAATTAATGGTCAGTTTTCACAGTGTGCCACTGCCAGGGAAACTCTGGTAGTAAGTGGGCCCCTCGCCATGGGAGAAAACTCCCATGGCGAGGGGAGCATTTTATTTTTTATTTTCAAAAAGAAAATCCCACTTTTGGATTTTCTATTTGGGAATAAAAAAGAAAACAGTTGGGACAGAGCCCTGCACCAAACTGTAAACAGCACTGGCAGGAACTGCAATGACGGCGGTTCCTGCCAATGCTTTAGAAATGACCGCCAGCTTGGCAGTCTTTTCTAAATTTGGCAGGCAGCACCCTCTGTCAGGGGGACGGAGTATTTTACTCTGTCTCACTGAAGGGGACACGGCGTTACCCTCCAAAGTTTAAATTAGGCCCTTGGTTATTAGACATTATGCAGACTGTGCAGTGCAAAAAGGTGACAATTGTGTGATATGTATACACAGATACACAAACAGCACAGGTGCTGCAGCATCAACTGTCCTTCAACAAAGTCCAGCTAAAGTTCTTTGCGGATTTGTTCAAAGATTTATCACGGACAACCTCGGAATTACGTTGATGTTTCGACCCTATTTAATAAATCCACGGGTCTCATAAGGACACAGCTGACCCCGACTCAAAGGTTATTTTATTTAATGTGAGACTTATGGCTGATATAAATACAGGATGGCACCTCCCTTTTTCTAACAGACTGGGTCTTTAGTTGGTTAATGGTAGGCCTGTTTGAGCATATACACAAGTTTGAACTCAACAAGTTGCACTGAGAGCTTCATCCTTCCAAGGTCAATATAGTGAGTACTATAACATCCTTACAGTGCTATGAAGTTCAAAACTTGCAGTAACAAGAGCCACACAAAACCAAGCTATTGTAAGTATCAACATTAATATTCAGAGAAGCCCAGGGTGCTGTACTGCAGATGTCCATAACAACACAGTTGATAATTGTTAGAAGCAGTGCTTTAGCTATGAGGGAATATCCCTCAATACATCATGAACCTCTCTCTGAACTGATGGCATCCAAATATCAGCATATGATTAGATGGAGTATGCTACCATGACAGCTTTCTTTCACGTCAAAAGATCCAAATTTGTGTGTGATTTGCATTGGACCCATGCATTACACAGAATGTCATCTATATAGTGGCCAAATATTTCAACAAAATAACAATTAATGCTAATTTGATCTCATGATTGCACTGCATCTCGTCTTTCAAGGACAAATGACACCCAAATAAAGCAGTGAGGTGGGTCTTCTGTCAAGAGTAAATGATAAGCAATCTGAAAGGAATATATGGTAACTCCACAACTCTAAATGAGTATGAAGTGATATGGTTTGGCATTTGCCCCTCCTGATGGTCACTATATTTTTTTAATTCTTTAATGAAACCTGATGTTGTAGCATGTAGCTACTAATGCAAGCAAAAGCTAAACACAAACATTCTATCAGAATATCAGGTAATGTTGAGGTAGCTGTTGAGAGGAGTTGGTAAACACCAGCTTTCCCAAGGGAGGGGGCAGAAAGTGTTCTTAACAGAAGAGTTGGAGGTAGTAGGAGGAATGTGGTGGAAAGCAGAGAGGGTCCTGGAGTGAAAAGATAGAACCCGGTGAGAGGGGAGGTGGAGAGGTGGAGATCAGACATGGTGTTGGTGATTAATAAACTGGGTAATAGAGTTTAAAGAAGATACAGAGGGTGACTGAGACAAAGTGGCAATTAATCATTGAGTAGCAGAGATTGAACTGGTTTAGGTGAGGGGTGTAAGGAGAGGTGGTGAAAGGTTAGGCTGAGAAGGAGAAATTATTTTGAAGGGTCTCTATAGGAGAGTGTAAGAAGGTGGATGCAGATGGAAAGGGGTTATCCTTTCAGAGTAAGGAATGGCAGCCAGAAATTGATGAGAGGCAGGGTGCTGAGAGTGCGTGGAAAGGAAAGGTGTGATCCTAATAGAAGTGTAGGAGAGAGATGAAGGAATATGGTGGGGAATGGTGAGAGTGTTAGGAGGAAAGACAAAGGTTCAGAAGGGGATGAAACAAGAATTGATGAGTAGGGTGCATATCACAGGGTATTAGGCGGGAAAAGAATTAGATCATAAAATGGAAACTGGAGGGTTCAGAGAGGAGGAAGAGAGATTACTAGGGGAAGAGAGCTGTGGGGAACAAAACATGAGGTTAATTACGCAGGAAATGAAATTAGATGAGAGACGCAAAGAGGAGAACTGATGAGGATTGATCCTAAGGATACAATGGAAAAATATGCCTGAGGGTTACAGCGTTACGTTAAGGGTAAGATAAACTCAAAGGAGGATGGTTAGAGTGGAACAAACAGTAGAAGTGAGAACTAGGAGAGTGGGAAGTAAACTGTGAATGGGGCACTATAGGGTCAAAGGTGAATAAAGAGAGGATGGATGAATAGGAGTATGTGGGTATGGGTAAGAGTCAGGAGGATAAGGAGTGGAGCATGGATGGGGTTTAGGTGAGCGGGGGTTAAAAGGACAGAGTTATATTTAAAATGAAAGCAGCGTGATATATAGGGTGGGGATCTGCAGAGTGTGACATGGGTGTGATGGCAGGTCTAGGTATCTGGAAACTATTCCGGAGAAAGCAAGTGCACAAACTCCTCATGAGCACAATAATTTCAAAACATAAGAAATCAAAGAAAAGATACAGATCATGCAATCAAAACATCTAGACTCAGCAGATCCACCTCTGCTTCAATGCAAATGTGAAACAAGCATTTATCTGCAAGGTACATATACCATAGATAACTTTACTGTTCAGCTCACCTGCAACCAAGTTTTATCATTGTTCAGAAACAACAGAAAATCTGATTTCACACGAACATAGATACACCCCAAAAATGATTTCAATGCTAACCCATTACAACCAAAGCATGAGTCAACCTCACACTGATAAATCCCTGGTAGGTTACACTCAAAATATGCACCAGAAATGTAAAAAAAGGATGTGGGATATCTAAGTGTGCATGCATTGTGACACATATGTGCAAATGCATCACGAACAGCTGCCCTGTTGCAATCATTTTAATTCCCATTCCAAGATGATGGCCACTGTATTCTGATCCTGGCACGCCCATGTAACATTTACTTTTTAAATTAAATTAAAATAAAAGTGGCTAATTTAGATTTGCTTTAGTCAGCATAGCCAAGTCGTACAAGGCCGCTCTACAAAAGGGTGCTTGTTTATTTTGCTGTGAACAAGCTGTGTATGTTCATGTTTCCTTTTGTTCTCAGAAAATCATTTAAATTTAGCTGCAAGCCATGGTCACCATTTCCATTTGACAAAATAATCTTTCACTAGCTTCCCCAGGAAAGGATGTTATGATGTTGCAACATTGCAAGGCTGCACAGGCAAGCCTCTGTTAATCTGTCAATGTTATTTATGTGTTTTGTTATGCATAATAAAGTGTGGGTGAACAGTTTGAAGAGTGTTCTTTTATGAATGGGGAGCCAGTGGAGCTCTTTGAGGTGCGGGGTGATGTGAGTGTTATGTGGGAAGTTGAAAGTGAACCTGGCTGTACCATTCTGTATGGTATGGGGTCATCTGCTCAGTTGAGTGTTGATTTTGGCATAGAGAGCATTACCATAGTCCAGTTTGCAGTTTATGAGGGCTTGGCTGATGGTTCTGCAAGTGTTGGTGGGGAGCTATTTGAAGAACTTCATTAGCATCTTGACTGTGGGGAAGTAGGGTACAGAGACAGGGTTCACTTGATAGGTCATGGCGAGTTGGCTGTTCATGACTATTCTGAGGTTCTTGGTGTGGGTATCAGGGAAAGGGGTTGGTCAGAGTTCCACGGGCCATCAGGTGGAGTCCCACAGCGAGGTGTTTCTACCAAATATTTCAACTTCCGCCATGCTGGTGTTGAGCTTGAGGCAGTTGGTTCTCATACATTCAGCTACTTTCGTCATGCAGGCGGGAAAGTTGGTCCCGGTGTTTAGCATTATGTCAGAGGGAAAGCATTAGCTGGATGGTATAGGATATGATGTTGATGCCGTGGGTACAGATGATGCTGGTGACAGGGGGCATGTATGCATTAAAAAGGGTGGTACTGAGCGATGATCCTTTTGCGACTCTGTAGATGAGGTTGAGGGCATCCAAGCAGAAGAGGGCCTGGCTGACTGATTGGGTGCGGTTTGCCAGGAAGGATCAGATCTAGCAGACTGCTGGCCCTTGGATGCCGGCTTCGTGTAGACATTGGATGAGAATGGGGTGGGAGATGGAGTTGAAAGCCAAGGAGAGGTGAGAGGCCCAATAGGATGAGGGCCATGGTGTCACCTCTGTCCATGATCATGTGGATGTCGCCTGTTGCGGTGGTGAAAGCCATTTATCGTGCTGTGGTTGGGCTTGAATCTGGATTTCGTGGTGTCAAGGAGGTGATTGTCATTGCGGGGGATGGCTAGGTTGTGTTGATAACCTTCTCCATGACATTTTCTAAGTAGGGTAGCAGGGAGATGTGCTGGTAGTTAGCTAGCATCATCAGGTCTACTGAGGGTTTCTTGAGGAGGGGAGAAAGGTGTTTCCAGGCGTCCAGGTAATTGGCTGTAGAGATGGAGTCTTTCAGGATTGGGGTGAGTGCTGGGCTGATGGAGTCCATGTCCTTGGGTGAAGACGTGGTGAGTGCAATGGTCTGAGGGGGCTCTGGAGTGGATGGACTGCATGGTTGCAGCAGTTTCCTCCATGGTGATGGCGAGTCAGGCGGTAAGAATGGTTCCCTGGGTGGAGGTGGAGATGGGCAGGAGAGTTGTGAGTGTGAAGAGGACTGGTTGGGGCTCGAAGATGCCATAGATGCTGGTGATTTTGTTGTTGAATGTTAGACCTGTCAGCCTTAGGGTGGTCTTCCCCCAAACGTTTCACTTTCCTCCTCCATTTTTTCTGATCTTGTTTTTGCTGGCTGTTAGAAATGGGGGTCTCTAGTTGGCAGAGGTAAGTACCTTTGACCAAATAGGGACCCTTGCTTCTAGTCAGGGTAAGGGGGAAACACACTGTAGATAACCCCTGCTCACCCCCTTGGTAGCTTGGCATGAGCAGACAGGCTTATCCCCAAGGCAATGTGTAAAGTATTTGTACCAACACTCACAGTAACACAGTGAAACACCACAAATGGACACCACATACGTTTAGAAAAATAAAGTTATCTTTATCTGACCTTCACAAGACCAAAACGACAAAAATCCGACAGACATAGGAAAGTGTTCTTCACTAGAATGTCTCTTAACAGTGTTGCCAGGAAATAAACTTGTAGATTCTGTATTCTTTTGACAAGTGTTAAACAATAAACTTGTAGGCTTTGTATTTCCTTTTCGAGAAAGCTCACTAGGGCAAGACAGTTCAGAATTGTAGTCAGTTAGGTGCCCAAACGTGGTATTACAACCCACTTCACTTCGGCACCAACGGACGAGGCCCCCGTGGCTCTGCGCCCTTCAATATTCCCCAAAGCTGACTCCGCGGCCAGCAACGACGAACATATGCCCCTAAAGCGTGCGGGCCAGGCAAAGTGACTGAAGCAGTCCCCCGGCACTGTTCCCCAGCGAAGACAGCTTCCCGTAGACCCGCAACCCGCCCCCAGGCAACGCCACACACTTGACGGCTCCGGACTTCAGTCTGATCGTTACCTGGGGGGGTTGTTCTCCCTCCAACACCTCCGGCCTTCACTGCGCAGCTACCAGGACCTCGGACGGCCCTCGGGTAATACGGGACTTCAGCCCAAGAGAGAGCACTTCTCACTCTCCCGCTGCGGTCGACCTGCTGGGCGGGGCGTGACGAGCGCCGGCTTCCCCCACGTCGCGGAGTCCTCCTTTGCCAGGTAACATCTCGCCGCGGCTCCTGCTGCAGCGCGACCTCTTCCTCGGGCTCGGGCCGTGAGCGGTGATCAGGCAAAGGGATCCGAGCGGCTCTCTATGCCTGGGGCAGCACGTCGCAGCTTCCAGACGTGCTCACAGGGAAGTGCTCTTGATCTTGCAAATGGGCCTGCGGCGGTGACGGCCCCTAGTTGAGCGCGGCTTCAGTCAACTTGAAACGGGCCCCCGCTAAGCTCCGGGAAACACGCACACAGCGTCGCAGAGTCGCGCTAGGGGGAACAAAGCAGTCTCAGGATATGCAGGCTTTCACGAAGGTGCCAAGACACAAGCCACTGCGGGGTAAAGATGGTCCTTGGAAACTTTTATATCCCTGTGTTTCCGCAATAGGAGGCCAGCTCTCCTCAGGCCCTTGGAGACTTTTTTTCTTCAGGACACAGCACACAGCAAAGTCCTGCTTGCAAGCAGGGGGGACACAGCACACAGCAAAGTCCCTTGTCCTCTCCTCAGCAGAAACAGCAAACTGCAGGCCAGCCCCAGACACACAGCAAGGGCAGTTCTTCTCCTCAGTCTCTTCAGCTGATCTTCTTTGGCAGAGATTCCTCTTGATCACGAAGTAGTGTAAATTACAGGGGTTTCAGCTCTCATTTTTATATCCCAAAAGTCTTTGTTCTCTATGTGTCAGGGGTCCTGGACCCAGTCCAAACCAGTTCTGGGTGCACTCTGCCAGTGCACAACTTCTTCCTTTGTGAATCTGGGCCAGGGTCTTAAGACGCACCGCAGGAGGCGGACCCAGTCTTTTGTGGAAGGCAGGCACAGCCCTAGTCAGGGACAGATACTACTCTTCCCACCACTCCAAATGCATATTGGCCTATTCAGCTCAGGCTGACTCACCCAGACTCCTGGAGCCACCCCAGCCCCTGTCACTCCAAAGCCAGACAGTCAATCCACAACCAGGCAGAGGCACACAGAAAGGTTGAACAAGAAAATAGTCACTTTCTAAAAGTGCTATTTTCAAACACAGAATTTAAAAACCATCTTTACTAAAAGATGTGTTATCAAATTCTGAGTTCAGGGATACCAGACTCCAATTTTCCATCTCACTCCTATGGGAAGATATGCAGGTAAAAATGTTACACAGCATTCCCCATTCTGTCCTATGGGCAAGATAGCCTTTCAATAGTGAAAAACGAAATTGGCAGTATTTCACTATCAGGACATGGTACACACCCCAGTACATGTCCTACCTTTTACATACACTGCACCCTGCCCAGGGGGGGTACCTTGGGCCTACCATAGGGGTGTCCTATGTGTAAGAGAAGGGAAGGGTAAGGCCTGGCAAGTGGGTACACTGGCCAAATCAAAATGGTAGTTAGTAAACTGCGCGCAGGCACGGCGGTGGCAGGCCTGAGACATCTCTTTGGGGCTACTCAGGTGGGTGGCACAATCAGTGCTGCAGGCCCACTAGTAGCATTTGATTTACCAGCCCTGGCACATGTAGTGCACTTTACTAGGGACCTACTGGTAAACAAATATGCCAATCAGGGAGAACCAATCACAATATCAATTTATACAGGGAGCACTTGCACTTTGACACTGATCAGCAGTGGCAAAGTGCCCAAAGCATCTAAACCAGCAAAAGCGAAATCCAGCACAGCATCAAAAACACAGGAGGTAGAGGCAAAAAGTCAGGGAAAACCACGCCAAGGATGCCAGGTCTAACACGTGTCCCCTCCAGCTGAAAAGTGGGGAGAACTACCCACCCTCTGGGGAGTCCTCATCACTAAGTATATAGACCTCCTGGCCCGAAGAAAGATTTCACGCACATTTTGTGTGAACAGATAGCTCCACATGTACTTGCCACCGACCAATTTCTTCTGGTAGGAGATTTTAACTATCACGCTGAGAACTTGACTGATGTAGACACCAACCAACTTATTACTGAAATTAACTCTTTGGGGTTAGTCCAAATGGTGAAAGGTCCAACTCACTCTGCTGGACACACTCTTGACTTGCTATTCACTAACTCCTCAGGTGTCACAGTCGAACCCTCCCTCCCACTATTATGGTCAGATCATCACCTTCTAAAATTTTCTATCCCAGCACATACAGGAAAAATCGAGCACAAAAATGAATTAATATGGCGCAGGTCCTGGCGAAAGGTCACGGCCTGCTCTTTTTCAGCTTTTTTCAGGCCACTTTTAAAAGATCAGGCTGAAAATATTGACCTGACGGCAACTACATTTGAGGAAGAAATAACTCAGGAGTTAAATATGATCGCCCCTCTCACCAAGGTGAATATCAGATCCAGAACTGCTCCATGGTTCACGGAGCAATTGAAAATAATAAAACACTCCTGTAGAGTGGCCGAACGCAATTGGAGAAGGAGTAAAGATCCTTCAGATCACAGAGAATACAAATGCATTCATCGTAACTACATGGAGAGCATTAGACAGGCAAAGAAAGTGTTCCTATTAAACCGTATCGAAGAAGCGGAAAACTCTAATAAGGAGCTCTATAAGGTCCTAAAAGAATTTACTTCCCCTCAACCAAAGACTGAGGTTGCTAATTCGCAGGATTGGATAGATTCCCTCTCCAAATTCTTCGATGAGAAAATAAATACAATACATAGCTCCTTTCCACCTCAAGAAGCTCCAATCAAAAACTTGGAAACTGACTCTATCTTACAAACAGGCCCGCCTCCCGTCTTGGAGGAATTCTCCCAGTTTAATCCCGCTGAAGTGACAGAAGCCATGCTAAAAATAAAATCTGGCTCACCAGCTGACCCTGTACCACCACGCTTCCTACCAACGATTGCTCCCACCCTTCTTGAAAGCATCACCGAACTATTTAATCGTTCGTTAGCTCAAGAAACAGTTCCCAAAATATGGAAATCCGCCAGAGTTAGACCTATCCTGAAAAAACCTACTGCAGACCCCAATCTCTTGGTCAACTATCGTCCGATTTCACTGCTCCCATACTTTGGGAAAGTACTCGAATCCTTCGTCCAGAAACAACTTGTCTTCCATCTTGAGAGTAACCATCTATTGGATCCCTCACAGTCTGGTTTCAGGGCCGCCCATAGCACCGAAACAGCGCTGGTAGAGGTAATAGACAACATTATACTATCACTGGATAAAGGACAATCCTCTATTCTTATCCTACTGGACCTGTCGGCAGCTTTCGACACCATCTCCCACAGCATTCTAATACAACGGCTAGGGGAGATTGGTGTCAGAGGGAAGGCCCTGGGGTGGCTCAGGAGTTATCTAACGGACCGAGTCACCACTGTCCAGGTTGGCGACATTAGTTCCTGTAGTATGCCAGTCACGATGGGAGTGCCACAGGGCTCCATTCTGAGCCCAACACTCTTCAATCTTTACGTGACACCTCTGGCCAGGGTGATCAGATCATACGGCTTTGACGTAATTTCATATGCCGATGACACTCAAATTCTGGTCACCCTTGGTCAGAACCCCATAGACACCAAGGCTCGCTTTAAAGACTGCATGATCCACATTAACAGGTGGATGAATGAAAACCATCTACAGCTAAATGGTGACAAAACGGAGATAGTATTCTTCGGGAATGCACAAAAGCACTGGACAAATGACTGGTGGCCTGCAACTCTTGGCCCTAGTCCAATACCCAAACAATCGGTTCGCAATTTGGGAATCCAAATCGACAGTAATCTATCGATGAAAAATCAGGTGAACCACATAATCGGCTCCTGTTTTGGTATCATGCGCAACCTGCGTAAAGTTTTTTAATGGATTCCCATGGAAGCCAGAAAACCATTAGTCCAGGGATTGATTATTAATCGCATGGACTATGGAAATGCCCTACTATCGGCAATAAATGAGGATCTCTTATCCAGACTGCAGGTCCTACAGAATACTGCAGCTAGGCTGGTCCTGAATCTTCCGTTGGGCTCCCCATCTGCGCCTAACCTGAAGCAACTCCACTGGTTGCCTGTCAGAAAGAGAACACGTTTTAAGATTCTTTGCTTAGTACACAAAAACATGTACGGTAGGGGCCCTTGTTACTGGAAAAAGAAGCTCAACTGGCATCAGCCAAGCAGGCCCCTCAGATCCAGCAACAGGCACCTTCTTACCTCCATCAGAATTCGTACAACTAGAAATGGAGGAAGAGCTTTTTCGTTCCTAGCCCCCACTCTCTGGAACAAATTGCCATTACACCTTCGCACTATTGCTGACCATCATCGTTTTCGTAGAGAACTAAAAACATGGTCTTTTGACAACTGACCCCCTGTTTCCTTTATTAGCTGTCTTTAGTTGGAGCTGCCTGTGAGCGCCATGAGACTTTCGGGTGATATGAGCGCTTTATAAATGTCCCTGATTTGATTTGATAAGGCGGAAAAATCTGGACAGACCATCAGCATTGGCGTGTTCTGTACCAGGGCGGTGTTCCACCGTAAAGTCCATTCCCTGTAGGGAGATGGACCACCTCAACAGTTTTGGGTTCTCACCCCTCATCTGCATCAACCATCTGAGGGGCCTGTGGTCTGTCTGAACCCGGAAGTGAGTCCCAAACAAGTAGGGCTTTAGACCACAGAGCCCAGACCACAGCAAAAGCTTCCCTTTCAATTGCACTCCACCTCTGTTCCCTGGGAAGTAGCCTCCTACTAATGAAAGCTACGGGTTGGTCCAAGCCCTCGTCGTTCAATTGTGAGAGTACTGCTCCCACACCATGCTCTGAAGCATCTGTCTGCACCACAAACTCTTTGGAGAAATCAGGCGCCTAGAGCACGGGCGCCGTGCACATGGCAATTTTCAGGGCATCAAAAGCGGTCTGACAGGCATCGGTCCAGATCACCTTCTTGGGCTGCTTCCTTGACGTCAGCTCTGTCAAGGGGGCAACAATGGTGCCATATCCCTTGACAAACCGTCTGTAATACCCGGTGAGACCTAAGAAGGCTCTCACCTCTGTCTGGGTCTTGGGGGGCTCCCAAGCCAGAATGGTATCAATCTTGGCCTGTAGGGGCGCCACTTGGCCGCTCCCTACTTGGTGTCCCAAGTACACCACTGATCCCTGCCCTATCTGGCACTTACTTGCCTTGATAGTGAGGCCTGCGCTTTGCAGAGCCTTCAATACTTCACAGAGGTGTTGCAGATGTTTCTCCCAAGTGGAGCTGAACACAGCAATGTCATCCAGGTAAGCGGAGCTAAATTCCTCCAGCCCGGATAGTACCCGGTTGATCAGTCTCTGGAAGGTGGCAAGGGCGTTTTTCAATCCAAAGGGCATAACACGGAACTGGTAGTGCCCCTCAGGTGTTGAAAACGCTGACCTCTCTTTGGCCCCCTCAGTTAAGGCAATCTGCCAGTACCCAGATGTTAAATCAAACGTACTGAGGTACCGGGCAGCGCCTAACCGATCTACGAGCTCATCAGCTCTGGGGATGGGGTGTGCGTCAGTCTTGGTGACCGCATTGAGCCCACGGTAGTCCACACAAAACCGAAGTTCTGGAGTGGCACCGGGTGCAGCAGCTTTTGGCACTAAGACAACTGGGCTAGCCCAGGGGCTGCTGGAGGGCTCAATTACCCCTAGCGCCAACATCTTGGAAACTTCTTCCTTGATGCTGGCCCTAACCATGTCAGCTACTCTGTAAAATTTCTGTTTCACGAGTGGATGCGAGGTACTGGCAGACCTCTTCCCCAGTGAGACTTTCCTTACTTTTGAACAGGCGGAGGAGAGCTTTGGCCTAGGCCAAGGACAGTTTCTTCACTATCGCGGACTCCAAGATGTGGTGAAAACCACTTGGCCTCAGTACCCAGAGATTCCTACCCCGACCCACACCCTTGATATTCTGCTTACGTGTGGTTCGGGTCGCAAATTGATCTCTCTTCTCTACGTGGCTATGAAGCAGGACTCCACCCCCCCGGTTCCACCGTCGCGGGCGGCCTGGGAGGCAGACCTGGGGGTCCACCTGGGCGAGAAACAATGGGCACACATAGGCTCCATCACACGAACAGTCTCCTGTAACGCCAAATTTAAATTGACGCACTTTAACTTTCTGCACCGCACCTACCTCACCCCGGTATCTTTGAGCCGTCTTCCAGGTGACAGGGGAGACCGCTGCCCTAGATGCGCTGCGGAGAAAGCAGGTTTTTTACATATGGCATGGGATTGTCCCAGGGTTCAACAGTTCTGGGTAGCGGTGGTGAGCAAGATTACCACTGTGACAGGTATCCAGGTGGAAATAGCACCCTGGAGTTGCTTGCTGGAGTCTGTCCGGAAACCTAAAAAAAAGAAACTCCCCTATAAGCTCCTGCAATTAATGCTGGTGCTTGCTAGGCGCAGGATAGCAATTACTTGGATGGGGCAGTTGAGCCCAGAGGTCCCTATCTGGCTCAGGGATGTTAGGGAGTGGTCTTAGCGGAAGAAGCTCACATGAAACTTACCCGAAGGGATGTGCAGCTGGAGGACGACCTCTTGATCTGGCGCGAAATGTGTACTTCTGGGTTGGCGGAGAGAGGGCCCTCCTCTCCGGACAGCACTGATGGTGGGGGAGCGGGTCCGAGGGCGATGAAACACCTAATTGAATTGTGGGGCCGGGGGCTGCCCTCGGTGTGCTGCATATTGTGCACTGTGCTTGTCCTCAGTTTTTCCTTTTTGCATTGTAGCCTGTTTCCTCACGAATATTGTCCCCCATTACGTCTTTTCTTCCCCGTAGGCGGCCCTCTGTACCTGTGTCGCCAGTGATACCAACGGTATATTACTGTACGTCATGTCAATGCCAATTTGTTGTTGGAGTTGTATTAAAGAAAAAATGACAAATAAAGTTTTTAAAAAAAATAAATAAAAAAAAATTCTGTTTCACAGGTAGACTGTCCCCAGTGTCCACATCATGGATGCACCAATTGGTGACTCCTGGTGTCAGGGAGAACAGGGAGGCGAACTGACCCAACACATGGCGACAGTCCCTATGCTGTTCTGGGGTGAGGGTAGGCGAGAGGTTCACCCCATCCACTGACCCATCCTGCTCCCTTGTTGACAGGAGGTCAGGAAGAGGTTCACTCTCCTCCTCCATCCCATCATCTGTAGCAAGGAGCATTGTCACATCAGACCTCTCAAAGTGTGGCTTGAGGCGGTTCACATGTAGGACCCTCAAAGGGTTCCTGGGAGACTGCAAGTCAACCAGATAGGTTACTTCACTCTTGCGCTCCACTACCTCATAAGGACCAGTCCACTTGTCCTGGAGCGCACAGGGCTCCACTGGTGCCACCACCCACACTTTCTGCCGAGGTTGAAATTCGACCAGAGTGGTATTCTGGTCATACCATCTTTTCATTTCTTCCTGGCTAGCTTCCAGGGTCGCCTGAGCGAGTTTCCTGAAGCGGTGAGTCTGGTTCCTGAAGGCCAGCACATAGCTGAACACATCCTGTGGGGTCTTACCGGGAGACTTCTCCCAACCCTCCTTCACCAGACTCAGAGGTCCTCTCACAGGGTGACCATACAGTAGTTCAAAGGGACTGAACCCCAAGGACTTCTGGGGTACCTCCCTGTAGGCAAACAACAGGCATGGCAAAAAGACGTCCCACTTCCGTCTCATGGGTTCCGCAAGACCCTTGATCATGCCTTTCAGGGTTCGGTTGAACCTCTCAACCAACCCATTCCCTTGAGGATGGTAAGGAGTGGTGAACTTGTAAGTTACACCACACTCCTCCCACAAAGATGTCATCTACTTCGAAATGAAGTTGGTACCCCGGTCGGAGACCACCTCTCTGGGGAACCCCACACGGGAAAAGATCCCCATCAATGCACGGCCCACCACGGGGGCTGTGATTGTCCTGAGAGGGACAGCTTCTGGGTACCGGGTGGCATGGTCCACCAATACCAAGATAAACTTGTTGCCTAAGGCTGTCTTGGGTTCCAGTGGCCCCACAATGTCGATGCCCACCCGCTCAAAAGGGGTGCTCACCACAGGAAAGGGTTGGAGGGGAGCCTTACACTTTCCTCCACTCTTGCCACTTGCCTGGCAAGTCTGACAGGTCCTACAATGTGTACTGACGTGCTTCTTCATTTGGGGCCAGTAAAAGTGGGTGACAAGCCTCTGATAGGTCTTGTCGCACCCCAAATGTCCTGCGAGAGGCACGTCATGAGCCAGATCCAGGAGGAAGGTCCTGAAGCGCTCGGGTACCACCAGCATACGGGCTGCACCGGGCTCAGCGACCTTAGGCTCACTGTAGAGTAATCCATCTTCCCAGTAAATGAGATGTGATCCGAACTGATCACCTGCTGCCTGGTCTGCAGCCTGTTGTCGCATACCAATGAGAGAAGGGCATTCCATCTGCGCCTTGCAGAACTCCTACCTGGAGGGACCCCCTTCCTGCTGCCAATGGGTCAGCTCAGGGTGGTCTCCCAGTTCGGCGACTTGTTCCCCTGTAGGTTCCAGGGAATCCCCCTCAGGTTCTGCCCCCTCCTGGACCGTGGGAACTTTGGGGGCTGGTTTCCCACGCCCCCTGTCCCTCCTCTTCCTGGTAGGCCCCTGGGCCACTGTTTCAGGCTCCAGGTACTCTTGATTACCCCTACTGGCTGCCCTTGACCGAGTGGTCACACAGACCCACTCAGGCAGACCCAACATCTCCAAATGAGCCTGGCGTTCCACCTCCCTCCAGGGGGAACTCTCCAGGTCATCTCCTAGCAGACAGTCTACAGGCATGGATGGACTAACAACGAACTTCATGGAACCTGAGACCCCCCCCACTCAAAGGGAACCAGCGCCACCTTACACAGGCGCACAGAGTTGTCTGCTGCAACTATAGGGTGAAGTGCATTGGGAATAACCTGCTCCTCAGACACCCATTGACACCTGACAGATGTCACACTGGCTCCTGTGTCTCTCAGAGCCTCCACCCTCCTCCCATTGATGGTCACCCACTGCCTGTATTTTTTAGTGTTCTCAGGCAGGTAGGACTCCTGTACCATCTCTCTGTTTCCTAAAGAGACAAGGGTCATCACTGCTTGCTCCTCCCCTTCACTGGAAACTAATTCCTCCCCCAATGCTACACTCACTAAACCCGGTGACGGAGCACCAGTGGGTGCTGGGGGTTTCTTGGGGCACTTAGGGGCAATGTGGCCACCCTCCCTACAGGAATAACAGGTGGGTGGGGGCCGGTTGTCACGCCTGCCCTTAGGGGGCCAGGTCGTCTTAGGCTTGGGGGGTTGGGACTCCTTTTCCTGGGAACTGTTTTGGGGCCCTTTAGAGAACTCCTTTTGGTTACCCTTGTCCTCCCCCCCCTTCTGCTGGGGACCCTGCCCACCTTTGGCTGTGGTACCCACAATCCCCTTGTGGACCCTGGTGCTGGTCCAGCGGTCCGCCTCCTTAGCAAGCTCACTGGGATCAGTTAACTTACTGTCTAAAAGATGCTGGCGCAGCTCTGGAACACACAGACTACTCAAGTGCTCCCAACTAATTAAATGGCACAACCCCTGATAATCAGTTACTTTGCTGCCCTTTATCCAACCGTCCAGTGCACGCGTGTACAAATTCACACACTCAACCCAGGTGCTTGAATCATGCTTCTTGAAGTTCCTGAACTTCTGTCTGTACTGTTCTGGGGTGAGCCCATACCTGTGGCATATGGCCTCCTTCATATTGGCGTAGGTCAGGAGACCCGCCCGCTCTAAGGGTGGTAAGACGTCCCTCCCAGAAGCCTCAAAGTGTTTCCATAGGCCCGCCCCCCAGTTCTTCTCAGGCACCTCATTCATCTTTAGTGCTAGCTCATATGACTCAAACCATGCATAGATATCCTCACCCCTCTGGTAATTCTGCACTAAATCCTTGGGTATATACACCTTACCTGCTTGCACTGGCTGCGCGCTGCCACCATTTGAACTGGACTCCACTTGTTTGGCCTTAATGTCCAGTTCCCTCATGCTCAACTCATGAGCCAAAAGCATTTTTTTCTCTTCCAAAGAGAGAGCGATCTTGCTCTTCTCTGCTCTCTTTTTGCTCTCAAAGTGCAATTTCTTTTCCTCTAGAGCACGAGCATCTTTGCTCTCCTCCACCTTGGCCTTGAGCCTCAAGACTTCCAGCTCATGCTCCCTGATTCTTTGGTTCTCTTCCCGCTCCTCTGGGGAAAGACTACCAGCGGAATGGACACTGCCAGCCCTGGAGGCTGCTCTTGGCACAGGCAAATCCTGTGACCTGAAACCATCCCCTTGTGCATCCTCATCCAGTTCTGCATCAGCTGTCTCCTCAGCTTCTTTGGCCTCCCACCAGGCTTTTAAGGCCTTCTGTAGCTCATCCTTCTTAGAGCTACTCCTCATGGGACATCCCAAATCCTTGTAAAATTGCTTGAGTTGATCTACTTTGTAGGAATACAAATCCTCAATGCGAAACTCCAATTCTGCTTTCTCACTTGCTGCTTTACCATTCTGAGACATGATGCTTGGATGACTCAAGGGTCAGATCAAAAATAGTACCAAAACAAAACACAGTATGTGGCTGCGTAGTGGTCTGCGCTAAACTAGTGATGTACACCAATCACTGTGGGTCAAGTACAAATACAACTTCAAATCCTCACCACTGACCACCAATGTTAGAAATGGGGGTCTCTTGTTGGCAGAGGTAAGTACCTTTGACCAAATAGGGACCCTTGCTTCTAGTCAGGGTAAGGGGGAAACACACTGTAGATAACCCCTGCTCACCCCCTTGGTAGCTTGGCACGAGCAGACAGGCTTATCCCCAAGGCAATGTGTAAAGTGTTTGTACCAACAGTCACAGTAACACAGTGAAACACCACAAATGGACACCACACAGGTTTAGAAAAATAAAGTTATCTTTATCTGACCTTCACAAGACGAAAACGACAAAAATCCGACATACATAGGAAAGGGTTCTTCACTAGAATGTCTCTTAACAGTGTTGCCAGGAAATAAACTTATAGATTCTGTATTCTTTTGACAAGTGTTAAACAATAAACTTGTAGGCTTTGTATTTCCTTTCCGCGAAAGCTCACTAGGGCAAGACAGTTCAGAATTGTAGTCAGTTAGGTGCCCAAACGTGGTATTACAACCCACTTCACTTCGGCACCAACGGACGAGGCCCCCGTGGTTCTGCGCCCTTCAATATTCCCCAAAGCTGACTCTGCGGCCAGCGACGACGAACATATGCCCCTAAGGCGTGCCGGCCAGGCAAAGTGACTGAAGCAGTCCCTCGGCACCGTTCCCCAGCAAAGACAGCTTACCGCAGACCCGCAACCCGCCCCCATGCAACGCCACACAATTGGCGGCTCCGGACTTCAGTCCGATCGTTACCTGGGGGGGTTGTTCTCCCTCCGACACCTCCGGCCTTCACTGCGCAGCTACCAGGACTTCGGAGGGCCCTCGGGTAATACGGGACTTCGACCCAAGAGAGAGCACTTCTCACTCTCCCGCTGCAGTCGACCTGCTGGGCGGGGCGCGACGAGCGCCGGCTTCCCTCCGTTGCCAGGCAAAGTCTCGCCGCGGCTCCTGCTGCAGCGCGACCTCTTCCTCGGGCTCGGGCAGTGAGCGGTGATCAGGCAAAGGGATCGGAGCGGCTCTCTATGCCTGGGGCAGCACGTCGCAGCTTCCAGACGCGCTCACAGTGAAGCGCTCTCGATCTTGCGAATGGGCCTGTGGTGGTGATGGCCCCTAGTTGAGCGCGGCTTCAGTCAACTTGAAACGGGACCCCGCTAAGCTCCGGTACACGCACACAGCGTCGCAGAGTCGCGCTAGGGGGAACGAAGCAGTCTCAGGATATGCAGGCTTTCACGAAGGTGCCCAGACACAAGCCACTGCGGGGTAAAGATGGTCCTTGGAAACTTTTATATCCCTGTGTTTCCGCAACAGGAGGCCAGCTCTCCTCAGGCCCTTGGAGACTTTTTTTCTTCAGGACACAGCACACAGCAAAGTCCTTCTTGCAAGCAGGGGGGACACAGCACACAGACCCTTGTCCTCTCCTCAGCAGAAACAGCAAACTGCAGGCCAGCCCCAGACACACAGCAAGGGCAGTTCTTCTCCTCAGTCTCTTCAGCTGATCTTCTTTGGCAGAGATTCCTCTTGATCACGAAGTAGTGTAAATTACAGGGGTTTCAGCTCTCATTTTTATACCCCAAAAGTCTTTGTTCTCTATGTGTCAGGGGTCCTGGACCCAGTCCAAACCAGTTCTGGGTGCACTCTGCCAGTGCACAACTTCTTCCTTTGTGAATCTGGGCCAGGGTTTTCAGACGCACCGCAGGAGGTGGAGCCAGTCTTTTGTGGAAGGCAGGCACAGCCCTAGTCAGGGACAAATACTACTCCTCCCACCACTCCAAATGCATATTGGCCTATTCAGCTCAGGCTGACTCACCCAGACTCCTGGTGCCACCCCAGCCCCTGTCACTCCAAAGCCAGACAGTCAATCCACAACCAGGCAGAGGCACACAGAAAGGTTGAACAAGAAAATAGTCACTTTCTAAAAGTGCTATTTTCAAACACAGAATTTAAAAACCATCTTTACTAAAAGATGTGTTATCAAATTCTGAGTTCAGGGATACCAGACTCCAATTTTCTATCTTACTCCTATGGGAAGATATGCAGGTAAAAATGGTACACAACATTCCCCATTCTGTCCTATGGGCTTGTAGCCTTTCAATAGTGAAAAACGAAATTGGCAGTATTTCACTATCAGGACATGGTACACACACCAGTACATGTCCTACCTTTTACATACACTGCACCCTGCACAGGGGGGTACCTTGGGCCTACCATAGGAGTGTCCTATGTGTAAGAGAAGGGAAGGGTAAGGCCTGGCAAGTGGGTACACTGGCCAGGTCAAAATGGCAGTTAGCAAACTGCGCGCAGGCACTGCGGTGGCAGGCCTGAGACATCTCTTTGGGGCTACTCAGGTGGGTGGCACAATCAGTGCTGCAGGCCCACTAGTAGCATTTGATTTACCAGCCCTGGCACATGTAGTGCACTTTACTAAGGACCTACTGGTAAACAAATATGCCAATCAGGGAGAACCAATCACAATATCAATCTATACAGGGAGCACTTGCACTTTAACACTGATCAGCAGTGGCAAAGTGCCCAAAGCATCTAAACCAGCAAAAGCGAAATCCAGCATCAAAAACACAGGAGGTAGAGGCAAAACGTCAGGGAAAACCACGCCAATAATGCCAGGTCTAACACTGGCTATTAGAAATTGGGTTTCTGGTTGGCATAGGTATTCACCCTGTCCAAACAGGAACCAAAATGCTAGTCAGGGTAAGTCAAATACACACCATAAATTAACCTGTGCTCACCCTCTGGTAGTTTGGCAAAGAGCAGGCAGGCTTAACTTAAGAGGCAATGTGTAAAGTATTTGTTCAACACTTCAAACAGTAACACAGTGAAAACACCACAAAAATACTCCACATCAGTTTAGGAAAATAGCTTATATTATTATGAACAACAAAAGACAAGAAGGACAAAAATACAATAAGTATAACCAGATTTATGAATTTTTAAAGATTAAATTGAAATATAGTGCTTAAAAGCTTAAACGCCAACCAGGGCCATCAGGTCGCGCTTGACCAGGACAAATCTGAAAGTTCAGGCCAACCGCGATGGAGCACGGGTGGATACAGGGACCATCCTTGGCCCGCTGAAAAGTATCTTAGATGTGTTGTTGACGGGGCTGAGATGCAAGAGGCAAAAGGCGATGTGTCACTGTGGAAGCAGAGGATTGTAGGTGCTGCATCGTTATCGAGCTGTGGAAATTGAGAATGAATTGTTATCGAACCGCAGGATGTAGGCAATGCATCAGGAACTGGAAGAGAGGGGTCATGCAGCTGGTGGCGCAATGGTTTCGGTCCTTGAGGCGATGCGTTGAGGGAGATTCAACGGTTCAGATCGGCGAAGCAGCATTAGTATGTGGATTCTGGATGTAGCAGCACTTTATATCCACTTCCAAGCGCCCAGGCCTGGATTGGCCCCACTTGGCAGAGCAAGACTTGCAGCACGCAAAGTCCAAGTGCTGTTGCAGCTTGATGAAAAGTCTTTTATGTCCCTGAGACTTAAAACAGGGGGTAATTTAGCATGCCCATGGAGCCACTCTGGGTTCAAGTGAGAGTGAGTCCAGTCCTTCCTCAGCAGGGCAGAGGGTAGCAGGAAGCGGGGCAGCACAGGAGAAAAGCAGTTCTTCCAGAGCAGTTGTCCAGCAGAGGTGCAGTCCTTGTAGCAGCAGAGCAGCTCCTTCTCCTGGCAGAGTTCTTCACGGGTCCAGTAGTGTACTGAAGTGGTAGGGTCAGAGACTCAGTACTTATACCCAATTGGGCCTTTGAAGTGGGGGTGACTTCAAAGAGGGGCTTTGAAGTGCACAGAGGTCCTCCCTCCCAGCTCTGGCTCCAGACTCACTCCAGGGGGGTATGTAGCCCTTTGTGTGGGGACAGGACACAGCCTACACAGGTGTGTCAGCTCCTCCCTCCCATCCTGCCCAGGATGACCCATCAGGATGTGGATGACCCACCAGTCATATCTTAGCTCCCTCTGTGTGTGGCTGTCTAGAGGGAATGCACAAAGTCCCGATGTCACCCACCCCAGACGTGTATTGGAGGCAAGCTGCAGGCACACAGGGCTAGGAGCAGAAAAATGCCATCTTTCTAAAAGTGGCATTTTTAAAGGGTTAATGATAAATTCAACTTTACCAGCAAAGAAGCAAGCCCGATGATGAAGCATGTCACAATTTTGTGAGTGAATACAGTATTTTATCACTAAGCACGTGCCACCTCTCTCTAACAGAATCATACACACTACTCCTCTCTGTGTGTGTTATAGACTTCAAAGGGAAACCAGAAGGTCCCCTCCACTTCAAAGGCACAACTGTGTATAAATACTGGACCTCAGACACCACCAATTTAGTAAATTTCTGGACCGGTGGATACTCTACCAGGAAGAAGGACTGTAGTGATGCTACAAGGACTGCTACTCTGCTGGATGGCTGCTCTGAAGGAACTGCTGCCCTGCTGCCTCCATGACTAGGTGAGAAGGACTGGACCTGCATCGCTTGAACCCAGAGTGACTCCAACGGCTAGTTGGCTGGCCTCCTGATCTGAAGCCTCAGGGACATAACAGGCTTCCAACAACCTTGCACCTGGACTCTGCCATCTGTAAGTCTACCCTGCCAAGTGGTGCCACCCCAGTCCTAGACCCTTGCAAGTGGGCTTAAGGTGCTCTGCCAGCCTCTGTGGATCTAGTGGAATCAATGCATCTTTTCTGCTGCGCGACGCAACCCTGAGTAAAACTGTAACATCTCTATTGCTGCGTGGATTGGACCCATTGCAACAACCTGCATCGCCACCACAGCCCACATCACCTTTGGAACAGCTACTGTGTGATGTATTCTCAGTGCAGGACCTCGTATCTTCCCTTCGACAGCAGCCTCTAGATGATGCCGGACTTGGCATTGCAGCATCGCAGCTCCTCAGAACCGATGCATCGCCCCCACTGTGTGACGGATCCTCGACTTCAGACTTCGCATCGCAGTCCTTCATTGACGGGATCTTCGCCAATGACGCGACAGGACCTCGCACCGCAGTCTTGCCGCATCACGGAATCTACGCATGACTTTTTCTCTGTAATGCATCTTCTGCATGGAACATCGCAATGCTCTGCAACCAGAATTTAGGATACTTTGTTCTGCGGGTCTAACCGGGTCCCTGTCGCCGGCCAGCACTCCATTGCTGTCAGCCTGAACTTGTGACTTTGTTCTGGTCCAGCATGACCAGATATCCACACTTGGCGCTTTACATCTTTTGGCGCTATTCTTAGTAAAATCTTTACAATTGAATATCTCCAGTTCTACTGATTAGATTTTTGTCATTTTGGTCTTTTATTATTTATTAAAAAAATCTCTATTTCAAGTCAAATATAACTTTATTTTGGCACAAGCCATAAATGTGTACAATACATTTGATAAAAATGCAGCAATAAATATAATTCTTTAAAAGGGAAAAAAACACATAATAGCAGCATACATTTATTAAAACCACAGATAATGCAGAGGTGTTTTGAATATAAACACTCAATAGTGCAAATTCCAGCATAAGAAAGGATTACAATGACCCATTATACCCCACAGTTGTAGTATCACAAAGCTTCCATGGCTTTTCTTCTTTTCGCCCACATTAAACCCAAATATTTTGCAACTGCACAGGCGTACAAGGGACAAGAATCAGCTTTCAAGATCCTCAAGGCAGCACGATGGCTGGAAGTGCCCAATTGTCCACCAATGGGTGCTAGCCATGTGGAACGAAACTGAGCATAAGGAGGGCATGCAAATTGCACATGCAGCACAGATTCATTCTGTTCATCACAGGAAGGACAAACAGTGGAAGCTGAGCCCGCCCACTTTGCTACAAATGACTTCAGGGGAAGTGACCCCACTCTAAACTGATGATAGATTTTCCTGTCTAGCAGAACAATGATCAGATCCCAATAGTGCTCTAGACCATGAGTGGACTTAAAGTCCAAATATCCCTCAGTCACGGTGGCTCTAGCAACTTTTTGTTCCTCCCTTTGTAAAGTATATCACCAGTAGTGTTTCTTCATTACTCCCTTAGAAGGAATTTAGGCTACAGATGGATGCAATCAGAAATCATTAAAGCCCAAAGAAAGAAAAAGCGTTTTGGTTGAAAACAAGCAAGGAATTTTATTAAATCTATCAGCCTTAATGATATCTTCAAGGGCAGCTGTATAATGATTCAAGCTGCATAATGCTCCAACTCTGGGGTACCCCGAGTTCTTCATCAAAATTGCAATGGGCGTAAGGATACCTTAAGTGCTACTTTTTTTAAGCCCATGTCCAGTGAAAGAGGATACAGCGGAGTGCTAGATGGAAGTGAGACTAATGATCTTACAAATATGTTCTCAGAACTCTCCAAGTCAATAATATCAGTAAAACCCCATAACTCAGCGCCATATAGGGCCGCTCCTAGGGCCTTAGCCTCGTAGACATGAAGAACTGGTGCAATAGGCTTAGTAAAAGAGGTACGATGCTCTTTGAGGATTGAACCAACAATCTGTCTGTGTTTAATGGATGCCATGTTAATGTGTGTTAATATGTGGTCACCTTGACATATTGGACGAGTTTGATGCCCAAGTAATCCAAGGATTCGACCTTCTCCAATGTCTTGTCCCCTGATATTAGACACCCTTTAAACTTTTTGTGATGAGTGAATACAATACATTTCATTTTGGCTATATTGATCTCTAATCCGTGCGCCAAACAGACAGTGCCAAAACTATTAAGGAGTTTTTGCAGGCCACTCAGGGTTTTTCGAGACCAGAAGAATATTATCAGCGAATAAAAGGATAGGTGTGTTGGAATTAGCTATGAAGGGAGCATCAGCAGGAATCTCAGATAGAAAGTGTACTAAGCCATTTGAATATAAAGAAAATAGCCTGGAGGCCAATACGCAATCTTGGCGACCTCCTTTCAATACTGGAATCCCATTGGTCAATTGGCCATGAGTTCCCTATCGCACATAAGCAAAACTCTTATCATGTAACCGGATAAATAAAGATAAAACATCGTGGGGCATAACCCATCGCCTTAAGAGTCTGCCACAGCCTATAATGGGGGTACTAAGTCAAAAGCAAATTTTAGATTGGTAAAGGCAACATATAAGTTGCCCACGTCGGTCAATACAGTCTTCCAATAGATTATAATAAATTGGAAGACCTGGTCAATAGTAGATGTTTTTGCTCAGAACCCAGGTTGTAACGGACTTATAATATAATTCTCTGTAATCCAGTGCTGAACTTTTGCTATCACCATGCAACAAAACCTTTTTTGTATACAATCAATTAGGCTAATAAGCCTATAATTGACCGGAAGGCTCTTATCATCCTTTTTGTAGACTGGTATCACCTCAGCACCCTGCCACAAATCTGGAATGGGAACACCCATAGCAATGGCGTTTGCAAAAATGAATATGTATTCGGCCCAGGCACCTATATTGTGTAAAAAAACATCTACCGGTAGACCATCAGGGCCTGGAGCCCTCCCTCTCGTAAAGGTGGTCAAGGAATTAATAACATCTGCTAGGGAAAACGGTGTGGTCAAAAGGCTACTGTGCAACAAAGCTCCCTCATAATAGGTAGAGACACCATCTTGATATAAAACTGAAAATGGATATACCAATCGGAAGAGGAAACGTGATTCTGAGGCTCAAGGTCTGATGTATTCTCGTGCCTGGCAACCAACTTCCAAAAGCGTGAGTGGTCTTTAAATAAGCACGCATCCACTAGATCTTTCCATCCCATTCTTTCTTAGCTTTGACCATATTAAGCTTGTAGGTCTTTCTAGTAGCAGAGATCAGGGCAGTATTTTTCGTCTTTATAGCCTTGGCCAAGGAACTACTTGAATGCTTACACTCCTTGTTAAATTTGCAACAACCTGTCGACATTTAAGGCGGTGCCTATCAGGCGTGTGCACAATGTCAAAAGTGCTAATAAGAGGCAAAAAATGAATCCTCCTCTGCCATAAGTTTGGTATCATTTTTGTGAAGTGGCTCGAATGTAGTTTTGAGATCCCAAGAGAAATTTGAGCACATCTGGTAATTATCCAGAAAAGCCTCAAGGGATTGAATAGTCGCAGAGGCAAGGCCACCCTTGACCCCTCTTGCATAGATATTTAAAAATGCAATGCTTCAATTCCTACCCATACTAAGTTCAATGCCTAGGACATCCGGGCTATCAATTTCTAATTACTGGATCTTGCAATTTAAGGAAGACTTCATCCAAATTGTTAACCCACCCACGGGCCTCCCAAACTTACTTAGCTTGGCTGGAGTATGGTAAGTTAAATAACCCAATTTAAATAAAGGTACAGTACACCAAGTTTTTTTAAATAGGCCTATATCGTAGTTATCGATGAATTCACACCAATGGGGTTGCATCAATTTGGCCCTACAGCCTGCCACATTCCAACAGACAACTGATGTCAATGATGCAAAGCGGGCCATCAGAGTGACCACCAGATGTTTGAGAGATACCCTCCAAATTATTGGTTACATTACATTCATCACTAGGCACAGTTAATTATCTGACAGCATGTGGCGGGCTAGCTGGATCCATTGTGGCTTTTACCTGAGAATCAATGTAGATAATAGGTGGTTGTGGAATAACCTCCAAAGCTTGTCTTGTATTGCATACAACGCAGGGTGATATTAGTTCGCTGCCAACTAAAGGTGGGCCAGTTAAGCCCATCTTGGCTAATGACTGTTAGTCCAGAGATGTAACATTGTTAAATATAATCATCAAAGGACTATGAGATTGAACACAGCATTAGGGGCTAGAACTAGTAAAGTTAATGCCATCTAGAGTAAAACCGCTGGTAGAAACTACTGGGGCTAAAGCATAGGAATCCTTACAGGGAGGAGAACTCCCAGGGTCCACCCTTGATTGATATTGAAAATTCAAAGTGATACCAGTGCCTTCCAACTGTCAATCATTATTACTCTATTTTTCTAACCCTGCTGTGAGTTCCTTTTGTGGTGTGTTTTCACTGTGTTACTATTTGAAGTGTTGCACAAATATTTCACACATTACCTCTGAGTTAAGCCTTATTGCTCTGGGTCAAGCTACCCGAGCATTGAGCACGGGTTAATTTAGGGTTTGCTTGAGACTTCACCCTGAGAAAAATTGTGGTTGCTGCTTGAGAAAGGTTTTGCCTCCCTCAACCAGTAACACAATTTCTTACACTGGTGTTCAGCAGTGAGGATTTTTTTGAGCAGTGTGTTAGAAACTGGGTCTCTGGTTGGTATAGGTATACAACCTGGCCAAGCAGGAACCACAATCCTAGTCAAGGTAAGTCGGTAACACACTTTAAATTAACCTGTGCTCACCTCTGGTAGCTTGGCACAAAGAAGTCAGGCTTACCTTAAGAGGTAATGTGTTAAGTATTTGTGCAACACTTAAAACAGTAGCAGTGAAAACACCACTAAAAGACTCCACACCAGTTTAGAAAAATAGCTTATATTTTTTATAAGTAAAACAAGACAAAAAACCAATAAGTAAAAGTCAAGATATGAATTTTTAAAGATTAAACAGTTTTTGTAGTGCTTAGAAACAAATAGCAGCAACCGGGGCTATCCAGCCACGTTTTCCCGGGCAAATAGAAAGGTTCTGGTCGACCACGATGGAGTGCAGATCAGATACAGGGACCAGCCGTGGCCCCCTGAACAGTACCTTGGATGCATGGACACCGAGGGATATGCATGGAACAAAGGAGGTGATGCTACGTTGCAGATCCCGCAGATGTAGGTATGCATTGGTTCGTAGCTCTGCAAAGTCGAACATGAGTCAAGTCAAGATGCGATGGACATTGGGGTGATGCGATGTAGGCAATGTGAGCAGCACAAAGCAATGTGTTGGAGCTGAGCCGCACAAATTCGAAGATAGGTCAAAAACAGGGGACGATGCGTTGCACAGTCGGCGATACTGTGTCCGTGGTACATGCAGGAGCGGCGATGCATCAGTGTCGAGAGAAATGTGCTGGCTCCATTCAGCGCAACCTCATCGATGTGTGGATTTTCTGAGTTGCAGCACTTGATACTCACTTCAAATGGTCTAGGACTGGATTGGCACAACTTGGTAGAGCTGGACTCACAGCAGACAGAGTCCAGGTGCTGGTTGCCAGATGAAGAAAGAAATTTTTGATATCCCTGAGACTTCAGAAATAGAAGGCAAGCCAACAAGCCCTTGGAGATACTTTGTTTCTGGTAGAGATGCAGGTCCAGTCCTTCTCACTCCCAGGCAAGAGGCAGCAGGCCAACACAGCAAAGCAGTTCAGCAAAGTGGCAGTCTCCCCAGCAGCACACCAGTCCTTCTTCCTGGTAGAATGACCTCAGTTCCAGAAGTGTTCTGAAGTGGTGGTGTCTGAGATCCAATACTTACACCCTGTTGTGCCTTTGAAATGGGGGAGACTTCAAAGAGAGGCCTTTGAAGTGCACAGAGTCACCGCTCTTCCTACCCTGGCTCCAGACTTACTACAGGGGGATATGTAGCTCTTTGTGTGGGGACAGGCACAGCCTATTCAGGTGTGTCAGGTCCTCCCTCCTCTCCTTCCTAGGATGACCCATCAGTCACACCTAAGCTCCCTTTGTGTGTGGCTGTCTGGAGGGAATGCACAAAGCTCAGATGTCACCCACCCCAGATGTGTATTCAGAGACAGTCAGGGGCACCGAATGTTTAAAGTAAGAAATTACCACTTTTCTAAAAGTGGCATTTGCAAACTTCCAACCTAAAATCCACCTTTACCATAAGTTATGATTTTAAATTGTAAGTCCCAGACACCAACCTGAAATGTCTATCATTTCCCAATTGAAAATTACACTTATAAAATGTAATGAGGTAATCCCAATGTTAACCTATTGTAAAGATAGGCATAGCAGTAGTGAAAAATGAATGTAATTGTTTTTCACTACCAGGACATGTAAAACTTATAAGTGCATGTCCTACTTTTTTAAATACACTGCACCATGCCCTTAGGGCGGTGTAGGGGTGACTTTTATGTCTTAAAAATGAAGGTTTGGGCTTGGCAAGAGGGTAAACTTGCCAGGTCGACATGGCATTTTAAATCTGCACACACAGACTGCAATGGTGGGCCTAAGACATGTTTAAAGGGCTACTGAAATGGGGGGGGGGGCACAATCAGTGCTGCAGGCCCACTAGTACCATTTAATTTACAGTCCCTGGGCATAGGTAGTGCACTTTATAAGTAAATCAATTTTGCCAATTGTAGATGAACCAATGTAACCATGTTTTAAGTAAAGAGCACATGCACTTTAGCACTGGTTAGCAGTGGTAAAGTGCTCTGATTCCTACAGCCAGCAAAAACGAAGTCAGCAAAAACAGGAGGTCAGAGGGTAAAAATGTAAAGGAAACTACGCCAAAGACGCCAGGTCTAACACGGTGCCTTACAGCAATTTTGTGGTGTCGTAGGGATTCTGCACATACACAGAGCTATGCACAGGATATTAGGACCTCGGAATGTGGTGGTGAGCCAACCATAAACCTTAGCACCTAACACCCCAACCCGACTAGCTGTAGCGTCTCATTAGCAACAATGCTACCAATGATTAGACAACCCAGAACACGGTATCTCTCTCTCTCAGGACTCACAGTAGCAAGAACACCCTTTCATAACTCACTCATACCTGTCCACAACACGCGTAAGAAGAGACACTGTATAGTTTAAAATGTTTATTTCAACTAACGTGCTCTAAGATACAGTACACGTGCCAGTACTATCAGCATAATGCATAATGATAACATAAGCAGCATAGTTACAACTCCATAGAATACAAACGGGGAAAGCATTTCATAAAGCAGTGGATATAGGGCTAAATGACCTTACCACCCTCCTGGTGCTAGTAGCTAGTTTATTATAAAAATAGAAGACCTCTGGGCTTTGACTAGCGAACCTCCATACCTCAATATCTAGATGCAAGTTTTACATCATCAGATAAGCACAGCTCTTCTCTCTGGAAAGGTTTTTCTCCAAGTGTGTCTAACAGTGAAAAACACAATATTAAAAGCACATGAATTTCTCCAGGGCAGCTGTACATAGAGTGTTATGTCTAAGTGCGAGGGACTGGCCAAATCAGCAGGAACAAGGGACGTTGTTTTTCGACCTTGTACATGGTGTGCAGACGTAGCCCAAAAGGGAACAGGAGAAAAGGTGAAAGATAGAAATGCAGACAGTGCTAAAATAGCCAGGCAGAAGAAGAGGCTTGAAAAACAACGGCACAAAGTAACGGGTGCAAAAAGGCCTCATGGCAGCTAGGCCTAAGCCAACGTAGCAAGGCAGACCAGGAGGCCACAAACCACACGACACCCTCCCCTGGTCAGTCCATCGTCCAAGAAGATGACAGAGTTCAAATAAACTGAGCAGAACAGAACGTATGTTGGGAAGCAAATCCCAGGAAGGACATCAAAGGGGAGATGGGAATAGAAAAAATAAAAAAATAAAAATAGATATATATCCAGCGAGGCAGGTCGCAGAAAGTGAAAGCCCTCTCAATCCAATAGAGTGTAAGTGCAGAAAAACGCCACACCTTGGGAAGAGGACATCATTGGAATCGTCGGAAAAAAGCGACGCCATCCAGTCAAGTAAATCAAAGCTGCAGTCATGTTCCTCGCAAGACGGAGCAGCGAACAGCATTGCGGGACAACTTGCGTGATACTCAATATAACTCCGTTGTAGGAGATTCCGAGCAGCCGCCCAGATATCCCATTGTGCCAAAATCCCCAGTGCAGCCGCACGCGCCATGTAGCCTGCAGCGGAACAGTCCCGTTCATTGGCCTCTAGGGGACCCACCAACTGAACAAAATCCGGAACAGACAAAGACGTATTGGAGAGGCAATAATCCATGGCCCACAAGAATGGACATCTGATGCAAGACATCACAGGTTGCACGCAAGTGAAATACGCAAAGCGAAAAGAAAGTGTATAGGACACACTCATCGTCGCCAACGACAGGACGCCGAAGCCAGCGAGGATGCGTTCACGGAGCATCTGGAGCCGACCTGGCTCGAGAAGGGCCCATGGAGGTGCAGCCATTGCGTAGTAAACAGACCAACAGCAGGACACCAGCCGCCAAGGCGAGGATCAGTGGAAAGCCACCAAAGACGCTGGAAAAGATGGAATGAATAAAAGCCGGTATTACACCAAACATAGTTTGAAAAGAGGTCACTAGGCCAGAGCCCACAACTTTAAAAAAGTGCACCAGACCTTCAGTGCGGGACGCATTAAAAACACGGTGAATCAGTTCACCGAAATGTTGTGGGAGGTTAGTGTTCAAAAGGGCCTGTATTTCACTGTGGGTACTTGCCACCTGGAGAATGAACGTCTCCCGGGCAGATGTGAGCATAACCTCCTGGTTCAATAATAGTGCCTTTATTCTGCTCAATTTATTGAAATCCGCCCTCAGAGTAGGAATGGAAGGCCACACAGAACTATCTATGATGTCGTGCGGGGGAGGAAAAAGCACATTTTTGCAGCAGACAACCCTGTGGGAAACGGTAACAATATATGGTATGCCGGCCAGCAGGCCACAGCAGTCTTGGTTATTTAAAAGCAAATAGCTACCATTAGCAAGCACAGTGAAAGTAGGAGAAATAGCAGGAGCTGGAATACCCTTTAACACACAAACAAGATTCGGAGCCGAAACGTTACAAGCTCCGTGCAACTTAATGTGTTTGCAAATAAGGGAATGACCCACAGTTGAATCACATGACTCCCCCGTGAGAAAAACCTCCCTCCCGTCTCTAAGGCATTTAAACATGAATGGCAGGGACCAAAGTTCATGCAGGAAGGCACTACCCAAAGGCTGGAAACGGCCTACAGGATAATGCTTCATGCACGAAATAAATTCAAACAATGAAAAAGGCAAAGCGATAACCCCGTGTACTAGCCACACAGCAGAATCCAATTCAGCAATAGAGAATAGTAAGGGCTCTATCTTTTCAATATGTAACAGAGTGTATGCTGCATCTTTCATGGACATGAACCGCTGTTTCTCAGTCAAATTAAAAGGTGAAAATAAGGCAGAGGTGTTAAAAAATTGCCAAGGAACTTTCCCCATTTTAAGTGTTTGCAAAGTCCATGCAAACTGCATTACTGAACGCAATTGATTTTGACCATGATACAACACAGAAACATCATCTTGTACAATATCAACAACAGAGGAAATAATATTCTCTAATGTGTAAATGCGGGAAGACAGGGTATTAATACTATTGTCAACAACAGCAAGCACCTTTTCCAAATTTGCTTGATCGATTTCCCGCAGACGGGAAGCAGCTTCAATTTGCAAAAGCTTCCAGAGTTCATTATAAGTTTCATAAATGAATCTCTTAGGTCGAGGACCACGAGGCCCCAGAACAAAATCGGACAGATCAATGTTGCCCGATAGGAGCGATAAATGTTGTTTAACAGAATCTAGGGAAGAGTGCTGCAACCACTGTTTACATAATTTACCAACAAAATATGTCGTCACAGTACGAGAGTCAGAAAACCGTGGATCAGGCCTATCCTGTTTGTAACCAGGAACTGAGTCATGAAAACGCAATTGACAGGCATTAGATGCAATGGGCCAAGCCAACCAGGGTGACTGAACCAACGTAGAGACATTAAACGAATTGTTCAGAAACAAAACCTGCAATTCGGTAAGGGACATATTAAAGTACAAGCTTTTATTGGGAGTGGAGGACAAGACAGGAAAGGATGGGGCATTCAATTGTTTGGACGTAGCCAAGCCCCAACATGTCGTTTGATAGACGGTCTGATTTAAAAATAGAATTTGGGCTGGGATGAGGCAAGCATGGTGCAAGGCTTCTGTGCCCTGCACCTGCCATGCTTTTGTGCCCCAAATAGATTTTAAATCTATGGTGTCACGCCAGTGTTCATACCCACCGACAGCCAAGGCGCTTAAAAAGGAGCCTGAATATAGCAATTTTGTATGGGTCAACATTATTTTCTGTGTAGAGGAAGTGTTTAATTTAAAGAAATAGGACCCAGGGTTCGATCTGTTAAAATCGGTAAAATAAGTAAACTTATTTCTAAGCGTGTGGGAGCTGCCTGGCAAAGGAGTCGGACAATGTTCCCACTGGGTGTAATTAAAAAGACCCCGAAGGGTACTGGGTTTATGGAGAAAATGGTTGCCCCAATGCTGGTAACAATACAAATCAGCATAACTTGCAGAATTCATGTACAGATCTTCAGCATGAAAAGCAGCATAATATTTCAAATCAGTAAATAATGCTTCAACTGCATGCACATCCCAATCGTCAGAATGAATATTACTTTTTACGACATCACCCATTGAAACACGAAGGACATTTGGTACATTAATAATTTCGGTTGGTCCATGAATTTGAAAATTTACCGCATCCCAAACGATGCCATCAGCAACTGGAAAAGCTGAAATGTTCACAAACGTGTGGTCTCGCTTCATGATGTGAGATGAAGAATGTGGAGCCAAAGTTCCAGCGACAGAGTTCACCACAGAGCGTTCTGGCAAATAGTGTCCATTGATGAGCAGAAAAAACACGGTGACAAAGCCAATAGACATGAACAAAAAAATCAGGAAAAGTACCAACCAGATGTATGTCCATGTGGGGATCAAAAAATTGTCTCTGAACCAGGATACAAGAATGCTAAATTTGGACGGGACAAGTGACGAGGTGGAATCCGAGTCAAAGGAATAACTTGTTGGGCTCAGTGGCGTTGTTGGTAGGTGTGCCACCAACTCGTTAGCGGGATATGTATACTCAGACTCGTCATTGCAGGGGGAGTCGGGGTAGTCGAGTAAGCGATCAGGCAAATCTACCATCTCGATGGCAACATCAGTGACCGTTCGGGCAGGAGAGCCACAAACATTCGTCCGGGAAATGTCAGGACAAGAGACCGCTGGTGTAACACTATTCAGGATCGGCCAGATGTTGTAGCTTGACATTTTCCACTGAGATGTATCTGTTCTCTTTGCGACCAGGAAGCGGAGGTAAGATGACTGTACGAGTTCCCTTCAAGCCAAGGACTGGAACCGGTGCACGATAAGAGGGGCCGAATTCTTTTTGTTCTCCACCTTCTCTCGAACCAGATCTCCAATCTTCGGAAGCCAGCCGGCAACCGGAATCTGCAGTGCAGCGTCTGTGGCTGAAGGTAAATGTGCAATTGCAAGTTTGTCTCGGGCTTCTTGTAAGTCCTGTAACATAGTAGAATGGTTATCTACATCAAAGATGGCGGATTGCGCCGCCATGTCTAGACCATCAAGGTCAGGCACAAACATTCTTATGCCAAAGAGCATTTCGTATGGGGTCCGCCCACCCAGAGGTCTTCTCGGGAGATTATTAAGTGCACGATGTACGGTATACAAGTGGGCCAGCCAGTACCTAAGACTCTAGCTGTCAAGGATTGCTTTAAGTCACGGTTCATTCGTTCAACAATCGAATTGCCCTCAGGCCGATATGGTGACGAAAACTTCACCCGCACCCCCAGTGAACCCATTGCGTCCTTGTAAGCCTTAGAGGCAAACGCTGGACCTTGGTCAGAATGGAAGGTGCCACAGGCGAAAATTCCCACAAAGACACGCAAATCCCTTATGACATTTTGAGCGTCAGCACTCCGTTGTGGCCAGACCCAGATGAAACGTGTGCACGAATCCACTGCAACTAAGATATATTTATATGCAGTGTCTGAAGAGAATGGACCGCAGTGATCCAGGTAAACACACCCAAAAGGTCTGTTTGAAATGCAGAGCGGGGTCTGTGGTGGCCGTGTAACCGTAGAAGGCTTAATCTGCTGACAAACGTCACAAGAAAGCACATAAGTACGGGTTTGTTTGTATAAACCACGCCACCAGTAACGCTGCTGCAAGATGGAAACTGTCGCAGACACCCCAGCATGAGCCGAAGCCATGCCTTCGTGTGCTGCAGTAATCAAGGAAAGTCTGCGGTCCGCGTTGGGAATCAGCCGATCACCAACGTCTGGAATTCTTACATAAGGAGCCTGTTCGGGACCTAATTGATAAGAGTATTTGGAAGGGAAACCTCGTGGGTAATTAGCACCTTCCTTTGTCGCAGCAATAGCTGCTAGAATATCAGAATCTATTTTAGACATGGATCTGGTAACTGATGCGACTGAGCACGTGGCTACTGCTGATTTGGCAGCTTCGTCTGCCAAACCGTTACCGACAGCGTGTGCACCCACACGCTGGTGGCCAAGGGTGTGAACCACCTGTGTGAGGGGCAGACGCTGTTGCAAATCTGCCACTCGAACCCAAAGCATTTTATGCTTGATTGTGCTGCCTTTTGCATCTCTATAGTCATTTTGTGACCAAAAGAATAGATTGTCATTGTAAGACTGGACACAGTAGTAAGAATCGCATACAATAAGAGTGGTCACATCCGGACTAGCGAACTCAAGTGCGAGCACCAATGCGCGCAGCTCAGCCAATTGTGCAGTACTGTCTATGCACTACAGTTGATTTGAACTTTCCGTTCACAAAGGTACCTGCAACAATAGCACATGCGGCTGAATAAGCATGCTTGGAACCCGTGGCCGGTTGTGCCGAACCATCGTTATAGATAATACATTCGTATTCCTCAAGCGGTAGCAAGGACAGAGGAGGAGGATGAACGAATTCATACTGTAAAAACTCCTGAGTCTGAAGAGAAGAATCAAAAATAAAAGTGACATCTGGAGACGTCAAAGATGTTGCCCATTGAATCCAACGGGGGTGCAAAGCTTTAGAGTTCGGAACACTTGCGTTCGTCACTGCCTCTAGGGCAGGATAGGGTGTTACCACCAGAATGCGTTTTCCCTGTGCCAGTGCGCGTTCCTTCAGAATCGCCATCTGCACTGCAGTCAAAACTTTCTCCACAGAGGAAAAGCGCATTTCTGCAGAAGTGTATAGATGTGATTTGTATGCAATCGGTACTGTGTCACCTTCGTTAAAGGTCAAGTACTTGAAACCCACTGCCCCTGGAATTATTCTAATCACCAGGTTGGTGTGGTTGTCACGAGTCAACAAGTATTTAGACTCAAGTAAGTCTGTCTGCAAAGACTGCAGAATGAAGGAATGCTCCGGAAGCCAGCATGACTTCGAAAAGTTAGGTTGTATCAAGGCATACAGTGGCTTGATACGCTGGGCATATTCGGGAATATAAGTACGCCCGAAGTTCAGAAAACCCAGTAAAGACTGAAGTTTCTTCAGAGTAGTAGGAGGGCACAGAAGTGCACATTTCTCCAGGAAATGGGGGCTAAGCCCTTACCTTCATTGTTGAGCTCATAGCCCAAAAACAAAACGGTAAATTCAGCAATGTGAGATTTGGCAAAGTTAAACTTGTAAACTAGAACCGCAAATTCTAGAATAATGCGGTCCACTCGGGAAAGATGCGGGAATAATTCGTTGTCTGTCAAATAGATATCATCGACGTACGAACACGCATCTGGGTCTATGCCGTCTAACAAAGAGACAACACGGGCAGCGAATACACCTGGACTATTCTTGTAGCCCATAGGTAAACGCCTGAATTTGAATAATTTAACACCGGAGGTAAAAGCGCTCCATTGGCTACTCTCCGGGGCTAAGTTGTGCGTGTAGAATCCATTGGATAGGTCAAGTGTAGTTTTATATTTTTTACGAACAAGACTGTCTACTAGCGCAGAACTATGTGTGTTTTGCACCGCAAAGGTCCGACAATGAGAGTTCAAATGCTGGTAATCCAAAACTAAGCGGTATGATCCATCGGGTTTAGAAACCGCGAAAAGGGGATTATTCATCGGTGACACGCATGTTTCAATCACTCCCTGATATTCCAACTGGGTCAGAATTTCGGAAACGGGACCTTTAGCTTCCCGTTTGATGGGATATTGGGGTTGTGGCTGTGGTAGGGACCGCAGAGGTATTTCATGGGGTGGTGATTCTTCATCCCAGCCCACATGGTTGCGGTATAACGCTGGAGCCAGGGACACAGCCCACTCAGCTGCAAGAGCCTCTGCTTTGTCTTTTGGGACATGTCGAGAAAAGCTCGGAAGGATTACCTTCTCCCCTTTACGCGCAGCAAGTACGAATGGGGGCGGCCAATCCGCCTCTGCTAACAAAATGTCGTACGAAGAGGTCAGATTTTCCCCAAAAATCCCTTTTATAACACGCTGTATATCACCTTCGATTTGAATTACAATATTATATAATCTGTCAGGGGGAGCCACTCTGGTGTCTGCTGTCTCGACAGTAATGAATGTTTCAGTTGCTGTCGCCTCCACATGAGGACGTAGCGCCTCCCGCACTATGGTAACTTCCGCAGCGCTGTCTAGGAGGGTCACTGCCCACGTCCAATTCAGGAGTCTCGTTCTCACCGTCTGTGGCATATCTCGCTGTTACAGCGGCAACTTTCTTCTTCTGAAACTGTGGGCGAGAACGGTGAAATTCTTCTGCTGTCCCTCTGACCTGTTGTCGAGGTTGGTCTCGTCCCTGTGGAGTCTCTCTATCCTGGCGATCTCCTCCACCAGCCTGCGAAGATGTTGGTGCCTGTGAAGAATGAGGAGAACGCGAATCAGGGACTTGAAATCTCTCTGGAGATTTAATTCTCGCCCTATCGCGCAAATCATATGTGCGTTCAGAAGAGACAGAAACAGGGGATGCACCTCGCGACCATGGCTTCTTCTGTTGCTTACCCTGTTTTTTCAACCTCCAGCTCTTTTTAGTAAAAACTGGCTTCTCATCTTTCTCAGATTGAGTTTTAGGTTGTTGTTGCGATTGTGTTTGCGTTTTAGCAAAAGGCTTAACTCCCAGGCTATTGCGACCAATGGTTTTGTAAGCCAGAGCAATAATTTTCGGTAATTTGCGCGGCTTGTCCGGATCTGGGACTAAAGCCAAAGCATTAGCTACTTGAAAGTTAACTGCATCGCCCTTGACATTCGCAAGGATCAAATCAGCCACTACGTCAAACACTCCCACCAGTCTCATCCCTAATTCCACAGCCGCTTCAGGGCCATGTTCATCCTGAACACGTTTAATTACAGAGGGGAGAACCGTCATGGAAGGAGTGCCGAAACACTTCGCATATACTGCTGCGAATACCCTACCCCAGTTGTTGCAGTCTGCCAACTCGGGGATTAAGTCTTTTGGTAAACTAATCGTCAAAATTCTGTGTTTTTCCACGGAGAGGTATTTGGAAAAACTGCCTCCAGCTGGTCAAATTTTTCTGCAAGCCAATAAGGAAAATCATCCTTATTTTGTGGGCGCTTGCCCATCACCGAATTCACCATGATAGGACTTATGGTTACACCGCCTGCACCAGCTGGATGGGCCGCAACCCCAGGCGGGGCTCCCTGGATGTTGCCTGTAACATATTGTACTAAAGCTCGATGTACTCGTATCAAAGTCGAATGCATATTACGCAGTTCAGCGACTGCAACCGTCATATAACGCGGATGTGGGGTATACCCGGCCAAGACAGGCCAAGTGGCCAGATCAATTGATAAGGGGCCTAAACGAACCGCGGTAACCGGTTGGGGGAGGGCGCCATCAAACCAAACACGGTGTTGCCAAGCCGTGAGCGGTACTTCAAGATTCCTATACGGTCTAGAGTGATTAGGAACAACGGTGGCTTCATATTCATGGAACATATTATCAGTCCCATCCACCGCCGGAAAGGTGACCCAAGAGTAAAATACCTCAAAGTGGTAAGCTGGATCTGCTTGTACCACAAAGATCAAATCGACACCCGCGTCAGGCACTCCATACACTGTCAAGTGAGCCCGGAGCGCTGCGCGGCTATGTGCCGCAATTTGAACAGCAATGTCAGGCTAAAAGTGGCAGCACAATAGAGGGTATTGTTTAAGAAACCTTTTAACAACTTCAAGCTTGAAAGAACCTATAAAAACGTCAATATAGGAGGTATCACCGTCACACACGCTTCCGGAAGCGTCTGTGAAGGGAGTTGTGGACAAGCACAAATACTACTCAAGCGTCTCGCAGATAAGCAGCCCACTCGTTGGTTGCGCCATGTCGTAGGGATTCTGCACATACACAGAGCTATGCACAGGATATTAGGACCTCGGAATGTGGTGGTGAGCCAACCATAAACCTTAGCACTTAACACCCCAACCCGACTAGCTGTAGCGTCTCATTAGCAACAATGCTACCAATGATTAGACAACCCAGAACACGGTATCTCTCTCTCTCAGGACTCCCAGTAGCAAGAACACCCTTTCATAACTCACTCATACCTGTCCACAACGCGCGTAAGAAGAGACACTGTATAGTTTAAAATGTTTATTTCAACTAACGTGCTCTAAGATACAGTACACGTGCCAGTACTATCAGCATAATGCATAATGATAACATAAGCAGCATAGTTACAACATCAGGCGATAAAGGTGGCCGCAACCTGCTTTTGCATCCTTAGATGGCTCAGAAAGATTCTGTGGATGATGCCAGTTTCTACCCAAAGAACTGTAGTCCAGGCTCTTGTCATCTCGCGCTTGGACTATGGCAACATCCTTTTTTTGGGAGCCAATAAGGATGTGACACATAAGCTGCAGGTTGTACAAAATGCTGCAGCCCGCCTACTCTGCCACATTCCAAAAAATGACCCTGTGTCAACTTCTTTACGTGAACTTCACTGGCTTAAGGTTGAAAGCCGTATCAAATTTAAAACTCTAATCTATATGTTTAAGATTAAAACTGGCAAGGTCCCTGAATACTTAAACTCTATTGTCCACCAATATGTCCCGTCACGTTCTCTTCGCTCATCCACTCAAATGAAATACACGATTCCTAGGTATAGATTGTCACATATGGGTGGCAGATCCTTTTCTTGCTTGGGTCCCACCCTGTGGAACTCCCTTCCTCTGCTATTAAGGAAAGAGACCACTTTTGTCCATTTTCGTAAGTCACTGAAAACTTGGCTATTCAATCAATAGTTTCTTCTTCTTTTTGTTTTCTCTTTGGTCCTCTCAGGTTGGCGCCGAGAAACCCTTGGGTAGCTGTGCGCCTTATAAATTAAAAAAAAAAAAAAAACTCCATAGAATACAAACGGGGAAAGCATTTCATAAAGCAGTGGATATAGGGCTAAATGTCCTTACCACCCTCCCCGTGCTAGTAGCTAGTTTATTATAAAAATAGAAGACCTCTGGGCTTTGACTAGCGAACCCCCATACCTCAATATCTAGATGCAAGTTTTACATCCTCAGATAAGCACAGCTCTTCTCTCTGGAAAGGTTTTTCTCCAAGTGTGTCTAACAGTGAAAAACACAATATTAAAAGCACATGAATTTCTCCAGGGCAGCTGTACATAGAGTGTTATGTCTAAGTGTGAGGGACTGGCCAAATCAGCAGGAACAAGGGACGTTGTTTTTCGACCTTGTACATGGTGTGCAGACGTAGCCCAAAAGGGAACAGGAGAAAAGGTGAAAGATAGAAATGCAGACAGTGCTAAAATAGCCAGGCAGAAGAAGAGGCTTGAAAAACAACGGCACAAAGTAACGTGTGCAAAAAGGCCTCATGGCAGCTAGGCCTAAGCCAACGTAGCAAGGCAGACCAGGAGGCCACAAACCACACGACAGTGGTGCACTACCACCCCCACATAAATAAGCCAAAACCAATTTGAGTTTAAACTCTCCCTGGTTGGCTTTTTTGTTTTTTCAAAATTTTCTCTTTGATTGTTGTGCCTAAATCCAGCACTACAAGTATGGAGTTTGAGCTGGTAACGTGGACCCCTAAACTGTGGACCAGCTCAAGGAGTTCTGTAAGGAGATAGGACTTGCAGCCAAGAGTACTACCAGAATGGAGGAACTTGAAAAGGCGCTGAGGTCCTGGGCGGAAGTCCACCAGTTACTTGCCACAGAAACTGAAGGAGATGATGAGATGGATAGGCAAGGAGAGGGTTTGGATCTCAGTCCTGAGAGACAGCAGCCTGCTGAAGGGCTGAACCTGACCCCTGATTCAGAGCTCCATGCCAGAGTAGGGAGCAGTGTATTTTCTCGCAGTTTGTCCCCAGAGGAGTTGGCGGAAAGGAGGGAGGAGAGAGAGTTCAGACTGAAGATTGCCATGGTCAGGATGGAAGAGAAGAAACTGGCCAAGGAGGAAAACTAGCTTTTGAGCCTTTCGGTACTGAAAGGAGCCTTAAGGTGCTGAAACTGAAAGCAAAGCAGACAGATTCAAGCAGCATTGGTGGAAGCATACCTGCAGTGTCTGAAGGAGACAAAAAGGTCTGCATCCCCAAGGATCTGGTGCCCTGCGATGTGGTGGAAGATGATATTACAAATGCTTTTCTGCCTACGAGGTAGCCCTGAGGGTTCACAAGATCCGAGAAGAGCACTGGGGGTGGGGGATTGTGATAACACATGCCTTCAGTGAGGTGGAACACACTGCTTACTTTTAGAGGTTGGGGATCAAATCAGGAACACCTCCATGAAAGCCATCTTGATCAATAAGTTTGGTCTGACTCCTGAAAAGAACTGCCAGAAGTTCAGGGACAGCCAGAAGCTCCCCAACCAGTCCTGGGTGGATTTCTTGGACTACTCTAGCAAGGCACTGAATAGTTGGGTGCGGGGCAGCAAAGTTAAAGACTACAGTGGGTTGTAATTTTGAGAGAGCACGTTCTCAGTATTTGTTTTCTAGAGCTGCGCCAACATCTAGTAGACAGTAAGCTAACTGACCCCAGGAAGCTTGCTGAGGAGGCGGACCTCTGCGCTAGCACCAAAATGTCCAAAAAGGTATCTTCCACAAGGGTGTTCAGGGGTCCAACCAGAAGAAAGAGGGGGGAGAAAAGTTTTAAAGTAAGGAGTTCTCAAAAGGCCCCCAAAATAATCCCAAAGAACAACAGACACAGTCCCAGTTTAAGCCTAAAAAGAAGGGGTTCTTTGACAAGCAGACAGGGAGGTTTGCCCCCAATGCAATGAGGGCTACACATATGGCCACTCCAAGGGTGACACCAAATTTCCCAAGAGGGCACAGCCCTCCACCAGAAGGCAGACACCTGGGTTGGCGAGTGTAGTACTCGGGGAGGAGGTCGTCCCAGTTAGCTTTGGGGAACAGACAGAGGTTATGTTATGTTATGTTATGTTAATTGGAGCTTCTAAAGCGCATATCACCAACTGGTCTCTAAGCGCTGTGAGAGAAGGCACCATAGAAACTCTACTGGGTAGTGTGCCCTAACTAGGCCAAGATTGTGCCCCAGGCTTCTGTGAAAAGGATGGTTTTTAATTTTTTCCTAAAAGGGAGAAGTGCTGGTTCTTTGCGGAGGCCTTCCGGCAACTTATTCCAGAACTGAGGGATCACTGTGGAGAAAGCTCTGCCCCCCTTAGCGGAGCTCAGGAAGCGAGCGCAGGATAGTAACCCAGCATCTGAAGACTGAAGGGAGCGCCCTGGTACATAGGTTACCAAGCGTTCTTTAATATATGCTGGGGCCTGTCCATGAATTGCTTTATGGGCTATACATAGCCCCTTGAATCTGGTTCTCTGCTTCACTGGGAGCCAATGTAGCTGCTGTAGTAGCGCGGTAGCATGGGCCCTCTTAGGGAGCCTGAAAATCAGTCTGGCAGCGTCGTTCATGACTACCTGGAGTTTTGTTAGCTGCTTCTCTGGAAGGCCAACATACAGTGAATTCCTGTAGTCTAAACGAGAGATAATCAGTGCAGTCACTGCCATGCGGAGTGCTGTGAACGACAGAAGGGGGCAAGTTTGCGTAGCAGTCTTAACAGCCCCACGCATGTTCCCACCACGGCAGAAACTTGGTGGGACATGGAGAGTTTGGCGTCTAATTTTATCCCCAGACTCTTTACAACTGGGGCTGGCTTTGGAGTGGGGCCCAGCTCTTGAGGCCAGAATCGGTCACTCCAGGGGTTAGTATCTGTGGTGACAGCCAAAACCTCAGTTTTATCGGGGTTAATTTTGAGGGAGTTAGCTGTCATCCAGTTTATTGTGAACTTCAAGATGTTCTGTATTTGAACATGGGCCGACGGGGAGTTAGCAATCTGGATGATGATTTGGGTGTCATCTGAATAGTTAAAGACTTGGCACTCCATACCAGATAAAGCCGCCACCAGGGGGTAGAGGTAGACGTTGAAGAGGAGGGGAGACAGTGCCGATCCCTGAGGGACGCCGCACATCAGCCCACCAGAATCAGAAACCTGGTCAGCAAGTTGGATCCTTTGCGATCGGTCTGATAAGTAGGAGGTGAGCCATTGAAGTGCTACCCCGTGAACTCCTAGTTCCCCCATCCGCGACAAGAGTAGGCCATGGTTGACCGTATCAAATGCCGCGGACAGGTCCAGCAGAACCAAGGCACATGGTTTTTTGGTATCTGCCATCAGCCTGAGTTCATCCAGAACTGCCAGCATCACTAGCTCTGTGCTGTGGTGAGGCCTAAAACCAGCCTGTTTTGTGTGAAGGAGCTGATTGCTCTCTAGGTGGTGGGTGAGGGTTTTCAGCACATGTTGCTCCAGCACCTTTGGCAGGAGAGGGAGCTGAGAGATAAGCCTAAAGTTTTTGAAATTTGTTACGTCAGCCCCAGATTTTTTCAGTAGGGGTCTAACTCTAGCCTCTTTGAAACTGGTTGGGACAAGTCCGGTTTTAAGAGATCGATTTAGTAAATTGAGGACCTCATTTTCCACCGTGGGAAGTGCCATGCGAAACACCATAGGTGGACAGGGGTCCGCAGGTGAACCTGATTTGGTCCGTGCCATGAGGGGGCACAGAGAGTCGTGATTTAGTTCAGGAAAGGATAAAAGGGGTGTATCGTAGGCAGGAGGCGTAGGAGCCGCCACAGTTAGGATCTGGACAGCAGGGGTTTGGTGGATGACTGCCAGGAGGTCGTTGACTTTGTGCAGAAAGTAAGTCTGAAATTTATTGCAGTCTGTGGGACAACCTAGGGGACTCTGTTCAGGTGACTGTCTTAGCTCTGTTATGATCCGAAAAGTCTCCTTCTGTTTATTCTCGGCGGCCAAGATCCTGGATTCATAGTATTCCGCCTTTCTGGCTATGATGGCTTTTTTGTAGGTGGCAAACTCAGCTTTATATTCGGCGAGAGCACCTGGGTCGTATGTTTTACGCCAAGCTCTCTCAAATCGACGTAGCGTTTGTTTTTCCTCTCTGAGTGCCACATTGAACCAGGGCGCCCCTTTGCCTTTGTACCTCACTCTCTCTCTACGAGCGGGAGCAACTTTGTCAATGGCATTCCTCATCCTAAATATGAGGGACTCGCTTTCCTGGTCAAGGGTACCCTGCACTGGGTCTTTTGGAGCTGAATTACGCAGGATTGTAACCAGAACATCTTCTTTTATTTTCTTCCACCCTCGTAAGACTTTCCATTCTGGGGGGGGAGAGGGAGTCCTGCCTGCAAGAGGGATTGCGCACCTGATCAGGAAGTGGTCGGACCAGGCGCAGGGACTGATATCTGCTAGGCTGACAGAGGGGTCGGTGGTCCAGACTAGGTCGAGGGTGTGACCTTTATCATGAGTGGGGGCCTTAATAAGTTGTCTAAGTTCCAGGGTAGTCAGAGCCTCTTCCAATTGTATGGCATGGGTATCTCTGGGTACTAGGTTCCAGTGTAGGTTGAAATCTCCTATTACCATGAGGTTTTGGTACCGGGAACGGAGGTCGCTCACTAACTCTGTAAAGCGCTCAAGGAATTTGGTAGAGGTTTGAGGGGGGCGGTAGACCACCACTAGGACTAAGCAGGATGTCTTGAAGAGAATCTTAGCTCCCAAGATGTCTGCGCCATCGATGTTATCGGTAACTATTGTGTTTAACACCAGTTGTTTATTATATAACAAAGCAACCCCCCCACCTCTCGTGTCTCCCGTTCTGTTATGCCATAGGGCTGTGTAGTCTGGGGGCAGAGATGCTGTCATGTCTGGTATTGAGGAATCTTTAAGCCAATTTTCCGTGATCCCCAGGAAGTCTATGGAGTTGTCCTGGAGGAGTGAAAAAACCTCCAGGTTGTGTTTCTGCAGAGAGCGGGTATTTAGAACTGCTACCCGTAGTTCATGTGGGCTAGCAGGCTTTCCCTGACTAAGGGGTGGTGTGTGGCACCTACTTTCCCCGCTACATATGAACTGGACAATAAGCCTTCCGCTCTTAGGATGTCTGCTACATTGTTATTTAGGTGGGCAGATCCAGGGGCTAAGGCCAAGATTTGTTCTGCCGTATATATGATGTGCGGACCAGGGGTTCTGGCCCCTGGTCCCGGCCGGGCTCGGACGGGCGCAGACGGGCTTGCCTTAGGCGCGCCTTTGGCGCGCCAGCAGCGCGCGCGCGCTTGCTCCAGCATGCCAGATATAGGGTTAACTCCTCCCCCCCACCGATCAGCCCTGCTGTGCAGCAGCTGATCGTCCCCCTGCCCACTGAACCGCCTACCGCAGCGGAAGTACCGGGAAGGAAGTGAGGATGCGAGGAGACCGACCTACGCAAGGTCAGGGCACTTTAGAACAAACAGGTCAGAGCAATTTAAAACCACAGTTTAAAAAGCTAATGTCAGCGTAATTGAAGACACACAGTTTTAAAAGCTAATATCAGCACAATTTATGACAATCAACTATAAAAGCTAAGATCAGCGCAACACAGGACTTTAGTGACAGTGAATAAAAGTAGTATTTTTAAAAGGGTTAAAGGAGCACATATGGACCACACTAGTTACCGCGCCAGGGCAAACCACCACGAGGAGGTTAGCGCGAGGTGACCCTAGATTCCCTCGGGGATAAGGAGATGGTGCCGATAGCCCATATGCCTGCCAATACTTCTAAGTACAGGCAGTGGGTTACTATCAACAGGCAACGGGTGCAGGCTCTGAGGGACACAGGAGCTAGCATTACTACTGTAGAGTTTCAGCTGGTGTCCTCAGAGCAGGTCCTCCCTAACACATTCTACCAAGTCATAGTCGCGGACAATGGTGAGAGCCATCTACCAGTGGCTCTGGTTCCCTTTGGGTGTGGGGGGTCTCAGGTTTTCAAAAAGTTGCTGTGAGCCCTGCCATGCCCGTAGATTGTCTTTTAGGCAATAACCTGGAGCACACTATCTGGAGGGAGGTAGAGCTCAGGTCACACTTGGAGATGTTAGGATTGCCTGAAGGGGTCTGTATGACCAAACAGTGCATGACTGCCCGGGAATTGAGTCAAGAGTGCTTAGAGCCTTGAACAATGGCCTAGGCAGGTGCCAAGAAGAGGGGGAGCAAAGGGCTTGGGAAACCAGCCCCTGAAGTTCCCCCTGTCCAGGTTGATGGGACACCTGAGGAGGAAGCCCCTGAGCCAACCGGGGAGGACATTGCCACCCTGGGCGTCCTGCCTGAGCTTGCTGGTTGGCAAGAGTGGGGTGGGCCAAACAGGGAGGAATTCTGCAAAGCGCAAAAAGACTGCCCATTCTAGAGGATTTGAGGAAGCAAGCTGAGGCCCAGGCACCAGGTGACAACTCTGAATATCACCTGACCTATTGGGAGAATGACCTCCTATAAAGCGAACCTAAGGTTCCTAGATCTGGGGTAGCCCATGTGCTGATGGCCCCCTAGTGTTACAGGGCCTTCCTACTGGGTTTGGCTCATGACATGCCCCTGGCAGGACATCTGGGGCAAGACAAGACCTTCGCTAGGCTTGCTGGCCCAGGATAAAGATAGCCCCAGATGCGTTCTATAGGTCCTGTCCCACCTGCCAGACCAATGGGAAGTCAGGAAAAAAGCTCAAGGCTCCCCTGACCCCATTACCTGTCATTGGCACTCCCTATGTGATAGTAGGCATCGACATTGTTGGACCCTTGGACCCCAAGACAGCTTTCAGCAACAGGTTCATCCTGATCTTGGTAAACCACACCACTCGCTACCCATAGGGCATTCCTCTGAGGTCAGTGACTGCACCTGCGGTGGCCAGGATCCTGATGAGGATTTTTTACCTGTGTGTGGTTCTCCAAAGGGGTAGTGTCTGACAAAGGCACTTACTTCATGTCCACATACATAAAGTCCATGTATGATGAGTGTGGAGTAACTCTGAAGAGCATGATAATGGGCCTGAGCCTGTGAGTAGTAAGTGGGATGTCTTTCTGCCATGCCTTTTTTTGCCTACAGGAAGGTGCCACAAAAGGGGGCTTGGTTTAGCCCCTTTGAACTCCTCTATAACCACCCTGTTAGGGGACCACTTAGCCTTACGAGAGAGAGGTGTGGACAAGCTCCCAGGAAACCCCCTCAGGATGTGGTCAGGTATATGCTGGACCTCCGCAAACAGATGCACGGTTTCTGGAAGAATGCGAAAAACAACTTTGAGGTCAGAGTCAAGAAGTTATGAAGCTCTGGTATGACCAGAAGGCCACTCTGGTTGAGTTTCAACCTGGCAAGAAGGTGTGGGTTATGGAGTGTGTGGAGTCCAGAGCTCTCCAGGATCACTGGATGGGCCCATATGAGGTGAAAGAGCAGAAGGGGGAGTTTGCCTACTTCGTGGATCTCAAGACCCCTGGAAACCCCTTAAGGGTGCTCCACGTGAACCGCCTCAAACCACAGGTTGAGAGGTCCGAAGTGAGCATGTTCCTGGTGACAGACGAGGGAGTAAAAGAGGATAGCAAACCTCTACCTCACCTCCTGTCTGCCCAAGAGCACGATGGGTCAGTGGAGGGTTTCAACCTCTCCCTACAATGACCCCAGAACAGCAGAGTGACGGCTGGGGCAGTTCTCATCTCTATTCTCCCTCACCCTGGGAATCGCAAACCTGTGCATCTATGACATCGACACTGGAGACAGTCCACCTATTAAAAACAAGATTTAGAGGTTGTCAGATAAGGTTAGGGCCAATATCAAGGAGGAGGTCTCTAAGATGCTGGTGCTAGGGGTGATTGAGCCCTCCAACAGTCCCTGCTCCAGCCCTGTGGTGCAGGTGCCCAAGGCTGCCCCACCAGGTGCAAATCCAAAACTTAGGTTCTGTCTAGACTACAGGGGCCTCAAATATATCACAAAGACTGACGCACACCCAATCCCTCAAGCTGATGAGCTCAGTTTCTCAGTACTTTTGATCTGACATCAGGGTCCTGGCAGATTGCTCTAAGGGGGCAAAAGAGAGGTCTGCATGCTCAAACCCGGAGGGACACTTCCAGTTTAGGATGATGCCCTTTGGTTTGAAGAATGTCCCTGCCACCTTTTAGAGGTTGGTCAACAGGGTTCTGGCTGGGAGGGAGGCATTCTGAGCCGCCTACCTGGATTACATAGCTGTCTGCAGCTCCAGCTGAGAGGAACACCTACAACAACTCGATTAGGTGCTTCAGGCCCTGAAGCAGGCGGGCCAACTATCAAGGCCAGTAAGTGCCTGATAGGGCAGGGTTCCGTCGTGTATCTTACCCACATGGTGAGAAGGGGCTCCAGACCAAGGTTGAGACTACCCTGCCTGGCAACCCCCTAAAACACAGACTGAGGTGAGGGCCTTCTTGGGTCTCACAGGAAACAATAGGAGTTTTGTTAAGGAAAATGGCATAATTAATGCCTTTTTAACAGAGCTTACTTCAAAGAAGCAGACCAGACAGGTGATCTTGACTGAGGCCTACCAGAAAGCCTTTGATACCCTTAAGGAGGCCATATGTACAGCATCTGTATTCAAGGCTCCTGACTTCTCTAAGGAGTTCATAGTGCAGACAGATGCTTCAGAGCATGGCCTAGGGACTGTCTTAGCACAGTTAAATGAGGAGGGCCTAAACCAACCGGTAGCCTTCATTAGCAGGAAGTTAATTCCGCAGGAACAGAGGTGAAGTGTGATTGAAAGGGAGGCCTTTGCTGTGGTCTGGGCATTGAAGAAGCTGAGACCTTAACTGTTTTGGACTAATTTCCGGGTTCAGAGAGCACCACTGACCCCTCAGATGGCTCATGGAGATGAGGGGTGAAAATCCCAAACTGTGGAGGTGGTTCATCTCCCTATAGCGAAAGGAATTTAAGGTGGAACACCATCCTGGTCAGACCACACCAATGCTCATGGTCTATCCAGGTTCTTCCCCTTCAATGATGATAACTCGTGAGAGCATCCAGCAAGTCGGTCTCCTTTTTATATTACACGTTGGTGAACCTTCCACTATACAACCAAGTGCAGGATTTTAGAATACCTCACCCTAAGGACAGTGATCATCACCCGCAAGTAATCATGGTAGGAACCTCTTTGCGTAAGCACGAGGTTGAAACAGCTCTACTGGGAGAGACTGATACCAAAAACCTGAGATGCCTGAAGTGGAGCTCAAGGTCGGTCAAGGATCAGGCAGCTGAAGCGGTGGTCATCCTTGAGAACATGGCTGCAGCGGGTTCCAATCTGATATCAGTTTGGGAAGCATTTGCAGGGGAACTGACAAATAAACATCCTGCCAGTGGAGCAAATGAGGGAGCTCAACTCGGACGCCATAAAAGTATAGTCATGCCACGATCCATTTGCCTGAGAAGAGCCAATGTAGGCAGACTGCTTAGGCAACTACGATGAACACCAGAGGATGAGAAGTTACTAAAAAGTCTATGTAACGAGAGAAGATTATTGAAAAGGGAGATATGGGCCTTGAAAAGATCCAAACAGGAAGTGCTGTGGGCTCAACTATTATATGCCTCAAAGTCAAATAAATTCAAAAAAATTCTGGAAACATATTAACAACATTGAAAAAGGCCCAAGGCAGCCCACAATGCAAATGTAAGTGAGGGCGATTGGGTCGAACACTTAAAGTCTCACTTCAAAGGAGGTGCCGATGATGCAACCGGTCTAGATTGGCTCAAGAGCCCTTGGCACATCCAGCATATACACCTGCAGAAATAACCAAGATCATTAAAAAAAATTCGGTCTGATTGCGCCCCTGACCCACATGTGAGACCACAAGCGCTTTTTAAACATTCGTCTTTGAGATGGGCCATCCTTCTGGCCACGATGTTTAACTCTATTTTAGCAATAGGAGTCCCGCCCCAGAAGTTGGAAAGGTTTGATAATTCACCCCATGTTTAAGGGAGGTGAGGTGTCCTCACCAAGCAATTATTGCTTAATTGCGCTTTTGGACGCAGATCTTAAGTACTTCTACACACTGCTACTCCATGACCTGGAAGCATGGGCATTAGACACTAGCAGACTCCAATTCAACCAAACTGGATGTACAAAGAGCCAGGGCCAAAACAAATCTTTTGGCAATGGGGCTGAACCTCAGTAGAGCAAAGGCCACAGGCACCCATCTCTATATGTGCTTCATTGACTTCAAGGCAGCTTTTGACTGTGTCCCGGGTGGCAGGTTATGGGCAAAACTCCAACAGTGGGGAATCTCGCCCAACATCTTGAGGGCCATCAGGCTGCTATATTCAGACAAGTGGGTTAAGATTAAGTTTTGAGATGGTACCCACTGGTCAAGGGAAGTGAAAACATCAACTGGACTAAATCAAGGTTGTGTTTTAGCACCCTTTCTCTTTAATTTATATATTGCAGACCTCTCCTCAGAATTACGCCCGAGCCTTGGTTGCCAACCACTGTTAACCCCTTCGCTGCTAGGCCTTTTCCCCCCCTGTGCCAAGCCTTTTTTTGGCTATTTGGGGTAGTGCGCGCTTAGGCCCCTGTACCTTTTTGACCACATAAGGTATCCATGCCAAATTTGCGTCCCTTTTTTCTAACATCATGGGGATTGTAAAGGTACCCAGGGTTTGTGGATTCCCCTGGAGGGGACCCAGAAATTAGCCAAAATACAGCAAAATATTGTTTTTTCTGGGAAAAATGCGAAAAAAGGGCTACAGATGAAAGCGTCTTGTTTTTTCCCTGCAAATGGCATCAAAAAAGGGGTTGTGGTGCTGAAATCACCATCTTCCCAGCTTTCAGGGACCAGCAGACTTTTGTCAGAAAACCAACTTTTTTTACACAGTTTTGGCATTTTTCTGGGACATAGCCTATTTGTACTATTTTTTGTGCTTTCAACCTCCTTCCAGTTAATGGTAGAAATGGGTATAAAACCAATAATGGATCCTGGAAAGCCATACATTTCTGAAAAGTAGACAAAATTCTGAATTCAGCAAGGGGTCATTTGTGTAGATCCTTAAAGTTTTCCTTATAGAAACTAACAGTTAAATAAAGGAAAAATTGAAAATTAGTTAACAAAACAGCCATTTGTGTCAACGTTTTCACCTGTAACTTCTTCTAATTATGACAGCTATTTGAAAGCAATATACCGTTATATCCGCTGGACCTTTCTGGTTGTGGGGATATATAGGACTTGTAGGCTCACCAAGAACCCGACGAACCCAGAGCCAATAACAGAGCAGCATCTTGCAATGGTTTTTTATTATGTACCGGGTATATAGCAATTATTTTGGGAAAATGTATACATGGAAAAATTGTTATGAAAGACACCTATGTATTTCTGAAATGGGAACAAAATGTAGATTTTAGAAACAGTAGATATTTGCACATTTCCGAAATTGGGAGTACCCATACTAGCATGAGAATTATAGGTCATTTTTCAAAATGACTTATTTTTTACACATTGTCTTTCATTTGGAAGGCAGAAATGCATCGAAAGTCAATAGGTAATAACAGTTGCTCTACAATTCTGTGTTACCCTAAGTCTCCCGATAAAAATGGTACTTCACTTGTGTGGGTAGGCCTTGTGCCCACAACAGGAAATGGCTCAAAATGCAACGTGGACGTACCACATTTTCACAATGAAAAATTACCCTTTTTTGCAAAGTGCGTAGCTGTAGTTTTTGAACCCTAGCTCTGCGGGCACTTAGGGATACCTAGCAAACCTATACATTTTTGAAAACTAGACACCCAGGGGAATTCAGGATGGGGTGACTTGACTGGCTCTCACCAGGTTCTGCTACCCAGAATCCCTTGCAAACCTAAACAATTGGCAAAAAAAACCACATTTTCCTCACTTTTCTGTGGTGGAAAGTTCTGGAATCTGCGTGGATCCACAAAATTCCACCCACCCCGCGTTCCCCAAGGTCTTCCGAAAAAAATGGTACCTCACTTGTGTGGGTAGGCCTAGTGCCCGCGACAGGAAGCAGCGCAAAACGCAACGTGGACGCACCACATTTTCACAGTGAAAAATGACCCTTTTTTGCAAAGTGCCTAGCTGTAGTTTTTGAACCCTAGCTCTGCCGGCACTTAGGAAACCTAGCAAACCTATACATTTTTGAAAAGTAGATACCCAGGGGAATCAAGGATGGGGTGACTTGACTGGCTCTCACCAGGTTCTGTTACCCAGAATCCCTTGCAAACCTAAAAATTGGCAAAAAAACAAATTTTCCTCACTTTTCTGTGGTGGAAAGTTCTGAAATCTGCGTGGATCCACAAAATTCTACCCACCCCGCGTTCCCCAAGGTCTTCCGAAAAAAATGGTACCTCACTTGTGTGGGTAGGCCTAGTGCCCGCGACAGGAAGCAGCGCAAAACGCAACGTGGACGCACCACATTTTCACAGTGAAAAATGACCCTTTTTTTGCAAAATGCCTAGCTGTAGTTTTTTAACCCTAGCTCTGCCGGCACTTAGGGAAACCTAGCAAACCTATACATTTTTGAAAAGTAGACACCCAGGGAATCCAGTATGGGGTGACTTGACTGGCTCTCACCAGGTTCTGTTACCCAGAATCCCTTGCAAACCTAAAAAATTGGTAAAAAACACATTTTCCTCACTTTTCTGTGGTGGAAAGTTCTGGAATCTGCGTGGATCCACAAAATTCCACCCACCCCGCGTTTCCCAAGGTCTTCCAAAAAAATGGTACCTCACTTGTGTGGGTAGGCCTAGTGCCCACGACAGGAAGCAGCGCAAAACGCAACGTGGACGCACCACATTTTCACAGTGGAGAAATTATCCTTTTTTTGCAAAGTGCCTAGCTGTAGTTTTTGAACCCTAGCTCTGCCGGCACTTAGGGAAATCTAGCAAACCTATACATTTTTGAAAAGTAGACACCCAGGGGAATCCAGGATGGGGTGACTTGACTGGCTCTCACCAGGTTCTGTTACCCAGAATCCCTTGCAAACCTAAAAAATTGGCAAAATAAATTCATTTTCCTCACTTTTCTGTGGTGGAAAGTTCTGGAATCTGCGTGGATCCACAAAATTCCACCCACCTCGCGTTCCCCAAGGTCTTCCAAAAAAAATGGTAGATCACTTGTGTGGGTAGGCCTAGTGCCCACGACAGGAAGCAGCGCAAAACGCAACGTGGACGCACCACATTTTCACAGTGAAAAATGACCCTTTTTTTGCAAAGTGCCTAGCTGTAGTTTTTGAACCCTAGCTCTGCCGGCACTTAGGGAAGCCTAGCAAACCTATATATTTTTGAAAAGTAGACGCCCAGGGGAATCCAGGATGGGGTGACTTGACTGGCTCTCACCAGGTTCTGTTACCCAGAATCCCTTGCAAACCTAAACAATTGGCAAAAAAACCACATTTTACTCACTTTTCTGTGGTGGAAAGTTCTGGAATCTGCGTGGATCCACAAAATTTCACCCACCCCGCGTTCCCCAAGGTCTTCCGAAAAAAATTGTACCTCACTTGTGTGGGTAGGCCTAGTGCCCGCGACAGGAAGCAGCGCAAAACGCTACGTGGACGCACCACATTTTCACAGTGAAAAATGACCCTTTTTTTGCAAAGTGCCTAGCTGTAGTTTTTGAACCCTAGATCTGCTGGCACTTAGGGAAACCTAGCAAACCTATACATTTTTGAAATGTAGACACCCAGGGGAATCCAGGATGGGGTGACTTGACTGGCTCTCACCAGGTTCTGTTACCCAGAATCCCTTGCAAACCTAAACAATTGGCAATAAAACCACATTTTCCTCACTTTTCTGTGGTGGAAAGTTCTGGAATCTGCGTGGATCCACAAAATTCCACCCACCCCGCGTTCCCCAAGGTCTTCAAGTAGACACTCGCGGGATTCCAGGGAGGTATGGCTTGCGTGGATCCCCCAACGTTTTCTTACCCAGAATCCCCTGCAAACCTGACATTTTGCTGAAAAAATCCCTTTTTTCACACATTTTTGTGTGGTAAAGTTGTGGCATCACGGGGATGACACAAATGTCCTACCACCCAGCGTTCCCCCAGGTCTCCCGATAAAAATGGTGCCTCACTCGGGTGGGAGGCCCAAGTACCCGCGACAGGCAAGGGCCCACAACGTATTGAGGCGACCTCAAAATGGCCTATCACAAAACGACCTGGTTTTGCAAGGGGGGTCCCATGACGTTTTGGCCCGGGGCTCGGCAGCCACCTAGGGAAACCTACCAAACCCACACATTTCTGAAAGGTAGACACCCGGGGGATTCCAGGGAGGTATGGCTTGCGTGGATCCCCCAACGATTTCTTACCCAGATTGAGGCGACATCAAAATTGCCTATCACAAAATGTTTTGGGCCCTTGCCTGTCGCGGGTACTTGGACCTCCCACCCGAGTGAGGCACCATTTTTATCGGGAGACCTGGGGGAACGCTGGGCGGTAGGAAATTTGTGTCAGCCCCGTGATGCCACAACTTTACCACACAAAAATGTGTGAAAAAAGTGATTTTTTTCAGCCAAATTTCAGGTTTGCAGGGGATTCTGGGTAAGAAAACGTTGGGGGATCCACGCAAGCCATACCTCCCTGGAATCCCCCGGGTGTCTACTTTTCAGAAATGTGTGGGTTTGGTAGGTTTCCCTAGGTGGCCGCCGAGCCCTGGGCCAAAACGTCATGGGACCCCCCTTGCAAATCCAGGTCATTTTGCGATAGGCCATTTTGAGGTCGCCTCAATACGTTGTGGGCCCTTGCCTGTCGCGGGTACTTGGGCCTCCCACCCGAGTGAGGCACCATTTTTATTGGGAGACCTGGGGGAACGCTGGGTGGTAGGGAATTTGTGTCAGCCCCGTGATGCCACAACTTTACCACACAAAAATGTGTGAAAAAAGGGATTTTTTCAGCCAAATTTCAGGTTTGCAGGGGATTCTGGGTAAGAAAACGTTGGGGGATCCACGCAAGCCATACCTCCCTGGAATCCCCCGGGTGTCTACTTTTCAGAAATGTGTGGGTTTGGTAGGTTTCCCGAGGTGGCCGCCGAGCCCCGGGCCAAAACGTCATGGGACTCCCCTTGCAAAACCAGGTCGTTTTGTGATAGGCCATTTTGAGGTTGCGTCAATACGTTGTGGGCCCTTGCCTGTCGCGGGTTCTTGGGCCTCCCAACCGAGTGAGGCACCATTTTAATCGGGAGACCTGGGGGAACGCTGGGTGGTAGGAAATTTGTGTCAGCCCCGTGATGCCACAACTTTACCACACAAAAATGTGTGAAAAGGGATTTTTTCAGCAAAATGTCAGGTTTGCAGGGGATTCTGGGTAAGAAAACGTAGGGGGATCCACGCAAGCCATACCTCCCTGGAATCCCCCGGGTGTCTACTTTTCAGAAATGTGTGGGTTTGGTAGGTTTCCCTAGGTGGCCGCCGAGCCCCGGGCCAAAACGTCATGGGATCCCCCTTGCAAAACCAGGTCGTTTTGTGATAGGCCATTTTGAGGTCGCCTCAATACGTTGAGGGCCCTTGCCTGTCGCGCGTAGTTGGACCTCCCACCCGAGTGATGCACCATTTTTATCAGGAGACCTGGGGGAACGCTGGGTGGTAGGAAATTTGTGTCAACCCGGTGATGCCACAACTTTCCCACACAAAAATGTGTGAAAAAAGTGCATTTTTTCAGCAAAATTTCAGGTTTGCAGGGGATTCTGGGTAGGAAAACGTTGGGGGACCCACGCAAGCCATACCTCGCTGGACTCCCCCGAGTGTCTAGTTTTCAGAAATGTGTGGGTTTGGTAGGTTTCCTAAGATGGCCGCCGAGCCCAGGGCCAAAAACCTCACTGGTGTGGGTGGTTCAAGTACCCGCAACAGGCAAGGGCCCAAAATGTATTGAGGAGACATCAAAATGATCTATCACAAAACAAGCTGGTTTTGCAAGGGGAGTCACCTGGGTTTTTGGCCCCGGGCTCGGCGGCCATCTTGGGAAACCTACCAAACCCACACATTTCTGAAAACTAGACACCCGGGGGAGTCCAGCGAGGTATGGCTTGCGTGGATCCCCCAACGTTTTCCTACCCAGAATGCCCTGCAAACCTCAAATTTAGCTGAAAAAAATCACTTTTTTCTCAAATTTCTGTGTGGGAAGGTTCTGGAATCTACGTGGATCCACAAATTGTTCCCCCATGTCTCCCGATAAAAATGATACCTCACTCGCGTGGGTGGGTCAAGTACCCGCGACAGGAAAGGGCCCAAAACCTATTGAGGCGACATCAAAATTACCCATCACAAAACAACCTGGTTTTGCAAGGGGGGTCCCATGAGTTTTTGGCCCTGGGCTCGGTGGCCATCTAGGGAAACCTACCAAACCCACACATTTCTGAAAACTAGACACCCGGGGGAGTCCAGCGAGGTATGGCTTGTGTGGGTCCCCTAACGTTTTCCTACCCAGAATCCCCTGCAAACCTCAAATTTAGCTGAAAAAATCACTTTTTTCTCAAATTTCTGTGTGGGAAAGTTCTGGAATATACGTGGATCCACAAATTTCCTCCCACCCAGCGTTCCCCCGGGTCTCCTGATAAAAATGATACCTCACTCACGTGGGTGGGTCAAGTACCTGCGACAGAAAAGGGCCCAAAACCTATTGAGGCGACATCAAAATTACCTATCACAAAACAACCTGGTTTTGCAAGAGGGGTCACCTGGGTTTTTGTCCCCGGGCTCGGCGGCCATCTTGGGAACCTACCAAACCCAAAGATTTCTGAAAGCTAGACACCAGGGGGAGTCCAGCGAGGTATGGCTTGCGTGGGTCCCACAACGTTTTCCTACCCAGAATCCCCTGCAAACCTGGTTGTTTTGTGATAGGTAATTTTGATGTCTCCTCAATACGTTTTGGGCCCTTGCCTGTCGCGGGTACTTGACCCACCCACGCGAGTGAGGTATCATTTTTATCGGGAGACCTGGGGGAAAGCTGGGTGGTAGGAAATTTGTGGATACACGAAGATTCCAGAACTTTCCCACACAGAAATTTGAGAAAAACGTGATTTTTTCAGCTAAATTTGAGGTTTGCAGGGGATTCTGGGTAAGAAAACTTTGGAGGACCAACGCAAGCCATACCTCGCTGGACTCCTCCGGGTGTCTAGTTTTCAGAAATGTGTGGGTTGGGTAGGTTTCCTAGATGGCCGTCTCAGCCCGGGGCCAAAAACTCATGGGACCCCCCTTGCAAAACCAGGTTGGTTTGTGATAGGTAATTTTGATGTCGCCTCAATAGGTTTTGGGCCCTTGCCTGTCGCGGGTACTTGACCCATCCACACAAGTGAGGTACCATTTTTCACGGAAGACTTTGGGGGACGCGGGGTGGGTGGAATTTTGTACATCCACGCAGATTCCAGAACTTTCCACCACAGAAATGTGAGGAAAATGTGTTTTTTGGGACATATTTTTAGGTTTGCAAGGGATTCTGGGTAACAGATCCTGGTGAGAGCCAGTCAAGTCACCCCATCCTGGATTCCCCTGGGTGTCTAGTTTTCAAAAATGTATAGGTTTGCTAGGTTTCCCTAGGTGCTGGCAGTGTTAGGGTTCAAAATCTACAGCTAGGCACTTTGCAAAAAAAGGGTCAGTTTTCACTGTGAAAATGTGGTGTGTCCACATTGCGTTTGGGCCGTTTCCTGTCGCGGGCACTAGGCCTACCCACACATGTGAGGTGCCATTTTTCTCTGAAGACTTTGAGGAACGCGGGATGGGTGGAAATTTGTGGATCCACGCAGATTCCAGAACTTTCCACCACAGAAATGTGAGGAAAATGTGTTTTTTTTTACAAATGTTTCGGTTTGCAAGGGATTCTAGGTAACAGAACCTGGTGAGAGCCAGTCAAGTCACCCCATCCTGGATTCCCCTGGGTATCTAGTTTTCAAAAATGTATAGGTTTGCTAGGTTTCCTAGGTGCCGGCCGAGTTAGGGTTCAAAATTTACAGCTAGGCACTTTGCAAAAAAAGGGTCCGTTTTCACTGTGAAAATGTGGTGTGTCCATGTTGCGTTTTGGGCCGTTTCCTGTCGCGGCCACTAGTCCTACCCACACAAGTGAGGTACCATTTTTCTCGGAAGACTTTGGGGAACGCGGGTGGGTAGAATTTTGTGGATCCACGCAGATTCCAGAACTTTCCACCACAGAAATGTGAGGAAAATGTGTTTTTTGGACAAATTTTTAGGTTTGCAAGGGATTCTGGGTAACAGAACCTGGTGAGAGCCAGTCAAGTCAGCCAATCCTGGATTCCCCTGGGTGTCTAGTTTTAAAAAATGTATAGGTTTGCTAGGTTTCCTAGGTGCCGGCAGAGCTAGGAACCAAATTCAACAGGTAGGCACATTCCGAAAAAAGTCAGTGCCTAGTGGGCTTTCTGCCGCCCTGGGGAGGGGGAAATCAGGGGCTATTGCCCCGATATGCCCCCGAGGGGGCAGAAAGACTGTGGCTATTCTTTTGGGGGGTCGGGGGCATTGGGATGCCCATTCTGGTCAGCCCCCACCCTTGCGTATAAAAAAGCCAGCATTATCGCTGGCACATAGTGGGCTTTCTGCCCCCCCCGGGGGCAGATCAGGGGCTACTGCCCCCATCTGCCTCCTGGGAGGGGCAGAAAGACAGTGGCATCTTTTTTGGGGTGGGTAGGGGCATTGGCATGTCCATTCTTGGCAACCCCCACCCCGAACTTTGTAAAAAAAAAATCCCTGGTGGCTAGTGGGCTTTCTGCCCCCCCGGGGGGTGCAGATAAGGTGCTATTGCCCCATCTGCCTCCGGGGGGGGGCAGAAAGACTGTAGCATTTTTTTTGGGGTGGGGGCATTGACATGCCCATTCTGGGCAGCCCCCACCCCTACCTATATAAAAAAAATCCCTGGCGCTTAGTGGGCTTTCTGCCCCCTCCCCGGGGGGGAAGATCAGGGGCTATTGCCCCCATCTGCCTCCTGGGGGGGCAGAATGTCTTTTTTTTCTTTGGGGGGTAGGGTGGGGGCATTTGCATGCCCATTCTGGGCAGCCCCCACCCCGGGCCTATAAAAAAAATCCCTGGCATCTAGGGTGTTTCTGAACCCCCGGGGGGCAGAAAGACTGGAATTTCGTGGGGGAGGGGTGGGGGCATTGGCATGCCCATCTTAGGCAACCCCACCCCTAAATTTATCGAGGGAAAAAAACCCTGGTGTCTAGTGGGCTTTCTGCCCCCGGGGTGGGTAGATTGGGGCTACTGCCCCATCTGCCCCCCAGGAGGGGCAGAAAGACTGTACCTTTGCGTCGGGGGTGGGGGCATTGGCATGCCCATATTGGGCAGCCCCTACCCCAAATTATAATTTTAAAAAATCCCTGGTATCTAGTGGGCTTTCTGCCCCCCCCGGGGGGGCAGATTGAGGGCTACTGCCCCCATCTGCCCCCAGGAGGGGCAGAAAGACTGTACCTTTGCGGCGGTGGGGTGGGGGCATTGGCATGCCCATATTGGGCAGCCCCCACCCCTAACTATAATTTTTTTTAAATCCCTGGTATCTAGTGGGCTTTCTGCCACCCAGGGGGTGCAGAAAGACTAATTTTGTGGCCGGGGGGTGGGGGCATCGGCATGCCCGTTTTGGGCAGCCCCCACCCCTAAGAAATATCTCATAAAAAAATCCCTGGTGTCTAGTGGGCTTTCTACCCCCCGGGGGGGCAGATTGTGGGCTACTGCCCCCATCTACCCCCCAGGGGGGGCAGAAAGACTAATTATGCCAAAATATTTATGGGGGGAGCAAAGGCCCTTGCCCAAGGGGCCGCTCCCCCCTCCCTGGTGCCTAGTGGGTGGATCCCTGCTTGGGGATCGCCCTCCTGGGGCGATCCCTAAGCAGGGATCCACTAGGAGGGGTACCATTGGAAAGGGGAGATTCTCCCTTTCCAACGATACCTCTCCTGAGTTTCTACGTGCTTAGGGGGCTGAGATAGCCCCCTGAAGCACGTAGAAACTGAAACTGAAATGAGCCTCTTGGCTCATTTCAGTTTCGGTTTCACTGAAATGACATCAGCGCGACGTGCGCGCCGATCGTCATTTCAGGGAAACCAGGGGGGGGCCTCGGGAGAAAAGGGAATCCCTCTGGTGCACGCACCAGAGGGATTTCCGATGCTGGCTGTCATGACGAGCTGGACTCGTCATGAGCACACGACCACTGTGTGCCATGACGAGTCCAGCTCGTCATGACCATGGAAGGGGTTAAATATTCTGTACACAGACGACCTGCCACTGCTCAGTAACACCAGAATATGTTTGCAGGGATTACTGAACTGCCTTGGATCATATGTAGCGGGCAATGGGCTCGAAATAAATTGTAAAAAGACTAAAGTCATCTCACTTAATTGCTGCGTTTTAACCAAAGCAAATGGTACCTTACCCGAGACACAATTGATGAAACCCCAGCATATGTGTATTTAGGTGTCAAGATAGATGCAAGGGCTATGCATGCACCCCAAAGAGAGGCAATCAAGGGAAAAGTGCAGGCTTTCAACTATGCCTTTTCAACACTAGCAAGATCCATTCGGGGGCACAATCTCAAGTCATTGGTAGCAGTAATGAAGACTAAACTGTTACCTGCCCTCTCATATGGATCAGAAATATTGATAGGCGCAGAGCCCAGCCTCCTTGACAAAATTGTGATAAGATCTTATAAACAAGTCTTCTGGCTACTGAGATCAGCATCGCCCACCCTAGTTAGGCTGGAGTTCTCACTGATAAAGCAGTGCCAGCACTTGCCAGGCCTGCGGCGTTTGTTAAATGCTGCCACAAATTGCGGTTAGCCGCCGAGGGTTCATTGGCCAATCTAGTATGGTCTGGAATCAACCTTTAAAGGGGGAATGCTGAATATAAAAAATAATTTGAAAAAAGTATTGAAAGGCTCGAGCTGGGTGACCCATGGAACCTTAATACACCCAGCCAAGCTTTCAGAAGAGCAGTAAATAAATCCATTAAATTGCAAAGTTGGATGGACGATAAAGACAAAGTGGCCAAGCAGTCGCATGGGTGGCTGGTAATGAAATCCTACGATGCCCAAAGAGAGTCTCCCCTCCTGGAAGCCACTTACCCCCTGAAGATTAAGCAGAGATTATTGACATTAAGACTAGGTGATATTCCAATCTTAGACTTTTTCCCAAAGTGGAGAGAAGATGGGCAAAGGTGAGACCAGAAATGCTGTTTATGCCATCAGGCAGGCAAAACTTTGAAGCATGTCATCTGTATCTGCCCTGCTCTGGCCCCACAGTGAAGAAGCATGTTGAAAAAAAGAATTCAATGCACTAGTGATCAGGTCCTGTAGGTCAGCTCTAATTGAGCTATTAGATCCAAGGAATACAATGCTTAACATTCAATTGGTACAGTTCTTGGACATTTTTAAATCACTTGCCAAAGCAGGTCCACAGACTTAAGGGCGGGTCAAGACGTACGGTAACAAAGGCCCCTGATACCCTTGAAATCCACTTACACTATGGAGGGCTGCTAGGGACCATGTAACTTTGTTGTTTCCCTATCCCACCAGGTTGGGTATCAGCCCGACCGTCCCTCAAATGTTCTTATGATCAAATATTAGCATTGCTGCACGTTTTACGTAAATTTACACATTGCAGAGGCCTCTGCCAGCTTTACATATCAAATATCAGCATTTCTGCACTTTCTGCGTAATTTTGCACATTGCATAGGCCCCTGCCATTTCTGTATTAGTGCAGGCCACTATGGGATGCTAGATAGAGTTAGGGCTATTCGCCTTTGCTTCCTGGCCACTGACCAAATAAGAAAGAAGATCAGCATGGTTGCACTCTTCACACTATTTCACACATGCTGGTAACATTAGAACTAGCCAAACCACACTTGTATATAATTATTGCATATGATTGATTATTCCTTTCCAAATTTTATCTTATTTATTGTGCCTGTAATTGTTCATTTTTAATGATGTTTATGGTTTTTATTGACTAATAAACTAATATTTACCTTACCTCGAGGGGCGTGGCCAAGATGGCGACGGGAGCAGACACTGCCTAGAGGAGCTCTGCGCCCTCCTGCGCCAATATCCTGAAAGATCCTGCCCGTCCGGAACTCCACGCCTAAAAAACACCTCTGTTTGTTGCTGGGGGGGGCGACGAAAAGTTATCAAGCGGTCCTGATCGACCCGGACCGTCCTAGGGGCAGAAATCGGTGGTGGCTCGAACAACGTCACGAGTGCGGCCGCAGAGTACGCAGCTGCCCGCTGGGGCCGAGAGGACTGACCCAGGTGAGCTCAACCTCGTTGAGGACTGGTGAGCTGGGGGGTCGCGACATCCTCTGCAGCAACTACGGACCCCCCCCCCGCCGCGACGATCCTGGGACCTGCGGTTGGCGGGGTGAGTGGAGTTCTGGCGCTCGGGGTGAGCACAGGGATCGACTGCTGGCGGACTGCGGCCCGGTCGGAATCTCCCCCGGCCTGGAGGCAGCGAGCCACACTTGTGCAGCACTCAGTGAGCCTGGGCTGTGTCTCTCTGGGAAGTTGAGGGCTGCGGTGCGATCGCCGAGGTCTCCCTTGACGGCCCTGGTGACTGTTTGGCCCGGGGTATTACCTCGCCCCGTGTATCCTCGAAGTGGGCTGAATTTCTGGGGATTGCGGCCAATGGACTGACGGCCCCCTCCCATTTACTCTGACACTGCCTGTGGTGAGCCGTGGAGACGCCCCGTAAGGCCGAGGCTGCGGCCTCAGGATCGGAGCCGGCCTACTACTTCTCTCCCCTCCCTTCGCTGGTGGGCACGCAAGGCCTATTCGCCGGTGCCGATTCCACGAGCAGGGATCACCTCTGCCCAGGCCCCCCCCTTACACTGAATCATTGCAGGGCTGAGTCATGAGGGCCCCAGGGACCTGAGTCAACGCACCGGTCGGGTGCTCTGCGGTCCTACATAGAGGTGAGGTGGCGTTCCTGGGGGGGGCAACAACGCTGGGCACGCTTGGCATTTCGTGCTAGGGCACGTGGAGAGACCTGAATGCTGGGCCCCATATGAGTCACGGGTGAGGGTATGAGGAAGATACGGGTGTGGCCCTAGCTGGGCTGGAAGTCGCTGTCTACCCTGAGGTACCTGATTCCCAGCAGTCGCTGTGACTGCCTGCACTGGCTGAGACGCACAGGCGGGGGTCCGCCATTCTGTGTGCACGGACATTCTAAGCAGTAGATCAGTGCTCCCACAAGTGCGCAACACATGACACGACCTACGAATTGTGTGCTGGTTGAGGGGTGCAGGAGCTGAGAGTCGGTGGACACGTCTGGCGGAATTTCCAGCAATGGGCAAGGATTGCCTACCGAGGGCCGCCCAGCAAACAAAGATGGACCAGTTTTCGGCTCTGGGTGTGCCCCCAAAGACTGCTGCAGTACCTGGGACATCGATGGGGGGAGATGTAACGCAGCCTGAGCCCACGGGATCCCAGATTTTGGCTGCTATTGAATCCTCCAGTGCAAAAGTGCAGGCAAAGATAGATGTGGTCTCTCAGGATGTGGGTTTGCTGAGGGCAGATCTTCGCACCGTCGCAGAACGGTCACTGGCCACGGAGCAAAAGGTTAGTGAGCTGGGGGAAGAGGTCCTGGCCCTGAAGGTGACTCTCACTGAGCTCTCACAAAAAACGATGTCCATAGAGCGCCAAGCGGAGGATGCGGAAGGAAGTCCCACAGATGTAATCTGCGATTCGTGGGTTTCCCGGAGAAGGCCGAAGGGAGGGAACTGGAACTTTTCCTCGAAAAATGGATCAGGGAGGCGCTACCCACTGTCGAGCTCTCCTCCGTCTTCATTATATAGCGCGCACACCGGGCGCTCGTTGCGCCTCCACCGCCAGGGGCCCCACCCAGGACCCTCATCGCCCGGATCCTCAATTACAGAGATAGGGACAGTATCCTCAGGGCAGCGGGACGGGAGGGGGATCCGGTGTTCGAGAAAAAGAAAATTAGCATTTTCCCGGATTAGACCCACATGGTTCAACAACAGAGGGCATCCTTCCTCGGAGTCAAGCAAAAATTGTGGGCCATGAACCTCCAGTACATGCTTCTCTACCCAGCAAAATTGAAAGTCCTGCAAGCTGATCGCGCACACTTTTTTACGACACTGGAGGAGGTGTGGGACTGGTTGGAGGTACATGGTGAAGGAAGGGTGCTGAGGAGGGGGCGAGTGGTGGCACGCTCCTCGGTGCACCCTCAGGGTGGAACTGGTAGAGGTCGCGCTGGAAGACGCAGAAAAAGCTCCAGATCAACGCAGAGAATGGTGGTGCAGCAGGATGGGTCCTTGGAGCTGGAGGGGGCTGACTCGGGGGTGAGGGCAGGAGACCCCCCAGGATAAATTTGGAGATGCAACGGGCTGAACAAGAGGCGGCCAGAGCATTGGTCGAGGTGGTGACGGCCATGGGTTCGGACACAAGCATGGGCGAGGTTATTGAGGACACCCCGCAACAGACAGACCCAGCATGAACACTCCAACAGAGGACACAGTGCGGAGCGCAGTAACCCAGATACAGGTATTGTTGGGACATAAATTTGTGCCTTCACCCTCTTGAGGGTGCATGGGTTTGAATGTTAGAGGGGTCATTTTCTTTCTCCTCCCCCCCTCTCAGTTTTCTAATCTCCTTATGCTAGCGTGGGGCAGCTGGATTGTCAATCCAGCCGTGCCGCTTATGTCAGCGACATCCCCCTGGGCACTGCAAAGCGACCGCAAAAAGCGGTTTGTTCAATTCAATAAAGATTTAGAAAAAAGCTTTGAAAACAAAAGTTCAATCTTGTTGTACTCATTTCTTGAGATTGAATTTATTCCAAAATTACGTTAGATAACTAAACACATTGCCATCATGATGTGTTTAAACAAATCTCCCGATGCATTTCGGGCCAAACGCCCTTCGTCAGGGGTAAACAACTGTAAGAAAAACGAAAGACAACAGAGCATCACTATAAACAACCTGGGACATATCCAAAGTCCCTGCACCTGAGTAACCCGGTGTCAAAAAGTTGTGCCATTGCAGTAAAAACTCAACGGTGTGAGAACAGAAATAGCCACGAACCATTAGTTAAAAATCATGTTCACTGTGTTGCTAAAGGGAAATATCACAAAAACGTCACCATGTATTCCAGAAGTAATTAAGAGAACACGAACTGAAGCTAAAAAAACGTGCCTGGTAGTTGTTAACAAACGTGAAAATATAAATGGAACTCAAGAAAATGAAACGGGTCAACAACCTGATTTAGTGAAAATGAGAGTGAATACGTGTAATGTGACCAACCAATACGTGCAAGAGTGAAACGATATTACATGTGAGTCAAACTCAATGGCGTGTGTAATAAAATAAAACGCTTACGTAAGTCGGAGGTGCATAAAGCATGCAATGAAGATGTTCAAAGCGCAGTCAGTCTGACGAATGTGACTTAAGTCAAAAGTCTCGCGGGGTGAATAAAGATAAAGGAAGGACTAAAATAAGACCAATGAACACCAACGAATACGTGGAGGCCATCTTAAAAAGTATTGTGAGGTGAAGGAACTATGTGATAGTGTATGGAAAGTATAAACGATAACGTGTTTATCAGTTGCGTGATTGTTAAAAGCCTGAAAATAATGCGAGGTTAACAAAATAGCATTTAAAGTCAGAACACGACAATCAAAAATTGTTAAGCCGTGAAAACACGAGCGGGAAGTTTACAAAGACAGAAAAATAGAAAAAGAGATAGTGGGAAAGTCAACAGAACAACAGTTAGCAAAGTGAGAGATGATAGATAGATGAGTGTAACACGACAATCAAAAATTGTTGAACAGTGAAAACACAAGCGAAAAGTTTATAAGAGAAAGAAATAATAGAAAAAGTGAGAAAGTCAACAGAACGACAATTAACAGAAGTGGGAAATGATAGATGAATGAATGTACACTGAAAAAAACTCAAAAGTGTCGGCAAAGAGTGAAACCATAAACATAGAAATACATGGAGCGCAGTACATAAATGATGATATGTGAAGGGTGAATAAGTAAAGGTGTACACATGGTAAAGATATACACATGGTAGAGAAATCACAGATAGCATTGGAATTCCATACGATCATTGAGACCATTGGGCTTCATGGAATCTAGCAATTTAATCCAAAAATTTTCTCTCTGTAAGAGAAAATTGGTGTTATTTCTGCCTTCTGATTTTTCGATGATCTCTAAGACCGCAAATTGAAGTTGACTAATGTTATGACGATGTTCCATGAAATGTTCCGCAATTGTAGATTTGATGTTGCAAGTCCGGATGTTGCTCTTGTGTTCGTTAATACGAACCTTAATCTTTCTCTCCGTTTTGCCGACATATACCAGTCCGCACGGACACTTAAGTAAATAGACAACGTTCTTGGTGTCACAATTAGAATTAACTCTTAATTTGATTTTTGTGCCTTTCATAGGGTGTGTGATTACAGCTCCTTTAATGATGTTATGGCAATTGCTGCAGTTGTAACAGGGTATATTTCCTTTAAAGGTCGATGTTGGTGTCAATGTAGGTCTGTTGGATATAAAGTCCTTGATGTTTTTTCCCTCTTGTAGGCAAAGATAGGTAATTCATTGAAAATACCATGGAAGTCTGGTTCTGTGGCCAAAATTGACCAATGATTTCTGATGGATTTCTTGTATTGGGTGCTGAGAGTGGAAAATTTTGAGACCACCACAGAACGCTTAGAGTCAGTTTTAACAACAGGTGTGAGTAACTGTGCTCTGTTTTTTTCACCACAACGTTCCTTGGCGTGTTGAAGAACCTCATGAGGATAACCACGTTGTTTAAATCTTTCAAGCATGTCGTTGGACTGTTGATCATATTTCAAAGAGTCTGACACTATCCTTTTTACCCTCAATAATTGTGAGTAGGGTAGATAATTTTTAAGTGACATCTGATGAAAACTCCGATAATGCAATAGATTGTTCCTGTCTGTACTTTTTCTATAAATGTTTGTTTCCAAGGTGTTGCCTGATCTGGTGATTAGTACATCAAGAAATGTTACACAATGAGAGTTGATGTCAAAAGTGAACTGTATCCTATCATTGATGGTGTTCAAGCAGTTCAGTGCACTCATAAGACTTGTGTGGGTACCTTTCCAGATGATAAAAATATCATCTATATATCTGAGAAAGATGATGGCGTGCTCCTGCCATTGTGTGGTGTTAAGAATGTTGTGTTCCTCAAACTTGCTCATGAAAATATTCGCATACGAAGGTGCGGCGCAATTGCCCATGGAAGTTCCTGTTAGTTGGCGGTAACAATGTTTGTCCCATTCAAAATAACTCTGATACAAAGAAAAATGTATGAGTTCCATCAGAAACAGTTGAAGATCAGGATCCAGATCAGAATTAAGAAAAATTTCTTCAATGGCTTCGATGCCCAAATTGTGTGGGATGGACGTATAGAGAGACCTCACATCAGCTGTACATAACCAAATTTCATCATTGGTTTCAAAGTTCGTATTCATGATTTTGGAAAGCAGATCGGTCGTGTCTCTTATGTATGTTTTCATTGTGAGTACAAATGGTTGTAAATATTTATCGATGAATTTCCCAACCGGTTCATGGAGGCTGCCTTTAGTTGATACGATTGGTCTGAACGGAGGGTGCAGAAGATCCTTATGAACTTTGGGAAGCATATAGAGAGAGGGTGTGCATGGATGTGCTTGGATCAAATATTTACCTGTCCGTTCAGTAATGACACCATTATCAATCGCTCTCTTTACTAAAATATTCAAAATAGAGGAAAATTGTTCAGTGGGATTGTATTCAATGGCACAATACGTATTGGTGTCAAGAAGATGTAATCGAACCTGTTCATGGTAGAAATTAGAGTCCATGATAACCAGGGCTCCCCTTTATCTGCATTCTGGTATGTGATGTTGGGATTCTCTGCTAGATTCTTCAAGATAGAAAATTCCTTGTTGGACAAGTTTCGATGTCTGGAAGAACGCTTGTAATTGAATTTGCGAATATCTAGTTTCACTAGGTTTTCAAAAGTGTCCAGACTCTTATGGCTGACTGGAGCCATATATGTACTCTTACATCGTAAACCACATAGTTGATCTTCTTTATCCCCATGACGATCCGTGACCACGTTGTCAAAAAAATGTCTTAAGCGAAGATTTCGCATAAATTTGAATAGACTGATCTCCAGTTCTAAAGAGTTGGTATGGCTCGTTGGCACAAAAGATGTTCCTTTTTGCAGAACGCTTAATTCGATGGGTTTGAGTTGATACGAAGAAATGTTTATGACTAAGTTGTCGGGGTTTTCTTGCCCTTGAGAATTTTCTTCAAGGCTGTAGTGCTTCTCGTGTCCCGTTCTCCTTCCTTTTCTTTGTCTTTGACTCCGCCTGGGTCGTCTTTGTCTGTGGGACCTGATTCTAAAAAAGACACCTCTGTGGTGTTTTGTCGGTCCATGCTAGTGGACGGTACTGGTTGCTCAATGTGACCAGTTCTGGGTTTACGTCTGTTGTCATCCTCCGATGACGATGTGTCCGTTTCAGTGTTTAGATTGTAAGCTCGAGTTTGTCGACATTTAGCATAAACCTCTGCCCAAGAGTAAACCTCTCCAAGTTTGTAGTCTATAGTATCACGTCGATATTTCCGGATTTTTCTGTCATTAATCTCTTGGGTGTATTTCTCCAACTGTGTGTTGATATCATCAAGAGTTTTGGACCATTCATCCGAGGACATCATATCATTTAATTCTTGTTTAGTTTGAGCAATGTCTTTATTAAGTTCATCAAGGATTTTGGACAATTCTTCAACGATGAGGAGAATGAGATCCAGCGAGCATTTGTTTAAAATGGAATACCATTTTTCCACAAATTTCGGACTATTCTTACATAAAAGAGGTTTTAAAGAAATTCGTAATCCTCTAGGAATTCGCTGCGCACGGTGATATCGTACCAATGTGCTGGCATGCAAGCGTTGGTTGACTTCTCTCTTGGTTAGGTACAATAGTTGTCTAATGTTACTCTCTTTGCTCTTTTTCAGAGAGGCTTGAGTAGTGATCTCTGGTATCAATGCGTAAATCTTGTCTACGTCTTGTTCCGAAAAAGCAAAAGTTTCAGCTCTGATGTCGGTTAGGGTGGTAATATTTTCATAAGACATGTTTGAACAATATTTTGTACAAGGCGTGCAGTGCTCTGAAGTCAGAAAAAGTCTCGAAGAATGAAGTGTATGAGCACGCACAGCAAAGTATTAAACCAAAATTAGTAATTTGTGGCGTGCACCGGGGGTATCACCCTCTGAATTGGGTGTTAGAACATTAATCCAGCCGTGCCGCTTATGTCAGCGACATCCCCCTGGACACTGCAAAGCGACCGCAAAAAGCGGTTTGTTCAATTCAATAAAGATTTAGAAAAAAGCTTTGAAAACAAAAGTTCAATCTTGTTGTACTCATTTCTTGAGATTGAATTTATTCCAAAATTACGTTAGATAACTAAACACATTGCCATCATGATGTGTTTAAACAAATCTCCCGATGCATTTCGAGCCAAACGCCCTTCGTCAGGGGAAAAACAACTGTAAGAAAAACGAAAGACAACAGAGCATCACTATAAACAACCTGGGACATATCCAAAGTCCCTGCACCTGAGTAACCCGGTGTCAAAAAGTTGTGCCATTGCAGTAAAAACTCAACGGTGTGAGAACAGAAATAGCCACGAACCATTAGTTAAAAATCATGTTCACCGTGTTGCTAAAGGGAAATATCACAAAAACGTCAACATGTATTCCAGAAGTAATTAAGAGAACACGAACTGAAGCTAAAAAAACGTGCCTGGTAGTTGTTAACAAACGTGAAAATATAAATGGAACTCAAGAAAATGAAACGGGTCAACAACCTGATTTAGTGAAAATGAGAGTCAATTTTGGCCACAGAACCAGACTTCCATGGTATTTTCAATGAATTACCTATCTTTGCCTACAAGAGGGGAAAAAACATCAAGGACTTTATATCCAACAGACCTACATTGACACCAACATCGACCTTTAAAGGAAATATACCCTGTTACAACTGCAGCAATTGCCATAACATCATTAAAGGAGCTGTAATCACACACCCTATGAAAGGCACAAAAATCAAATTAAGAGTTAATTCTAATTGTGACACCAAGAACGTTGTCTATTTACTTAAGTGTCCGTTCGGACTGGTATATGTTGGCAAAACGGAGAGAAAGATTAAGGTTCGTATTAACGAACACAAGAGCAACATCCGGACTTGCAACATCAAATCTACAATTGCGGAACATTTCATGGAACATCGTCATAACATTAGTCAACTTCAATTTGCGGTCTTAGAGATCATCGAAAAATCAGAAGGCAGAAATAACACCAATTTTCTCTTACAGAGAGAAAATTTTGGGATTAAATTGCTAGATTCCATGAAGCCCAATGGTCTCAATGATCGTATGGAATTCCAATGCTATCTGTGATTTCTCTACTATGTGTATATCTTTACCATGTGTACACCTTTACTTATTCACCGTTCACATATCATCATTTATGTACTGCGCTCCATGTATTTCTATGTTTATGGTTTCACTCTTTGCCGACACTTTTGAGTTTTTTTCAGTGTACATTCATTCATCTATCATTTCCCACTTCTGTTAATTGTCGTTCTGTTGACTTTCTCACTTTTTCTATTATTTCTTTCTCTTATAAACTTTTCGCTTGTGTTTTCACTGTTCAACAATTTTTGATTGTCGTGTTACACTCATCTATCTATCATCTCTCACTTTGCTAACTGTTGTTCTGTTGACTTTCCCACTATCTCTTTTTCTATTTTTCTGTCTTTGTAAACTTCCTGCTCGTGTTTTCACGGCTTAACAATTTTTGATTGTCGTGTTCTGACTTTAAATGCTATTTTGTTAACCTCGCATTATTTTCAGGCTTTTAACAATCACGCAACTGATAAACACGTTATCGTTTATACTTTCCATACACTATCACATAGTTCATTCACCTCACAATACTTTTTAAGATGGCCTCCACGTATTCGTTGGTGTTCATTGGTCTTATTTTAGTCCTTCCTTTATCTTTATTCACCCCGCAAGACTTTTGACTTAAGTCACATTCGTCAGACTGACTGCGCTTTGAACATCTTCATTGCATGCTTTATGCACCTCCGACTTACGTAAGCGTTACATTTTATTACACACGCCATTGAGTTTGACTCACATGTAATATTGTTTCACTCTTGCACGTATTGGTTGGTCACATTACACGTATTCACTCTCATTTTCACTAAATCAGGTTGTTGACCCGTTTCATTTTCTTGAGTTCCATTTATATTTTCACGTTTGTTAACAACTACCAGGCACGTTTTTTTAGCTCCAGTTCGTGTTCTCTTAATTACTTCTGGAATACATGGTGACGTTTTTGTGATATTTCCCTTTAGCAACACGGTGAACATGATTTTTAACTAATGGTTCGTGGCTATTTCTGTTCTCACACCGTTGAGTTTTTACTGCAATGGCACAACTTTTTGACACCGGGTTACTCAGGTGCAGGGACTTTGGATATGTCCCAGGTTGTTTATAGTGATGCTCTGTTGTCTTTCGTTTTTCTTACAGTTGTTTTTTCCCCTGACGAAGGGCGTTTGGCCCGAAATGCATCGGGAGATTTGTTTAAACACATCATGATGGCAATGTGTTTAGTTATCTAACGTAATTTTGGAATAAATTCAATCTCAAGAAATGAGTACAACAAGATTGAACTTTTGTTTTCAAAGCTTTTTCTAAATCTTTATTGAATTGAACAAACCGCTTTTGCGGTCGCTTTGCAGTGCCCAGGGGGATGTCGCTGACATAAGCGGCACGGCTGGATTAATGTTCTAACACCCAATTCAGAGGGTGATACCCCCGGTGCACGCCACAAATTACTAATTTTGGTTTAATACTTTGCTGTGCGTGCTCATACACTTCATTCTTCGCAGCTGGATTGTCCAAATATATGGTGCAGTGGGCGTCATCTTCCGCCCCCCCTGTACCCTTTTTCTTTCTATATCCCTTTTTCTACCCCTGCATCTTTATTGTTTTTTCGATTTCTTATCTCTTGTTCCAACCTCTCTCTTTTTGGGGGGAGATCTTGTATGACTGGGGAAGTGAGTGTTGAAGTGCTTGGCTATGAGTGACTGCGGCATGTGTGGGAGTGATTGTCGATTGGGCTAGGGTGGGCTCAGCTGACGGACGCCCCAGTGGTCCAGGCGGGGCACAACCCATTTGTTCCAATAGTGGAGATAACAGAAATGTTCATGGATAGTGGGTGTGATGGTACGTGTGTCTGGGTGTCTGAGTGGAGTGTGCATGGGTTTTTGTTATTGATATTCGCTTTTGTACAGATGGGGATTGTGCTGTGGATACAATTGGGGTGGTGGGTGCTATGTTTGGGGTTCATATGGGGATGCACGTCAGTTTAAAACAGTGTCTACCCAGGGGTTGCGGCTTTTTGTTGTTCTGAATGGGAGGGTGTTTGGCGGTGACAGCGGTGGCAGGCAGGTTGATTACACAAAGACTAAGGCTGGTGGTAGCTCTTGCTATGGGACACTATAGAACCATAACATAGAATGTGAGAGGGCTCAACTTGTTTATAAAGCGTTATAGGGTACAGACGTACTTACGGTGACAAGGTACACAGGTGGCTATGTTACAGGAGACTCACCTACTGGACATGGAAATACAGAAACTTCACAAAAAATGGAGGGGACAACTGTTTGCATCTACGTTCTCTTCCTATGTGAGGGGGTGGCCATCTGGATAGCTCCACAGGTCCCGTTTAAGCTTTGCAGCTATAAAGCAGACGTAGTGGGTAGATATGTAATAGTGCACTGTGATATGGATGGTATGGAGGTGTGTTTGGTGAATGTTTACGCCCCAAACTTGGATGATGCAGACTTCTTTGGTGAGCTGGAGGATCGGTTGCTGCCATTCATTGGGATCCCCGTGGTATGGGCGGGCGACTTTAATTGCGTCCTAGATGGTGCGCTGGACAGACATCCTCCCAGACACCATGCTAAGCCGAATATGTCAGAAGCCCTGAGAGGGGTGATGGACAGGCTTCAGTGTGTGGATATATGGCGTGAAACGCACCCTGAAGAGTGACAGTACACGTGTTACACCCCGGCCCGCGCGGTAGATAGGTTTCTGATATCACATGAGCTGTGCGATAGTGTGGTTGGGGTCACGGTGTTGGGCCGTTTCCTATCGGATCACGCCCCTGTGCTGTTGGAATGGGGACCTGAGAGAGTTAGGCGAGAGTCCCAATATGGAGATTGCAAGCGCAGGTGTTAAAAGACCAAGTAGTCGGAGATGAACTCGGGAAAACCGTATCAGATTACTTCAGTGAGAACTGGTCTACTACCAGCACTAGGAGCAATGAGTGGGATACCTTTAAAGTGGTCACTAGGGGGGACTGCTTGTCTAGGGTGGGGGGCACAAGGAAATGATTGGAGGCGGAGCTGAGTGGGGCGGAAGACACATTGGCTAGGTTACAGCGCGAGGGGCGCACGATGGATCAGCCTTCGGATGTCCTCTTACAGGCGCAGCGCGTAGTGGGGGAGACCTGGGATAGACTGGATTGCTTGACCCGCAGGGAATACCGGCAGCTACTACATAGGGAAGGGGATAGATCGGGCAGATTACTTGCGTGGTTGTTAAAACGTGAACGCCCACCCCCTACTGATTCTCACACTACGCCACCCTGAGGGAGGTTGAGTGAACTGACAGGTCGGTGTTAATGCAGTTTTATTTGATCACCTGGTGAACACATACCGCAGGAGCGCGGTGACGATGGCTCGGGTGGGTGTGACTTCCTTCGGGGCGTTCCACTACTGCGGCTTTCGGATGACCAGCAGGAGGAACTAGAGGCGGAGCTACAATTGGAGGACCTTCAGGCAGCCCTGCGTGGGATAGCCAGGTGTAAGACGCCCGGCCCCGATGGTCTCCCAGTTGACTTTTATCAGGCGTATGCTGATGCAATTCCCCCATGACTGTTGGATACGCTGCGGGAGGCTCAGTAGGCTGGAGTCCTTCCCCACTCTATGCGTGAGGCGCAGATTGTCATGCTCCCCAAACCCGACAGCGACCCCGTAGACCCTGCCACATACAGGCCCTTGTCCATGCTGGGAGTAGACGCTAAGCTACTAGCCAAGGCTCTGGCTCTCAGACTGTGGAGAGTGGTGAACTCCTTGGTGCATGAGGACCAATGCGGGTTCATGCCTGGGAGAGGAACGCACATAAACTTACGTAGACTGTCCCATGTCCTCCACTCGGTCGCAGACACAAATCTCAGGGTGGCAGTAGTCGCCCTGGATATTGAAAAAGCCTTTGATACCCTCCGGTGGGATTACCTCAGGGAAGTACTGCGGAGAATGGGGTTTGGAAGCGAGTACATAGCATGGGTCAAGCTGCTGTACCATGGACCGATGGCCAGAGTGCAGACTGGGAGACACGTATCGGAAACTATTGAGGTTGAAAGGGGCACAGGGCAGGGGTGCCCATTGTCCACGCTGCTGTTCGCCTGGCCATGGAGCCTTTGGCGATACGCTTGCGCAGGGATATGGCGCCATGGGACATAGAGGTAGACGGTCGTATCCACGTAGTTTCCCTGTATGCCGACGATGCTCTCCTCTATCTGTGTGAGCCGGAAGGGGCGATCCCAGTGGCTCAGGAAATACTGAATTCCTTTGGGATCTCTTCTGGCCTCCGTATTAACTGCCAGAAAACCATCCTGTTCCCACTCGCTGCATTGGAGCGGGGAGCAGTTCACGACCTCCCTGTGGTCGGCATGGATTGGAAGTATGATAGCTTCCGGTACCTCGGAATGCAGATTGCCCATCGGCCAGAGGCCCAGTATGATTTGAATATGGGGAGGGTCCTCGATGGCCTGTGGGCATCGATAGTGTTTTGGAACAAGTTACCACTGTCGGTTATGGGGAGGGTAGCGGTATCGAAAATGGTACTGTTGTCTCGCTGCCTCTACGTGCTCCAGAACTCCTTTTGCAAGATCCCGAAGCCAACGTTCGATACGCTGAACAGTCTCCTGACTTCCCTAGTCTGGAAAGCGGAGCAAAGCCAGATTGGATATACTAAAACTAGATACGGATGGGAGGCGGCCTAGGGTTTCCGGACCTACGCCTATACTATATGGCTGGCCTGCTGCAATATGCCGCTCAGTGGTGCCTGGGGAAGCACACGATTGAGACGGACTTACTGGGGAGCTGGAACGAGGGGATACAACTGCAGCAGTTCCTAATGATGGGCTCTAGGGTCCCTAAAACGTGCCCGCACATAATCCGCCGGGTTACAGAGGCCTGGGAGCAAACAGTGACCTTGGTGGTCAGAAAGGCCCCATATGCTAGCGCATTACCTCTGCGTTGGTTGAAGGGTTTCCAGAATATCCAAGAGGTCATGGGTCTTTCGAAGTGGTTCCAGGTGCCTGCGGGGCAATTCCTACAGTACGCCAAAACATCAAGCACTGTATGGGAGATGTGGACAACATTCCCCGATGAACCCGGGGAGTCCAGCACGCTGGCAACATTGCTGGACCCGGGTTCTAGTCGAGGGCTCATATCCCGCATCTATATGACATTAAAGGTGGACCAGGGGTCGAATTTAGACAAGATAAGGGCGAGATGGGACGATGACCTGCCCGTCCCATTGACAGCTGGTGAGTGGAGGAGAGCACTGGCACAGGTAGCAGAAGCCGCAAGTAACGCACGGTTCAAGTTAATCCAGTTCTATTACCTACACCGCACATACCTGACCCCCCAACGGCAAGCACGGTTCACCCCTGGGTTGTCTTCCACATGTCCATGATGTGGCACAGACCCCGCCACATTTTTGCATATGGTATGGAACTGTCCGCGTCTGCAGCGGTATTGGCACCAGGTGGTGCTATCTCTTAGCACGGCTACGGCGGTGCGGCGTATTGACACTTCCATAAAGCACTGTCTTTTGGGGGTGCTTCCGACGCCCAAGAAAGGGACTAGGATGCGCTCTAAGTTTGCGCTACTAGGACTGGTCTTGGCGAAACGGCGGATAGCGATCCATTGGATACACTCAGGCCCGCCTGCGTGGAAAAAATGGAGAAACGACCTGCGGGAGTAGGGGGTAGCTGAGGAATGTCGCCTCAGAGCAGTATGGACAGATGAGAATGCGGAGAGTGATCTCCTAGAATGGGGGCAAATACTGACCGAAGTGTCCACAGCAACGAATGAGGGTGAGAACGAGAGCACACATAGCTCGCCGAGCGATGGGCCCATTCTAACACCTCCCGAGGCAATGCTGTCACCCGCACCCTCTCACACCATGAAAGCATGACTTACAAACAAGTTATGAGTGCACCGCTAGTTTTCCACTTAGGTCAGAGGTACTGCGCCACCTGTCTGTTGCTGCCACAAGGGCGGGGGGAGGGGGTAGGCGTTGGATTTAGAGGGGGAATCTAGATTCCCTGTTGCAATTATTGTTGTTCCTATGTCGTTTAAGATGCTGGTCCTATCGTTAACAAAATTGTACTGCTACTATGAATGAGAGTAACTCGGCTCACGAGTAGTGAGTCCGTGCACAACCATGGGATGCCATGTTAATAGCGCTGGATGTATATTATGCTATAGTTCCTGAAAATGTACATGTATGTCCTTGTTCTGGATACATTGGAAGCAGTGATTAAATAAAAACAAGTTTAAAAAAAATATATTTACCTTACCTCGTAAGGGGTTGGGTACTTCTACCCACTTTTAGCTGGGGTGACACATGTTAAACCTATCAGCCTTAGGGGTCTTCTCCCAAACTTTTTGCCTTTCTCTCCATTTTTTCTGACCTCATTTCTCCTGTCCTTAGGACTGTGCACACTTTACTACTGCTAACCAGCGCTAAAGTACACATGCTGTCTCAGGCCTGCCATTGTAGCCTGTGTGTGAACTTTAGACTGCCATTTCGATCTGGAAAAATAAACCTTTTGCCCGGCCCAAACTTTCCTTTTTAATACCTATACGTCACACCTAGAGTAGGTTGTAAACAGCCCAAAGGGCAGGGTGCAGTGTATTAAAGAAGTAGGACATGCGCTTTTAATTTTTACATGTCCTGGTATTGAAAATCTCTTCAATTCGTTTTTCACTACTTCAAGGGCTACCTTTTCTATAGAATAACATTGGAGTTACCTTATTACATTTTATCAGTGTAATTTCCAAATGGGAACAGGTAATAATCAGTTGATGTTTGGTGTCTCTGGGATCCTAATTTAAAATCCTAACTTATGGGGAAGTTGAATTGTAAATTACTATTTTGAAAATGCCACTTTTAGAAACTTGGTATTTTCCTGCCTTAGCCATTGAGTGCCTGTAGCCGGTCTCTGGTCACATGACTGGGAGTAGCTGACAGTTGGGCTTTGTGTATTCCTCCTAGATAGCAACACACTATAGGGAGCTTAGGTGTGCCTGGATGGGCCATCACTGGCAGGATGGGAGGGAGGAGCTGGACACAGCCCTATTTACACCTGAATATGCTGCATCCTGTCCCCACACAAATGATATGATAGGCTATTTGTATTGCATGCAGCTACTCCAAAGAGTGTCCCGGCGCAGAACGTAACAAGGTCAGCTGTGAAGGGCTTAAGCTTGCACAAAAAAACAGGTTTTCAGTTTCTTTTTGAACATCGCTGAATTGCTCGTGGTCCACAGCTCCAGTGGAAGCTGATTCTATACTGTCGAACCCAGGAATGCTAACGATCTTCCTCCTGATCTTCATCGCTGAATCCTAGGGATTCCTGCCAGAAATGTGCTGGCGGATCTTAGCTATCTTGTAGGGTGATAGAAACTAAATCTGGTTCTGAGGTAAGCAGGCCCTTGATGATATGGAGCGTCGTGTACCAATACCAGCACCTTAAATTTGACTCTCTCTCTAATGGGCAGCCAATGGAGTCCCCGCTGGTGTGAACTAATATGAGTTTGCCTCTGTACATTTAGCAGGAGCCAAGCTGCTGTATTCTGTATCACTTAGCGTTTGTCCATTAGGTAGTCAGGTAAGCCCAAGTATAGCCCATTCCTGTAGTCAATTCTAGATGTTATCAGTGCCTGAATAACTGCTTTCTTAGCTGAAAAGGATAAAAGGGGACAGAAATTTCTTAAGGGTCCTCATAATCCCAAAACAGATGCCTACCAACCTTTTTACTTGAGGACTAAGGGACAGTCTGTTATCAAAAGTGATCCCCAGGTTTGTTACTTACTCTTTCAGGGGCCCTGGGGGGGCGGCATTGTCTGGCCAGAAAGTTTGCCAGAACTCTGGTGGAAACGTCCCAAAGAAGAGAATTTCAGTTTTTTCCTCATTACATTTGAGTTGAGCTTTTGCTAACCAGTGAAAAACTGCGGGTTGGCAAGTTTTAATGTGTGTGCCCTTTAGCTCAGTTCCCTTGTTCCAGGAGAAGAGCAGTTGTGTATCATCCGCATAAGAGATCACTGTCCCTCCCAATTTTCTGATAGTGGAGCAAGAGGGGTGAGATATAAATTGAAAAGTGTCGGGCTCAGGGCCGAGCCCTGGGGGACACCTGTATACACCTCACGTGGATTGGCTGAAAATGGGGGAATCCCAACCTGCTGGCTCCTATTTACTAAAAATGACGTTAGCCAGTCCAACGCCTGCCCTGTCACTCCAATGGCCTGGCGACGATCCAGCAGCAAAGTGTGGAAGACCATATGGAATGCCACCGATAGGTCCAGCATAATCAATACGGCCTCTCCCCCTGTATCCAGGGTACCTCTAATATATTCTCATACATCAACTAGTGCTGTTTCTGTACTATCTGGGGCTCTGAAGCCTGATTGAATTTGTGACGTCATCCTCCAGTACGCTTGACAGGTCCGGGATATGTTGTTTTAAGACATTCGTAAATTTCAGAGGATCTATTTTATTAAAAAGCTTTCCCATTACGGGTCATCCCGCTCGGTACTGGATTTAATTTTGCCAGCAGCTGCCAAGTCAGTGGTTGTGTGTCCTCCATTTGTATTACAACATTGGAGCAAACTTGATCCAGTGTATGACCCCCTTGGTGCATTGGTTTCACAACATATTGATTTAAGCCACGCAAGTTCATTATTTCTTTAAAATCCAAGGCCTCGGTATCATTTGGTTTATCTAAGTTTCGGTTAAAATTACCTAAGAGCATGAAATGTGAATATCTTAGGGCTAAGTGGGTGATAGCTTTATCTAGAGTTTTCAGGAAACAGCCAGCCGGTCCCGGTGGCCTATAAGTGAGAACTCCTGCAACTGAGTGCTGGTGTGATAGAGAAATGCAGAAGTCCATGGCTTCTGCACCCCAACAAATCTTCAACCGCTATGCATTGGCAACACCATTCTTCTCTGAGGATAACTGCCAGTCCATCCCCTCTCCCGATCTTTTTTTATAGTTTTTGAAACCCTGTGAACGGCATTAGCAATAGAGGGATTAGACTCGTCTGATAGCCAGGTTTCTGTTATGCATAAAAATTCAAGACTACCTTCCCCTAAGGGCTGCATACCCCACTGTAGTTAGTCTGAAGCCAGTTACAGGAAAGGCAGGATGCCTAGAGTCTTTAAAGGGAACCTTTAGAAGCTTTTCCCCGACTTCAAAGACACAACTCGGTATACATACTGGACCTCAGACACCACCACTTCAGTACACTTCTGGACCTGTGGACATGCTGCCAGGAAGAAGGACAGCTGTGCAGCTACCAGGACTGCTATTATGTTGGGCTGCTGCTCTGAAGGAACTACTGCCCTGCTGTGCTGACCTGCTGCCTGCTGCCACCTTGCCTGGGTGAGAAGGACTGGACCTGCAACTCTTGAGCCCAGAGTGACTCCAAGGGCTAGTTGGCTGGCATCCTGATCTGAAGCCTCATGGACATATCAGGCTTCCAACAACCTTGCACCTGCACCTTGACTCTGCCATCTGCGAGTCTACGCTGCCAAGTGGTGCCACACCAGTCCTGGACCCTTGAAGTGGGCTTAAGGTGCTCTGTCGGAATCTTTGGACCCACTGGAATCGACGCATCTCTTCTGGTGTGCGGCACAACCGTGAGCAGAACCGATGCATCTCCACTGCTGCGTGGATTGGACCCACCTCAAAGACTCACATCGACACCACAGCCAGCTTTGCCTTCAGAACCGCCACTGTGTGACACATCCTCAGCGCAGGCCCTTACATCTCCCATTGATGGCAGTCATGACGTCGACGCCTGACTCCGCAACACAGCATCGCAGCTCCTCAGAACCGAGGCAGTGACCCGACTGCATGACGCATCCCCGACTCCGGACTTCTCATTGCCAGCCCTCGTCAACGAGATCTTCGAGGATGACTCAGCATGACTTCATACCACACTCTTGCCACGTCTCGGAACCAATACATTGATTCAGCTGCGGGACACATCTTCTGTGCGGGTCCTGGCAACGCTCCGCAACCAGGATTTAAGGTACTTTGTTCAGCAGGTCTAACTGGGTCCCTATAGCCGGCCCGTGCTCCATCGTAGTCACCCTGAGAGACAAAGTGTCACAGTACAGTAGGCTAGGGCTCATTGGAGAGAGCTAAAAGTTGCATTTTCTTGGACCTGAATAGACATAATCTGCAGGGGAGGTAGGTACTACTCGTAGTATCTTCACAGAGGGAGAGCGAGAAAAAATCTGCCCAGTTGCATTCTTCCACAGTCACTTTTATCACACAAGAGCAACTGGGAAAATAGGAGAAGGAAGGAGACAGACAAGGTCCGACTGGGATGCTACTTCCTAGGTAAGCCCTGGTATCAAGAGATATTGAAATAGACACCTCACTCACTTTATAGTGACATGCTTCATCATTGGCGCCTATCCACACCCTGGTAGGGTTGTACCACCAGGGTGGACTCAACCAAAAGGATGGGAGTTCCTAGATAAAATCTTGCTGGATAAGCAGGGATCAAGATAGAGAGTAGAAAGTTTTAAAATACCTCACAGTATATCCTGAATATTCCTTTATCTGTAGGCTACTGGGGTATAAGTTACAAATTTCAACGGGTTCTTATTGAATCTAATTGTTCAATCAACCCTAATACGTCAAAGCCAACATGATTCGGCCCATGCTGTGAGCCCCTTTCAGGTCTGGGGCCTTTGTCAGGGCTATATATTGTGTATTGCTGCCTTTTTACGCATGCATACCATGCACATACGTGAGGCCTAAGACTCTCACCTGACTTGATCTTCCGTTTACTGGTCATGCATGTCTGGAGCGTGTTGTCGTCTTATACTCATACTTGCGTCAAGGATCGTACACCGCTGGTGCATCTAAACGTCACCACTTCACAGACCGCTGCCGAACTACTCATTGTACCCAGTGGAACTGCATGTCTGCTGTGGCGGAATGGATGCATTCAAACTGTCTGAAGCTGAATGCTAATACAACAGACATCCTGCTGCTGGGTAAACACTCCTTAGGATGGGGTGCACATTGGTGACCTACTGGGAGGCATCTGTGAGCAAGTTACGGTTAGATGCTTCACCGATGGGGTCCACAGATGAGGAGAAGAGTGGGTCATTTCAGTGGCTCAGGAGAGTGCAGAGAGAGGGTCCCAACTGAGTTCAGAGGAGCAGAGAACTGGCAAGGGTGTCTGAAGTAGAGGGCCATAGTCCATGTTCTATCACAAGGGTCTCCAAAGTTTACACATTGTCTCTATGTTAAGCCTGACTGCTTTGGTGACAAGCTACCAGAGGGTTAAGCACAAATTAATTTAGTGACTTTTTGGTGAGTCACCTTGACAAGATTGTGGCTATTGCTTGAGTAGGGCTTCACCCCCTCAGCCAACAACCTAATTTCTGACATATTATATAAATATATATATATATATATATATATAAAAATATATACACACACTCTAAAGGTTAAAGGAATGTTATAGTCAGGTGAGAATGTCAATTAAAACATACCATTTTAAACTAACAACATCACTGAAATTCACTAATTATAATTATCTCAAGTAACTGTAATTCAAGCCCTAAAGTAACTATAACTCAAGCCCTTGCCACAGTCCCGAGTCCTAAGATGGCTGCTGTCACATCATTGTTGATGTGGTGACAGCCAATCAGATCTCGTCTTGAAGTCTGTCGGCTCGGCGGACCCTATGCTGTGTGAAATATACCAAAATATTTAGCCTAATTCGCACAAAAGCTAGAGAACAGATTTACACCAAATCACAAAAAGCACACTTTCTGGACCAAGTTCTAGCTTTCTGCCAAATTTGGTTTATTCCTGTCAGCAGTTTTTGCTATATCAATGTACAGGTTTTCTATCGAAAACTGAATGGGGAAAACGCATTTTCGGATTCCCCTTTTTCTCGGCCCCCACTTGACAGATTACGCCAAAACGTTCCAGGAAGCAGCTGAGGCGGATAATACTTTTTGTTGGAAAGTTTTGTAAAGTTTGGTCAAATGGCGCAAAAGTTATAAGCAAACCCCAAAAAATGCTTTTCCTATGGTAACACAATCCTAACTATAACTACCCAGTAGTGATCGCTACTGGTAATATATATATATATATATATTTCTAAGGTTTTTTAATGTACAAGAAGATATTACCTTACCTATCACAGCACTTTAACCTTTTTCTTCAGTGAATATATATATATATTGCTGAAATAGAACATATGCCATTCAATAAAGATTGTCAATTTCTGATCACTCTTGACATAGAGGCATTATATACCAACATTCCCCAGGACCTGGCCATAGAGTCTGTGGCAGCTCTATTGGCTAGATCTCCTGGGGATAGACCGGATGGATTTATCCTAGAATGCCTTGGCATTGTTCTTCATAACAACTACTTTGAATTTCAAGACATGCTTTATCAACAAATCAAGGGGACCAGTATGGGGGCTTCTTGTGCCCCGAGTGTGGCCAATACCTACATGGGTGAGCACGAACATAAACACATCTTTAATGAAATGGCGCCATTCTATGAAAATATTATGTGTTGGCGTTGTTTCATAGATGACATCTTTGACCGACTATAAGGGAATCCGATATATGACAACACATCAGTGGATACTTCCTTGATTAAATCTTACCACTTTATCTATGATTGAGTGTTTGTCAATTGAAACAATAGGAGTCCCTTGGATAAATATATTATGTCCTGTGTATGAATTTGTTGCGTGTATGAGACGGTTATGGCTGGTCAGTATGAATGATGGATGGTTTTGAATGGGGTCAATGGCAATGTATTTTATGATGATATTTATTGTAGTGTAATCGTTATTTTGCTATTGTTTGTTTGTTAATTTTGATATATTGTTTTTGATGTATTAACAACAAATAAGTTCTGTATTATGTCTGTCTAAATGGTAATGATATGAATTTACATGTAAAAAAGTTTTTCATATACATAAAAATTATCTTTAAAAAAATATTTTGAATATTTACAAAAAATAAAAAACATATATACATTTTTTTAAATAAGCATTTTGCCCAAGTGGATTATGATATACCTGCTTCTAGTATGAGCCTAATGGAGGCCATTTAGTAAAGAAGTATAGGTCAGACATCAATGATGTCATAGAACATGTTGTGAGTGATGTAAATTGTTTTGGCTGTAGCAGTATAACTTTTGTTGAAAGTTTAGTGAAGATTCATCATACTGTGACAAAGTACTTAGAGACCCAAAAAATCAGAGAACGTTTTAAGCGTAAAAGGGGAATATATGGTTACCTTTGAAAAAAACCGAGACACGTCAGCCTAAATCGACACAAATTGCGTGAATGGCATCGGACTTTAGGATTTCAGATGCTAACTTTGGTTTTGTCAATCTACTCTAGGTGTTACCTGCACATCCATATATGTTCCCTGGGCGTGCCTAGCAGGCGCGCAACGCCCATTGGGCTCAAAGGGCTTCAGCCCCCCCTCCCACCCCCCCCCCCCGTCGTGTGTGTCAGCCCGGCTGAGACAGCTTCCCGGGCACACACACAGCCGCACCCGAGTACTTCACAGGTCTTTAAAAGACCATTTACTTGCTAACGAGGCTTTGTTGTGTTTTCACCCCTTCTTAGAGCCCCTGCATCTCCCCTCTGCCTATTGCTGGAAGAATCAGCCCCCCCCGAAATTTTTGGTAGCAGCCCCCCCCCCCCGAAATTTGGCTCTAGTTGCGCCTCTGTGCCTAGTACATTCACTGTTCGTATACACTCGGGTAGCATGTGTTGCGTGACATGTGTTGGTTAGCAAAATGCTGTATGTTATAGCTCTGAATAGCACTTTCAGGTGCTAGCACAGATGTGGGTGTACATTCTAGATTGAACGACTGCGCTGTCTGGGGTAGGTAATCCAACACATGGACCTGACAAGTTCCAGTTGTTTCTCCAGCCAGACTGCAGCGCCGCACATTAATAGAAACAGCAGCCAGTTCTCTAAATTTCCACTACTCCACCCAGGTGGTCCCTGTGGCTCCTTCACTATTCTCGCACTCCCCGCCCTGCAAGCCTGCGCTTAATACTCACATCCCCTCGTTCGTGCTGGTCGCGTGAGATCGCGTTGGACAAGTAAAGATCCATGGCGGAGGCGCGCGCAGGGCGCCCGCCCTCCCGCCTGTGGCTCCGATCCAAACTAGTGCTCGCCCAAGGTCCTCGCACCCTTCCTGACCGACCCCCGCGTGACCTCATAGTGCACACAGGGGTGCGTGTTGTGACGCGCGGCCATACACTAGGCGGCACAATCGCCTCTATTTGACCGCCGCTGGCAGCTTGCGCACTGTCGTGCTCGCCTCATCTCCCACTCACCGAAAGATCACGATGAAGGCTGGGTTGGGTCTCTACAGCCAAGGCTTTCAAGCGACAATAATTTGGAGGTTCCGTCATTTTCAACCGTTCCCTTTCAAGCTCGGACAGACCTACCTCGGCAATGTCCGGATCGCTTGCACAAAGGCCAATGTGGGCTTGTTTGTGTTAATGTGATTGGTTGGTGCAACATAAAAGTAAAAATAAAAATTAAGTAGCAGGTTCCTCCAGTAGCCGTTAAAAATCAACAAATGAAATGTACTTCAATTGGAAGTTCATAGTGGCCCATCATTTTAGAGTCAGAAGCTTCTCTCTCTCGCACTGCAGTCATCTCTAAAGAGGGTAAGATCAGGAGTTTTTTGCAGGGTGTTCCTATTTCTATTGGAACCACTGTAGATGAACACTTTTTCGGAAGGCATAGAAGGTTTGAGGGAGTGGGTAATTCTATTGAAATGAATGGCTTGAGTTGAGGCTGAAAATTAGTCGAAGTAGGGTTAAACCCTCCAAATTGTAATTGTAATTGCATTTATATAGCGCTTACTACCCCTGACGAGGCGTCGAAGCGCTTTTTCGGCGAGTAGCACGCTACTCCAGTACCCATAAAGGATTAGTGGTGAATTAGTACAGTGAAAATATTAAAGTAATTTGAGTGGTGGATATGTTAGTCAGTTATTTGGATTGAGAAGGATAGTGGAGGGCAAATGAGCGTTAAGAGGTATGCTAGTATACCACAAAGCAACTTTCACATTTTTTAGCAATATATAACTGACAGATAAAAAATGCGGATCGTCCTTGAACCTTCCATTGGAATGACTGGATGGACAGTTTAGGGCAGGGGTCTTCAACCTTTTCTGTAACAAGAGCTCCTTATGTTCAATGAAAATCATCTGGAGCTGTTAGTGTAATAGTGACCACATCAAAGAAGATTAAGTTAATGGCCGCCATATGCAGGATTACTAGCAGAGATTACCACAATGCATCAGTAAAGTATAAAAGGCTTTGTCATTTCGGAATGCCTCCAGGTGGGTAATACAAAACAGCCACAGCTGCAATGCCCCTGGCAGCAAGGTCAAGATATTAAAAATAAATCTGTTCTACACCACACAATTTTTCACTCAAATATCAACTTGAAATATATTTGGGAAATTAAGCCATTTTTCCTCCAAACATCAGCTAATGAGTTCTGAAAATACACAAATTTTCGTCTCAAATACGCACACTCCATTTTGTTATACATATATTCATTCAGCCAAGTACAAGCTTCTCATTTAGTAGGCTGGGTTGCACAAAGGAGAGCTACTTTCAGGTAGCTGGAGATCTACCACTAGCTCACAAAGAAGCATGTTTTCGAGGGTTACACAAGGGTGTTGGTCATTTGTAAGTATAATGGAAATAAAAAGTTACTCCTTTGATCTTCAAATGAGGGTCACTTTAAAGCAGTTTCATTTCTTGCATTCAGCAAAGGAAATCACATCAAGTCTTAAGTTATACATCCCAGCTCTCTGTTGTTTGGTCCAGCATTAGCCAAGACCTTTAGATTTTGTTAAAATAATATACATAATATACCAGTGCTTAGTTTGTAAAATATGAAGTGCAGGTGCTCACAGTTTTTAAAGAGGCCACACCCACTTCCCCAGCTCTGCCCACTTCCTCCAGTGGCTCCACCCACTTCCTTTATTGGCTTCACCCACATCCAAAAGCCTCAACACATCAGAGCCACCTCCTCACTTCTTGAGTTCCGCAAGAAGCTGAAGGCCTGGCTCTTCACAAAAGCACCTCAGGCACCTCACACCTACATACCTGGCCAAGCCCCTGGATACCCTCCTGGGTGATTAGTGCGCTATACAAATCAATATAACATAACATATTATAACATATAGGAAGCCTATGACAACAATTTAAAAGTGAACTCAAATTAGAGAATGTGTGTAAATCTCAAAATGCAGCTTTAGAAAAGGTCATTTGAGGACTTGAGGCAGCTTTGCAAAAGAAAGAAAATGTGCTTGTACTGTGCTGTTTAAAAGAAAGGAAAGTATGAAGGAAGGAATACATGCAGGCAGGAAGAGGAGCACTGGAGTAAGGACATAAATAAGTAATGGATGAAAGAAGGAGGAAATAAGAAAAGAATGTGAAAGGAAGAAATGAAGGGATAGAGGGAGAAACTCACCATACATGTTTGTAAAGCACATATTCACTAGAGGGGGGCTTTGACACCAAATTAAAAATGTTGTTATCCAGCTCAATTGCACTACTTTTATCTAAAGATGAAAGACTGAGTGGCCACACCAAGATTTCAATCTATGACCCTGAGCTAGAACACAGATTCCTGGAGTGGTTTTAAAATATGTGCAAGAAGGAAAAAATTAGAAGGGAGAGTGAGGGAGGAGGAAAGGTCTGAAGGCAAAGATAGATATGGTAGATAAAGAATGTGAAGAGAAATGTGGAAAGCAGAGATTGGGATTGCAAGATTGGAGTGGAACATGATGAGAAGGAAAAGTGAAAAGAGGAGAAAGGCAAGGGAAGAAGAGCTGACATCGGGGAGCGTGTGAGAGTAGAGTGGAGGGGAAAGATGGAAAGGTGAACAATGAAAAGCATTTAATGAGGGTAACTGGCGATTAAGAGAAAACGCGGATGTAGGGCAGAAAGTGAAGGAAGATTGGAGAGAAGGGAAGGAGTCAGGTGTGAAGGGGAGGGAAAAAAGCAGCTACCGAGGGAGAGCAAGAAAAGAGTACACATCTGATTTATTAAATATACAGTAATTAATTATGTAAAGTGGAGAGGTGACAGGAGTGTATCATTCTTGGCCTGTCTCATCAATGCATAGCAGTGTTGTCCAAGACACAAAATTGCAATTCTTTAACTGTGTTAAGTTTTATGCCATCAAAAGATGTTTTGTGCCATCACAATAGGTATTCCTGATAAAACATATTAAAGAGTCAGTGATGGCCTCGCTGCAGCCTTTCTGTCTGTGTGGTCCGCTAAGGCATTTCCCTTCATCTGAGGTAGATTATTGTGCATTGTATTTTGCAATTGTGCTTTATGGGAGCACTCCACAAATTGGGCACACACAATGTGTTAGACCTGGCATCTTTGGCATGGCTTCCCGCTAACTTTTTTGCCTTCCGACCTCCTGTTTTGGCTTACTTTGTTTTTGCTGGCCTTAAGACTCTGCACACTTTACCACTAAACCAGTGCTAAAGTGCTTGTGCTCTCTGCTCAAAACATGGTAACATTGTATTATACCCAATTGGCATATTTAATTTACTTATTAGTCGCTAGTAATGTGCACAACATGTGCCCAGGGCCTGTAAATTAGATGCTACTAGCGGATCTGCAGCACTGATTGTGACATCCACTTCAGTAGCCCTTTAAACATGTCTCTGGGCAGGCCTCGACAAATCTACTCGTCCACTCACTATGGTGAGTCAGATTTGATCAGGGCGAGCTATATTTAGGGCCTACGTGCCCCTTCAGAAGAACTGACAAGCAACAGGTGTTCTGTTCATTCACAAAGTAAAGGAGCAATAAAGATGCCTTTAAATCTTGTTTTTATCTAGTCACATTTATTCTGTGTTCAGAGAGAGAAGTCAAAAGTCAGTTTACATCTACAATTACTTTTCTTTCTCTGACTGTAAAGTTTGAGGATTTTGTAAAGTGAATTGTCTGACAAACGTGCTGTACAAAAACTGAAATTAAAGGCTGTAAGATGTCATATTTTATTCTAACACACATTTAAATTGCTAAAAAGTGACTGTACAAACATTTCAAAATAAGTTTCAGTAGTTATGTAAGCCCTTGTTTTGTAATTCTGTTTGATGAAATAAAAATATTTTAATAGGATGAAAAAAAACAGAACACTTTACTTGGTGATGTGCAGATGATTAATATGATTTCGAAAACCCAATTTCCACAGACTGTTGTTTGTACACTAAATAGTTTTATAAGTAAAACTGCATGTTAGTGGGAACATTTTTGGCCATTTCAATGGAAAATGTGCTGCCTGTAAATGACAGTGCAGTACCACCTCATGCTTTAGTCATATGTTTATCAAAAGTGAGTTTTTAAAGATGAACTGAGAAACATTCCTGCTTCCTCCCTGATGGCAATGCTATTAGTGAACTAAGAGGCCAGTCATGGGTCATGTGTACCCTATATGTGGGCTAGAATTGTATTATGCATGGAGCAAAGGTTTAGTCTATTAAGTCAAACCAAATAGGTTTTATTGTACAGCAGGAATGCTGAACTCACATATTGGAAGGTGCTCTCATGTGTCACAATGAAGAAATAGGTGGCTCTGCAAAATAAAATATTTGCCTAGGATAACATAATGAGACCAGTTTACGGGTTGAGTACATTAAAGCTAAGTCTAGTATATTTTTCAAGTTATTTGACCAGCAACTCTAGTAACATTTTAATGATTTTTCCAGGCTTGCCATTGCAGGGCCTGTATGCGTGCTGTTTGAACTGACATTTCGACCTGGCAAAATAAACCTTTTGCCAGGCCCAAACCTTCCTTTTGAATACATATGTCTACCCAAAGGTAGGCCCTGGACAGCCCCAAGGACAGGGTGAAGTGTATTTAAAAAGTTGGACATGTACTTTTAAGTTGGAAATGTCATTGTTGTGAAAACAAAACTCTTAAATGTGTTTTCCACTACTGCAAGGCTTATCTCTCCTATAGGATAACTTTGGAGTTGCCTTATTACATTTTATAGGTGTAATTTCCAACTGAAAAGAGATTACTGGTTCATGTTTGGCGTTTCTGGAATCCTAAATTAAAATCAAAACTTATGGTGAAGTTGGAGTTTAAATTACAATTCTGAAAATGCCACTTTAAGAAAGTTATCAAATACAAAGGGGGGTACCTGACACCTTCAATACTTCTTCTTTATCTCTTTATAGCATCAACCAAACAATTTCTTTTTTGTTTGATTTGGTTGTTTATTAAACCATTCCATTTAAGAATTTTTTCATATGTTTTTAGCAAAATTCAAAAGTATGAAAGGAAGAGACACATAAATTCCAAATAACATCAACAGACAATACATTAAACAATTCACAAATTACATTCATGAACAAAAACATTGAAAAGCGACATTACTTATATGCAACAAAAATTTCAATCAGCGTTATTTTTTACACCATTCTATTTACCACACGGTAATCCTTGGGGCTGTCACTCAAACCCAAACTGAAGGAAATACCTAACAAAGGGAACTACTTTCTGCTTGTAGGGAGGGAATCAATTTTAGTGTCCAGATCCCTCAATAGCAAAAGTATAATATTGGACAGTTCCTCAGTGTTTCTAAATGCCAACGCGTTTCAAAGCACAGGCTTAGAGTACTGTGCCTCTCATCAGGGCTTCTTATTCATGGGTATTCACGAAATTCTGAAAAATAAATGATGCAAAAAACCAGTGTAAGTGAGTGTGTACCTAAACTACATGAATTTGTTAAAAACAAAAAAACAACTCTCCTATTCTCCATCAGGAACTAGCACTTGCTGGACAAGAATTACCTGATGAAAATTATTTGAAGTCATCGGTTCGCCTTCGTGAAGGCAACAATGTTGCTGGTCTGTATTTACTTTTGAACTCGGGCAATGAGGCTTGTTACTTTGCCAAAAGTTGAAAGTCGTCACATGTTTATCTGTAACGACACCAAGAGGTTGAGCGCCAGCGATTACTTATTGCAGCTCAATAAACCTTTCGAATGTTTGGTTAGACTTTTTAAAGGATTCAACATTTACCTTGGCAAATGCGGAAATATCATAAGCCACGCGGACATCAATCCACACGCGCTCCGATTTCCTAAAAGAATTGTATTTGTCAGTTACCCATTCTAACAGACCGCGAGCCGCAACGCGAGCGGATGCTGTTTGATTTCACAACACTTACTTTCAACAGCTTAATCGGAGCACTCCAATATTGTTCGACCGGCATAAACGCACATTAAGCAGCTGGGGGCATTTCTCATGAGAACATATAACGCGCTTGACGTTGCGCGTAATCTCCTGGGAATTGTAGTTTGAGCAAAGGCAGCCAATGACAATGCAAGAAGGGGGAGGACATTCTATCTCCCCAACAGCTGCATTCTGGGAATTGCAGTTTGAAAAACAATGCATTATGCTCTAGACAGTTCTGTCATTCCGTTGAGTCCTGTGACTGCACTGTTGTATTTTAAGATCAAGTAGGCCTCCTTTTGGATTAAAGCAGTGTCAATATCAATTAATCTTTTCGTTGTGTCCAAAGCAAATAAAACTGTCCACTTGAAATCCTTTTCACTATGGGATTTTTCAATAAAGTGCTCAACCATGGGTGCTGTTAGTACTTTCTTCTTTATTCTTGAACGATGTTGTGTGATGCGTTGGTTAATCTGCTGATTTGTCTTGCCTATGTATAACTTCAAACATGGGCAAAGAACAGCATAAACAACATTTTTGGTTTTGCAATTTGTAAACTCTGAGTGATGCCATCTAATGGCATTATGTACAAATTCAGACCCTTCTATTGTGGTGTCACACACGGAGCAGTTTCCACATTTATGATGACCCACTACTGTTTAAGTTGCCATTGTGATCGTAGAGTCCCTTTCGGTCGTGTAGGAAAGATATCTGCCCATACAATTTGTTGGCCAATGCTCTGATTTTTCTTCATTGCAAATAAAGGCTTCTGAAGTAGACAGTCCAAGGTTTCTAACAGATGCCAGTTCTTTAATACAATTTGCTTAAATTTATTAGTATCTGGGCCAAATGTTGTGACACAAACCAGTCTTTCCAATGGTAATTTTTCTTTCTTTTGTAGAAGTGCTTCACGAGGTGTGTACCATGCTCTTTTTATTGCATGTTTTAACATCTTCTTTGGATATCCCCTCATAATCATTTGTTCACGAAAGATGGCTGCATGCTGCTCGTAGTCAGTTTTTCTTGAACAATTTCGTCGAATCCGCAAAAGCTGACCCTACGGAAGGTTTTCTTTCAGACTTCTGGGGTGAGCACTCTTGTGATGTAGGATGGTATTTTTGTCAGTGGGTTTCCGGTGCAGTGAGGTAGTCAACCTATTCTCATGTGGGGAGACCTCCACATCCGGAAATGTCATACAGGTCTTACTTGAGTTCAAGCTGAATTTTATATCTTCATGGCGAGTATTCAACCAACCATGGAAACTTTCCAATTCTTCATGGGATCCTTGCCATAGACACCAGACGTCGTCTATATAGCGCAGCCACTGTAGAATTTTTTCTTTGAACGGATTGTTATTAAAAATGAATTTATCTTCATACTTGGCCATGAAGAGAACCGCCATTTCTGGGGCAAAGGGTCAACCCATGGCGGTCCCTTTCACCTGAATAAAGAACGAATCTTCAAACTTGAAATAGTTTTTTCTGAGTGCAACCTCCGCTAGTTGTACAATAAATGTGGTTGGCACCCTGTGAGGACGTGGTCTATCTTCCAAGTATGCTTCAATTACTTGTAACGCCTCATCTTGGGGTATCTGCGTGTACAACGAGGTTACATCAAATGAAACCATCCATTGGGTTTGGTCATCAAACTCTTGGCCTTCCACTTTGATGATAAAATCAGTAGTGTCTCTTAGATATGATGGCACATCCGTCAAAAAAGGCTTCAGGAAAAAATCAACGTATTTTGAAATAGGCTCCAAGAGGGAATCACTTCCCGACACGATCGGTCTCCCTGGAGGGTCATTGAGCCTCTTATGGATCTTCGGCAGAAAATAGATTACCGGAATCCTTGGAAATATTTTGAAAAGATAATCGAATTCTTTAGGTCCCAAAAAGCCACTGTCCCTGCTGACCTTTAGTATTTCGGCTATTAGTTCTTGTGTTGGTCTTGTGGGGTCTTCTCTGACTTGGCGGTACCATTCTTGATTGTACACTTGGTTCCTGCCTTCTTTTAAATACATCTCTATGGGCCAGATCACTAGGGCTCCGCCCTTATCGGCCTGTTTGATAACTACAGTCGTATCATTCTTCAGCTCATTGATGGCCATTTGTTGTCTCACAGATATGTTTCGTTTAAGGAAAGTGTTCTTTTTCTCCAATTGGTTGATTGCGGACAAGATAACCTGTTCATAGGCCACAATTTCTTTTGTGACAGTTTGAGTTGGTGGAACAAACTTTGATTTATTCGACAGTCCAGATACTTCCCTATTGCTTTTATAGTCTTTGCCAGAAAAAAATGACTTCAACCGGATCTTTCGGCAAAATTCAATAGCTTCTAGTTTTAGTCTGGTAAAATCCGTTTGTTTATTCGGGACCCAATTCTAACACCGCTTCTTCATCTTGAGACAATTGTCTCTGGGATAGATTGACAATAGATGTTGGTTTTACGACTTGTAAAACTGACGTCGTGTCCTCATCTCCAATGGCTGAGGTTTGAACCTTCCTCTTGGTTTCTGTTCGCCTTTGTCTAAAAAAGCTACCTGTCTTTTAGATGTACCTTCTCTAGGATCCGAGTCCCCTGAAGAATCTGATGATGAAGTTTCAGAAAAAGTAAGGAATCGATTCCTAGAACATCCTTGGTAGTTAGAAAGGGCTCGACGGGATTCAGTTGAAGTGTAAAATTCGTCTTTTAAGAATGGGTATACTTGATCTATATTAAAAGATTTGGTGTCCCTCTCAAACTTTGCTGTTTTGAAGCTAATAGTATTGTCCTTAAATGTAAGTATCTCCTTTTCAATTCTGTCTAATAGGGTCTTTGCTTCTGAGACTGTGTGATTGTCCTTAACTGCCTGAACTAGTTGTTCAAGTTCATCGGCTTCCTTTTTACACAATCTTTGAGCTGTTTCTATCGTGTGGACCATTAAATCACGGCTACATTTGGTATTTATAAAACTAAAGCCCTTTCTATACTCAGGGTAGTCAGTAAATATGATGGGTATGTTCTTAACCTGGAGACCCCAGGGGATGGTTCCAGCTTTTAAATGTTCTAACAAGAAATGTCCGTGCAGCTCTGTACAAATATGTTTTTTGTAAAGGCGAGTTAATTTTTCAGCCTCGTTTTGTTGTTTGGCCGAGGTGCTCAAAGCAACTGAGGAGAAAGGAGAGGGAGTGGATATCAAATTCTGAATGTGAGCTTCCGTGAATGATAGTGTCTCCTTTTCAGACATTATCTACAGGAGGAAAATCCAACCTGTACTGATTTAAGCAATACATTTATTGCTGAGGAGGGCACCAGAGCCCTGGTGTCCAAACCCTCGCGAGTAAGCACCCGCACTAAATTGAAACCACTAGAGGGGTTAGGCCCGTAGGACAAGGGTCAGGTAGGGCCGTAATACTTATCAAATACAAAGGGGGGTACCTGACACCTTCAATACTTCTGCTTTATCTCTTTATAGCATCAACCAAACAATTTCTTTTTTGTTTGATTTGGTTGTTTATTAAACCATTCCATTTAAGAATTTTTTCATATGTTTTTAGCAAAATTCAAAAGTATGAAAGGAAGAGACACATAAATTCCAAATAACATCAACAGACAATACATTAAACAATTCACAAATTACATTCATGAACAAAAACAATGAAAAGCGACATTACTTATATGCAACAAAAATTTCAATCAGCGTTATTTTTTACACCAGTCTATTTACCACACGGTACTGGTGCCCTCACACACCCAGCAAGCTAGGTGTCATGCTTCATCATCTGGGCCTGCTCCTCGTCGGGTCGGCGCTGCAATACCCGACGGGTATTGGCTCAATTTTGGAGCCCCTGTCGAAATTCTGTGATCATTTCCTCCAACCACTGGTGAAGTTGACCCCCTCCTATGTGGGAGACACAACTGATGTCTTGCGCATAATAGGAGAGATTAGTAACACAGACGAAATCAACTTCCTTGTTACCTTTGATGTAGAACATCCATACACGAACATTCCCCAACAAGCGACACTGACAGTTATTGAAACAGCCATGGAGATGACAACATGGACCTCACATACTCCTGTGACATTTGTAATGGAGTGCGCATCCCTAGCTCTAACAGAGAATTTCTTTGAGTATAAGGGTCAACTCTTCCACCAGTCTCAGGGTACATCCATGGGGAGTACATTTGCTCCCAGTGTGGCCTGCCTCTATATGGCTGCATTTGAGATGAGTGTCATTTCTCACCCCAGCAATCCCTATGCTGACAACCTGAGACTGTGGAAGAGATTCATAGACGACATATTGATTCTTTGGAGAGGCAGTATGACTACATGCCACAAATTCTGTCAGTGGATTAACACTAAAAATGAATTTTTAAAATTCACTCACACCATCTCATCCACTGACATACCATTCCTAGATCTCAAGATCAGACTTCGTGATGGCCAACTCGACACCACCTTATACAAAAAACCCACTGACAGAAATAGCCTGTTGTTATATAACAGCCACCATCCTGAATGAATGAATGAAATGAAATGACCATTTATTAAGCGCGATAGCTACCCTCAGGCGTCCTTGCGCTACGGACAATGCATACAGAGGAAACAATTGAAGATTTATTCAGATTTGTTAAAAAGCAGGGTTTTTAAGTGTTTACGAAACAATAGTAAATTGGGCTCTGAACGTAGATGAAAGGGAAGGGAGTTCCAAAGTTTGGCTGAGTTGTAAGAGAACGACCGGCCCCCACATCTGGCTCTCTTGATCCTGGGTACTGTCGTGAGGAAGGAGGATGCTGATCTGAGCTGTCTCTTCGGATGGTAGGGGGTGATCAGTGAATGATTGATACCAGCACCTGTTTTCCAGAAGGCTCGGTGGGCGATGCACAGGGTCTTAAATTCAATTCTTTCCCTGACTGGGAGCCAGTGAAGGCTCTTTAGTCCGGGTTTGATTGGAAGTCGACAGAGGATCTGAAGCAATGTTCGGGCAGCGCAGTTCTGTATAATCTGGAGCTTGCGCAAGGTGGTTTGGGGGCCCCTAAATAGAGAGCATTCCCAAAATCCAGACGAGACAGAATGAGACCCTGGACCATGATCTGTCTTGCTTGGAAAGGCAATAAGGGAAGAATCTTCCGCAGAAGCCTAAGTAGACCAAAGCAAGTGGCTGATAGTTTGGCTGCTTGACAATTGAAATTAAGGGACTTATCCAACCAGATGCCCAGGCTCTTGATTGTGTCCTTTGGCGTGGGAGCAGGGCCAAGGCAGGTGGGCCACAATGAGTTGATCGTAAGCATGGGGGTATTGCCCAGGAGCATCAGCTCGGTTTTGTCTCCGTTCAATTTGAGACATGACGATGTCATCCATTTGGTCACTTCTTCCAGGCAGTCCCTCAGGCTGTTGTGCGCGGTGTGTGGCTGATTGAGAGCCACCACTAGCTGGGTGTCGTCGGCATAAGTGATGATTTTTATCCCGAACGGACGAACTATCTCAGCTAGTGGGCTCATGTAAATATTAAAAAGCGTAGGGCTCAACGAAGAGCCCTGTGGCACACCGCAGCCAAGAGGCTTACTGGGGGAGGTGATATCACCCTCAAAAACCTGGAAGGAGCGGTCTGAAAGGAAGGATTCAAACCAAGCTATTGCTTTTCCTGAGACTCTTAGACTGGTGAGTCGATGTAATAAGATGTTGTGGCTTACAGTGTCGAAGGCGGCACTTAAGTCAAGGAGGATGATTGCAGCAGATCCTCCCTGATCCAAAATCTTCCTGGCCTCCTCCGTCACTGCAACCAGAGCGGTTTCGGTCCCATGCATGGGACGGAATCCCGTCTGGGAGGGGTCGAGCAGGTGGTTGATCTCGATGAACTCTGCCAACACTATGTTGGCATGTTTCTCCAAAATCTTGCTCAACCAGGGCAACAGGGAGATCGGTCGATAGTTACTAGGGTTATCTTGGTCTAGGTTGGGTTTTTTAAGAAGGGCTTTAACCATGGCCCGCTTCCAAGGAAGCGGGACAGTGCCTGCGGACAGGGAGGCATTAAGCAAGTTAAGTATGGTGGGAAGGACGTTAACAGTGGCTGACAGCAGGGTGCGCGGTGGTGCCGGGTCGTTGGGGGAGCCGGATTTCACCTGATGCATAATGGATTCTAGCATGGTGGGATTAAGTGGGGGGAGAGATTCAAGTGTTACCAAGAGCTCGGTCCCTGATTCAAATGATTTGGTGGGCGGAAGGTCAGTCTGAGTGAAGGAAAAGGAGGTGTAAATGGTTTGTATTTTTTGGAGAAAGAACTCTGCCAGGTTATTGCAGCGAGTTTGCGCATTGATGGATTGGGGGGGTTTTCTGGAAGCTTAAGGAGGGATTTTGCAATGCGATATATTTCTTTAGGCCTAGAAGCAGCTGCATTAATTTTTTCTTCAAAAAAGGTCGATTGTGCGGTTTTAATTTCATTTTTGTAGGCCTTTATCGCTTCTCTATAAGCAGTTTTACTGGAAGGAGAATAATCCAGTCGCCATTTCCTTTCCAATTTTTTACATTGATGTTTTCTTTCCCGTAATCCTGAGGAATACCAGGGGGCAGTCTTTGTACTGCGCTTAGGTTTGGTGCATTTCATGGGGAGTACGGAGTCTAACGAATTAGAAATCCATCTATTGTAGTCCTCATTAGCAAAAGTAAGGTCAGGGTTGTTGGGTGGTCTGAAAGTTTCAAGAGCTACCAGCCAGTTCTCTAGAGGGAGTTTTGACCAGTTTCGTTCCCTACGTGTAACTGTATTAGAAGGAAGGTTGGGTTCTGGAATGACCCAAGAGAGAGAGTCAAGAAGTGGTCCGTCCACGGAAGCGGGAGGGAGTTCCCACTATAAGATCTGTGCAGTTGCTAAAAACAGGGTCAAGTAGGTGGCCTTTGGAATGGGTCGGCTTAAGCACTAGTTGTTTCAATTGTAATGCGGAAAGACTAGTGGTCATTTCTAGGCGGTATGGTCAGAGGTGTTATCAAAATGGATGTTAAAGTCCCCTAGTAGTGTAAAATTGGATGGACTGCATGCTAGATTGGCTATAATGAGGGGAAGGATATTGTGGAATTGTCCCAAAGTTCCGGGTGGGCGATATAAAAGTATCCCAGAAAAAGTGCTAGTGGGGGAGAAGTCTATGGCGAAGGAAAGACTTTCGCAGTCTGGTATCGAAATAGGAGAACTGCGGCACTTATAACAATATTTGTAGATGACTGCTAGGCCACCTCCTTTCCCCACTTTACGGTCTTCACGTAGTATTTGATACCCTTGGGAGAGGGGCTGGATAAGATCGGGTTCTGACTCAGTGTTGAGCCAGGTCTCTGTCAGGAATATGACGTCTGGGTTAAGCTCTTCTAAAAGCATGGAGATTTCCGTAGAATGTTTAGGGAGTGACCTACAATTCAAGAGGTACATGTTTTGCTGGGTTTTTTTAATTAATGGGGCAGAATGGAGCTGAAAACCACAGTGTGAACATGTGGTGTGTAGGTCTGCTAGATTCCAAGAGGAATGGCATAGAGCGGGGGTTGTTCCTCTTAGTTTGAGAAAGAGAGTTGGGGCTATAGCTCCTAATATGAGTGGAGAACCGGGCAGGGGTTGTGGCCCCTGGCCCCGGTCGGCCGCGGACGGGCGCAGACGGGCTTGCCTTAGGCGCGCCTTCGGCGCGCCGGTGGCGCGCCCGCTGCGCGCGTTCGCTGCGCGTCTGTTTAGGCATATCCTCTTATAGTGAGGGTAGTCTGAAATGCTAACCTCGATAGTGGTGGAGGGCGGAAGTGGATAGACCTGACTTCCGGTGGGTGGCACCTCCCTCCAAACAAACGGAAGAATCCGTGCTGGAACGGGGAGGGACGCCAAACCCAACCGGCAGGTAAGCACAAATGAGGAGTATCCGTAGTTTTCCCTTTTTAAAAAAAAATATTGCTTCCTATGTATTCTGACAACACAGCAAACAAGTTTAAAAAAACGGCGTAAAAGTGAGTGATAAAAAACACAAGAGAGGCGTCCTCCAGTAAGTACTGTAATCAGGGCAAGCAATGAGGAAAATTTACCCAGAAAGGTTTAAGGGAGCCCTTCACCAGGCGCTCCACTGTCTGAGTAAAACGAGCAATGTCTTCACTCTAGGCGCGTCCGCTGCGCGTCTGTTTAGGCATATCCTCTTATAGTGAGGGTAGTCTGAAATGCTAACCTCGATACACTGAAGGACAATTTACCCTTTGGACAGTTTTTACGCATCAGGAGAAACTGTAGTTCCATCATTGACTATCAAACAGAAGCCAAATCCTTATCAAAAAACTTACTCAAGAGGCAATACCCACAAAGACAAGTGGCTCAATCCATGAAGAGAGCTAGGAATAATCACCGGGAGGCCCTACTAGAAGTAACCCCTAAAGAGCAAACTGACATACTAACCTGTGTCACTTCCTTTACTTCGGACTCCAACCGGATAAAGAAAGTGATCAATAAACACTGGGGATCCTCAACACAGGGGCATTACAGATCCCTAAACCCCGGTTTGCTTTTAAGCGTACTCAGAACTTAAAGGACATACTGATCCATACAAGACCTAGACCTGGAAGAGCGAATGACCAAAGATCCCTATGGGATTTACCACCAGTTCAGGGACACCATCCCTGTGGCTCCTGTGCGGTATGTCCCCAAACCACGCCCACAAAAGGAATAACTTTCACAGACTCGTTTACCTGGCAGATTACAAAACATACCAATTGTAACACAACTCAATGTGTATATATGATTACATGCCCTTGTAAGAAAAGGTATATAGGGATGACAATGAGGATGGTAAAAACCAGAATCACAGAACACAAAAGTAACATCCGATGCCAACGAGTAACCACGAAACTATACACCCACTTCAAAGAACTGAAACATTCCCCTGAAAGTTTACGGTGGGTGGTTTTAGAGACTCACCCTCAGATTACACAGAATTCCCTCTTTAGAATCGAACAAAGATGGGTACACCGGTTGTTGGACTCAATGATGAGATTCCGTGGGGGTCACTCGCTAACCTCTGATACAGTGAGTACATCACTGATGATATGAGACACTATGAGAGGTACTGACCCTTACCCTGCATTCGATATTAACAACCTCCCCACAACTGTCCAACCCCAAACCAGGGTACGACTCATGAATATAACACCCCTAACTTGATACCCGGAGCACTAAGATCCTTAACACCCCAAGATGGTCATAGCATGTACAAACGATACTCGACCAGGCTTCTCCCGCTTTACGTAATATGGGACCAACATTGGCAAACACCGCGCCCATTTACCCCACTAAGAATCCCAGCAATAGTTCCAGTGACATCACCATGGGACCGCAATTGGTAAATGGGTTACCAGAATGCACTGAGCATATATATACATATTCCAAGTGAAACTCTACACCAGCCTAAGATGGCCGCTACATTCTCGGCATCTTTGACCTTTCCTATATGTTATGTGCAAACACATTTTCCACCCCTTTTATTCACCAACTCCGGTGATACCAGCACGGGGCCCCTATCTAAGATGTGGTTATTATTATGCAATGAGTAGAAAGGGATACCTCCCTATAGACACTCCACACCAGTCTAAGATGGCCGCCACCTTTCTCCCTATAGACACTCCACACCAGTCTAAGATGGCCGCCACCTTTCTTCCTATAGACACTCCACACCAGTCTAAGATGGCCGCCACCTTTCTTGTTTAGACGTCACATGACGCTTAGCAGCACCAGCTGAAACCGATCGGCTTCCCTGCCCCGCCGGAGCTGGCTCACCTGCAGGTATATAAAAGGACAGTTTCTACTAGTCCATTACCTTCCCGGATCCAGCGGAAAGGGGTAGGTCAACCACACGGCTTTCATTGAAAGCAGGTGAGTATTTGATACGCTTAAAAATAAGGGACCTCAGACGGCACCGACTACAGAGGTAAGCGCCTGGGGAACAGATTGCTATCTCTCACATGAGTTATCAAGTAACTACTTGATGGGAACGCAATGCCAATTCATAGGGGTGGTGACAGCTTGTTTGTAGCGATGTGCGCGCTTAGTACCGCAGTGACTACTATCACCCATTGGGGTCACCGGTGGTGCTGGCGCCCGCACAGCTGCCCCTACTGAGTGCCATAGGATTGAGGGGCATTGAGAATCCGCCAAGTGAGGACAGGAACTTATTTTGAAAGAGCAACCCATTGGGCCAGGACCACTGGAAGATCGCTACTTTACGAGGCTATCCTTCTAGTTATAGAAGCAGTTCTATACTAACCTGTGATCTCCTCACACCTGACTATGAATCTCTTCTTATATCTATCAATTTCCAGACACATAACTTATATGTGTCCACGGCCCGCTGGATACTGACGAGGCACGATTCAATTAGTGATTGGGTGAGTTGCATGAAAAAGGCCTCTGATCACCCAATTGTTTTACTACCATTTCTTCACCATTGTATTAATGTTTTAAAGTAATTGGTTTTATTCAACAATATGTATGTGTTACCAGAAGACTTCGTTCAGGAACACACTTTTTGGGTGATATGAATAGCGAACCACTATTGATATTATTGATCACCAATGTCAGTCATGGACCTAATACAGAGTATCTGTTTGGAAGCACGATGGAACTTGTGGTCAACTGTGTCCTTGAGAGTATATATACCCTTTTTTTTTCTTCTCACGTACAGGTCGTCCATAGAAACAACGGGCGCATAACCCGCTTATCCAAGAGTGGTAGGTAGTTCACCACACCACTGGGTGTAGATAGACTCACTTTACGGTCCTGAAGAATCGCCTTTGATCCCTAAGACAACAATGGCGAGAAACATGTTGACCCACTAGGAATAGAGCGCCCTGATCTTGACCCATTATAGTCAGATAGACGCCTCTCCTTTTTCTATTTTAAATCAGGCAGGGGGCCTACCAAGAATAAAATATGTTCCATAAGGCACCCTGACTTGTTTTAACTCACTTCACATACTACTACATCCACACAATCAAAAGGGCCCTTACACCCACGGCACCCACCGGCAAGGAACAAAAGATCTCCGATAAAGAGCCCCTTTTTGGGTGCCCGTCGGAGTATTGCAGCGCCGACCCGACGAGGAGCAGGCCCAGATGATGAAGCATGACACCTAGCTTGCTGGGTGTGTGAGGGACACCAGTTCCGAAAGGAAGAATCCCCTTCCTTTCACGACCTGCTATAAATACTCTGTATTCACCGAGGAACCACGTACTTCTTCTTTATTGATTATCTAGGGCATGTACGTTGGACCTTTCCAAAAGCCCATTGTCCCCATCCTTTTGTAAAAAATGTACATCCATTAACAGTCCTACAGCAACTTCCAGTGTTTGTTCACTGAAATCTTCCTCACCAGTCTTCTTTTTCTATACCACCGTCTCTTCAACCTGCTCTGGACTAAAGATATCACATTAATCTGATTCCTGACACTGCCGCAGTGCTGGACTGCTGCTCTGAAGAAACTGCTGCCATGCTCTGCTGCCCTCTTGCCTGGGTGAGAAGGACTGGACCTGCATCTCTTGAACCCAGAATCAGAGTGACTTCAAGGGCTAGTTGGCTGACCTAATGATCTGAAGCCTCAGTGACACAACAGGTTTCTAACAACACCTGGACTCTGCCATCTGTGAGACTACTCTGCCAAGTGGTGTCACCCCAGTCCTTGACCCTTGGAAGTGGGCTAAAGGTGCTTTGCCAGCCACTGTGGTACCAACGGAAACGACACATCTCTTCTGCTGCAAGGCGCAACTCCGAGCAGAACGGACGCATTTCTGCTGTTGCGTGGATTGGACCCATCGCAAAGACTTGCATCTCCGACTTCCGATGGCAGCCTCGATGATGAAGCCGGAATCGACATTACAACCTCGCAGTTCTTTGGAACCGATGCATTGCCCCGACTGCACGCTACATCCTTAACGCTGGACTTTGCATCACAAGCCCCATCGACGGGATCTTCCACGAAGGCCCTCGCACCGCAGCCTAGCCGCATTTTGGAAACGATGCGTTGCTTTGGCATTTTCATCAAAGATCCCCACAATGCTCCGCAAAGCAGGATTTAAGGTACTCTGCTCAGCAGGCTAAACTGGTTCCCTGTAGCCAGCCCATGCTCCATTGTGGTCAGCCTGAAGTTGTGATTTTGCCCTGGGTCTGGAGCGACCAGATATCCACAGTTGGTACTTTACGCCTTTTGGCACAATTTTCTCTAATCTTTAAATTCAATATCTCAGGTTCTACTAATTGGATTTTTGTTGTTTTGATCTTGTTGTATTTATTAAATTAAGCTCAATTTTTCTAACCTGGTGTGGGATCTTTTTGTGTGGTGTTTTCACTGCTTTACTGTTTGAAGTATTGCACAAATACTTTACATATTGCCTCTAGGTTAAGCCTGACTGCTCTGTGCTAAGCTACCAGGGGGTTCAGCACAGGCTAATTTGGGGTTTGCTTGTGCCTTTCCATGACTAGAATTGTGGTTGATGCTTGACAAGGGCTCACACCATAGTCAACCAGTACCCAATTTCTAACACAGCCCATTGTTAATACAAGTCCCCAAAGAAGTAACAATGCTCTCAGCATTCGACAGAAGCCCAAAATCCCAGACAACTCCAAAGACATACTTTGAGTCTGTGAATACAGTTACAATCATTTTAGCAGCAAGTGTGTATGTGACAAGTTCAGCAACTTGGTCCAAATTTGCCTGATGTAAACATTGGCTTTCATCAACATTGAGCAAGGCGCATAAAGCATATCCGGCTACAAGTTCTTCATTATCATTTTTGAGACATGAGCCATCCACAAAACAGACACGATAACTGTTGAGTATTGTTACATTCTATAGATTAATTTGGGGTTTCATTAAGTGTTCTGTACCAAAAGGCAGACAGGGAGTTCACCTTCTTGAGAGGTGGGGAAGTAATGAAGCTGAATTCAGAGAGGGGCAATGGATCATGCTAATATGGGAAGTGAACAATATCATCTTGTAACAGGGAAAACTAGTGGAGGAGAGATGTGTTTTAGTGGTGAGCATTATGACCTGAACATCAAACACAGGAGAGAAAATTTCTCTTTTGAAGTCTTATGACCTTTCTTAGCTGATTCAGTAAACAATTAAAAGGAATCTGATTTGAAGTCTTCTAAAGTGGCAGAGGCGAGTAAAAGGTCATCAATATAGTGAATCATTGTAGACTTCCTGGGGAAGATCATGGTGATCAAGCTGCCCAAGTCTCACTTTAAGGCTTGGGGAAAGATGGATGGGGTCTCTGCAAATCCCTGTCAGAGTCTCTGTCATGTTAGCTGGCCTCCGCTGCATTAAAAGGCAGCGAGGTACTTGCTTTCTTCATGATTAGGGATAGAAAAGAAACCAATGCACAGATTTATCACACTAACCTATTAGGCGGTGGCTGGGATGCAAAAGAGAATGGTAGCAGGCTAGCACTACAGGGAAACTGTTATCAACATGTTAATAGCAGAAAGATCTTGGACAAATAGGAACACAGTCATGATAGGAAGAATCGGAGTATCACAAATGCTGACAGCGGGCACTAAGACATCCTCCTTTATGAGATCAGCAATAATAGGTTTAATTCTTTATTTAGCTTTGGGACATAATGGATATTGTGGGAAGAGAGGTCAGCTTTTCAATGGTGCTCTCTTTAACCGTAGCAGGATTGATGGATGATGTACAGTCAATATCATTTGCATGTGTAGACTACAGAGATAATTTAGTTAAATCTGCAGACACATGAACATCACATAACATTCTGATGATTTGACTTATGAATCATGGCCAAAGTTTCCTTCTCATGTACTTGTGGAAAATTCAAGAAGACCCTGTTGCTGGTGCTGAAGACAGTGCAGTTGCGCTTACAGAATAAATCACTACCCAAATGGTTTGCAGGTGAAGTAGGACTCAATCAATCAATCAGGGATTTGTGAAGCGCACTATTCACCTGTGAGGGTCTCAAGGCACTGGGGGGAGGAGGAGGTATGAGTAGCTCCGTCTCATCCAAAGAGCCAGGTCTTGAGGCTCTTCCTAAATGCTAGCAGTGTGGGGGTTCGTCTGATGCTGAGGGGGAGTTCGTTCCCGGTCTTGGCCACGATGTAGGAGAAGGCTCTTCGGATGCGTGGGATTTTGACCAGGGCAAGGTCGGCAGATCGGAGGTTTCTTTTGGGTGCGTAGAAGGAGATTTTTTCGTTGAGGTATTGGGGTCCGGTGTTGTGGAGGGATTTGTAGGAGTGAGTGAGCAGCGTGAAGGTCACTCTCTTTTTGACAGGGAACCAGTGGTGGTCTCGCATGTGCTGGGTGATGTGGTCATGTCATGGGATGCCGAGGACGAGTCTGGCTGCGGTGTTCTGGATGGTCTGGAGTTTTCGGAGTAGAAGACTCAACAAGAAAGAGGGTTTAGCATTAATGGGGCTCACAGAAACTGAAACAGGATCTGCAATGTTGTGGGTAACTCTTTGGTTTGAGATGCCAACCGCATCTATGGACAAGCCTGCAAGAGGTAATGGGAATTCAGAGGTTTTGAGAGCAGATTGGCTAGCGCTAGTATCAATCAAAAAGGAGGTGGGGTTACCATTAAACATTTAACATAGCACCTGTTTGGGTGTACAGGAATTAGGGTTTTCATGCTACATTTAGCACCTCTCAGGTTGTCCTAATGAGCTGGATACTGATTCTTAGCAATTTTGATTGAAATCAGGAAGATCAGACCGGATTTTGCAGGGACACCTGAGGTCACGTAACGGCAGTCTTTTTTCCAGCATACCAATTGACCGTAATTGAAACAAGACCCTACTGGAGGATATTACTCTCCTCTACCACTTCCACTCAATCAAAGTGCTGACCCTTCACCCTCCTCTCCTCCTTGGCCACCCCAATTTCCCCCTCTTCCCCTCCCTTTCATTGTTTGTTGTAAAGACTGCATTCACAAATACATTAATTTTAATTCATTAAATGTTTTCTTCCTTTCTTGAACAGCTACACTGTAGTTAGCCACTGTGACCAGTTCAGCTAAGCTCTTAATCTGCCAAGCAATACAAGTTTACAATTGACTTTGAACATTCAGGAACAATCCCTGTACAAAGGCAGCTCTCACATTTCCTGAGCTAGTTCCGTGGTTAAATGTAGATCTGAGTACCATTCAAACATTTCCTTCAACCTGTCCAATCATCTGCTATTGATTCTATCTTGTTCTGTTTACAGTTGGGGATTTTCTTCCTGTCTGTTTTCGGCAGGGCACACTCATCATAGCATTCAACAATCTGCCTTCTGTTTCTGCTAAATCATCATCACCCACAGAGGCCTGTCATGGCCACCTGCCTTTATCTATCAATAGGTCTCTCACTTCATTCAGCACCTTCAACCTTAGCAACTGATCCACATTTACCCAATTCGGTCTGTACATTTTGAGCACCATTGCAATTCTACACAGAACTTTGAGAGGTTCTCTCAAATTTTAGGGAACTGTTTCTGTGCTAACTAAATCGTCTGGGGACGAGAGGACATTAGTGTTTATTCTGCCTCAGGTTAATCCCTTATACAGAAAAGAGTATTCAGGATGAAGGGGGACCACCGGAGGTACTCACCATATGTGCCGCTCAAAGGGTATTTTGCCATCATTTTGTTCTTAGTCTCTGTTTTTGAATATATGGTCTGTGTCACTTCTAATGCTTCCCTGGGAGATGATCGGACTGTGATCACTGGTGGTCCGGTGTCTCTCGAAAGTCGAATGGAAATGGGGGTCGAAGCAAGAAAGTTTGATTTTTGGAGTTGACCTCACATCATGCATGCTGCACACCATCCTCTAGGTCTGCGTTGCCTATCACTGGTCTCTCTGCGTCCGCCATGCTCGCTGCAGTCACCTGTGCATTGTCTTCTTGTGCACCTCTTGACAGCTGTGCTGCCAGCACTGCCTCATTTCCAAGCACAGCCGCAGGCCCACTCCCAAAGCCCTCGGCTGGCATGGGGATAATCAAGAGATCTAGAAACTCTTTTTCCTCTCTCCTCTATTATTTTTTCTGGTGGTTCATTTGGGGAAATAAGTAAGGTGGAGGAGCAGTGGGAACACACGAATCCATAACCCTGCCCCTCAAGTGACTAATTTGATATCGGGTTTTTACATTTGACTGCTTTATCCCATGGTAGTATGTTTTTATTTGCTTCTTCATATGAATTAAGAAATGTTGACCACTGTTCTGCATCAATTTTATTTTTTGGTCCTTTAACCATTTCCTCAAATTAGTCAAGTGCTCTAAATCAAAAGTACCTCCTTCCGGAAAACATTTTCTTTCCATCCTCATTAATGAATCCCACCTACTCTTTCAGATACTTGCAATTGATTTCTCCATATTGGTGCCATTCTGGAAAGGAGTACGTTTCACCAGTGGTGGCTCTTCTACTTCAGACTTTTTAGCCCCTATCACTATTACACAGTCACACACAGGAACACAAAAAAAAGAGTCTGCCAGTCTGGAGCTTCAGCTAATTTTGTGCAGGGAGGGGGGGAATGGGGAAAAAGGGTTAGAGGGGGATCCTTAGGAACCTCTTTTAACTGACCTCGAGGAAGGAAAGTATCTTCCACTTGGCACACAGACCCCCTTTTTAGGTCTCGCAGAATTAGCGCTGGAGCGCGCATGCGCTCCTCGCTCTGCGAGGCTTATTAGGTCTCGCAGACCTAGCGCTGGAGCGCGCAGGCGCTCCTCGCTCTGCGAGGCTTATAGTAATCGGGTAGACTTCAGAAGGGTGCTTGAAGCCCCGCCCATCATTCCTATTGGCTGGCGTCAGCGTTTATGCTAAACGCTGGCTTCCCATTGAAAACGAGGCTTCTTTGTTACCGCCCTGTCTCCTTCTCGGACGGCCCATCCGGACTGGATCTTTCACTTGCTGCATTACACTGTCTCCTTTATTACTCGGTGTACGCACTTTGTTTTTCCATTAAAGTGAAAGTGCGATGTAAACAAGCATCTGCAGCTTGTTTCAATAGATGCACTCGTGCACTAGGTCGCTCTGGGGCTTTGGACTGAGCTCCGATGCTGCGCCGCGTTGCCTGCCCCTCTCGACCCCCCTTGAGTCGGCTCCTCTCTCCTCCTCCTCGGTTCAGCTCAGCACGGCTCGGTGCTCTGTCCCGCGTCCGTCTGCACCAAACGAGATTTGTTCAGACCCAAAACCTTCCTAACGGAGGCTTGGGGACATGTTTAAGCGCTTGTTAATCGCCACAGACACGCATACGTACTTTACTCGTCAATGCTTGTGTTGTTTATCAAGGATGGGATGAGTGATTAACGTTGTAGCAAAGGAAAGCCTCACTGTGGGTGGCACTCGAGGCAGCCGGCAGGGTGCCTTCTGCTTCCCACATTGTCTGGGTCTTTGCCAGATTAATTAGCCCTTTGTCCTACCAGAGATTTACGACCTGATTACACCCAATACGCAATTGTATGCTTGTTTTATTTACCACAGCCTGTGAGATGGCGTTGAGCTGGTGAGGGCATGCCTAGAGTTAGCCTGCGTCAATCTGAATCCCGATGCACCAGTGACACCTTGCTGTGATCTTGGGCAAGTGCTCACTTTCGCCTAGCTCTTGTAACGGTTTGTACTAAATACGAAATTGCGTTATATCTATTTGTGATCGATAAGGAATTGTGGTATTTAAAGCCACTCTTCAGGAGCGGGGCCCTTTTGAGGCTCACATCTCGCAGTCAAGAAACATGGATAGCATCTCTTGTCCTGGTAGTGATGTATAACTATTTAAATAAAGAAAGTAATAAATATTACGCTTATTGTATTTATAGCTATTGTGAGAAAACGGGTGGGCAGTGGCGTAGCAAGGGGGGGCGACGGGCTGTCCCTCCCCCCCACCCACCAGCGCTTTCACCTGCGACCATCGCGTGGGGAATCGCCAGTACCCCGCCTCCCTACCCTGCCCCCTCAAAGATTCGGCCGCCTAGCTACGCCACTGCGGGTGGGCGTGTGATACCGCAAGCATGTGCGTGACTGTAAGTGTGTCTGCATTCAGACAGCTGTGCAGGGATTAGCATGTTTCCCGACAAATCTAGCACAGCAGCTACATTCATAAATTGCTGTGATGTGGTCCCGCGTGCCCTTGGAATGCCATTAATCTGCCCCTCCCTCCGCGGCGGGCTCTTTCCCAGCTCGCAGCACACTCTATGGCGCTGGGCCTTTCATGTGGCACACACTCCCTGTAGTATCCGGCTGGATACGTTCTAGTCTTTTGCCCTGTTGTAACACACACTAAACACCCACCCACCACAGGCGTCACCGGTCAGGTGACCCTGACAATAAAAGGGGCCGAGCGCACGTGCTCTGGGCCAGTTACTGCACCAGTATACCATGTGTCTGTGTCCCTCCTTTATCTGGATGTGGGCCTAGGGCCCAACATTACATTGGCGACGAGGGGGCTGTGCCCGTGCGTGCAGCAGCCCATCAACGGTGAAAAAGGGGGAGAGAACCGCCTGTGATGAGGGCACCCCAGAAGCCGGCGCGGAACGCGCCCGAAAGCCGCAGGGTGAAGGCGAGGTGACCGGGAGCCCACCCCGCACCTCGTGTGCCTGCAGGTAATCCGCCTCTGTGCAGAGGCGCCCAATAGCCCGCAGGGCGTGTGCAAAAGCCCCATGACGAAGAAGGTGATCGGGAGCCCACCCCGCACCTGGTATGCCTGCACCACCGGGAGGAGGTGCCCGACGCGCCCGATAACCCACGGGGCGAGAGGAAGCCCGGGTGAGAAAGCAGCCTAGCGTGAGCCTACCCTGCATCAGAAGAGCCTGCTGCTCGTGGGTCCGGTGAAGTAAGGCCCTGGGAGGGCAGAAGAAACGGCATGCGGGGCCGGACTGCCGAGATGCCGGCCGCCGCTGCAGATTGCCGGGAGATGAACGTAGACTGAATCAACATCGGGCGGAAGGTGAGGTCGGAGAGTGGAGTAGCCACCCACTCCCCCCCACCCCCCCTCAGCCCCCGCGAGTGAAAGGAACTCTGCCCCACCACGGAGCTAGCGGTCTCCGGCGCCGGCTCCAGCCCCCACCCGCCCAGCGAGTGAAGCGAAAGAGGCTGCGGCGACTGCCTCGTGTGCGGGCGAAAGTTGAAGCAGTGCGCGAAGCCGTGGCGTGACCCATGCCATCGACCTGCCGAGGCCCCGCAAGAAAAGAGAAGCGGAGCCCACCCGCAGCTGCAGCAACACGAGCCCCACACAGCCTGGGAAGCGAGAGAAGCGGAGCCCACCCGCAGCTGCAGCAACACGAGCCCCACACAGCCCGGGAAGCGAGAGGGTCTGCTGCGAGGGGCAGGGTGCGCAAAGTGACTGCGTGCGGCCAGCGCCGCCGAGAAATACGCTGTAGCCCCCCCGGGCACCGAAAGCATATGTGGTACGACTGCTTGGCCCCAAAGAGAAGCACACACACTCACCGCGAAAAACAAAAGGAGAAGGTGTCTCAGGCGGCAGCGGTCGGAGCAGGACCTACGCCCAGAAGGCGGTGAGTGAGCGTCTGTTAGGAGGCTGGAGGCAGCACCAGCCATGAGTTGCCCTCCATTTCCTCTGCCCTCCGGGACCCCTGCGAGAGCAGAACACAAAGCCAAGCACCACGGAACCGAGCGAGGTTCCAGAAACGAAGGAGAACGGCCGTGGACTGCCACAGTTTGCCTTGCACCGCCATCTAGTGGCCAACTAGCGATACTGCACCTGCCAGCGAAAATATACGGCATCACGACTAGGACACAGCAAAGCCTGCCAGGAAAGTGCCAGGAGTGCATACATGTAGCACAGAGAGCGCAGTGAGTGCAACAGCACCGGGACACAAGGAAGGGCACTGAGGCATACTGATGATCAGCAGTGAGAGGCAGGTTCAGCCTGTTTAAGTGCAGGAAAAGAAAGAAGGCAAAGGTACTAAATGCAAAGCACAGCAGCTCTGGGCAAACTATGACACGGCTAAGCAGAGTGGAGACATACGCACCTGCCTACGCCGAGGTGGCAGACACCCCACAAGGGTTTTCAAATGACAAGCTACCTAGACCGGCGTGAAGGTATGCGGTGGCGCCCACAAGCGAGAGATGGTCACTGCAGCAGTACGGAGGACAGTGAAGCACTACACACAGACACTGGGCAGAAGCCAAGACAGTTAGCCCAAAGCAGCAAGTCACTGAAGGGACAGAAGGGCGCAATCAGAAGCGCGCCAAAGCACTGCGACTGCGGAGACAAGAAGAAGAGATGGTTGCGCGGACCACCAGAAGCACAAAGAAGCCAACCAGCCAGACGGTCGCAAGGAGGAGGAAGCCGACCTGCCAGTTTGGTCGCAAGGAGGAAGAAGCCGACCCGCCAGTTGGTCGCAAGGAGGAAGAAGCCGACCCGCCAGTTTGGTCGCAAGGAGAAAGAAGCCGACCCGCCAGACGGTCGCAAGGAGGAAGAAGCCGACCCGCCAGACGGTCGCAAGGAGAAAGAAGCCGACCCGCCAGATGGTCGCAAGGAGGAAGAAGCCGACCCGCCAGACGGTCGCAAGGAGGAAGAAGCCGACCCGCCAGATGGTCGCAAGGAGGAGGAAGCCGACTTGCCAGTTTGGTCGCAAGGAGGAAGAAGCCAACCGGCCAGATGGTCGCAAGGATGACGCTGGCCGACAAGAGGTAAGAGAGCGAAGGGACCTGCGAAGAGGTCAGTAAGAGACTCTGGCCGACAAGAGGTCAGAGAGCGAAGTGACCTGCGAAGAGGTCAGTAAGAGAGAAGTCTAACAACATTCACGCTGTGAGTCTAACAACATTAACTAGTGTACGAAAGAAGGTCGCGACGACCGGTCCAGTCACAGATCGTGGTGAAGATAGTGTCCTAGGTTTGGACAAGACCAGGGGGAAACGTGTGGAGTGCACGCTGCACGGAGAAGCCTGGTTAGGGCAGACCAGCAAGAGAGAAGACCAGACCGCGTCGCAAGGAAAGAAGATGAGAAGAGGAAAGAGGTGTGAGCGACAGGTCAACTCACACACCAGAAGGGAAACACCTGAGGGGATAAGTGCGAAGGTGCATGAACATCCGAACACAGTACCTGGAGAACATCAGCATCACTGGGAGTACACATCCACTTGCGAATCCCAAGATCACCCGGGGACGACAGAGGCGAGCAGGCCGGTCCGTTGGTAACAACCACCTCTGGGATGGAACGGACACAAGACCGTGGACATCCAAGGGGCAGAGGCCTCTGGGACACCGGTGGCAGCGGGTCCCGACACGAGAGATGGACTGTTGAAGCTCGCTCTGGAAATCCTGGGAGGACAAAGGCAGCACGCAAAGGAGCAAGTGCCAACAACACCCTTCCAGGTGGAACTAAGGACACGCCGAGGTGACCCGTTGCGGCGACTCCAACCTGATTGGAGCGACAAGGCGGCAATCCACCGGTCCAGTGGAAGCCTGGCAGCAAAGGGCCTCCGGGTCGTCCAGTGAGAGGGGACACCCACGTGAGAGGGGCATCCGTGAGAGGGACGTCCTGCAACTGCATATCCCGTTGGAGATAGTGAATCACCAGATGGGGAATATACTTCACCCAGGACTGTACAGTGGACAATAACACAGAACTGATCCACCATCATCTGCACTTTCACTGTAAGTGGAACAGGAAGAAGGAGACTGTAGAGCACACTTCCACGCTGTGAGTCCAAGGAAGACCACATCCACAGGGCACCCTGACATCGGGCCAAGGAGAACTAGTGGTCCTGGCGGCAAGGACACCATCGTCAGCGGTTGGCCAACAGCGAAAGAAGACGCCATGGAAGCCATTGTTATTGAGTTATGTTTTATGTACAAATTGTATTCTCTCCCACAGGTTTGGACTTTATTGTTTTGACCTTCATTAAAGTTTGGGAGGAATGTAGTATCCGGCTGGATACGTTCTAGTCTTTTGCCCTGTTGTAACACACACTAAACACCCACCCACCACAGGCGTCACCGGTCAGGTGACCCTGACAATAAAAGGGGCCGAGCGCACGTGCTCTGGGCCAGTTACTGCACCAGTATACCATGTGTCTGTGTCCCTCCTTTATCTGGATGTGGGCCTAGGGCCCAACATTACACTCCCCACCTGCCCCTCTGGGAGAAGGTCAATACCCTCGGGGCTGTTTGGTGTGAATGGAGCATGGCAGGGGAAGCACGCTGCCATTGTCTGCCCTCCTGCTCTGATTGGCTGCACAGTGTGGGAACCAGCAGAGGCCCTGAGACACACAGCACTGCCAGCCGCTGTCGGTGTATAAATAAGAGAAGGCTAAGACAGGACAAACAGACAATAAAGAACAGCATGGCATACACCATATATGCAGTTCGAAGTGAATAATATGATATTTATTACCAATGTGGGGGCGGCACCGTGGACTCACCACAAGGCCAAAGACGTTAAGGCATGGGCAAAGTGGGCTCTGCCCAGGGCTCCTGCCTTTCAGTTGCCCCTTCATAGAGAAAGCTCCAGAGAGTCTTGCCCTGTAGACCTTGGATAATTCTTAAACAGATTGTTTTAAATGCTGTTTTCCTTTAATGTATTTTTAATGTGGGTGATGAGTGAGTCTATTACAGACATTTTGTAGAGAAATGTATTAATGTTTGAAGTAACATCCATAAAAAAAGTTTCTTTTAGGTGACAATAGGACCTCACATAGGAGAAATAGGAGGGTGTCATAGAGATTATTTGCAGTAATGTTAGTGAGCTGCTGCTCTGTAATAATATTGAAAACACACCACTATCCCTGTATATTAGATGCAAACACATTTAGAATTTGAACTCGTGCGACTGTGCACTGTCAGTGACCTGGCCAAAGAGGATATGAAAGAGCTGAAATTGAATAATAAATTCAAAGATGTTCCAAATGGGGCCTCCAAGAATATATTTGGCCCAGGGCCCCCAAATCCTTAAGATGTCTCCTTCCATGCACTCAGCAAAAAAAGTTGCTGCAAATTTACCCATTGGAACAATGCAAACTTTATGTGCTCTGCTGCCACCTTGTGGCCATCTGAAATTGACCGCTGTGTATATTTGGCTTTTGTTATAATATTGAAAACACACCACTATCCCTGTATATTAGATGCAAACACATTTAGAATTTGAACTCGTGCGACTGTGCACTGTCAGTGACCTGGCCAAAAAGGATATGAAAGAGCTGAAATTGAATAATAAATTCAAAGATGTTCCAGATGGGGCCTCCAAGAATATATTTGGCCCAGGGCACCCCAAATCCTTAAGATGTCTCCTTCCATGCACTCAGCAAAAAAAAGTTGCTGCAAATTTACCCATTGGAACAGTGGAAACTTTATGTGCTCTGCTGCCACCTTGTGGCCATCTGAAATTGACCGCTGTGTATATTTGGCTTTTTCCAGCCCATAGAGTGTTTTTTTTTTTGTTTCCAAAAATTGAACTTCTTTAACCTGAAAGCAAAGCATGCCAACTCCGTGCACAGAGAACCTCCAAGACAGGACACGGGGAGTATGTGGTGTTTATAACATCGCTGAGAGAGGTCTGTGTCACTCTCTCTATGGAAATATCACAAATGACACTGCCATTAGACCAGGACACTGAAGAGGACAATCTTTGTTCAACAGCTCTCTTTTTTGTCTAGTTTTGGTGAAATTTTTGAATAAGGGATTTGGTAGTGAATTGTTTTAATGTTTTTCAGGGAGTACATCTTTAAATATAGTTGACACTATGCGGTGTCCCATGTTTTTACTGACACTTACATGACACATTAGATCACCTTCAACCAACCCCCACCCCCAATCCATGTAATGTTTTTTACCCAGAAGCACATTTTAGAATCTAAAATAAGTAACCAGAAAAGTTACATGCAGTTCAATCAGATTTTATTTTCGTATTTGCAAAACATTTCTGCAACTCCATAGCTCGGAAAATATTCCCAGTACAGATCACAGCGACCCTTCCTTTAACAGCAGCAGCGGACCTTTCTTTGGACACCCCTCATCCAAACAAAGGGGCGTGGCCTCTATTAGCGTGAAAATGCTTTATGGAGCGCTTGAAAACAAGCATTTGCAATACAACAGGTCTCGCATTTTATAAACTTTGACCTATCGGTATTGTAAATGACAATGCCTTTTATTATTGTAGGTTTTTTAAACACATAAATAAAAGGCATTGTCATTTACAATGCCAATAGCTCAAAATCTCGCAATTGCGAGACCTATTGCATTGCAAATGCTTGTTGTGGTCGAGATGATTTCGGAAGGGGACTTGAAGCCACGCCCATCTTTTTGATTGGCTGGCGTCACCATTTATGCTAAACGCTGGCTCGTAATTGGAAATCATTGTTATTTGTTACCGTCCTGTCGCCTTTTTCGCCAGCCCATCCGGACTGGATCGGGTACTGGCGGCGTTATACTGTCTCCTTTGTTTAGTGGTGTAAGCACTTTTTTTCCCATTAAGGGCTTTGGCAATAGCGGCGCGTGTTTATTTTTGCATTGCGCTTTCACTTAAAGTGAAAGCGCGATGCAAATATAAACGAGCGGCTGCCTTTGCGCAATGGCGACAGCTTGTTATCCCCGGTCTTTAACCCACATCCCAACGCCCACTGACCCTGACTTCATTGCACTCAGTTTCGTTTCCTGGTTCTTTCTGCTAAACCTGTATAGTACAATACAGGCTGTATTGTACCGTAGGATTAAAATGACGATGGTATGCTAATGTTGTTACTCGTCGTTACCTCTGTGGGTGTGGAGGTGCTGACACTCCTTTTTACCAGGAAGAGACACCTTAAATCTGAATCGCCACTGCGCTCCTTGCAGCTTTCAAGGGAAGAGTAAGGCGCAAGACTCCTACGTTTTTCAGAGTCGATTTTCATTTAGTACATTTTTTGCCCTAAGTTAAATGTCAGCAGCTGACAACGACAGCATGTATTCACGGCTAAAAAACCGAGACCAGCCTTGGTTTTAGGAAGCGCTTGTAGCTAGTGGATCCTCACATCTCGCGCCTACCTGAAAAAAACATTCAGCAGCAATAGCCCGCTTCTGTCCCTCAGCCTGCATCGCGTCACTTCAGCCATTCCAAACCACACAGTGACAGGCAGGCCCGCTACGTTAATCTAAACAAGCATTGGCATAGCCAATAGGTCTCGCCTTTGGGACCTTATAAGTGTTTAGTTATGCAGCACAATATCCTTGGTGCAACAACATCGTCTGTTGCATGGCTAAACACTTATAAGGTCCCAAAGGCGAGACCTATTGGCTATGCCAATGCTTGTTAAGGCCAGCCCTTAGCCAGCGTGTTCCTTGGCATCTGAGAAATGTTACCACATTCCTGCAACCTTGGCTCGATCTCCAGTGAGCACGAACTCCGGATTCCTGACATTACCAGCTTGTACGCACGCACACCTGAGATCTAATTTTGAAAACAACTTTGCAGTTAAAACTGCAAAGTTGTTTTCAAAATTACATTTGAGCAGAACTGAAATTAGAGGCAAGAGGGTGTCTGTTAATTTCTCTTAAGCCTCTGTAGTCCGCGCAGGAGCGATACTGGCCGTCTGATTTGGGGGTGAAAAGAGCTGCACCACAGCCAGAGAGAATGTAACAAATACAAAGGAGCTGGAAGTGATTAGGTGAATGAATTTACGGCAGCGGAAGCCATACAACCAAAAGGTTTCGAGGGAATATGGTGTGTTTTGTAATCCTGCAGTTCCGATTGATCTGCATTCTTCCTTCCATTGTACAGCCCTCCTCTACTGAGACACATCATCCATAGATCATTTTTCCAAACTTTACAGCCCTTCCGACACCCTATGTGTTTCTAAATTGCCTTCTTTTTCCTGTGCCTTGTTCCTCGACGTTGGTCTTTTTCTGCTGAATCATGACACAAGGGAAGCACCTTCCGGTCTTGCCTTCAAATGATGTTGCCAACCCGGATGTCATCCTACCAGTAGATTGAATTCCATTGGTGTCACTGGGAGCAAAAGACAGGTTTTCAGAGTTTGCCTTTTCAAAGAGTCTGAAATCTGAAAAAGTTGACTAAGTTACATTAAACATCAAAAAAAGAAACCGGATAGCACCAGCGTGTAATTTCCTGTTCATATTGCGACTGAAGTTCAGCTGGTGGCGTGAATCGTTAGATTCACGTGAATCGTTAGAGGCGGTGAGCGAGAGCAATAGCTCTTACTGACTGTGCCTAAGTGTTACGTTTCCACCAGCTCTATATTAGACCTTTGAATGTCAAATATCTGTAGCATGTGGCCTGCCATAGACAGCCTTCTACGCTTAAACTGCCTTTGAAAGACCACAGCAAGGGCGACCACTTCCTTACCATTGATGACCACGAGATGCGGATCAGGGTTTGGGTGTTGTATCCGCATTCCACCTCCTAAACAATGGTAACTAGCTAATGAAAAACTGCAAACCCTATCACAGATTATAATACAGTTTTATAAGCAACTTTGAGCTGTCTGAAATTATTGAAGAATCCAAGGGCACTCTTAATTTAAGTTTTGTATTTTAATAAGGATTCTACCATCTGAGTCATAGCTTCTTACAGCTCTGTTACAGTTGTAGAGTCCCTAGATTTCTTAAGAGGGATGTGTATTTTTCCCTCAAACGAGTGAGTCAGAATCTGCACTTTCTGTGAAAACTCTGAAAAACATCTGTACAGCACTCAACTGATCTGTAGTGGGGGGATGAGGGGATGTACAAGGGGGCATTAGAGGACTGTGATGAGCAGTGCAAGTTTTCTATTGTTATGGGTTCTCTTGGCCCTTGGTCGCAGCTGATGGCCCAGTACCTTCCCTGTGGTTCACTGTTCTACCCCCTGTGCCTGCCTGGCATCCTGCACGGGCCACCGTGCAAGGCTTCACAAGGGAGAGATCACATGAGCAAGCGATCACGGAGAAAGAGCTTGAATGTGACCAGTAGGACCTTAAACTGCTTTAGTGGTAGGGACAGTAGGAGAAAGCTGTGTTGCGTAGGGCAAGACCGTGCATGTATGCCCAGAGACCCATAATCCATACAGCACCTGCAAGGATGCAGAAGCTCACTGGTACTCTCTTTACTCCTCTTTTCTCACTTTTATGTGCGTGTGGTGCTGAGTTGGTGCTTTTCCTGACATGCAGGTAAAACATCTGCAATAGCTTCGTGTGGAGCCGGCTACACTGAGCTGGTGAAATGGAAGGCTAAGTTATTTTAAATAAATGAAGGCAGTTGCTGGATGATAAAGAAAGCGTGCTGCCCTTGTAGGATCACTTCCTTCTTGAGTGAAGAACCCAGAGCATAGTGCCGGTAGCAAGACCTATCATGAGTACTGGAGGAGAAATTAAAAGACCAAAGAAATAAAAAAGTTCTAAATAAAAAGAGATGATTATTTAGAACCCCCACAACAGACTAAGGGAATGATTGGGGTGATGCGAAACTTGCCAATGATGGCATAGATAACCGTATATAAAAAGACCCTTGGACCCTGCTCTGGGAGTGGGTGTATCTGAAACAGAACCCCAAAGATAGTGAGTAGAACAGTCTTTGTCACCACTTGTGACGTGGGAACTACACCCAGCGCAGTCATGGGTAACCGAGCACTAAATACTTCCAGGAAGGGGGTAGTTTGTGAAACATTAGACCATCTGACAGCGAGGCAAGTGCCCGCAGTCTCATGTGCTGAGAAATGCCAGCAGTCTCCATTTCAAAGTAAAAAGTGCTGGTACTCAGTACTGAGAGAGCCTGCACACTTCAAACAGTGAGATGAGAGTGTGAAGCCTGGGGGTGTCTAAGAGCAGGAGCAGCTAAGGGAGACAGGAGCGAGCATGCTTTCCGCACACTGCAGTGGAGGGAAGAGTGGTGGAGAGCGGGCGTGATGAGAGATCTCTCCCGGGGGCATGGCTACGGGAAGGAACCTTGAAGAACAAGCGCTGAAACACAAGCGCGGCCCCGCGTAATTGAAAGCTTGCAAGCAAATGGTTAGCGAGACACTGCGGAATGCAGGCAGGAGGTGAGCCCGCGAGTGGTGCGCGCGCGCTTGGGAGAGCAGTCTGCTCATTTTCAAGCACTGCACTCGTGCTTGTGGCGCGCCCCTGCTCGCTCCCGCAAGGTGGATGCCGCCACAAGCACGAGTGCAGTGCTTGAAAATGAGCAGAGCGACGGATTAAAGGCCCTCCTATGCAGCGCATGCGCGCTGCGTAGGCGAGACCTAAACACCAGCCAGTGCTCACCACCACCCTGCTGCATTGAGTTACCAGCAGGCCCCACCTAAAGATGTACAGGTGAAGATTACCAGTGCGCATGTATGCCACGGATTGCCACCGAACCCTCAAAGAATGTGTAAGGCACCAAACCCTTTCACAACATGGACGCCAAAACCCTTCACAGAGCATGAGACTGTATCGCAGAGCATGCATGTCACTGCTTCCTCACAGAGCATGCATGTCACAGCACCCCATACATGCCAACCTTTTGAGAGAAAAAGCGTAGATTTTAGGATGAAAACACCTAAAATAAAGCTATTTTGAGCTTAAAAAATCGGGAATCTCCCACGCGGATCGGGCCTTTTGTTGGCATGTATGTACCTCTCACAGATGATGTAAATCTTAGTATCCTCGCAGAGCGTTCATGCACAGAACATGCATGTCGTCATACCCTCACAGAGCCTGAACGCCAGTCCCTGTTATCGAGCATGGTAGTCAATATACAGTCATAGTCATAGAGCATGCATGCCACCGTACCTTTTACTGAGCATCGACAAAAAGCATTAGTTTGTGTGCCCTCTCAGAGCATGCATGTCACTGCACGCCTTACACAGCATGGCATGCCATTGTGCACTTATCGAGCATGCATGGCACAGCAGCCCTCACAAAAATATCACTGTGCCCTCACAGAGCAGACCTTTCTCTCCACGCCCCCTGCGGTCACAGAGCACGCATCCGGCCATCAGTGCACGTCCTCGGTGTGCCCCCTCGGACTGTGCTGGCCACGTCCTTGTATTGGTAGCCAGACATGAATGCATGGGGCTGCAGGTGTACACTGGCCAGATAGGATCTGATGATTGTCCCTTTGATGTCCCAGTGTGAATGGTGTGTTTGTTGTGCAAGAATTAAAGCAGCATAATTGTTCCTTTGAGGCACCCGGGGATAGAAGCCATTCCTTGTGTAGGTCACTTTGGGGTCACAGCTAGATTGCCCTCTCGTGTCAACCAGTCCGCATTGGAGGGGGCGCTGAAAGGTGTTTTTTAGCAGGTGAGCTTATCGGTGGAGTTGAGGATGAAGAAGCAGTAGCAACACAGGTCAGTTGCTTTGTTTATTGGGTCCCTGGTGCACGGAACAGATAACCAGTGGAGCAGTGATTGGCCTCCTGCAGTCCCCCAACAGGATCTTGAATCTCACACCTGTCGCTGCACATCTAAGAGACTGCCAGAAAAATATGCAAGCATTGGCAAAGCATATATATATATATATATATATATATATATATATATATATATATATATATATATATATACCCAAAAAAGTTTGAATATATAAGAGCACTTGAGTTGGGATGACCATCCACCCAACTCCTAGTCACTGCACGTACTTATCTGGGTACTAGATCGATTTTGTGACGAACTGTCCAATATTGAAATGTAACCATGGAGTAGGCCTATAGTCACCATAAACTGGTAAACAGGGCACTAGTCCCTTTACTATATAATGAATAACAAATATAGTCTGCTATATATTCAACTACTATAAAATATGGTTGTGGTATATATGCTTTACTAATGTTTGTAACGAACTGTTTTGATTTTGAAACACAGCCATGAAGTATTTCCACAGCTACTACAAATTGGCAAATAAGGCAATTATCCCTTGACTGTATAAAGGAATAACATTTAATATTTTGCCATGACTGATAAAGTGGTTGTCGTAAAAATGTTTTTTCAAATGGTAGTAACACGTTGTACAAATTAATGAGATTTTGCAATGTTATTTCATTTCAAACAGCTGCGTCTGTTTTTCAACTTTGGATTTCCTTCACGCTATATTGTGACATGTACTACCAACATTTCTTCTATGTTTATGATATCACGTGCACTTACCTTTAAAATGCAATTCACGGGAGGCGAGGGTCATGTGACCAAGACCACGGACGTGGTCGAAACGCGTCGTCCTTGTCTGTCCTAAATAAACTGCCTTGACCGACCGAGTGGGCTCGCCTGGATTCTGTTCATTCTAGATCCTTTCTGTGGATATATATATATATATATATATATATATATATATATATATATATATATATATATATATATATATATATATATACCCAAAAAAGTTTGCAAGCATACACCACAAAGAAGAAAAAAAAATCGGACCACCTGGACGTGGTAACCAAATGCTTGAAATGCAAATTATCAATAAATTTTTTTTTAAAACCTACACATGCACTTGATTGGTACGGGTACTTCCAAGCAGGCAAGTGTACTTAGAACAGGTAAGCAAACTTTTTATTTTTATGTAAATCAGCAGAAATGTTGGTTCATATTAGCCCAAACAAAACATATACTATTGGCTTTCAATTACTGTAAACTGAAGATATAGTTAACAAGCATTTGCAATGCAATACGTCTCGCATTTGCGAGAGCTTAAGCTAATAGTATTTTAAATGACAATGCCTTTTATTTATATTTTAAAACCCAAAACCTAAATAAAAGGCATTGTGATTTACAATGCCAATAGCTCAAATTCGCGTAAATGCGAGACCTATTGCATTGCAAATGCTTGTTTGGTCAATGCTATGAGGCTAGCGAACAAGCTGAGGCAGCTGGACCAGTGTGCCTTTTTCAAACACATTCATCTTTATAGAGTCTGTGCAAGGGTCCTGGCACTCCTACTTATCTTCCTCTTTTCGCAGCTTTACAAGAGCCCACTCGCTCTATGTCGCGGATACACACACTCTGCTGGTTCTGTTAAAGACTCGCCCCTTGTGCCTACCCAACCAGCCTAAACCCATTGTCTCTTACCTAAACGACTCATTCAGTTTTAAAAACAAACAAGAAATCAAACACTGCAACAGAAAAAACCGTGGAGTAACCTACAGCTCCCTCCCCACCTCAGATTGAGAGTAGGCTGTCCTTGGCAATGCACCATCTTCTGTGAAAGAAAACCCAATAACTCCAAGCATGCTTGAAGACTGAAGAATGCTTATTATGCAAATATAAGCCAAAATGACCATTCAGACAGTTAGCATTGTGCTTCCCCGAGAGTTTAAGCAAGCACTGTTAAACCATCCCACAATTCATAACTTTTTAGTGATTTTCGGGCCACAAGCAACAAAATAAAATGTTCACTGACCGACAAAGAAAATCAGACAGTGAAAGTTAGTAGCTTTGGACTTTTCTCATGAGAAAGACGGAGAGCACTGTGACAAGATACAGATACTATACATTTCTCAGATGCTGAGCTATTCTTTTGTGAATACTCACAATTGCCAATATGAAAAGAAGGCTAAATAAGTCAGAAGAGTGAGCACAGCACACACCTGAAAGTTACCTCAGCATTCAATATGGTTGCAATTAAACAACATGGCACTTCATTAAAGGCAATATAAATCAGTCTAAACCAAAATGAATGCAAAACGCATACATCCATGTATGGAGTAGGTTTAGCGAAGTGAACAGAACACCAGGAGACCTTTAGTACTAGGTATTGACTAGTGGGAAGAGTTACATGCTCATTGTTGCGCCCACTACCTAAAGGCAGAGCCCCGAATGTTCCCCACAGGAAACTGACCCAACCGTGATCAATGCTTTTTCTTAGACTGAAGCACCAGACCAGCACACGATTAGAGACAAGGTTTAATTGTTTGTAATTTGACTTGTTACCATTTTCCTCTATGCCCCTATTTTGTTATTTTTTTCTTTGTGCCATGAGCCTTTGGCCTTGTGATGTGACAGCATTATTTGGCGGATTGTTGGAATATAAACCGAGACATGTCTCTTTGTATTCAAAGGTAATAAAAAAGATGTCGTTTTTTTAAAATGTATACATGGTCAGTACAGTTAGATGTAATGTTTCCTACCAGGGGCCCATAATTATGTGCATGTGCCCCAGCAAAGAGTCATGTTTTTTGGGTTCCTTTACGCTTTTCTCTAGAACATACGGTTTTGGTCAAAAAAGGGTTACTTCATCCCGTTTCAGTATTTGGGCCTCATTTCTCTTTCTAGTATTATAAGTGTTATCTAATAACCCACCTTTACAATACCATACAATAGGAGAACACTTAGGTGGTTGTTGAATTTGATTATTGGTAAGTTATTAATATCTGCTACAGCGTTTGCTAGCTTATGGCATTTAGCATTGCAAAACTTATAATCTCCCTAAATAATGAAGAAATAAAATATGTATGCATATTGCATACCATATTTGAAAAGACATACAATTGCATTGTTTATTGTCCACTGCGGACTAAACAGAAATCCTATATGCTAAAGTTCATATATTTTCCAACATATTTCATTCCTTTAAAAATCCTGAGTACCTGGAAAGTTAACTCAAATGCAATATGTACAGATTGTGTTTGATACCTTACGCTGTGAACAATTACAATATTTAATAATGAAACTCTACTGTAATTTTGGATAATTTTAATGACAAATGGCATCTCTCTTTGTGGCATCTTGGTGGCAGTGGTGTTTGTAGTCATGGACATATTGAGTGAATCTGAACTTCTTGTACAAACTGTTGCCCACACAGTATTATCTCAAGGGGCTGTTTATCTGGTCCATTATCACATTTGGAATCTGCCCTGAGGAGCAGCCATCTTTAACTTTATGCCCTCCATGGACATATACGATTCTAAGGCACAGAAACATCCCATGGAATGTTAGTTTGCTTGTTCAGTGCTCACAGAGTTGTTGGATTTCTTCTGCAAGTTCCAGGCACTTCAGTATGCGCCTCTTCTCCGCATCTAGCGCCTGTTTGGAGACCTCTCCCAACAGCTTCCTGGAAAACAGATCCTGGTCTTGCATAAAAGCACCAACTGCTCCCCTGGGAACATCTGGTAAACTATCCACGGTCCCTGACTCGAAGCAGAAGTTGATTGTCCGGCCACGTTTCATCCCTGGAGCTCTTTCTTCAATCCAGGTCAGGGGCCTGTGGTGAGAAGAAAGGAAGGAAGGTCAAAAAGGTAGATATGAGGGTGTATGTAAAAACAAATGACAACCTTACATCAGATACGATTAGTAACTTGACCTGCTGCTAACGCTATCTTGCCTTTTCGTACCCCGGGAACTGGCCTTGGTACTCCCAGTCTTAGGGGTCGTGTAGGCAGCATCAAGAATATAGAAATAAAAGGCTTAATTTCCTTCTCTAGTTTCAGTTCCTTCCCCTGCCTCAGTAGCAAATAGCAGGCTTTTGACATGCTAAAGATGCTAAAGTTTGGGAAAGAGGCCCTGTGATGTTTTCGGGGTCAAAGGATACCTGATGTCATACCCGCTACCCCAGGCAATTTGGAGAATCAAGCTCCATGACTGATATGTATATTGTCCCTATAAATTGTAGTAGTTTTGTAGATGGCATGCAGTGAGTCACGTTTGTTCCTGTGGACGTCTATTGTGTTTGCAGGTACTACAAGTGCAGACAGTTAGCATTGTGCATGGCTGCTGCAGTTGAGGTGTTGCTTAAATGTTAAGTATTTCAACATTTATTGCCCAAGCATATTGGTTATTGAATAGTTAAGTAGTTATGTAAACTGGTCAAGGTTGCACTAATGGTGAAAAATATGTGCTAATTGACTATTTTAGAAGCTGCCAATGCTATAATAAATGGCACACAGCAAACAAATGGGTTACTCTACTCTTCACCAGTGAAAGAAGACTTTTGTTTCTTGGATGGACCAGAGCTGCTGATTTCTGGAGTCTGCTTAGTATATCAATCACAAATGATCAACGATGTGCAAACTTGGTATTATTGAAACTGACTATGCTGTGCTAACTGCGCATAATGTAAATTGGTCATAAATTATGAAATATGAAAAATGGGAAAAATTATTGATCATAAATGAAACTGTTCATGGTGTGCTAACTGGGCATATTCGGAACTGGCCCAGGGATGCAAATGGGCATACTGAAAATTAACAACATTAAACAGCATGTATCTGGCTAATAATGAAACTATGCACAAAATAATCATGGCCAAGAGACAAATGTGTAAAAAATAAATAAATTGAAAAGTATAATTTCTAACAGCGTAAGATGAGCATGGTACCAAACATTTCTAATATCCATTCAAGCATATATTAGATACCTTATAGTGGCAATGCATGTTGATTTACATTTGTGGTCTGCTTAAAATAAAAAGGTCCATTGTAGCCCTTCTAGTACGTGGATATAGTGAATTAGTGAATTAATCATTTATTGTATGATTAATTAAAATCTTCACAAAAATATCACAAAGAAGAAAATTTCAGTTCCACCTTTTACAGCAAGAAATTATTAAAAAGTCAACTTATTAAAAGAAAATCCATAAAGGCAACATCAAATTCATTTCATGCGTTAATACAAGGTAGATGCAAATATGCAGAAAAAGTGCAACGTGTTATAGTGCAAATGATACCTTCAAAGGGGAAAGCTCCAAAGGCCGTAGATCATTCCCCCAACATCGTCATTTCAGTGCAACCCTACACAGCAGGATATTATTACAAAGCCAGCTCATTAAAAAGAGAATTTATTTAAATCAACTGCAAATTCATTTCATACATTAAAAGTTAGTGTAAATATGTGAAAAAAGTGCAACGTGGAATGCAAGCGCCAACTTCAAGGCAGAGACTCCTAAAAGGCCAACAAGCATTCTCCCAACTATGGCCCTCATTACGATGTCGGTCGGAGTTGCCTCTGACTGACACTGTTTCGGGGAAGGAACCGCCCGACCATAGGTTGGCAGTTCCGACAACCCCATTAGGATGTGACCGGGAGCTTGTGCAGCGGGCTGAAAACACCCCCAGCACAAGCTCCCATTAAAAAATGGAAGTTTGTAAACACCCCTGCACCGTGTGGCAGGCACCTGTTTAGGGGGGCACCATAGGTTCCCCCCAGGCCCAAATGCTGAGGGGCAGAGGGGAAGGGGGGCCCTGCTAGGGGCCCCCAAACTCAGTTTCTGACAGCCAATCCATGTCGGACAGGCCGACGTGGATTGGCAGTCGGAAACCGACATAATTCCGACGGCAGAAACGCTGTCCTTAAGGGATTATGGTGCAGTTCTGACTGTCCGACGGGCTTCTTGAGCCTGTCGGAACTGAGTTGGAGTCCCCAGCCGGTTTAAACTCATACCGCTGTCATCCTAATGCGGCGGTTGGAGTATAAACCTACAATGTTGGTCGGAAAGTCTCTGACAAGCGGTGGGAAGCTTTGCGAGCGACACTGTAATTAGGCTCATTGTCTTTTTTAGGGGATGAGTTTGGGGTGAAAGATTACCCTACTTAATGTCCACATGCGTCGTGGTAACAATCCATTGAAGGTCAAGGGTTACAGTCTGTGGTCCCTCAATAATCTTCCTGCTGTTACAAATTATTTGGCAATTCTTGCTTGCTCTATAGGAACCTCACACATATAGACATAATTCACACATATAGTACGTGGATATACTGCAGCAGATTCTTGCAATGATGATAGGGTTTTTGCTATTTACTTCGGAGTACCACTCACAAGCACCGATGAACTATGAAAAAATGAGTGCCTCAAAAACACTATATTACAATGTGCTTCAGGATCACTGAAACACTGGTAAAAAGGGTAACGGGGCAAATCCAAACATCAGAGGCAGGTGAGTGTGAATGAAGATGGGAAATTTAAAGTGCAATGTGTTGTTGGTAATTCAGGATCAGAGAGGTCACCTGTCAGCATGAGGACGTCGGATCTGCTCTGCCATTGACAGTGTAAGTTATTATATTTAAATTGGTAGCCTTCTTCGACAGCCTAGACTTATGTGAAGGTGGTAGGGACTGTATGGGAGAGATAATTGTTTTAAATAATCATTAATAGCAAGCGCTGATAAAGGAAATAGATGTGGTCTTGGCAAGCTGGTGAGATAGTTACAAATTTGCATTGAAATCAAATGGCACAAAAATAAAAAGAAGACAAGAAACCAATTTTACAGCCTAAACATGGTGACTGTATGCTTGCAATGGACATTTTTAAATTGCTACCTAGCAGGCAGGTGTCAAGATACAGAAACCCTTTTTAGTTTTAATGCGCATCACAGGAGAATATGATTCTTATTTGTAAAAAGAAAAAGTACTACTGGCTTTGACTTGCTGTAATCTGAAACATGGGGTAAACACATATGGATGACAAAAAAGGCTAAAGAATGGAAAGAAAAAAACATTGCTAAAGTAAAGTATTGGCTCACCAGCCCTGGCAATGAAAATCACTTTTTGGGTGGATGTAAACATAGGATGAGGCGAACTGCAAGACTTATGGTTGAAGTGGGCTATTTCCTTGACCCATACCGTATGCTGAGGTGGGCAAAATGAGAATGACAACTTAAAACACCAATGGTTGAAGAGGGCTGATCCAAATTATTTGGTTATACGAGGCTGGTGACAAAGCTAAAATGGTTTCTTGGCCAGACCTAAAAAAGAAAGGGCTTTTCTTTATCTCTATTATAGAACCCGGTTATCAAATCTCACCAACAAAACACTCAAATTGGGTTTTATTTCTAACCAATAAATATATGTTTCTAAAAGTAATGGATAAGAAACATCAATCTCTATAGTCTGTAATAACAACGAATTACGAAAAAGAAAGACTCTAAGAGATCTGCACTGTGTATTTAAGTATCCAATTTTTATTTTGTTTATATTGAGTTATAGTATCAGACCATTACACATATTCATTTCAATTTTAGGTAGTATACAAGAAGTAGTGACAAAGATTAAAAGATGAGGTACATTGCTAAGCAATACAGGTCCTGTAGTTGTGGTCTATATACATATTCACAGATCCTGCCATTTGAACAGAGCAGGCGCGGCACTCTCTTAACAGTGTGTGAAATCACCTTTAATCCATAACCAGCAGTAAGTGATGTGTTTCAACTTCCTCCAAGCCTTGCTCACATACGGTCCGGTTTTGCAAATAATACTTTTTTTAGTGCTGTCAAAGACTGTTCATTAAGCAGGAGTCAGACACAAAATGGATCAGCCCGTTGTTATAGACATGCACAGTATGCTGAATGAGGACACACCAGTAAACACATCTGACAACACTCCACAGATTGTTGAACTAACTAAATGAGGGAAGCTACAAAACCCGAGCTCACAACTCAATTTAACGATATCAGACAGAGTTCGAGAGGCCAAGGGGCTAGTGGGCCTAAATTGTGGGGGTAGAGGATGTTCGCCTCTGGTGTCTTGGGGTCCATCTTAGTATGGCTCTGCAATACGGGCCAAGTACAACATTTTCAGAACCCGACTCTCAGTGGTAGTGATGGTGAGCAGTCACAGGATTCTCAGGGAGATAGCGCGGGGGTGCTCCAACTCAGCACTCAACAAACACATCAGGATTGTTCAACCCATTGCTTGACTCTCAAGAAGAAAAGTATTTTAGTGCAATGAGTCCTAAGCAATACACCAAGGTATACACATGATGCAATCTTAGTTTCATGCTGCTAGAGTACGTGCCTCTCCCCACCATGGCTCTGATCCCCCCTTTGTACCAGGTGGATCCCTCCCTTGGGTAATGTGTAGCAAGATTAGGCCCCAACACTCTTACAGGCGCATATTACCCCCAACACTCTTACATTGGCACTCAGTATTTGGCTTTAGTCATTGTTTCTCAATCAACAAGTCTTTGAGTCTGTGGATCAGCAAGGCATCTCATGGACCACCTGCTCTTCCTCAGTTTGGCTGCTCCCTCTCTTCTGGGGCTGAACATGAGAAAGCAGCTCCTCTTGGTCGTCTTTTTGGTTGTGGCTGCTCCAGGCTGTCGACAGCTGCTCGGGAAGTAATGGTTCACGGCACAGTGGTGCGTGGTGCGTTGTGCGTTGTGCAGCCCCACCTGGGCTGTTCAAGTCCTGATCAGTGCAGCCGCGCACAGGCCAGGTTCTTGCAGAAGGTAAGGCATTACACAGGCATTATCAGGTGGGTGGAAGACCTCGGCTCAGGTCACGCCACAGTTGTAGGTTGAGCAATGGTTTTTCATGCCACTGGTTCACTAGACAGGTGCAGAAGCTCAAGCCACACCAACTTTTCACAATTTTGGCACAGCAGCTCAGGTCACACAATAGTGACACATTTCGGGTGCGGTGGGTCATGCCACGCAACATCTTCCCAACTTCAGCACAGCGGCTAAGGTCCTGCTTCAACTTTATACTTCGGCACAAAGGCTCAGAACACACCGTAGCCTCATGTTCGACACAGCAGCTTCACGGTTCTCAACTGGAATTGTGGAGCAAAGTCTGGGGCTCGCCAACACCTGGGCACACAGATCGCTCTCCATAGCTTTCTGCTTTTGCAAACCGGCTGTACTGGAGTCACAATGCTCCTCGTTCCTTTTGGACAGTCACTCCTCCTGCAGGGGTTTTGCTCTCAGCAGGCAGGCTGGCTTCTAGGCTCTACAGGACAGGTCAACCTTTGCAGCAAGGGGGTGGCTTCAGGTGATGCCACAAACCCCTGGTAAGTTGGCTGTCAGGTAGACACCAGTACTAGTTGCACAGAAGTTGTCCCAGTACCCTGCAGAGCACTCCCTTCATTGGCCACACAGAACTTGGAACCAGAACAAATTGCTCAGTGGCTCCCACTTTAAAACAGTCAAGGAAGACAGGAGATGTGGATCCACTGTCTGCACTTGTAAAACCCGTTTGGGGTGGTTCTCCTCCCAAGTGTCCTCTACAGGCTACTCTCTAGACACAACCTTTGTGTAGAATGATGCTCTTCTCAGCAGGGTAGTCTCTAGCATGGAGTACACAAACAAAGGCATAAACGGTGAGATTTCTGCATCTGCTGTCATAAGCCAAATGAGGAAGTGTTAACCAGGGAAATACAAAAGGCTGGGGCTCACCTAAAGGGTCTTCTTACCTTGCACAACAGAGTCTGCAATCCCAACTTTCACCCACACCATCTACTAAATAGCAGTACTTTAGGAATAATAATCTGGACTTCAGTGTCTAGGTCTCCCCCATCAAGCTCCAGGAATGCCAGCAATACATTTCTACTATCTGGGAAAACAACCTCACTTCCATCTTGTGAAGGAAGTAATCCTTTTGGGCATCCAAAATGAATCCCATAGACCTCCAGTACTCTGGCTCACACATACACACCATTAACACAGTCCACATACACAAACACACAACAACATATAGTTGGAACGTTAGCATTAGGATCTAGCGCCCAGAAGGCTACCAGCTCCTACTTACACAAATGGGCCTGTCCTCCACTTCAGTGACACAGACAAAAAGGTCTAGGCCCTTGAGCAAATACTAGTTCAGTATGAGGTGAGGGTCAAAATGAATAAAACTGTACCAGATACAAGCAGTTGGGCATTCATGGTAGAGGATCACAACTATACACCATGCAGGGGACATTTGAGTCCCACCATATGAACTTCTGGAAATGAGTGAGGTCGTACATTGCTGTAAATAAGTAAGTGCACTGTGATGGAGCTTTGTGCTGCAAGGAAGATAGGGATTATTCTCTGTGAGAACTCGGTGGAGCGCTTTTCTTGAGCTTAGACATACATGAAAGGATCAGCCTCCTGAATAACCGGTGATCAGTACAAACCAAATGGATTAAGAAACACGAACACCCAAAAATCGAACTAGCATGGTTATACCATGTCACATATTATAAGGGAAAAATTATATAATGTTAACTTTTGATACTCTGCTCTCATATAATACATAAATAAATAATTTAACCTAGGTTGGAAGAAATTAAAATATAAGAGATCATTTCTGAAATGCCTGAAAGAATGAAAACAAGAGATTTCTAGTACAAGCCATTTTGAAATAACTAATAAATACCTAATTTTAAGCTGCAACGTAAATGTGGCTGAATGAGGACGTCGGGAGATGTGCAGGTGAGCCGGCATTGCCCGTGCCTCCGCTTCGGTGGTCCCTCCAGTGGTCGGGTCTCTCCCCTTCATCTATGAAGTCATATTCCTCCTCCATCGAGGTGGAGACGCACCGCTGGTTCCTTAAACGGGATTAGTTATACTTCATTCGGACATCCTCACCTCACGGGGAGTCCCCCCGGTCCAATTTTTTGTGGACCTTACTGATTTTTGTTTATTTATTTAGGTCCTGATGAAGTGCCGCTCGACTTTTGGGCTTCTAAGGCACAAAACATGTTGACCACGCACACATAAAGCTACCCTGGTACCTTAGGACCTCCTGGTAGCACCACTGTTTTTACTTAGTCCTGGTCCCATTTTGAAATAAAGCATTCAAGGGTCCGGTGCCTATTTTAAGTCACCTAGTCACCTTGCACACATTATAGGTCACCACTTTTTAGCCCACATGCACCCACCACATACGGCGTCCTCAGATCTGAAGAACTCCGCCAAAGAAGCCACCAGGCCCGTCAGACATTGCAGCGCCGGTCTGGAGAGGAGCGCCCTATGATGAAGCATGACACCCTAACAGGTGTGTGAGGGCATTATGATCTGTAATACAGATCTCACAGCGACTTGAACACTAGTCAGATAGCAACCTTAAGTGCATCTGCTCCATAGAGGAACAAAACTCTTTACTGTGATTTACATTAGTACTTGGAGGAGCACAGGAGTAGGACCTCTTTAAATAATCAGCTCTTCTGTCCCCCTTTTTGATTTAACGTGAATGAGGAAGATACAGGTTTTAATAGTTATCCAGCTAGAAAAGGGCTGAAATACTAAATTATTTCCCTTTAGTTGACAGTACAAAGACACAAGCGAGAAGTGAAAAGATTAACTCTCTCTATTTGATGCATTAAGGTGAGAGCTTTTGTCCTAATAATTCATGTTAAACTTTGAAGAATCCTTTGTAGAGCACAAGGGTGAAAATACGTATGATGGTACAGAGTGTCTGCATGGCGCGCTGCCCTTCACAGCTCTGAGGGAGCGCTCGGCACAGAAGCGGTCACGACAGGGATGAATCCTGCAACTTCTCAGGCGCTCGCGGCTCACATTGAGACGGCCGCCCAACATCTTGCCTCTTTTTCTTCTTTGTGTCGGTGGGGTCTCCGTGCTTATGATCACCGGAGAGCACGTTGTACTCGGAATCGCTTACCGCGATCTGCAAGACGGACACCTGAGGGTCCCGGATGCTAATCACTGTTCCTCCACACTAAAAAGAATTAGAGAGTTGTTTTCGAAGTAAGGGGCATACTTTCTCTCCTTTTTATGATTCATTAATGTTTTCTGGTGAACAGCCTGACTTCAAATCGACGATCGACGAGCCTCCCGAGGTCTGCTTTATTTGTCGCCGGAGCACCTGGACCAGATTTGTGGGCTGCCCCCGGCCTCGCTGGCTTGCTGGCTGCCTATTCTGCTCGCTCGGCGAGTCCTCCGGAGGTTTTTGGCTCCACAAGATGGCGATGACCCTTCTTCCTGGTGAGACCACAGCGCTGTTTTTGATCACGTCTGAGGCCGTCCTTGTTTTCCACCCGAGCGGTCTATCGTGATCTGGAACCGGTGCCGCTCCCTGCCGCTGCACAGCCCCCATCCTCGATGACCATGGTGAGTGGACTCTCCAACTCCGCTCCCGATTCCCCAGTGAGGTTATAATCGATCGATGTTTTAGCCGTGTCTGTGGCCCTTTCATGTTTCCTGGGATCATGGGTCTGCACCCTGCTCTGCCGTAGAATCTCTTGATGAGTACGCCTCTCAATGGCGCTGCCCAGAGGTTGTGTTGCTGTCTCCCGCCGGTCTGGCCGAGTTGGACCCTCTGTTTGATCTTCTTGTTTTCCTGCTGGACCATCATGGAGACCTGCCATTACACCGAGATTAGCCCCCCACGCACCATTAGACCACGGCAACAATGAGGTCCACATTGCGACCCCAGGAGCCCCCAGCGCACCGGTCTGTGCAGCAGCCCCAGATTCTCCCTGGTCCTGGCCTTTTCAAGGTCCTGGCCTTTTCCAGGAACCTGAGCCGGCAAGAAATATTTTTACAAGTCCTGCTTTGGGATTGTCACTGCGCGACAGCGCATAACTAGATGGCGGAGACTGTAAGTCTCAATTCTGATAACTATAACTTTGATGTGTCTGGGAACTAACGGCTCAAAATGGCTGATCGCGAATGTCCTTCGCGACACGGAGCTACCATTTTGTTGTTTCTTGTCCTCTCCCTCGGTCCGTTGAACTTTATCCTGCCGAGCCTCAGACATTGCTCCTCGGCTGGACTGCCTTATCTATCTCTTTCTCCCCCCCTAGGCCCCCGTCTCTCCTATCACCTATCTCATCTCCCTCCCCTCCCTCTCTCTACCCCCTTGGATGTCTTATATCTCTGTTCACCCTGTAGATATGTAATATTAAATCGTTTTTAGCCTGATCGATGTGAAAATGGAACCCTGAGTGAATTTACTATTTGCATAGTTACAACTCTAACCACTAGTATACGCAGTAGTTCTTTGTACTTAATATCACTATTTTGTGATTCTGAGCTCTCCCGTTTGCATCTCTCTCCTAAGTGACTCTACAACGTATACATTTCCTTTTCTGCTATCTGTTTCTCTTCTTTGTGGGACTCTTCAACTCGCTGTCTCCCTCCCTTTGTCCCCCTGACCCTTGCCTTTCGCGGATCCTGTCTTTTTCTAGATCGCTAATTTACCCTGGTATTGAATGTGTTATCTTTTTGTATTAATGTGATTTTTCTTTTGCCGTCTGTTCCCCCTCTGTTGACCTGCCAGTTCCGACCCGCCTCCTAGCCCCCTGTCCCTTGTTGCCCTTTGACTAAGCACTCCTTCTCCCTTGTTGGGGAAAGATCCAATATTCATACTCTGGAGTCTCAGGGACCCGTCTGAGAGAGTCCACAGTGTCAAGGGAGCCACGCACAGTTGAGGTATGGTATGGCGCCCCTTACCAAAGCACTCCCTCTCCCCTTGTTGGGGAAGGATCCAGTAGGTAGGCCTTGGAGTCTCAGAGACCCCTCTGAGAGAGTCAGCTGCGTAAAGGAGCCTCACGCAGCGGAGATGTGGGAATGATACCACTTCCCCTGGGAGCACAGCTTACCGGACCTTGGACGCGGCTTTTACTCGTCTACCGGTTTGTACCCCCTTCACCCTCCCCCTCCTCTTTCATGCTCTGTCTCTCACCCGCCCCCACCGCTTTCCCTCTTTCATTCTTTGTCTACTTCCTCTGCTCCTATCCCCTCTCCCCTGAATCTCTCCCCTGTCTGCTACGCCGCTTAGCCCCCTGTCCCTTGTGCCCTTTGACTAAGCACTCCTTCTCCCTTGTTGGGGAAAGATCCAATATTTATACTCTGGAGTCTCAGTGTTCCCTCTGAGAGAGTCCACAGCACTAAGGGAGCCACTCACAGTTGAGGTTTGGTATGGCGCCCCTTGCCAAAGCACTCCCTCTCCCCTTTTGGGGAAGGATCCAGTAGGTAGGCCTTGGAGTCTCAGAGACCCCTCTGAGAGAGTCCACTGCGTAATAGGGAGCCTCTCGCAACGGAGATGGGGGAATGATGCCACTTCCCTGGGATCACAGTTTACTGGACTTTGGACGCAGCTATTACGCGTTTACCGGTTTGTGCCCCCGTCTCCCTCCCCCTCTTCTTTCTTGCTGTGTCTTTCACTCTCCCCCTCCTCTTTCCCCCCTTCATTCTATGTCTACTTCCCCTGCTCCTACCCCCTCTCCCCTTGAATCTCTCCCCTTGCCTGCTTTTTCCCTTACGTATATGTCCTTATTGTTTGTCTCGACCTAACATGCAATTATGTAGCTATGCTCTAATAACTGTGGAACCTTTGTAGCGATGTAACCTGCAACTATGGTCTGATTCTCATGTAAAGCGCTCTGATACCTCCGGGTCTAGCCAGCGCTATATAAAACCTTTCAAAGAATTTTTTTTTTAAATGGTAAAGAAGGTGATGAACAGTCACTGTTTCTGAAGAGCAAATGCATAATGATAATGAAAACTATAATTAGTTTGTTTTTTTAAGGTATAATGAAAACAATTAGTTTCTGTTTATAAGGTATTTTTCAGATATAATGTATGTATTTTAAGCAATAATAGTGTTAGGAGAAATGTAAATATAATGTAAATAAGATGTAATCCTGTATGATATTCCCTTATACGTATCCCACCTTAGAAACAGGATTTGATCCTGTCTTATATAAATCCTAGCTCTCTGATAAATGCCATTAAAAGTGTTTGGAGGCCTAAAACAACATAGACACTTCGGATAAAGAACAACTTTTTATATAAAACATGGTGGCAGGAACCAATTATAAAAATGTGTTGGTTTATTGTGTTGTGCAGCCATAAAGTGAGACTGGGCATGAATGTATAAATATTTCTTTAAATAAATACGATATGTCCAGTTGGTGGTGTTGTAGAAAGTTCTGGGATGCCGCAAAAAGTATGGATTTGTATTAGAATTCTGTTAACATTGTACGCAATGAAACAATAAATACTGTTTATGTTAGAAATCATGAAAATGGAATAACAGTAATAACAATGTTCATATAACTTTGAATTAACTTTGAATTAAATGGAGCCTCTAGTTGCTGCTATCAAATGAATAAACAGAGAAGGAAAAAGCTATTAATAATGAGGTTATAAAAGATATTCAAAAGATATATAAAACAGTATCATATGCAAAGAATTGGACTAAACAGTTACACACTATTCGTTTTAAATATGGGATATGTGAAAATTACTAAAAATTCTAAGGAGACCTTTTTTCACCACATTTAATCATCTTACTTCTACAATACATCGGTTAGTAATATTATTCCTACTGATACTACAACACTGATACTATTAGTAATACTGCTAGTACCATTAATACAAGTACTACTGCTGGTATGATATATAGTAATCATGCTAACTCTGCTGTTACTTGGCATTGCTGATATTGATTGCACTATTTCTAGTAGCCATAGAACAGGCACCAGAAGCAGTAGTAGAACTGCCACTCATAGCACAGAGGTAGCAGATGTAGTACTAATAGTTCCAGTTGTAGGGGGTACTTGTAGTGATAAATAGCACTACTAGTAGACACAGGATGAGTGAAAGTAGTTTTAATACTGGTGGCACTAGTTGGTGTGCTATGTCTAGCTGCAGTAGCATGAGCTGCAGAAGTATGTTACTATTAGCAGTATTAAATGTAATAATAGTACTACCACTCATGCTAGTAGTAGCAGCGATAGTAAAAGTATGGTAGCAGCAGTAGAGGGAGCACTAATAGTACTAGAAGCTTTGGAACAGGGCGTGGCAATGTCAAACTATGGACGCCCTTCCACATTCCCCCAAACCAAAGATGCTCCTCCAATGAAAGCCCCTCAATACATAAAGAGAGAAAATTGAAAATAAGAAAATGAACTCCATTACCAAAGTAGACATCTCAAGCAGGCACATATATTAAAGTATTTCAAAGGCGGGATTTGGGCAAGCCCTACATACCAGCAACAAGCCATGCCCTCTAACAAGGACTCGCTTCAACTCTCCACTCAACTTTGAGCAGTGATGCCTTAAAAGATGGCAAAAAAAAGACATCGGCAAAAGCAATTCCATGCTAAAAGTGCACCTGTAACTCCTAATTTACAGCTTTCAATTTCGAGAAAAAACCTAAAGGCCTTGCATGTAATAGGACGTCCAGGAATCCCATTTCACTCAAAGTGAGACGTGAGGAGACTCGGAAGAGAAAAAACATCTGCACCTGTTGGTTTACAAATATTTCTGAGGCTTCAAAGGTAGAAGTTATAATTTAAGTACAATGCACTTTTATGAAGTCTTTCACATCGTGGGTGACATCTCTATGGATGTATTTGGGCGTCTTCAGGGCTTAAAATGGATGCAGGCACAGGACAAATAAATTGTATTTGAAAACAGAGACTTTCACTTGGCATCTGCTCTATGCCGAATGCTGACAATATGCTAGCATGTGTGAAATGATTACATGATCATTTATGAGAATCAATAGAACACAATATGAAAAATAAGTTCATTACCAAAGAAGAGTCTGTCACCTTGCACATCGCATTGATACTTAACACACTGCATTCCATCCTCTTCAAACGCACCAGAACCGACTTCTTTATGTCTTATCCCACAGGCCGGGCACAGGTCTCCCCAAAGAAAGCATTTACTTGCTGCTATGTCGAACATTTATTAAAGCCACAGCCACACACACTATGGCGCTGGCTCTCAGTCCATCATATGTCTAATCTCCACAATAAAATATGGGAAATAAAAGACGGGGGTGAACTGAAGCCAACTCTCCAATCGGGAATAAGCCCCTCCGTGAGAGGTGCTTGTGGACGGAGCCGCCCTAGAATTGGGCACCTCGTAAGATCTCCTTATCTGCTAATTGTAACTCTATGTTAGAATAGTGTTTATTAGAATTCCTGCAGCCCTGCCTCATGGCGACTGGAACCACGAAGAAGAGAGAGGTCTTCAGCTCACACAAACCGAGCACAATTCACTTGAGCTGAAGACCTACCTCTAGCCGTACTGATCTAATGCCAATACACCCCTATGTGCAGCTCACCACTTCCAAATACTGTTCTGCTTATCCAGTCTTTGAATTAGCCTGTTTACAACTGGTCCCTCACCTCGCCCCCAGTGAAACTCTGACTCCATCATCGTCGCATCCTCTGAACAAAGGAGCGAACAGCGATGACGTGGCCATTCTTGAGATGGGGAGATACCGCGATCGCACCAGACCGCTATTTAAGCGATGGACTCCTACTGTCACCGGAGTGCCTCCTCCTGGATCATTTATCTGCCAACTGAAAGTACCTTCCTGACTCATCAGCACAACAACCCTAACACTACTCGCGGACCTGTGATTGGCTGAAAGAAGAGTTAGAGATCATGTGACAGGATATTCTAGGGAGGGCTCCGCTTTTAAGCGACTTAAAGACACACACAAAAAAAGACACTTGAGGTTCAAATTGTTAATGTCTGCAATTGGAGGATAGCTAGTCCTAGTATAATACAGGGTTTCCTCTATGGTCCGGCGTGGCAGTGATTGGCCAGAATGAGGGTCTGAGCATAAATATGGGCGGTCGACACTCATTAATATATGCATGGATTTCGGCTTAGATGAAACAAGTGATGCCATTGGTACTTCCATAAAATGGACCAGAGAGGGAACAGGTTTCTCGGAAGGTTGTGATTGGTTGAGAAACGGGTATAAATAAGATGGCTTAGATAACCTGAAAGCTAGGCGTGAACTCATAGGACATTCGAACCAGGAAACAGAAAGGATGGAGGTCAGTACTGGGAAGGATATCGCCCTGGGTGGATAGCCTAGACTATTGGCAGGAGGATATTTTAGTGGTATTTTTAAACCCATGGTTTGGTGAAAGTGAGGTCCAATAGTGCTTGGGGCTCAATTGTAATGGGGTCACTATCTCACTCTTTTTGGAAAGAAATTTATGTAATAGACTAATGGAAATTGATGACTTTCTCATTACAAAATATATTTTTTTGTATAATTAAGGGTCGGTTAGAAAGGTATGGGGGTCCTTGAATCAATATATTTTTTTGATGAAGAGAATTTTGTCATTGAGAGTATTAAATAGGATACTGAACGAAATCCTTTGGTTATAGATAAGATGGGAGCGCAACACGGCATCTAGTGGTACAAAATTGTATCTATGAGGATTTATGAGATAACAACAGGAGCCAACACTGGGTGGATGACAACATTGGGATATTGATCAAGTGAGTGATACAATTTTCGGGCCGGGGATTTTTACCTGGGAAAAAGGAGGACAATATAGATTATGTTTATCCTTAAAAATAATTTTTTTAAACGGTGTGTTCTGGAATTGGGAGAGAGGGGTTTGCAAGGATATCATGACATTACCCAATCTCCATTTACAGGCCAAATGTCTCCTAAAAATGGGAACTTTATGGGATGAAAGGCCACTGTCACCTGATCTCCATAAACAGGCCTCCTAATGATGGGAACTTTGTGGAATATTAGGCCACTGATGGAATTATCTAATGAATTTGTGAATTTAATTATTTTGAGATTGTTACCTGATCTTTATACAGAGGGCAAATGTCTGTGAATAATGGATCACGGGGAGTTGGTAGGCCATCGGTATAACTTTGGTGACGAATTCAAGAATGTAATGGTTCTAAGAATGTATTAATTATGATTGTTAATTATGATTGTTAATGGACTATGACTTACACTAGGATGGTGAAAATACCCAGTGAATGGATTATATTAGTATGTATATAGGCAGGCAGTGTTGCTGGGGTGTGTTTTAATGTTTTTTGTGGTAAAATAGTTATCGGGTGAATGGGTAGTGTAGTACAATTTGTATGTATAAAACATCATTGGTGATATGTATGTTTTAAATTTTAGGCCCTGATGAAGTCCCACTGGGACGAAAAGTGTTGGCTGGGCTGAATGGATGCTTCTGTCAAGCTGGCTTTTTTTTAATTAAAATTGGTTTCAAAGCAACTCGCAAGACTCCTGAATAACTTTTATTCGTCTCATCATGACTACTTGATCTATTGCTGGAGAGCAGTTTAACCATCTGTTGATTTTGGAACAGATAATCGTGTATAGAATTGAACGCTCCTTTTCATTTATTTCTTGACCCTAACCCTACTCTCTCTCCTGGTTGCCATCTACTCACCTAACGGCGAAGAGGGGTTGGAAGGTTTCCTTGAGAGAAAACACCCCCCACCCCTCAACAACAGCTGGTCTGACCACAGCTAACCTAGTACTCCTTCTGGTCCTTTCAATACACCATAACTCAACTGCTCCATCATCATCTGTCGCCACCAGAGCACAAAGATTACAAAGAGAAGGAGAGGAAGGGCAGCCTGAAAAGATCCAAACAGAAATCTCACCTCCCCAAATCACTTGTCAAGTACAACCAGGAAAACCCCACTACTCTAGAAACGATCCTTAGAAAATTGAATGAGGTTCACGACATTGCGCTGAGTATGAAAACTAATATGGACATTTTGCAAGCCAAAGTCTCTGCGAGCATGATCTAAGACGAGAGCAGAATCAGCATGTCAGAAGATCATATAATGGCCCACTCCAAACACTTTTTTAAAAACACCTCCATGCTATCATCCCTTAGGCGTGAAATTACCGAACTGGAAGAACACAACAGGAGGGATAACCTCAGAATTTCTGGTCTATCGGAGGAATCTGATGCCAAGACCCAGTCTGCGATTGCCTTCCTGGAATCCTGGATCCCTATGACTCTGGGAATCTCGTTCCACAAAGACTTTGAGCTCAAACAGGAACATTGGGTTCCCACCTTCAAACCGAAAAACACCATATCCACGAGCTTTGATTTTCAAACCTCTATGCTACCAACACTATGAGCTCATTTTAGCGCATATGAGGAAAATCAAATCGTTGTCCTGGCAAGGCGCAAGGATTTCCATTTCCCAGGACCTCGCCAGAGACACTGTCTCTAGAAGGAAGGGCTTTCTGGCTCGCAGGAAGACGCTGTCGGAAAGAGAGATCCAACATTCCTTCGTCGGTTTTTCTAAATTTAAAATCACTCCTAAGGGTCAAATCCATGTTTTCTTAGAACCTGCTGACTTGGTGACTTTCTTGGAAAACACCTTTGAGTCAACCATGGACGACACGCAAGGTTTTCCAGGTTAATTGTGTGCAAAATTTCTGGTTTACATAATGCCTGGTTACATCTCTCAAAGTCCTCCCCTTCCTTTGGGGTTTATAAATAAACCAGACCCTGTTTTCGCTCCCCTGTAAATGCTGTTGTCAAATATTATCTATTCTCAACACAGGGGTCTTCCACTGTTCCTTGATCATTTCAACCATTGTTTTACTGTTACCATATCCGACTACTCCTTGTTCGAATGTACTAATCCTGCTACTCCGTTTGTCTACGATGGGATGGTGGGATATGCAGACCTCATATCTGGCTGTACAAAACTGTATCTCCCCAGACAACTTACCCATTGAATAGAGTCCTTTTTATCTCCATATTACGCATCCCATCACCTCTACTATCTTTTCGTATGGTTTTGATGGTTATTCATGTTACTAACCTTACTTTATTTCACTGATAGGTGCTTTATATATACTGCTGCATGATGCTGACTCGAGTGGCTGCGCTGTCCTGCATTTTTTCCCTCTTACTGTTTACCGTTTTGTGACGTTCTCTTCTACCCTAACAAGAATTTCTCCAGTATCACTGGTCTCCGTCTACCTAAATATGAACTCCTAATACTTCTGATACTCTGTGCATTCCGGATAACGTCACGTGATGTTCAGGTTAATCTTTAACCCCTTAACAAACCTCCTGGTTTTGACACCTAACATGTCTACATAACTGTAGACCCTCATGAGTATAAGTGTAACATGTTCACTTCTTGACGTTCATAGTGATACACCATGTTCTTCAAGCCTTGCGATTGACCACATAGGTTATGTTTTTCTCGTATGTTTATGGCTGTGTATTCAGTTATCCCTTGGTATATTTGGTGGAGTGGGCCAGAGTTCTCTCCCTGTTTGTGTACAGTACCCATCTCCCTCTGTTCCATACCTCATCTCTTAGGGACTTTCCATAATTTGGGGGATGTTTCAGTTGCGATATATTATGATTTTCTTATTACCACTCCTTTGTATCCCTCTGAGCCATGTGTCCTTGACACAATACCCCTTACTTCGCCACGTACAGTGGCCCTGCCTCATACCACACACGCAATATTCACCTTCCAACCAAATGACTGATCAACATACCTCACTACTCAAGGTTGTTTCCCTTAACACTTAAGGCCTCAACGACCCAGTGAAACGAAGGAAATTCGTCAACTACTGCCACTCTCTTCAGGGTGATCTGGTTTTCCTCCAGGAAACCAGGATTGGCTACAAGGTAGCACACTTCATGCAATCAGGATGGGTCTCCGACCTAGTCTGCTCCGCAGCAGCCTCCAAGAAGAATGGAGTGAGAACCTTGAGGTCTAATTTGATTTGATTTGATTGGTATATTTGTAAAGCGAACGAATGCCCGGGGGCGTCTTGGCGCTGGAGTCAGTAGAGCAGAATGATTACTGATATGGTAAATACGCTGAATTAACAAGCAAAAAGCCAGGTTTTTAAGGCTTTTCTAAAAGACATAAGCGATGTGCTGCTTTTTATCGTGATAGGGAGAATGTTCCAGGTTTTAACTGTTCGAAACAGAAAACTTCTTCCCCCCCACCGAACCTGCTTGAACTTAGGTACTTGTAAAAGTTTTGTGTGAGCTGATCTAAGGCTTCTTGCCGGCTCATACCATTTCAAGTACGTTCTCAGAAACTGAGGTCCTATGCCATGAAGAGCCTTAAAGGCCAGACCTAGTGATTTAAATATGATCCTTTTGTCCACCGACAGCCAGTGGTGGGCTCTCAATCTGTGGGAGACTGGCTTAAACCTCGGAATATCCAGTACTAGTCTGGCTGCTGCATTCTGCAGACGCTGCAGTTTAAATAAGTGCTGGGCTTGGATCCCCGCATATAGAGCATTACCATAATCCAATCTGGATAGGGCCAATGCTGTAGCTAGTGTTTTTAATGTGTCAGGGGGAATAAATGGGCAAATTCTTCTGATCATTTTTAAAATGTACCAGATGGTGGAGGAGAGCTTGTTAATCTGAGTGTTAAATGCCAGTTTGTCATCAAATATGAATCCCAGATTTTTAACCTTGGACACTGGGTTTGGGCAATCGCCCAGACTGGCAGGCCACCATCTAGGTGACCAGAAGGATGCATGTGATCCTAACAGCATGACTTCGGTTTTGTCACCGTTCAGTTTCAAGCAGTTAAGCTGCAGCCATTGATTAACCTGCGTCATACAATCATTAAAACGGTCGGCTGTTTCCTCCACGTTGCTTGAGACCGACACCACTACCTGGGTGTCGTCGCCATATGAGACAGCCGAAAACCCAAACTGCCTAATGATCGAGGCCAGAGGAGCCACATATATATTAAAAAGTGTGGGGCTCAAAGAGGAGCCTTGAGGTACCCCACAAGCCAAATTAAAGGACTTGGAGGCAAAAGCTCCCAGTTTGACCGAAAAAGTTCTATCCACTAGGTATGATGACAGTAAAGTGAGGGAAGAGTCTGGAGCCCCAGTTCTGCTAGACGGTTGGAAAGTATTTTGTGGTTCACGGTGTCGAAAGCTGCCAATAAATCCAATAAAATCAAGGCGGCCTTCCCTCCTGCATCTAGTATAATCCTAAATCCCTCTGCTGCCATGACCAGAGCTGTCTCTGTTCCATGCCCCTCCCAGAACCCATATTGTGATTGGTCCAAAAGGTTCCTAGATCAGATAAATGCCGTGAGATGTTTGTTAAGCAGTTTCTCAAATACTTTAGCTGGAAATGGAATTCTGGAAATTGGACGATAGCTACTAGGTTCCTTTGGGGCCAAGTTAGATTTTTTTAGAAGGGGGAGGACTGAGGCTATTTTCCAAGCATCTGGAAAAAGGCCCAACTGAATTATCTCCTTAAACACTAGACTTAGTTGTTCACTTAGCATTTCTGGAAACAAATGCAGAACTTTAGGTGGACAAGGGTCCATAGGGGCCCCGGACCTAGTTGTCTTCACCACCTGGATGATCTGTTCTACTGAGGGGGGAGAGAAACAGAAGCCTGTGTTGGAAGTGGAGGTATCCAAGCCTGGCTTAGTGAGTTTGGCGGTAGAGTGAATGTTAACCTTAACCTTAAAGGATTCGTACACTGATATGACTTTATCTACAAATAACTGTCCCAGTGTGTTGCAAAGTTCAACACTACTATCCATCCGGGTTATAGCAGGCAGATTAGCTAATTTTTTTACTGTAGCGAAGAGCTCCCTCGGGTCTCTCAATTATAACGTCTGAACAGGGCAATAATGGAAGATGGTTGATCACGTGGCTTCTAAGCGGCACAACAGAAATATATGCGGTAAACATTTATGTCCCTACCCTGGACGAACTGCAATTCTGTGACAACTTATGTGCCAAACTGACTTCTTCCCCCAAAATCTGAATCGTCCTAGGAGGTGACTTCAACCTCCCAATGGACATCGATTTAGACAGACACTCTGCCTTTAGCAATCACTAACTCTGTAAAACGCACCTCCTATCCGACATCTGGAGAATGCATAAGTGTTGAAATCCAAATGAAGTGCAGGTAGCCATAGAGTAGGTTATAGGAAGAAGGTTTATTAAGTAGCAGATAGCATGTAGATAGCCCCACCAGGAGCAGCCTCCTTGCTGCTCAGCCCACACACTCCAACTGACACTCTCTCAACCACACCAGGCACTCCAGCATTCCATTACCTCACCAAGCACTCCAGCATTCCACAACATCACATCCATACTGGCTAAGCAGCAGGGTACAGGTAACTAAGGGAAAGGATGCATAACAAATCAAGTCACAACAATAAGCCTACAAGGAATGACTTCACCGTTTTTTTCTCCGCCACACACCTTCTCGAGAATCAACCACAATTTGGCCGACTCCTCCGTCATCCATGGCACAACTTCCGCATACACTGAGTGCAGCACAATTTCAGACCGCGCTGCCACCTCCATCACTCAACAAATAATTCCCATCCAACCTAAAGGTCGCACTTGGCGTATGAACACTGAGGTTCTTGACAATGACGGAACTGTATACAATTTACATAATTCACTGACCTTATGCATGCAAGAAAACAAAGCTTCTGTCTCTTATCCGATTACTCTCTGGGACACAGTCAAGTGCTTCTTCAGAGGTCAAATGATCAGCCATTTGTCTAGGAAAAACTAAACTATAAAAGCCTCCCTGGACAAACTAACTACTGAAATCAAAGCCAAAAAAACTGTTATATAGACAATCAAATGACCCTCTAGTCGTGGCGACTCTGAAATGCCCCAACTATGAATATATCTCCATTATTAGTAAACATGCTCACATATGGGTACACACCCAGAAAGACAAGAAATTGTTTTATTTGAACAAGGCCTGCAGATCCCTAGGTGCATACCTGAAATACAAAAATAACTCCTCTCTAATCCAGAACAGCAAAGACAACCGGGGTAAACTGCAGGCAACTACTGATGACATCCTTAAGGTCTTTCACAAGTGCTATACTGAATTATACACCCTGACCAAAAAACATGCCCAGGGAGGATTGCTTAAACTTTCTTCGAAACCTCCCCAAAAAATCGATCTCTCTTGACAATCAACTAACTATAGACATTCAAATAGATAGAAATATGATTTTGCTATCCCTACTGGTAATTTGTTTTACAAAACCTTTGCTCTCACGTTTATAGACCCCTTGGAGTCAGCCCTGAACCACTTTGCCTCAGCCGGTAAAGTGTCCGTCACTGCTTCTGAGGCCAATATTGTGGTTATCCCCAAGGAAGAGAAAGATCACTCTGACGCTAAACATTTTAGGTTCATCTCGTTAATAAATATGGAGGCAAAAATCTATGCTAAAATCCTGGCCAACTGGCTTACTCCCCTGATAACCAAAATGATCCATCTCACTCAGACTGGCTTTATCAAAGGCTGATTGGCCTGTGACAACATCCGCTTATCCTGCTACGTAATTGAGAAGTCCTGCAACCCGCTCTCCCCTCCAGCAGCTACGATAGCTCTGGATGAAGAGAAAGCCTTTGATAAGGTTTCATGGCCGTACCTTGAAGCCGCCTTATCCAGATATAACCTAGGTGACTCCTTTATCAAAATGGCCATGGCTTTGTACTCTAATCCAACAGCTAGACTTAAAATCAACAGTGCCCTGTAGGAACCCTTTGCCCTTAAACAGAGTAGTCTTCAATGTTTCCCTTTATCCCCCTTACTATTTCTTCTAGCTGTCGATCCCCTCCAATTACTGATAAACAAATCCACAGAAATTTCAGATATACAATTCGGGTAAGTGTCCTACAAACAGCTGCATACGCAGATGACATATTAATCTTTACTGAATCTCCCAACAAAGCAAATTCCAGCACTCCTAAATATTATCGATCAGTTCTCCCACTTCTCCAGATACTTTTTAAACAAAGATAAAACAGAAGTCTTGCCCTTAAATATTCATTGCAACCCCGCCTGTGTCGGTAACTTCAACTTCCAATGGAAATCCAAATTCATTAAATATCTGGGCATTTGGGTTTTCAATGATCTTGCTCAATCGGTTACTCATAAATAGTCAAAAAAGACTGAAAAAAATCAGTGACATACTGGCTGCATGGGCCCATAAACATATTTCTTGGTGGGGCAGACTAGAAACTGTCAAAACTGTGGTATCCCCACTGAAATACTTTTTATCGATCATGCTCCCCTTTAAACTGTACTTCTTCTACAAAGTTGATAAACTCATCTCCAATTTACTTTGGAACAAGAAAAAAGCTAGCACTAGCCTGAAAAAACATAGAGAGTCACATCCAAATAAGGTGGTTGCAACTTCCCAAACTGGGCAAACTACCAAACAGCTTACTTGTCTGCGCAAGAGGTGCATTGGTTCACAGTGGAATCCAATAAGAAACCAGGGAAGCACAATGTTCAACAATCCATCAGTCACCCTTTCTCTTTAGAAAGAAGTATGACTATGTCCCATTACATTATCCACACTCTAAAAGGATACTCAGAAACACATGCGGAGCCCTTCTATCTGTAGATAAAGTCCTTTAATCTACTATACACAAATAGACTACCTTGTCATTTTGGAACAATAAGAAACTGCAGATTGCTACCTCATCAACCACAGGTCCGATATGGGCTACCAAGGTATCTCTCTGGTACCAGATCTACACATGGGCTCCGAAACCCTTATCCTTTGCAGCTTTACAAAAGAAACATGGTCTTTCTAACCTGGCCTTCTATGTCTTCCTACAAATTAAAATGAAAATCTCCAAGCTATGCCCACTCCATAAATCGACATTTCTCCCCACTGTCCAGTTCCTTCAAGCAGGAGGCCATGTCGCAGCCAAGATCTATAAAATGCTTAGCAAAACCTCATCCAAACGAAATCTTACACTACTGACCAAATGGTATTCCTACCTCTCCTCTAAAGGCTCACCACTCATTACTGTAGAAGCCTGGTCAAAAATCTGCCCTCAACTACTTCAAAACAAACTAATCCCTTCACTGACACAGACGAGGTTCTTTGCAACCCAATTTCTCTATTGGACCCCTCCAAATGTTTTAGACTAAAACAAATAGAGTCAGACACCTGCTAGGCTTGTGAATCCTTGACTGGTGATGTTGAACATATGTTCTTCTCATGCCCCTGCCGCTCTTGAACATCTCTTCCCAATAGGTCAAAATCTTCAGAACATCCATCATGTTGAACTTCCCAATGATAATGCTTGGTCCGCACACAGCAGTGCCACCTATTGAACTCCTGAACTTAGATCTCGCTCTTCTAGACCTGCTTCTCACTATCGCCCATGAATGTCCTACTGAATGACTGTATATCAATCAACAATATCCCTTACCACACATGGTGGCCTTGGGTTACTTACCTCAGAAGAAGGCACATATCCCAATCACATGACAAAAGTAAACCGGTTACTTCACAAAACATATAGGACTCACTTGACATATTCATGCACAATCTTTAACACTCTGAAGGGGCCCACCCCCTCCTTCTACACTGTCATAAGATGTTTACTATACCTCAAGTTGGACATGCCACCAACAGCTCACATGGCTCCTCCCAATTTTCTACCCACTTACTTTAGTCATTTTGCGATATTGATTGCTTTCTTCTATGTCGATCACGACGTTGGTTAGAGAGCACACCAATTGATATAATGTTTACTTTTGGAATGATGTCAAGCTCATTTATTATTCACAAAAGACAGATAGGTGATGGACGGAATGCAGAGCAAATCAAACACTCACCCTCAGGCAATAGATCTGGGTTAAATCCATTGTTCTTTTGCACACCATGCCACCCCAGTTCAGACCCAGCCATATGCAAATCAGTCTTGACCCTGTGCCTCATGGAAACAGTCCAGACCGAACTGCCAAGCCAGGTCCTCCCTGGACCGGAAACAAGCATCCTGGGACCCGTTTCAGGGCATCACCCCTCATCAGCCAGGCTAGCTTGAATCCAGTGGCACAGTGAGCCCGGGACCCACGTCTGGGCATACCCGGTGCACTTAGGGCTAGAAAGCAAAAGACACACAGATGATGGACAGAATGCAGAGCAAATCAAACATTCACCCCCAGTCAATGCCACTGGAATCAAGCTATCCTGGCTGATGAGAGGAGAAACCCTGAAACTGGTCCTAGGATGCTTGTTTCCAGTCCAGGGAGGATCTGGCCTGGCAGTTTGGGCTGGACTGTTCCCATTGGGTGCAGGGTCAAGACTGATTTGCATATGGCTGGGTTCAAACTGGAATGGCATGGTGAGCAAAATAACGATGGATTTAGGCCCAGATCTCTGTACTGGGGTGAATGTATGACATTGTTCTGCATTCTGTCCATCAATTGTTCTTTTTGCATTTGTCACCCCGAGTGGGACTGGTATGCCAAGACGTGGGTCCCGTGCTCTCCATGCCACTGGAGTCAAGCTAGCCTGGCTGATAAGGGGTGAAATCCCAAAACCGGTCCGAGGATGCTTGTTTCCAGTCTAGGGAGGACCTGGACTGGCAGTTCGGGTTGGACTGATCCCATTGGGTGCAGGGTCAAGACTGATTTGCATATGGCTAGGTTCAAACTGGTATGGCATGGTGAGCAAAAAAACTATGGATTTAGGCCCAGATCTCTGTACTGGGGTGAATATATGACATTGTTTGGCATTCTGCCCATCAATTGTTCTTTTTGCATTTGTTATTCACAGCATTTATCTTGTACCAAAACTTTATCTTGAATTTCTTACGCAACAATTCCTGTAAGTGATACCATGACGTCACCTCCATAATAGTTATCTCTGTGTTTCTATGGCTGTGTTCCTTGAATCCCCCACACCTCCACATATCAACTATTTGTGTTATTATGATTTTGTATTGTACCAAAATGACAATAAAATATTTAGAACAAAAATAAAGAATAGTGTTTAGTGCAGCCAGACACTACTGGCTCTACGGACAGCAGAAGCAATGGCTGCACAGGACTGACTCAAAGCAAAAATTGGCTAAACGAGCTCACACAAAGTCCAACTCTATTCATTGTTCATATATGAGGTTTTGGGTTGCACCAGACCAAAAATTAAAAATGATGGCAACTTCACTCTCCTCTCTCCCCACACTTCCATTTAAAATTACACCAAACAATGCAGGATTCTTATAGCGAGTGGCCCTGCCTGCCACCAGAAAAAGGAATGAAGCAAGAGCGAGGTTGAACTCATAATTGTCTTAATTTTTGAAAGTTCACAATCGTTAGTTGACAATCCTTATCAGAATTACATTCATTCTAATGAAACTCTTTTAGTTATTCTTATTGTCTCTTAAAATAAAAACCTTTAAAAGGCATACTGCACCAGGTCACAGAGCAATGAGAGACTCACAGGTTCAATAAGCTGGTAAGAAATTGGCTTATTAGGTGCGAAGGATGAGAGTCCTTTACCACTAATAAGACAGGGAACCACGCACCCCATTGAGGCACTTGACTCTCTCAGGGTAGCGAAGCAGAGCAGTTCAAGGCCTACTCGGGGAGGTGGTGTGGGCTAGTAATCCCAATACCCTGGCACGCAACAACAACACTCAATAAACTATTTACCAGTCAGTGCTTTTTCTTTTAAAAAGGAAAAGCACAAGTATATATATATATATATATATATATATATATATATATATATATATATATATATATATATATCTCACAGCTCCAAATAAATCCAGCACTCACGAGGGGTACAGGACAGAACTTTATTTGTCCTTACAAGACGCTCAGACGCGTTTCGGCACAAACTGCCTTTGTCAATGTCGGCCGGCATTGCGTTTTGCTTTGCTTTTGTATCGCGATTTCAAAATCATTACAACAGCATTCATTGACATAGTTAAAGGACTACTGATTCACATTGCTCGGATTAAGTGGTATTTTGGGCGCCATCTTGGAACATGTAAAAACCTTTGCAAAGGAATACATTTTACCATTCAATATCAGTAAAAGCTGTCAACATGTTGTATATTTCATATCATATTTGCATATTCAATTATACAGTGATTTTATCTATCTGGTTGGCGGCTAATTTCCTTCGGTAAAAGTCTATTCAAAATTCATATCGCCCTGAATGGGCTACCCTTGCTTTGTGATTTAGCCCTGTATGGGCTTAAGAACTCTGCATACAGCTCCGGCGCTCCCCAAACATTTAATTGACCCATGTGTCCTACCACATCTTGCTATCTGTTACAGGTGGATTGCTAGTTCTTCGCTTTTGTTCAGACCATTTGGTGCTTTCGTTTGCATATCTAGTATATATCTGGATTCCAGTTGTCGAAGCCTCAACTCCCGGTTAGCCCCCTTATTTCAAGAGGGACATGGTCCAGACAGAAGAATTGTAATAGGTTCCTGTTACTTTTATGGTGCAGCTCAAAGTGTCGGGCTACTGGGTAAAAGCTGTCACGATTAACGATATCTCTCAAATGCTCCAATATCCGCACCTTCGTGGGAAGAATGGTGCTCCCCAGGTAGCGGAGTTTACAGGGGCAGACTAAACAATACACCGTGTAGGGGGTATTGCAATTCATCAACTTATTGATTTTCTTCAGTTCTTTAAGACCAGGGATTTCTTAGGTAAGGACCCTACTACTGTTGGCGCATGCCTTGCATTTAAGACAAGGGTAAAAACCTTTTACTGTTGATAGTGGGGTTTCAGTTATTGGATGGGATAAATGACTTTTCACTCTATCCCGCCTCTAAGAGATCTCGTTTTTCTGAATATCATCGCTGGGTACCTCGGGATATCTTTGCCTATAATCGGGTCTGATCTCAAGATTGCCCAATGCGTCTGTAAGATCTTTCTCCCCGCATTAGCCTTATTGGAAAAATTGGTGATCATCCTAACTGAGTTGGTGGTGTCTTCCTGTCTCCTTTCTTTCTTGCCCTGCAATAGGTCACTTCGTTTCTTCCTATCTGCTCTTTGTTTGGCCCCTTGTAGTGTGCCCTTGCTGTACCCTCTCACTCTGAATGTCTCTATGCAGTCCTGTGCTGCTTGATGGTAATCTTTCTCTATTGTGGTATTCCTGTTAATCCGTAACAGTTCCCCATACGGTATGCTTTCCACCAGTCTGCGCGGATGACTACTATTCGCGTGAAGGACTGCAGTACCTGCAGTTGGTTTTCTATACAATGAGGTACATATTTTGTTATCACTGACAAAAACCTGTAAGTCCAAGAAGTTAACACTGGTGGGGCTAATCTCATAGGTGAATCTGAGATTGATTTCATTATTATTGAGGGCTGCTATGTACTCACTCGCTGACTCCTCTGTCCCTCTCCAAATGATGGAGAGATCATCTATATATCTACGCCAGCTAATGATGTTTTCCACCCAGATGTCATAAGAGTCCGACCAGGCCACCCGCTTCTCCCACCACCCCACGAAAAGATTTGCGTAGCTGGGGGCGAAGCAGGTGCCCATGGCCGCACCCTGAATCTGTCTATACAGTTGATCTTCAAATATAAATATATGGCAGGCCTACGGGCTTTATCATGGGGTCACCACATTAATAGAATCAGCCAGTTGTCAAGTTTGAGCCTTACAATACCATCAAAATTGAAAGACACACTATTAATAAGCATTCATCATAGTGATAACGGTTCTCTGTTTGACATCCATGATGTCAATAAAGTATTTCCATTCAAAACAACCATAAACATGTATGTCAGAGTATTTCTTTACTATCTACAGGTCACAGAATGAAGTCATGGGAGTAATCTCAAGCAGTCTCTTCACTCCAGGGCCTGACAGGAAAAGCTCTAGCCCTGGGGAATGCTTACGCTGATGAAACCCTTTCCTAGTGTCATTGGGACAAGGCCCTAGGAGACTTTGTGTGGATTTCTTTTTAGGAACAACAGAGGAACTGCAGCACTCTCTGTAGCCCGCTATCTCTGTCAAAGTACCATTGGTGATGTCTCTGCCCCTCCTTAAGGCACCATGAGCAAAAGCAAGATGCAAATTAAGTCCATTGCATCGTCCGTTTCTGTTAATATCTGATGACGAAGCCTTTCCGCTCTTCCCTTTGGGCAGCGGACTTGTGCTGCATCTTTTGGCTTTCAGTGCTGCAGTCCCACCCAGGGCACCTACAGACTCTGCTAGCTCCTAGGCCCCTGCGACCCCAGCAGCTCCCCACAAACAGCTTCTGTGATGCACAGGAGTCAGCATCCTCCGTTTGCTCATGCCATGGCGGGAGCAACTCCTCCTTGTCTTCTGTCGTGGGAGCAGCTGTGTAGAGTAGGGCCCACCTGCCACCCCAGGCATGGGCACCGGGGGCAGCAACATGCCCAGCAGAGAGGTCCCTGCCTTCGGTGGATGGGGTCTGTGAGGCAGGCAAATACTCACCCTTTGTGGCTTTATTGTGGTGGGCCTTGGAAGATGGGGTATCCAGGGCTGAAAGTTGGCTCGGGGAGGGGGCTCTACACTTTGAAGGAAAAATAAATAAATAAGGATGAGCCGACACCCGGGCGCAGGCTCACCCGGGGCAATATTGCAAAATACGGCAGAACGACAAACACTTACTCACTTTCCTAACTTTAAAGGTCACATTTTCAATTGGGCATTTCTCCAAACCCGTATTACCAATGCTTGTTTAGCTCTTGGTGGCCAGTCCTAGTCAACAGGATCATTTTCATCAGGCCTCCTGGCCTCCAAATGGGCATATTCTGGCAGGAGCTGGATTTGCTGGCTCCTTGCGCCAGCTTTCTCCTCTGCTCGGCTCCTAAAACTCCTCTTCCGCTGGAGAAGGACCATCATGCACAGCCCCTTCACAACCAGCCAGCAGAACGCCCTCCTGCCCATACTCCCCAAGCCCTAGAACTTCATTGCTGTCTTCCAGAGCACCTGTGAAGGGGGGGGGAGGGCAGTGGAGTCCAAATCTTTCCCCAAACTGGTCCTCAGGATGCGTAAAGGGGCCAGCACCATGGTATTTTTGCGTTTTGGTCTTTAAGAGGTGGTGGAAAGTTCTAGATGCCATGGTGACTAAAAGTTTTCGCTGAAGAGAGCTCCTCTGTGCGTCACAGCTCCGCCCTGGATAGCATCACTTCCTGACCCCTTCCAAGCAAAACTTCAAATGAGAGCTCCTACTGTTTGGCTCTAGAGGTCTATCCCTCCCCCGTTCTTCTAGTGGGCCTGGGCTGTACCAGTCCAGGTGCAATGTGACAAGCTAATTATCAGATGCTGGTTTCCCCCACACCCCTTTCCTCTCCCAAGAAAAGAGTCAATCACTGATAATTGCTCCTTATGTGTGGGGGAGGCCTTTGTTCCCTCTGCTTTTGAGCTGAGTAACTTGGCCCAATAGGGGGGACAACGGCTTGGAATCAGATTTTGAGCAGAGCCAGAAAAATATATTAATTCCTAAAGTTCCATAAGAAGTGGATGTAATGTGTTGAGAACTGCAAATTCAAGCTCGGCATGTATGTTTTACCCCAGTTTGACACCTTGCTCGACTGTGCAGGGCCAGATGGAGTGAAACGGCACTTTAGGGCAGATTTTGCCTACATGTACATTACAATGAAATACCACAGATTTTCCAGTAAGTTCTATAGCCCTACGGTACAATAAGTCCAAACCCAGGTCAGCACCAATCCTTGCAGAGTCCCTTCTGTGACAGGCTACCTATGCCCAATTACTGGGCTGCGCTTGATGTTAGTCATACAAATGCAGCCCGCACACATGTACACAAGTGTGTACACATATTTGCATGTGTAAATAGCCCAGTGTCTCTCACCCTAGCTGCGCCACAGTGGCCTTATCTTAAAGGTCAGACACTGGTGGTTAACGCATTCAGTCCAATTACCATGAATTTATTGTGAGTGAGACACGGGCAACCCATTTGCTACAAAGCTTTATCTGCTATTTGTATGGAATCTATGCTTGCCAATGACTTATTTAAGAGCTTCTCTGCATGTTTGTGCTTTAAATTACTAATTTGCATGAGGCTGCACCCGAAAGGAAGTGGCGCAGCAGGCAAAAAATGATGAACTGGAATGTAGCGATTTCCAGCAGCTGAGAATTTTATAAGCATTGCGCCCATCACCTTTTGTTGCTTTACTGTTATGTCAGAGCTTTTAACTCACGTTTTGCCACCATGTGTGACATGATAGCGGCTCCCTTCACAAGGTCACCCGGTGAGGAGCCCATATCACACTGTGTGTACACAATTAGCTGGAAACCCCTGCAGAATGCAACTTTCCAGCTAATTGTTTGTGGGCTCTCTGCAGCCAATGTCCATTACGGTGTGTGAAATATCCCAAGAACATCAGCGGCAGAGTCAGAAGCTTTGTTTTTTATCTGTTGGACGGAGGGGTGGTGAATTTAAAGTACCTCAGGTGGCACAAAGTCCCATCCATTCATCACACAATTAAACATTTTTGCAGGCTGGCAGGTCTGTTACACCCTAAGTGCAAAGGGTGTGGCTCTACAGGAGTCCAGCACTCACTATGCTATAGAATCCAAACTACATCTTACTGAAGAGTCCCAACAAGGCTGAAATCATTCTAGGGATACCTGTGTTGGTGTTCAGAGGCGACATGGCCTGGTGAGTGGCCTGGACTGCACCTACTGGAGCAGGACCTAGGCTAAATTGTGTATGCTGTCCCCAATTGGGGAGGGGCACAGTCGGCAACAAAATGATGAGCTTCAATTTCACCCATCACTTCTTCATGTTTTATAGTTAGAAACACATCACTATATGTCACTTAGTTGAACACATTAGCTTCCTTATAGACTGAAGAAAGTTACAAGCGGAAATGTGTTGCTTTGAAAAAAAGAGAACTGTCAACAACTGGTTAGTTCTGTACATTTATGTATATTAACATATATTTTTAATACCAAAACCTACCAAAACCTACCAAAACCTACCAGCTATTTTACAAACTGTAGTTCTGTACATTTATGTATATTAACATATATTTTTAATACCAAAACCTACCAAAACCCACCAGCTATTTTACAAACTGATTGCCATCTTTATGCTACTAACCTTTTGTTTGCAGTCTGCAAATTTACAGTCATTTTAAAATACTTATTCTCCTCCTGCTTCTCTCTAGTTGCCGAGGTCACTGTGAGGTCTCCAAACAGGTCAACTAACCAAGTAAGGCGAGCTATCCCACTAAAGGAAGGAAATCCAGAGCGATGCTCGTCCAGGTATCCCCCTGTAAGATGAAGAAGCTTTATAGCTGAGGAAAACATTCTGCTCTCATTACTTGCAGCAACTGGTGGCATCATTTAAAATATATATTTCATGAGCTGTGACCATCACAAAACAAGAATGAACAAATCAATCTCTTACTAAAGAGACGCAAGTAAAGCACAGGTGTTTTATTGACACTGAAGTATATAAAGAGACAAAAATGGTATATGAGAGTTGCAGAGATAAGAGAGCGAGAATGTGTCTCTTTGTGTACACCCTTTAAGGTGACACTTAACTGTTAATGTAATATAATATATTTGAACAACACTAATGTCAGTGTTAACAATTTGATTACATTTTACATAATTGTACCTTGTACCATTATGCAACAACATGCCATCTCTATACTTACAGGCTGTAAATTCACTTCCTGTCTAATGTAAAGGAGAGTATAAATGGGAAGAGGTAAGGTGGGTCCCAGCATCATTACCTTCTCAAGCACTTACCTAATAATTAGATATTCAAGATTGGGGGACTATTGGGAGTTGGCGCAAATATTTGAAACAAGGAAGGATGTGAAGGGCCTCTGCTCTTTACAATCAAACATAACATTCCCACAATATTTCCTTCATGCCTAAAGGGTCCACTGTATTTTTGGTTTCTGGTAATAGTGTGTGGGGTTGTGATACTGAGGAACCCATGAAACTGAAGAGCTGGTGTTTTTCAGAAACATCCTAGAATGAATGATTTGATAACGGCCTCGAGTCTCCCCAACCGTGATAATACAGCGCTGCAGTCAATACAAAGGCTGGACATAGAGTCTAAATCCTAAAACAGTGCTGTTTCTAAGGCTTTCCTGAATTTATTTAATCCGGGCAGGTTCGAACTGAGAATGGTAATTTGTTTCAGAGGGTAGGGGCTAGGTAAGAAAAGGATTGACCACCCCATCGAACACATCGAATACGAGGGACCACCAATAACTCCTTCTCGCTGGAATGCAGATTCCTATTGGAGTGATATCGTTTCAGTCTCCGGCTAAGGTATATGGGACCTTTACCCTGCAGTGTTTTATAGGTTAGACAGCACATTTTGAATACAACTCTTTTCTTTACTGGGAGCCAATGTAAAGATTTTAAGAGAGGAGCGGAGGCCATACTGGGCAGTCGGGTACAAATCAAGCGTGCTGCTGTGCTTTGTACGACCTCCAGTTATGACAATAATGACTCATTGGCAGGGGCCAGCAGAGCATTACCATAATCCAGCCGGCTCACAACCAGAGCCTGTACCAGGGTCTTTCTGGCCTCCAGAGGGAGGAATGGCAAAACCTTGTTCAGCAATCGCAGGATATGGAAGCAACTGCCGTTTGTAGATAGAACTTGTGCTTTCATATTAAGTTCAAAATCTAACTTGATTCCAAGGTTTTTACAATCTTGCTAGGAGACGGTCCTTGCCTAGCTCTGGTGGCCACCAGTCCGGAGTCCATAGGATTTGAGCTTTCCCAAATAAAATGATCTCTGCTTTCCATGGATTCAGCTGGAGAAAGTTATCCGCCATCCACTCGGTGATAGCCTTCATTCCAGCCGAAAAGCGGTTCTTCATTTTCTCAAGATCCTCATCAAACAGAGATAACCAGCTGAGTGTCATCAGTGTTTGATAAGATTTCGAAACTATATGCTCTGATGACTTAAGCCAGAGGTGCCACATATACGTTAAACAATGTGGGGTTCAGACATGAGCCCAGAGGGACCCCTTAATCGACCAGCCTAGGCCTGGCTTTGAAAGGTCCCCGCGAGACACCCTGCATTCTATCTTTCAGAAAATCCTGGAACCAGGCCAGGGCAGACCCATTAATCCCTATCTCTCATAGCCTTTGAAGTAACTTGACATGTATCAAATGCTGCGGATAGGTCTAAGAGCACGTGCATGACAGGGTTGTTAATGTCCATCGAGCACCTGATGGTATCCGCCACGGCAACCAATACCGACTCGGTGCTATGCTCAGCTCTAAAGCCTGATTGTGATCCTTGGTGTGCCCATAGATTGTGGAGATGCTCTAATGGTCCCCACACCCAGAAGTCCTGATGGAATAGCCAGGGCCATTTGAGCGGAGGAGCGTTGCCCCACAAGCCAGAGAGCTGAAAAATAAAATGGCAATAAAGTTTATTTATTATCATTTTATTTTTCAGCAACCTGTCCCGAACTAAGTGTCAGGACGGAGCAGGGTCATTGCTGCCAAATGGCAGCAGCAGGAAGCTGTGCACTAAAGTTTAAAATGCGAATGTCTGGCTGCCCATCGCCATGAGCATTTTAAACTTCTCTAACCTAGCTGTCTTATTCATCTGGGTTAGAGAAAGCGCAGGCCTCCAGTGCTCTTGAGAGCACTGAGTGAGGCCGCTCCCTCCAATTCTGTTGCTGCCCTCATGCTATGAAAGCAGCACCAGGATTGGGTAGTGCAGTTTCCTGGGTCCAGAGCTTCGAGAAGACACCCCGGTGGGAGGGGGGTGGGGGGGATGACATTGCGCTGTACGCCAGGAAGGTAAGTCTATTTTTTTTTAAAAACATTTGTGCCCCCGCCCACCACCCTCGGTGCAGGCCAGCCGCTAGTGGGAATAGCACCCCTTCATCCATCTGCACACGTTCTGGTTGGAAGCAGCAGTACAGGCTTTGGGGTGGGGAATATGTGTGCCCAGGAGATTTATCGCAATCACTAGCAGTGTACCTGTTGTTAAGATTACCCTCAGATGATCGCAAACATCTTTATATATATGAGAATGATATTTCAAAGATGGGCAATGGATGCTTTGCACCGAGAACAAGAACAGGCTGTACATGGCCAATTGCATATAAGCAGTGACCACCATATTGCATTCTGAGAAGAGGGAAAGAGGTTGCCTCCCTTAGCTCCTCTAAGGAGGGAACCTCTGCCCAGCCTGTTTGGTTAACTTTACAAACTTTAAGGAAGGATGGGAAGTGATTACAAGTGAGCTGCAGCACAACTGTCAAGCCTGGAAATATACGCTGCAGCTCCACTACAGCTTAATGAACTGTCCCTCAGAGACAGACCTACTTGGAGCCAGCTGCAGTGCTTCCAAAATGTGGAGAAGGGTGTTTCCTTTTCCCTTGGTTTCAAAAAAACCTCAGTGTCCTAACCTGTTGAAGTTCCTGTCCTGCTGCCGACCACACTTATATGCTTAATGAATGAACTGAATGAAAGAAGTTTTAAGCACAAATGTTTGCTTTAGGGCATAATGGTACTAGAACTGACACCTGTCAATCACAGAGAAAAGAGTGAGCAAAATAGGTTAATTCTAAATAGCTTTCTGAAATTTCTAAGGCTGTAGATTTTGCACAGATAAAACAAGACAGTATTCAAAATAGAAGACACAATTACAGAAAAGGTGCACCCCCAACTAGGTGCTAGGAAGCAGGACACAACCAATAGTGACAGTGAACCTGACAGAAGAAGTCACTCAGGGGTATATCTGGGCAGCAGATTCTGCAAAGTAAAAAAGTTGTACCCATAGTTCCCTCAGTGACAAAAACATAGCACCTTATATTGGATTCACTTAAAAACTGGTAGCCAATGTAGCCACCGATAGGCTTCCGGAATGCCTCTGAAACTCTCAAAAATTATAGAAGAGCTGCACAACTGTATTCTGAACCCATTGTAGCATGTGGATCGAGGCCATTTGGAGGCCAATATATCATACATTGGGGCAGTAACTTAGAGATTACAACATGTTCTGGCAATTAATGGCAGAATTTGCATCCAATTCCTCATTTAAAAATATTAAGAGGAACCATCCTTTGACCAAAAGGGACAGGTAATGGTCTTTGTCCAGCCAGAATACAAGACCTTTTACCCTATTCACATGTGAAAGCATATTCCCCATACAGGATAGGCAAAGAGTAGGAGACCAGTAGAACTGTGTCCCAACAAACAACTGTACTTCTGTTTAGATATGTTTAGCTTCAAGAAGAAACTATTGATCCAATACAAACTAGTTGACAGACACTCCTAGCAGGCTCACTGAGTCCAGAGATTTGGAAACAGTACCCCAGAATCCTTCTCTACTCCTCATCAGAGACTGGAGAAGATCTCTTTCAAGAACCTACTGACAGAAGTGGGTGTGTGCTCAGTACTGATTATGCATTGCAAGCACCCCCTTCACATACTTGTATTGTTTTTTGTTGATTTTCAGACCCTCCTGCGTTAATGAGATTCAACACCCAATTGGGTTGTATGCAATCTAGTAAGATTGAAAAGGACCAAGTGGACCTAGTTTGTGGCCTTTGTCCTGCTGGACTCACACATCGTTCATTGAACCCTGGCTCAAACTATGTTTTGCCCTACTACATCATTACGTTTGGCGTCCCTATGAGTGGAGTTGCTGATCCAAAGTTTACAAAAGCCCAGATCATGAAATATCCACATGTTAAAGAGGCCAGCACTACCTAACCGTAAACCAAGAGATTGATGTATCCTCCCATACACTTTAAAACACTTTCTCAAACTACGGCACACCCATGTGTCTTGTGCAGGATTACTGTAACATTTTTGTTTGATTTGCCAATGAGTCATTTTTATTTTACTGTTTTTTGGTGTAACACTAGGATAGTAAATGACAAGGGTGTGAATAACCTATACCAAGATACCAGTTTGGTGGACGTATTGTAATCCTTTGCTAAACAGTGTGCTAGTCACGACTGGGTGGTAATCATAAATGTTATGTATTTATCTTGTGAATCATTCTGTTTTACTGTGATTGTATGATGTTTGGTGTTTCTAATTTTCAGTATTGTTCTGGTGGTCATGATCATCTATTGATCACAAACAGAATGCAGTCTTCATCACTTTATCTCTTTATCATTGTATTATGTTGCATTATTGTTTTTATTATGTATTGTCAATGTATGCATTTACTATTGGATCATCATTTTATGGTACATTTATTTAATATTGAGATTTTATTATACTGTTGTCTCTAACAAAATGTAAACCCTGGCTGCAAATTCACATCTTTATTGCCACTGTGATAACTGTGTTGTATTGAACCCTAACGCAACCTTACACCACCTTCATTTAACTGAACATTGACTGCTCATTCATGTGTACTGAGGAGTGAGCATGACATTTGTCATGTAATATCTCAAGATACGATCACTCAAAGATTGTTGAAGATCCTTGTTGGAAATTACCATCTTTTGCCTGGAAACCCCCCCAGATTTTTGCCTTGACTGTTTTCACTGACTGTAGAACTCTGTGCACTTTACCCCTGCTGACCAGTTGTAAAGGAACTGTTCTCCTCCTTTAAACATGATGAAATTGGCATACCCCTAATTGGCATATTTACTCCCTAGTATACGGTAAAAGTGTACCCAGAGCCTATAAGTTAAATTTCACCAGTGGAATGCAGCACCCATTGTGCCACCTACTGCAGTGACAATGCGAACATGACAGCAAGCCTACCCTTTGTAGACTGGCTGTGTAGTTTTAGAAATGCAACTTTAACCTGTCAAAATAACTCTTGTTAACAGTCCTAAGCCCTGCTTTTAAATATGAATAAGACACCCCTAAGTAAATTTTACTGCCCATAAGGCAGGGTGGATGGAATTTTAAAGTAGGAAATGTAAAAGTATAATTTTAAACATTTCCTTACTGTGAAAAGGCCCCAAAAGTATCAGGGTTGGCTGTTCCATAGAAAACTACTACAAATTTCATTATTGGATCTTTTGGAATATTTATGATAAGCCTGATCCACTGTTGAAGTTAGATTTGTAATTAATATTTTGAAAAATGTACTTTTAGAAAGTTACCTTCTCCCTGCCTAAAACCTCTGGAAGGCCCATTTGCATGGACTCCAACTGTCACCTGGCAGCTGAATAGCCCCGTTGATGAGGTGGGAAAACTGAGCAGGACAAAGGCCTTAGGTGTTTGGAGGAGTGCTTGTTGCTCTGGAAGGATGACCACCTGGGCTGTGCCCAGAAACTTGAATGACTTCAAAGAGGCCTATCCTGTCACAGGCAAATGTTAGCCAACACCGGGGCACAGTCCTTCTTTGTTTGCCCAGTCATGCAGGCACCAATCCCGGTGAGAGAGCATGTCATAAGCCACCTAACTGGATCCCAGATGATTCCAATGGGGCGGCGACGCTAGTTCCCGAATCCTTCCGAGACTTGCCCTTGGTTTACAAGAGGAGGCACTGCTCCGGTGGCAAATCCCATTGAGATGGGGGTTGGGATGGAGAGAGCTTGTAGAGTCAAAGATGCTGTGGCTCGTCTTCTCAACAGCAACACTACAGCAGGCATTCACACCAGTCTGATGAATGGTACCAGCAGATATGGTACCTATAAACAAACAAATAATAAGGCTATAGTTTAGTATTAACTCTGTCTCGTAAGGTATCACTTCACGAAAGCTTTTCAAATCTCAACCAACCTTTAGTTTTGTTGCTGTTTTGCTTTCATTTAGATTATCCGTAGAGGCTCCTTTATCAAAATGTTCTAAACTATAGTGAGTATGATTTCAACATCAAACCCACAAACAAATTTGGATGGTGTTAGCTTCACCCAAGTCCTCTCTGGCAGAGCCCTGCCAGCAGTATGTACAAGTTGAACAAAAACACTGGTTACCTATGTTTGCAGCACGATGTTACGACTGAGCTCAGCGCATAGTAAAATCAAGTCTATTAATGCGTCTCTCCTTTTCTTCTTGGTCTTTTTTCCAACCAGGAGCAAGATTATTGTGGGACGTACTTTGCGGTGAGGTCGAAGCAGGAGGATCAAGGGAGCTGGCAAGACAGAGTCCTGGAAGCCGGGAAACAGGTAAGTGGCAGGCGAAGAGGCTAAGCAAAAGGGAGGAATGTGGGCAGTCTTTAAATAAGACTGCTTTAGAACTTTCATAAAAGATCATATTCTAATTGTTTGTAACAGGTGCAGATAATTAACTCGATGAGGCTGCCATCTAGAAGGTGCTTTTGAATGTTCACAAAGGTCGCATTGTAATTGCTTATAGCAAGGAACAGGTCTAGGGGATTAATTTGATGAGGGCTGTTTTCCGGAAGGTTCATGTTGAGGCATCTATGCTGGTTGCTTGATGCTTATTCTTAAGGATTTTCTGGATGTTTCCATGGTGCCTGAAACCTGACCTTGCATATGCATGGTAAAACATTTCTAAAAGCTGTCAAGCCTTTTCAAACAAATCGGGCAACACCAGCTGCAGCTTGCTATTACCAACAGCATGTAATATAGTCAAAAGTCGAGTCGAAGACGTTTGTTCATTCATAAGTGTTGGGAGGAATGATATGAGTCATGGCCTCCATATTGTGATAGTCAAGAGAGGTGAGCTCTGGCAGGAATCCTGACACAGCAGCTGCCCTCAGAACTGCTTAGAGTGACCACAGAGGAGGGGTTGCTCATTTCCTTGACCGCAACTCTGGGGTGGGCATAGGAGCTCCACACAGGGGAAGGAAGGTTCTGCCATCTTGGTTTTACATGGAAAGGAACACTTTGGGATTGTTTGCAGTAGGACACAAAGGAAATGCCGTAAAAGAGGGTGGGGTCTTTTAACCCATTGGTTAAGCAGTGGTCAGGAGCTTTCAACACCTAAAGGCTGCTGTTAGGCATAAATGGGGCATCCCCAGTAACCTCCTCAGAACACTTTCTGGACCTGTGAAAGAACAGAACATAATCTTTATGTTATATATGCTGCTCAGCCAGTGTGACTGTGGTTGTGGAATGTTGGTGTGTGGTGATGCTGTGGAATGTTAGTGAGTGAGAGAGTCAGTTGAAGGATGGGCTGAGCAGCAGGAAGGCTGCTCCTCCTGGGGCTCTTGATGATAACATCTAGTGGTGTTCCACCCTTCCTATGGGGTAAGGGTGAGGGGCAGAGTCTAAGCCACACTTGACGTGTTATTGGAGTTTTCTTCCATCCTTACTAAGGGTTAGGGTGGGGTGCAGTGGTATGCCAAGGTGTTTCACCTTTTCCATTTATTTATTTTTACAGTTGTTTGGACGGTTCTCTACCGCACCCTGTGGTTGGTACTCTACGTGCTGCTTTTTATGTTGGCCTGGCCAGCTGGCATGTTTTGTGGTATCAGGGGTTGGATTGAGGTTTTGTGGTGTGGTAGTGTGTGTTGTTGTATGGCTAGAAAGGGAGAAGATAAGGGTGAGTGTATTCTTATTATTATTTACTGTGGTTTTGTTTGCAAGTATTATGTTATGACATGTTATGCAAATTGCATTCAATGTTTTCTATCTGTATGCACGTTTGCAATTAGTGTGTTACGACATGTCATGCGTGAAATGTTTTCCATCTATTATTTTTCATGCATTCACGGTAGCTCTCATTGCTACATGGTGAGCATTCATGCAAGAGTTCTAATGTTATTCTGTGTAAAGAAAGGAGATGTGTTATACCTGCTGCTCAGCCAGTGTGACTGTGGTTGTGGAATGTTGGTGTGTGGTGATGCTGTGGAATGTTGGTGAGTGAGAGTCAGTTGGAGAATGGGCTGAGCAGCAGGAAGGCTGCTCCTGGTGGGGCTCTTGATGATAACATCTATCTTAATAAATCAAACTACATAATCTACATGGACCAGGCGTCTTTCATTTACAACACTTTACTATAATTTAACATCCTAGAGCAAATATATTACTTTGATGCACACAGTAAGAATTAACATGAAAACTGTTGATAAGCAACAAAAGAGTTTAATGAGGGTGCCTTGGTGAAAATGGAAAATCACGTTCTCTCAAAAACAGGTGAATGTGGGATTTGCTAAAGGTCACAAGCGGGCTTAGTTTAGAAGTTCGTGGACAGTATGAAACTTTCCACATGATGGGATGATGTTTTTGAAAGATTGCACTTAACAAAATCTCTATATATAAATTTGCCCAAACCCTTAATCTTATTTAATTACATTACTGCATAGAAAGATTCTGGGAAATACTAAGCAAATTGGATTACATGAGGCATTAAGATTTCAAAGGGATTGGTGTGTGGAAACAGGAAATAAACTTTATTGAAACAAGAAATATGGATTGAAGTGATGTTAAAATGGACCCTTCTCGAGAGAATACACGTTTCAATATTTAGGGTGCGACTTTCTGGAATCGTATTAAGTTAGGTAACAATTTCTGGTAGTTTTTGAAGTTATGTGATGATGCATTTCTGGCTTGGCCAATCCCTCCTGGCACACTATGGTGGATTGATTAGTTTGAAACAGTGATGGGATGCACTCCATTTAGTAATTGTAATCTAAATGTTATCTATAATCCAAGAATGCGTGCGAGAACCGGTAAGATGCCATGCCCTTACGACACCAGAAATAAACAATGTCTATGGATGAGGCATCATGCTGCCTCAAACCGGTCGCACTGCTCAAGTATGCCTCTGTGGCAGAACAATTTCTCATATATCCAATTAGTTACTCGTATTCAATAATGTACTCCTTATTTTCCGTACTTGTGATGTTTTACGTACACACACGGGTATTATGCCAATTTTCGAATTTTCTACTGCTCGAACTGTGCCCATCCGGACCTCTTGTTAAAGCAAGACCAATGCAAAAAGTTCGTTCAAAGCAGCTTTATTTGTAATACCCAATGCATTTCGGGCTTTGAGCGCCCTTCGTCAGGGGACACTGTAAAGAAAACAATAAAACAAATGACCATTACCCTATGAATCTTTTTATCCTGCTGACATCTACAACATTCGTCATTTATCAAATTTACAACATGGCTTTCGTTAACCTCAGCCTATCCTTTTTCCTTGCGCTGAGCGCTATTCTAAACACTCAATAGAACCCTTTCTCTACTGCTAATGAGCATAACCTTCATATAGTACAACCCCAAGAATACACGCTTCACAACATGCTCGATTAATTCAACACACAGCGTGAAAACCTGCTGTTCTTACCTATCCCCTTGCACTCACCACCTCCCACATTGTTCCCTATTACATGACTGCACGCAACTATTCCTCCCATAATCAGTAACGTTTTTAACCGCTACCCTAGTTAGCTTACATTCTGCTGCGTTACTCGCTTTCAAACTGAAAACCCACTTCGCTATTACCCTTCTGTCATGAACAAACACCGCACAAATTGCACGTACCTGCTTTAAACCTTCTAACTCAGCCTGTTATCCTCTCATATTCTGAATGTTAAGTGTCTCCCCTTAATTCACCCCTGTGTAAATACCTTCTCCCTCAATGAATCCCTCCTGATTGGCCCACTATTCATGGTTTTCCCGCCGGAAAAATCAGTGACGCTGTTGCAATTACTTAGAGAAAACTACCGTGCCCATAATGCACCGCGCCCTTTAAACAAACCGTGAAACAATTATTTCATTTCCTCCTTTGTTTTTTAAAACCGCAAAATAAATTAATGAAAAGCGTTAACCAAAGCTCATTGTTGCAATAAAAGTCACTTGTTTAGAGTCCATTGTAATCAGTTTCCATCATTGCTCCTTTGACGAACTGAGTTCATGAACTCCGTGTGTGTAGTACTAACGATATTGTCCACTTCTCTGTTTTCTCATTTCTTTTAACTCGTCGGGTGCTACCCCAATGTAGGGCATCAATGTCAATATACTGAAACAGTGATGGGATGCACTCCATTTAGTAATTGTAATCTAAATGTTATCTATAATCCAAGAATGCGTGCGAGAACCGGTAAGATGCCATGCCCTTACGACACCAGAAATAAACAATGTCTATGGATGAGGCATCATGCTGCCTCAAACCGGTCGCACTGCTCAAGTATGCCTCTGTGGCAGAACAATTTCTCATATATCCAATTAGTTACTCGTATTCAATAATGTACTCCTTATTTTCCGTACTTGTGATGTTTTACGTACACACACGGGTATTATGCCAATTTTCGAATTTTCTACTGCTCGAACTGTGCCCATCCGGACCTCTTGTTAAAGCAAGACCAATGCAAAAAGTTCGTTCAAAGCAGCTTTATTTGTAATACCCAATGCATTTCGGGCTTTGAGCGCCCTTCGTCAGGGGACACTGTAAAAGAAAACAATAAAACAAATGACCATTACCCTATGAATCTTTTTATCCTGCTGACATCTACAACATTCGTCATTTATCAAATTTACAACATGGCTTTCGTTAACCTCAACCTATCCCCTTGCACTCTGATTTTTCCGGCGGGAAAACCATGAATAGTGGGCCAATCAGGAGGGATTCATTGAGGGAAAAGGTATTTACACAGGGGTGAATTAAGGGGAGACACTTAACATTCAGAATATGAGAGGATAACAGGCTGAGTTAGAAGGTTTAAAGCAGGTACGTGCAATTTGTGCGGTGTTTGTTCATGACAGAAGGGTAATAGCGAAGTGGGTTTTCAGTTTGAAAGCGAGTAACGCAGCAGAATGTAAGCTAACTAGGGTAGCGGTTAAAAACGTTACTGATTATGGGAGGAATAGTTGCGTGCAGTCATGTAATAGGGAACAATGTGGGAGGTGGTGAGTGCAAGGGGATAGGTAAGAACAGCAGGTTTTCACGCTGTGTGTTGAATTAATCGAGCATGTTGTGAAGCGTGTATTCTTGGGGTTGTACTATATGAAGGTTATGCTCATTAGCAGTAGAGAAAGGGTTCTATTGAGTGTTTAGAATAGCGCTCAGCGCAAGGAAAAAGGATAGGCTGAGGTTAACGAAAGCCATGTTGTAAATTTGATAAATGACGAATGTTGTAGATGTCAGCAGGATAAAAAGATTCATAGGGTAATGGTCATTTGTTTTATTGTTTTCTTTTACAGTGTCCCCTGACGAAGGGCGCTCAAAGCCCGAAATGCATTGGGTATTACAAATAAAGCTGCTTTGAACGAACTTTTGCATTGGTCTTGCTTTAACAAGAGGTCCGGATGGGCACAGTTCGAGCAGTAGAAAATTCGAAAATTGGCATAATACCCGTGTGTGTACGTAAAACATCACAAGTACGGAAAATAAGGAGTACATTATTGAATACGAGTAACTAATTGGATATATGAGAAATTGTTCTGCCACAGAGGCATACTTGAGCAGTGCGACCGGTTTGAGGCAGCATGATGCCTCATCCATAGACATTGTTTATTTCTGGTGTCGTAAGGGCATGGCATCTTACCGGTTCTCGCACGCATTCTTGGATTATAGATAACATTTAGATTACAATTACTAAATGGAGTGCATCCCATCACTGTTTCAGTATATTGACATTGATGCCCTACATTGGGGTAGCACCCGACGAGTTAAAAGAAATGAGAAAACAGAGAAGTGGACAATATCGTTAGTACTACACACACGGAGTTCATGAACTCAGTTCGTCAAAGGAGCAATGATGGAAACTGATTACAATGGACTCTAAACAAGTGACTTTTATTGCAACAATGAGCTTTGGTTAACGCTTTTCATTAATTTATTTTGCGGTTTTAAAAAAACAAAGGAGGAAATGAAATAATTGTTTCACGGTTTGTTTAAAGGGGCGCGGTGCATTATGGGCACGGTAGTTTTCTCTAAGTAATTGCAACAGCGTCACTGATTTTTCCGGCGGGAAAACCATGAATAGTGGGCCAATCAGGAGGGATTCATTGAGGGAGAAGGTATTTACACAGGGGTGAATTAAGGGGAGACACTTAACATTCAGAATATGAGAGGATAACAGGCTGAGTTAGAAGGTTTAAAGCAGGTACGTGCAATTTGTGCGGTGTTTGTTCATGACAGAAGGGTAATAGCGAAGTGGGTTTTCAGTTTGAAAGCGAGTAACGCAGCAGAATGTAAGCTAACTAGGGTAGCGGTTAAAAACGTTACTGATTATGGGAGGAATAGTTGCGTGCAGTCATGTAATAGGGAACAATGTGGGAGGTGGTGAGTGCAAGGGGATAGGTAAGAACAGCAGGTTTTCACGCTGTGTGTTGAATTAATCGAGCATGTTGTGAAGCGTGTATTCTTGGGGTTGTACTATATGAAGGTTATGCTCATTAGCAGTAGAGAAAGGGTTCTATTGAGTGTTTAGAATAGCGCTCAGCGCAAGGAAAAAGGATAGGCTGAGGTTAACGAAAGCCATGTTGTAAATTTGATAAATGACGAATGTTGTAGATGTCAGCAGGATAAAAAGATTCATAGGGTAATGGTCATTTGTTTTATTGTTTTCTTTTACAGTGTCCCCTGACGAAGGGCGCTCAAAGCCCGAAATGCATTGGGTATTACAAATAAAGCTGCTTTGAACGAACTTTTTGCATTGGTCTTGCTTTAACAAGAGGTCCGGATGGGCACAGTTCGAGCAGTAGAAAATTCGAAAATTGGCATAATACCCGTGTGTGTACGTAAAACATCACAAGTACGGAAAATAAGGAGTACATTATTGAATACGAGTAACTAATTGGATATATGAGAAATTGTTCTGCCACAGAGGCATACTTGAGCAGTGCGACTGGTTTGAGGCAGCATGATGCCTCATCCATAGACACAGGATTGATTAGTTTGCCTTGCTCACCCTGGGTGGCTGAATATAATGTAATTTTTGTTTTCTCCTTTTTTACTGCTCGAATATTGAACCTCAATATAATTTTACAAGGGAGAAAAGAAATATATAGAAAGATGGATAGCTAATCTTCTAAAAATGGATTTCGTTTTAACAAGCAGTTCTCTGCGATGTCATGAACCAGGAGAGCAGATGGAAGTTCTCCCGGTGTAGAGTATTTCTAGGTGCCTCAAGGAGGAAAATGGGGGCCCTTAATTATTGAAGGGCCATTTTTGCCTCTCCTCCACATCCCTGATCTGCCTCCAGGCCCACTTACTTGAGGAATGAAAAGTGGAAATAAGAGAGTACTCTGCATACAACAAACACAAGTTATCTGGACCTCAAAAACCCACAAGTCTTCTACATCATCCATCTCAAACTTACAGCACTTCCCATACCAATCTCCACTCTTAGACACAGGCTTTCCCAGCGATATTAAGTTTAGAAAATTCTTTAGACTGAGAACTAATTAGCACATTTTATTACATGACAAAAAGAGATGTCACACGACCATTGAAATCTATGATATACTTGAGAAATCAGTCAAAGAATAAATAAATAGTATCAAAACTATACTAAAATAGCTTCATGGCTTACAAAAATGATGGTGCTTCCCACTGAGAGGTCCATATCTGCTCTTCCCATCAAGTGAAGGAAAGCTTGACATTTGGGGGTAAGGCTCCCAGAAGCCTCTGCAGCTCCCAGAAGCTGCTGAACACTTAGCTGATCTCTCAGCGGTGTTTATTATGTCTGATTCTAGCCCGTCTGACCTAGCATGACATTTAGCCTGCTAAACTCAACCTCCAGATGCATGAGTCGCACACTCAATATGCAACACTTAAGGTCTCAACTCTTCTTTTTCTGGCCCTCTTACCAACCTCTTTTAATGGTTGTCGATTATTCATTTAGTCAGGCAGTGGAGAAAATAGTTTTCCAGTGCTGCGACATCAAGCATACAGAACCTTTGCACAATAATAACACTAGTTAACATTAACAACCATTGGCAAAGTCATGACGCCGGGCTTTAGTTTTTTTTTTTTTTTTTTAACGGAGTTTTAAATAGCGCGAACTTGACCCGAAGGTAACGGGTATCAGAGCGCTTTACACGAGCACCAGTTGCATTACATGAGGACACATTCATTACCCCCCTCATGGGTCCTCCTCGTCCCAGTCGTAACATAGTGAGGCAATCCTGCCTCCCGACAGCCAATCAGAACGCTTATAATATTTTCAAAGGATATATAAGCCCCTCCCACCCACCGCCATGCCTGTTTTTTTTGCTGTCTGACATCGGTCGGAACGCTGGTGCGCTTCCTGTTTCCTGCTTGTCGGTTCCCGAGTTTGAAGAGCTGGGTTTGCGGTGCCGTGAGGTTTTCTTTTCTTTACTGTTGAAGTGCTTGTTTTACTTCTTTTGTTGCGCACGGCCGCACCGGTGTTCTGGTCGGCCGCCTTCCTGCTCCTTGGCCAGAACGTGCTCCCCGCGCATGTGTGCCCTGAGGGCCCTCTCCTCGGCTGCTGGTGTGGCGGTGGCTGGTAGGAGGTCTTTCTGGACCGCGCTTTGGTGCCTTGACGCTGCGCAGACGCCTTGGTCCGTTACCTGCCTTTTGTGGTTCTCAGGCTTTTTGGCTTACTCCAAAGGCAGTCTGTGCGGTGGAGCTTGTTTTTTTTCCTTCTTCTGGAGTTTCCGGATTCTCTGTCTTCTTCTCGGCCCTTTCATGGTCGGGCCCGTGGTCGGGGGGGCTGCGTTCCATTTGGTTCCCGGCCTCTGCAGCGCCTGCTGCTGCCCCTGGGTATTGGTCAGATATTGTTCTGCCCAGGAGGAGTCACTGTGGCCTGGTGGTTCCGGTTGCGGTCTCTTCCTCAAAAGGTTATGTGTTCAACTCCTGGTGTTTCACTGGTTGTGAGTTCCCTGTCTACATTGTTGGCGATGTTGCAATTTTGGGTACTCGGCTCGGTTGTTCCTGGATCGTTGGTCCGGGCTGATTTCCGCCTGGTGGGTCTTGTCGGTCATCGATCTTGGTTACCGGATTCTGTTGCATGGCCGTCCCCCCTTTTGACTGTTTTCAAGGTTACCCCGTTGTTTATTGGCCCTGTGATGCGCTCTGCCATCTTCTCTGGCGTTGGCTTTTGTCCTGGGGCACTGTTGTGCTGGTTCTGGTGACGGAACGGGGCCTGGGGTTCTATTTCTCTCTGTTCTTGGTCCCGGCGCCCTATGGTTCCTTCCGCTCGGTTTCTGAATCCCCGGGCTTTGTACAGTTTGGTGCGGCTGGGTCGTTTTTGGATGATCCCCTTGCTGTCCGTCGTTCCCCTCATCCTGGTGGGCGATTTTTTGGCTTCCCTGGGTTTGGAAGTCGCCTGTTTTCACATTCCTTTCTATCCGGCAGGTCAGCGTTTCCTGCGGTTTGCGGTGGACGGGTTCCATTACCAGTTTCAGGTGTTGCCTTTCGGCCTTCTACTGCTCCCCGGTTTTTTCCGCAGTGTTGGCTCCTGCTGTGGGGGTTTTGCTGAGTCTGGGTTTCCCTGTGTTTCCCTATGTTGCTTTTGTCTGGTTTCTGCTTCCACCCTCCTTGTGGCTCTTCTGGCGGTGGTGGCGTTGATGGCCTTGTTCCAGGATCTGGCGTTCATGTTGGATCTGCCCTTTTCTCATCTGGTTCCTGTTCTGGGACTTCAGTTTCTCGGAGGCCTGTTCGACGCTTTGCAGGGGGCTGTTTTCTCGTACCGGTTTGGTTCTCTGCCCTTTTGACTCTTCTGCTGGTCCTGCTGGGTCACCCTTCTGCCCCGGCTCGGGGTTGGGTGCAGGTCCGGGGGTTGGTGGCTGCCTCCACGGCTATGGTCCCTTGAGCTCGCCTGCGCCTCAGGTCCTTGGTGATTGGTGATTCTTCTCTTGGCTTGTTGGGACCCTTCCCATACAGGTTGCGTGGCTCTGGTTCCTCTCTCCCCTGTTCTGGTTCCTAATTTGGTATGGTGGCTTTGCTCTCCCACCCTGGTGTGGGGGTGCGTTTTCTGCTTCCTTCTCTCCTCTTGTTGACCTCGGACTCCTGTCCTTGGGGTTGGGGGGCCGCGTTGGGGTCCTTGCTGGCTGACGAGTCTGTTGGCTCGTCCCGACAATCAGGTGGCTTGTTGTTACTTGCGCCTTCTTGGGGGGGTCCAGGTGCGCGTCTCTGTACCTGCTGCCTTCCGTGATTTGTGTCTGGGTGAAATCTCATCTGTTGGCATTGAGGGCTATTTACGTTCAGAGGCATCTAAATTTCGTCAGGACGGCTTGGGCCGCTTCCTCCCGTCCTCTGTTTTGGGCTGTCTGTCTGTTCCACTGTTCCGGGACCTTTGTCTTCGGATCTGGACTCTCTGGATCGGTCATTTTGCTTCCCCTCACGACGCTCTTCTCCCCCGGTTTTGCTCCGAGGTGGTGTGTCCTCAGGCTTGGGGGTTGCTCTCTCGTTTCCTTGGCCTTCGGGCTTTCTGTCTGCCTTCCCTCCTATTTCCCTCTTCCCAGGGATGCTGCAGAGGATTCGGGGGGTGAAGGTGTCTGTGCTGTTGGTTGCTCCTTTTTGACCTCGCTGCCTTTGGTTTCCGCTCCTGCTGCTGCTGGAGGGGGGCGGGTTTGGCCTGCTTCCCTTGACTCCGGCTCCGCTTTTGTGTCCACACCTGTCTTTGCCCTATCTTTGTCGCCTGTATCTGTCGGCCTGGCTCTTGAGCGGCTGTTGTTGGCTTCTTTGGGCTGTTCTTCTGTGGTGGCCTGTGGCATTCCGTTGTCGCGTTGGCCTTCCACACTTAAGGTTTGTGGTGCATGTTGAGGCTCTTTTGTCTCTTGGTGCTCTTCTCTTGGTTTGGATCCATGATTGGTGGTCCGGCTTCTATTCTTGTCTTTCTCTGAGATGGGTTTTTGATGGGCCTTTCCCCTTCCGCCTTGCCTGCTCGTTGGGCTGTGGTTCAGGCTTGTCGGGGTCTCGGGCCTCTTTGGAGGTTGTTGCTCCTTGGGTGAGTCGGATTCTGTGTTGTTTTCGGCTTCCACATCCGATCTCTCCTATGATTGTGCCTTCTTGGGTTTGCCTACTGTTTTGTGGAGTCTGCACTTTTTTGGAGGCTGTTTGTTGTGGTTGTCTGCAACTGTGGCTTTTTTGTTGTCCGTCTCCTCCGCGCGGTGGTTGGGTGAGTTGGGTGCTTTGCTTCTCTCCTTCCCTTATCTGCAGTTTCTGCTGGATGGGGTTGTTTTGAAGCTGGGCCCGGTTCTTTTTCCCTGAGCTTCCTCCGGGTTCCATTTGCTGCTGGAGGTGATTCCTTCCTATTTTGCCTGGGAATGGGAATTCCTTTGTTCCTTCATCCTTGGTTGTTCGCGCCCTTCGTTTTTTCTTCCTCTGTGCCTTGGGGTTTCGTCTTTCACCTGCCCTGTTTTTCTCATGTGGGGGTGTGGCTCAGGGATGGTTGGTTTCTCCTTCCACCTTCACTCGCTATGTGCGTTTGGCGGTCTGCCTATCCTGTGGGTCTGCCTCCTCCGTCTCTGGTGCTGGGTCGTTCGACACATTGTGTGTCCGCTTCCTGGGCTGAGGAGGCGGGGGTCTCTGTCCAGGTGTTTTGTGGAGCGCCCACTTGGCTGTCCCTTCACACATTTGTTCGGCATTATCGCTTTGCTGTTTTCCTTGCCTCTGTAGCCCGTTTTGCTGTTGGGGTTTTGCACGCTGCTGTTCCTTAATCCTTTGTTTGATTAAGTTTTGTACTTTTGCAAGGATCCCTGGTGTCCTGCGTTTTTTTCTTCTTGGGTCTCTGCTTGTGAGTTCCTCACTATGTTAGGACTGGGACGAGGAGGACCCATGAGGGGGTAATGTCTTGTTACTTATCGGTAATCTTCATTACCCTGATTAGGGTCCTCCTCGTCCCAGTCCTGTTCCCTCCCTCCCTCTTTGTTTGTGTCAGGACTTGTTGATAACAGGCATGGCGGTGGGTGGGGCTTATATATCCTTTGAAAATATTATAAGCGTTCTGATTGGCTGTCGGGAGGCAAGATTGCCTCACTATGTTAGGACTGGGACGAGGAGGACCCTAATCGGGGTAATGAAGATTACTGGTAAGTAACAAGACATTTTTGTTAGGCACAGGGAGATTAAGTGATTTGCCCAGAATCACAGGATGTTAGGCGTCCCTGCCGAGACTCGAACCTGGTTCCCCAGCTCCGAGGTCGACCGCCCTAGCCGTTAGGCCAACTCCTCTCCCACACAGACACATGGAGAAACATCGTAAGCGGATTAAACTTGGACAAATCTAAGAAACAAATGATGGTGCCAAAGTCTTGAAAGAACAAGACAGCCATCTTGGGGTCAAATGTCCCAATATGTCAAAAAGAAAAGGAAACAAAGTGGCAATAACAGGGTCAGGGTATAACTCAAGAGCAGACAAAAGTGATAAAAAAAGACTGATTCACTAAAAATGATTTTAAAAAACGGATTGATTTGGACATTATAGAACAAGATAAGGGTCGGATATGGAGTGGAGAGGGTATTTGGGGCAAAGAAGACAACACTTGGGATAAACATAAAATAAAGCTGAAGCAAACTTTTCGAATGAAAAAAGGATGGTGGAAAAAGACAAATATCAAATGATTAATTCAAAAAGGAATATTCTACAGCACTAAATGTTTCTTGTAGCCACGTCTGGGAGCAGAATAAAACTACTATAGAGAAAAAGAATAGAAAGTAGAAAAAAACAGAAAAAAGATAGTAATGTTCGACAATAGCCCAAAACATTTTGGGCCTGATTACTGGTCAGACGGAACGGTAACCCAGGGAGGGATATGGCTCTGCTTGATCACAACTGGCCAAGTCTTCCAACACTTGGTTTTCCTAGGTGCGGGTACACTGGTCTCGATTTTACCAGTGGCCAAGCCATGTCTCTTTCTCCATCCCATGCTTTTTTCTACAGCAAGGGGAGAGCAATCAATACACACCACTGCCACAACTAACCTTACCCTTCCTTCTCCAAACCCACACAGAAGCCCCTGTTTAAAATGTACCACCTGCTTCAAGTAGGCAGTAAATGGGAGTGTTAAAGCACACTGAATTGGGAGTTAGGTGTGTTTTCTATGACCGGTAAATCTGGGTCTGCACAGTTATTTTCCAATCTGTGGGGTTTAACGTGTAATAGGAGTAAACATGTGCGGTGCTACCGACCAGAAACGGTAATTTGGGCCACCCACATATGGCGTTCACCTGCCCATTAGTCGGTCTCTGCAGCGCATCTAGGGTGTGGCTTTCTGCTTCAACCCATTACAGAAATTCCCTTATCCAAGTAATAGCCACGGTTGCTTGGATCGTCTTCCAAGACATTGCTATATGTCTCTGAGCCAGCTACCACACCAGATCTGCATATCTATTCTCCAACTTTGCTACTTTAACTTTTTTATTTAGTCATAAGCAATTAGGCTCGAGGGTTCTGGCATAGTCCCTTCCCGTTACCTTGTACATTAATGCTTGGCAGGGGCAACCGGCACGGCTCGTGGATGGGGGGCGGGTGAGGGGGGCGGGGGTAGGGTCCCTGGCTGCTTAAAATTATTATTTTTTTTTTAAATAAAACTTCCCTTGCCGCCGGCTGCCGCGTCTTCTCTCCTGCTCGCTTCCTACCCTTAAGCCAATCACAACGCTGCAATGCAGGGTTGTGATTGGTCTGAGCTCCGTGACATGGCGCTCAGACAGGGGCTGCAAGGGTTGGCATGTTGTCCTTGCAGGCTGTAATGCAGCCGGCATGGAGAACCGGGGAGTGCGCATGACGGTTTTGGGCGGCACTCTTCGGGTGCAACATGTCTGCCGGTGTTCCGCTCACATAAGGCATTATATGAGAAAATATCAGTTTTTTTAATGTTTCACTAAAGTTAATTATATTGCATAGATTTTATATTTTTATATTGAAAACGTTTATATTGCCCTTCTAGAATTCTTAACCCTTTTCAGTTAACATTGAGTTAAACATAAAATATTACCAATATAAGCAAACACATGCTACTGAAACTTTTCCATGTTGAACCCTGTTGTATAGGTAGGAAACGGACTGAAAAGTGATTTGCTGTACCATGAAAATATTCAACAATGTCAACTGTCGTTTGACTGACCTGTGAAGTGCAAAGTCCCACTCAAAAGTTCCTTCCCGGTAACTTCTTTTTTCAACTGTTTATATTGTTCGGACAGAAGTTCAATGTGCTCTACGTGAAGAACTTTACCTGCAGTATCAGAGAAGAGGCATTTCATAAACAGTATTTATCATATTTATAACTTTTAGCAGGGTGACATATCATTCAAGAAAATAAAAAAACAGGCAGGCATTAGGGTAGGCGTGGAACATTTTCTAAACTTCACATTTAGGAACAGCAGATAAATTACAGCGCGAGCTGTAATGCAACCCCTTAGCAGAGGAAGAACCCACTGTGAGGCAAACTGAAAAGAGACAAGGTGGGCAGGCTCAGTCACATGAAGCCCTGCTTGTGGAACATCCTTCCGGAAACAAGCTCCACGTCCAAACATCTGCCTCCTTCAGCCAATAATAGATGTCCAGCTTTCTGGGCTGAAATACATTTACCAGTACCTAACCAAAATGTCACTCTTCACTAGGACTACTGTCACTGCAACACCATGCAAAATAATCCTTCTTTGACCCTCAAAAGATGGTTATATTTCCAACTGTGCATGGTCACTATCTGCTGATTTATCTTTACAAGTATGCCAATGGTTATGCTTTGTGCCAAAGGGTATGCTTGCATGTCTTCACAAAATATGTAAGGTAGGCGGTTATGTTTAAAAAAAAACAAAAAAACATGGCATTGATAACTGACTCTGTGAAAATAAAGAGCACAATATAGTCGGATCATGAGGATTTTATATATATTAAGTTTGTTGAGAATTTTTGTTGAAAGTGTTTAGACTTTACCATCCTCTAGGGCTCTGCCCTAGACTTTACCATACAACACCATTTGCTCCCTCGCGCATTGGTTAGCACTCCAGTAGCTGAAGCGGGAGGGGCTACTAGAGCTCTCCTGGCCTATTGATGCCAGTCAGGCCACGGACGCGCAGCGGCAGGCTTGTAGGACCGCTCCTTTACCATATTCTTTAAAAAAAACTGTGTGAATCAGTTACCATTGCCAAAATCTGTTTACAATTGCTAATCTTTAAAACTGTTGTAAGCGTGTGTGATTATTTTTAAATAACTATTGTTACTAATTTAGGAATCTCTTCTCCGTTGCACAAGGTACTTTTTTCGGGAACAGTCCCTTATTAGTGTCAGTTCCCCACTTCTGACACCATTTGCTCCCTCGGGCATTGGTTAGCACTCCAGTAGCTAAGGAGGGAAGCGCTACTAGAGCACTCCCGGCCTCTTTGATGCCAGTCAGGCCACGGACGCGCAGTGGCAGGCTTGTAGGACCGCTCCTTTACCATATTCTTTCAAAAAAACCTGTGTGAATCAGTTACCATTGCCAAAATCTGTTTACAATTGCTAATCTTTAAAACTGTTGAAAGCGTGTGTGATTATTTTTAAATAACTATTGCTGCTAATTTAGGAAGCTCTTCTCCATTGCACAAGGTACTTTTTTCAGGAACAGTCCCTTGTTAGAGTCAGTTTCCACTTCCAACACCATTTGTTCTGTGGGAGGCTCCAGTAGCGGAGGTGGGAGGGGCTACTAATGCTCTCCTGGCCTATTTGATGCCAGTCAGGGTGTGGGACATGCACAGCAGGCGTGCCTCTGGCACACCAGAGGCAAGCTCGTCTGCGCCCGTCCGCATCCAGTGCCAGCAATGCTGCCCTTATCTCTCCAGTCCAACCTCAGAGACTACACAATAGAAAGGACACCTTGATGGCCCACCATCCTAAACCTTGTGGCACCTTGCTGTTTTGCAACCTGCAGGCTAGCCACTCAACCTACTGCCCTATGTGTTAGTCTAATTGGCAGATTCTCTGCGCAGCCCCAGGTGACACCCGGAGCCCTGGAGCTCCAGCTCAGGTTAAGGGTGGCAAGAGGTCCTCCTCTCTCTCCTCAAATGACATTCATATCGGTCCAATTAATGTAAGATCCCTCCCCAAACATAAAACTCACATTTGGGATCTGCTTAATGACCATCCTGGAATATATTAGTCCCAACGGAAACCTGGCTAAACACCCCTCGGTCCCAGACATTGCCCTGGCCATAGCGGAAGGGTACTCGATCACCAACGTTGATCATGATACCAGAATGGGCGGTAGGATCGCCATTGTACTCCGCGCCATCTTTAGCTGCACCTTTACGAAGCTTGAGGGCATTGATATCAATGAGTGTCTGGTCTTTTCCCTCCAGATATCTCCCAACTTCTCCCTTTCAGGAGACTTAGTCTACTGCCCCCCAAAAACCCCTGCCTCAGCCCTCGACACACTTATCACTGTACTCACTCCTTTCGACTTACAATATGCCAACTTTTTGGTCCTCAGAGATTTCAATGTACACATGGACGATCCGGACTGTAGACCGGCAGAGCAATTTAAAGAGGCTATGTGTGACCTTAACCTCCTCAAACTGGTAATGGGGGCCACACGTAGTGGCGGTCACACCCTGGATCTGATATTCTCTAACTATCCCTTCCTTACAGTAGGTTCCCCCCTTCCACTAGTCTAGACAGATCACTTTCTATTGCCCTTCCACATATTATTTTCTTCTGCCCGCTCGGGCTCCATCAATTCCAAAAACATCTCTAGATCCTGGCTGAATATCCCCGATTCCAACCTATCCCATATGTTCTCACATATTAAAGTGATCACCTCGGAAGGTATGGAGGACACAAAACTCCTTCAACAACTCCCTAGTACAAGGCTTTGATATCCTAGCTCCCCCCAGAATCTCTGCAAGCAAGCGAACCGCACCGTCTGCTAATTGCTTCACCCCCCCCATCTTCAGGCAGAAAAACTTTCATGCAAGCAATTGGAGCAAAAGTGGCGAAGGAACTATAACATTGAGGACAAGTGGGTTTATAGCACTGCCCTCAAACAATTCTGGAGAATGATAAAAAAAAAAATTTGCTTTCTTTTCTTCGCAAATTGCAGCTGCTGACACCGCCCCAACAATGTATTTTAAAATTGTCAAAAAATTTTTGCAGCCAGAGGCTTGCAAACATGCCCGCTTCGCAGTCTCTGGCTGAAGACCTCTCCCTATTCTTCCACTCCAAATTGGAAAATATCTACTCTAAGTTCTGCAAACAGCAAGATTCCCCCATTCCCGATCCAAGCCCCCCCACACACACACACCACCACAGACCAGATGGTGGTACGGTTCAAATCATTTGTGCCAATCTCACTAGCGGACTCAGGGCAAACAATACATAAAATTAAATCTAGCTCGCCTCTGGACACCTGCCTCCCTTTATGCTCGCTAAAGCTGCCCCTGCCATTAATCCCCAAATCAATGCCCTCTTTAATATGTCACTAGAAAGCAGAATGGTGCCCTTAAACTGGAAAAAGGCACTGGTGATCCCCCTGTTAAAGAAAGCGAATGCCTACCCGCATACCCTGAGTAATTATAGGTCCATCTCCATCCTTCCTCATCTTGGCAAGATGCTTGAATCCCTAGTGAATCGTCACTAGACGCTGAAGTTTACTGCTGTGAGTCACACATAACATTATCTAGAGAAATGTAACAGCAGTTACAATTAAAGGAGTCAAGAAACCTCACGTTTTGCAAAGTAAGAGTTGGCCCGATCTCAACTGATGATGGAAGGGATCAGTTACATGGTAATTATTGGAGATGAGACTGGAGTTGGGGATGGGAAAGGGGCCAGAGTCAGAGCCTCGCAATAGGAAGCAGCACATTATGTAATGGTCATAGTTCCTCTTAATGCTACCTTCTACTTGTGACATCTGTAAGGTTAACAGTTAGAATTTCTGTTCTTGGTCACTGTTAGGTGAAATTGGGCTTCAGCTGGAATGTGCGGATGGTCTATTTTAGACAGAGTGTGACTCTAAATCAGATTACTAATGGTTGTACTTGGATGTGTAGATTCTGACTGCAGTATGTCTGTGTGAATGCTTTACATGCTTTAACTCAATGATACTTTTAGTGCCAGCAAGTTCTAAAACGTTTCTGTGATGCTATCGCAGACTGTTGGGCTGGTGCAGGTAGAAAATGTGTGTGACAGAGTTGGAGGTCAGTGAGGAAAAGGGGATTGCTCTGAAACCTGGAAATGAGTTGTCTCAGCAGGTCGCTCAAGTAGTCCCTGTGTACATTCTAGATTACAAAAAAAACTACCCAGTGGCCCTGTCATATTAGTAATAGAGAGGTCAGTGGCTCCTATGTTTGTGACCCATTTTCAGCACTGCCGAGGATTATATTAAGGTGATGCTTTGCAGTAAGAGATGGAACCATTAATGATAGGATTACTGGTGAACCACAATGAACCTGAACTATGAAACATGCATAACTGTTATCCCCTATGTCCTCCTTTAGAAAGCAGAGCCAAACGGGACCATATTTTTGGAACAGTAATGGGCAGAAATCAGTGTCGTAGCATCTGTCCATTGGGAAAGGATGAGCTTTAAAGATTAGGTACTGAGTGTATTTTATCCACCATTTGCAAAATCTCTTATTTGTTCTCTCGGATAAGGACATAAAATGGCATTTGCTGCAAGTTAGTTCAGGAATTCTTTTAAGGTCCCTATTTCGGTCAGAAATTACCTCCCTACTGGTAGTTAGGACAAGGCGCAGAAGACAGAAGTTGCACATTTTAATGTACATTTAAAGATTGTCTTAATATCGTGCGCAGACCTATGACAAAATGTATTTTGATGATTTTAATACATATTGCGGGCCTTGATATCTATTAACATGGTTTGAAGTTTTACAGTTATGATTATTTAGCATATTGCTTTAGGCCTTTAAAGGGAGCCTTCAAATGAATGTGATTTTCTTTCTTTGCTTGCGCAAAGTCAGCAAAAAAGTATTGTATCTTGTGAATCAAAAAATTGCCACATTCCTCCTGTTCTTCGTTGCTTAAGCTGAAGGGTCAGTTCCTTTTTTTGCTTCATGGTTCTAAATGTAACATTTGCCAATGCTTCCAAATGGTACAAATGAAAGAATTTTGTTCAGTTACATGGGGTTCAGAGAGAGCACCCCCACATGCAAGCTCCACAGAGATGATGCGCAGAAACTGGCACACAAGCTTTCCTTGATTAGGGAGAGACAGAGACAAAAACAGATGTTAGGGGCATGCTATCTGTCGGGATATTTAAATAAAGACCTCAAGTATGCAACAGGTATGCAGGGATATTAAATGGCTCGGCAACAAAAAACATAATAATATGATGTCACAAAACAAATAGGGAGTTGAAGGCCAATTGGCTGCAGACATGTGAAAAATATTGTTGTGGTGTACATTCTATTTACTTCAACAATATTCATAATCGTGGAGCTATCCATTATTATGGGGACATTCAAAGTGCACATGATTTGCACCCAACACAAAAAAAAGTTTGTGTATACTGTTTCTAGGCGTTCAGAGCAGGGTCTCATATATATCCCGCAAGAGAAAGGGCTTCTCTGGCAGGTCTGTCCGATTGCAAACACCCCCACACTCCTGTAAGCATAGTTTAGCTAGAGGCAGAAGCGGCTTTTCGGGACTAAGATACTCTACTGGGAGTGGCTCCCATAAAATAGGGGGTTTCATGACAGAGGTTTTGTACAGAAACAACAGAACCACCAAGGGTTTTGTAGTTGATACGTTAGACATATCTAAAGGATTCAAGTGACATTCATCTTTAACCCAGCGTAGTAGACAGGTTTAACTTTTATTTCATCTGCCTTGCTATTGCCTCAGAGCGAAATACATTATCCTCTCTCACAAGCCTCTGAGATGTTAACAGTCTGACAAATATAGTTAGATAGTTATGTGAAATGATGTCTGTAGTTGAAGGATAAGATACCTGATGTGGATTACTGACCTTCCTTTTAACTCGTGGCATGCCCTCTTTCATGACATAGGTTCTAAATAAAGAGAATGATTTACATCCAGAAATGTCGGTGTGACTCTTGCAAGTTACTATGGTTTACTATGTTTTTAAGTTTTATGTGGTAATACTGTTCCACAATAAAAAGCTTAAGAAATATGTTAAAGAGTGAAGGCACTATACTGATTTGCTAAATTTAATCTGAAACATGCAGTGGGGTTTGATAATTTTCTGACCCTTGCTTCTCATGCAAATACAATGGCACTGATATATTTCACTGGTAGCTCCAAATGACTTAGCCTTGGATGTTCAAGAGTGGGAACCCTCACATGTTTACCTTTCAACACCATGGGAAAAGTACAAAGGCGACACAGCTCTCTCTACCTTTACTCTAGGCATTACATAGCACCAAGAAATCGAAGGAGAGGCACTGCAAACTGTAACTGCTACAGCCTACACATAGGATGCAGCACGTAGGTTTTAAACTTAACCCTAACTGTAATCCTAATCCTAACCACAACCTTAACCTAAATTTGAATTCTAACTGTAGCCAGAACCATACTTCTATTGGAAGCAAACATTTGACAAATGTTTGTACTATCTGAATGGTCACATTTCTGGTTCATCCGATATGGAAATAGGCTATTGTGAAACATCTCTTTAAAAAGTCTAAAGCCGATTTGACTGTCTACACAAACCACCATCCTATCTCGTTATTGCCACGTTGTAGCCCAGCAACACCGCCTTCTTGAACCAGCACAAGCCTGATTGTACAGAATTGTTCTTGGATGCAGTCCTTGATGATTTACATCTCTTCCAGGATAAAAGTGTCTCCTGCTTGATCTCTCATTTGCTTTTGACACTGATACTCCTGTCTTGGTTAGCTGATGTAGGAATGAGATGTGGTGCCCTAGCCTGGTTATCTTCTTTTTTCACCAACGCTGCCATGTGGCTCCCAGATCTTTTTTCAGCCTATCTACAGAGCTGATCCCCATGAATCTTGTTCAAACCCTACCATTTTTATTATATAGGTTACTCCCTTGACTAGACGTAATGTTCTTTTGGCTTCATTCACTTTTGTGATGCAAACACAGTCAGCTTATCAACAGACTGGACAAGGTATTTTTGGCAATGAAATCTACTTTTCATGACGGACTCAATCGCTAAGCGACAATGCATTCAAACTAATCACAGATAAAGCTGAAATTCACCTTTTTGGTAACGCCATCTCTCCTAATAAACTAGGACTGTCAGTGTGTATCCCTTTTGAGATGCAGCCTTTAAGCAGATTTGTGAAAGGCTGCATCTGAGACCTACCAACCTTTCAGTGGTAGCTTAGGAGTCATACACGCAACAGAAGACAAATGATGTTACAAATGTTGCTATTAGAAGCACAGGCCACATATGTATGTACTACATGACCAAATGCAAACACAGCTACAATTATACACAAAGGGTGACTTGAAGCATTGTTTTTCTATGCATGAAGTGATATGATTCATTCCCTGTACATGAAAAATAAACACACAGAAAAGTTAGAGCTCTGCAGCTGACAGTTGGTTCTCAGAGGTCCTAGCCCTACACAATTTCAACAAGCGCAAAAAGACACAAAACCAGAGCAAATTAATATACTCTCCATTTAAGAAATTGCTCAGTAGTTAATATTGGGTTGTCCTGCAAGGATATTGCACACATAGGAGTTCGGGCAAGGGGTTGCCCAAGCACACTCGCTTAGAACTGAGGAGGACATAAGGGGTAATAGAGGGCATAGAGCACAATACCTAGTGGGTTAGAAGAAAGTGAGATTGAGTTTTTGAGTATTTCTTGCCAAGAAATTTCACAGTATTTCACTAACTGAACCTTATCTACACTTTGTGAAGGACTATGAATACATGAATGGAGCAAAATCAGACTAAGAATGAGAATGGAAGTTTTTTCATTAAATGCAGAAACCCAGTTGTACATGTGATACGAATTCAGTATATCATATATTGACTGCCCTTAATTCCTTTTCAGGAAATGACTACACAGAAAATTAGAGACTTTTCGCCCACTGGACATAGTTAGAACAGGAGTAGATCATGGGTCTTGAGTACTGGCCATGATGGGAAGGTGTAAGGAAACCCTCAGGAGACAACATTTACTAGAATTCCGGAAGACAAAGAACGAACGAGTGCACCTGTCGTCAATGCAAGCAGGTGGAGACTCAATGAGCACTTAGAAATATAAATATGGAAGGGGTGATGCTGAAGTATAGAATGGATCTTTGATGGGTCTAAGACAAGCAATACACTAAAAAGACATACGTTGACAGGGAAGGATAGCTGACAGGATGCAATGGTGTGGTAGGACAGAGTACATAAAAATAGAAAAACAAAAATAAGGACTGACTTAACTGCTCTCTATTAAAAACTAAGCACAATAATACCCCAGCACAAATAACACTTGTGGCAAGTAATGGGTGTGTTTTTATGGTTGATTTAACTGTGCAAAAAATAGGGATAAAAATGCAGCCCCGAGTTGGCACCCATTTTTAAACCTATCCTTTTAACATTATGCCCTTGTTTTTAGCACTGAGTAAAGAACAATTTGCATTAGACTCAACTGGTGATAATGCAAAAACCATCAATTAATAGATAAGCACTGTTTGTAGCACATAATAAGCACATTTTACTGCTGCACCACAATAATTTTTACCTATTACCTTCCATGGTTAGAAATACTAATATGCTTACCTTTTAGCTCAGCCAACTGACACAGCTCCACAGATTTAGCAGCAGACAGTGCCATAGGGAATTCTACAAGGACATGTTTTCCAGCCTCCAGAAACTGTCTTAAAAAACAGACACGAATTAAAAACATTTTATTGTATATTCCATTTCAGCCATCAAAGAGCTGTACTACTGCAAGCCAGGCCTTCCCATTTTGTGATGTAAGTGCACATGATGAAGAGTCTTTATACTCGCAGTGTCAGCTATAAATAATAACATAAGAGTCACTGTAAAGCCCACTGTGTTTAAAAACCGACTGCTTTGTGACCCCGCTTCATTTTGCACGGCATATGATGTACTAATCAGTTGTATTGCAAAATGCTTATTCGGAGGGAATTGTGATAACTCCTGCCTCATTAATAGTTATGAGGCAAGGAAAGGTGGACTGCCAGGGACAACACACCTCCATCCTTTCATTTGCTAAATGCTAAAAAAAAACGTTTAAACAGCCTCTGCTCCTTGAAGGGACAGAGGATGCTTTAAAAAAATATAAAGTTGGTATTTAATGAATGACCCTGAGAAGTTTATGCAGAGGTCCCCTGGGCCATTGTCTACTCCATCTGATCACAAATACACATATTCACAGCCTGGAAGCTAGAACACGACGAGTAAAGGTTACTGTTTACAAATGGGATACTATTGCTTTCAGAGAGCTGGTATGAGATCGATTGCAATTGCGTCCTAAAGCATTCATACATTCTACTTTGATTTGGTAGGACAGTGACGCTCCCTCTTTCATCCCCCTTACTCCTGCCGAATCGCCATCTGTCACAGAGGGCATTTTGTTCTTTCCGAATGACAATGTGTCTTTTGTACTTTGCAGAAGCTGCAAACCTTATGTTTTCGTGAACCAAGGGCCTTGTGACTGCAAAATGGTTTAGCACATTGGGCATATAATTGAAAGCTGTTCCCTGTTATAGCATCCTCTATTAATGACTCTCACAGAGCTACAATATCAATTGTGGAAAGGCAGATATCATATGACTAACATTAAAGAATGCACACTACCAACGCAAGAAGACATAGAATATTTACCTAATGCTCTCCTCATGGTTTTGGTTGTCTGTACTAATAATGGCAGCATGAACCTCCTCACTTTCCAGAGCATCCTTAAGGCTCACCTGTTTGACTTGATTAACTTGGCCGAGAGCTCTCCTGAATACACAGATGCAAAGAAAAGTCATGCAGTTAAAACCTAGGACTCATTTCCAGTTTATTTATAATAAAACCACATCAAGACCGGTAAAGAAATACTCTGGGGCCTAATGAGAAAGGAGTTTGGAGTATGTAAGGATTATGTTACTTACCCTGTAAGCATCTGTCCTTGGCATGTAGAGCTGTAGATTCACATGCTTTGAATCCTCCTGCCATCTAGTGTTGGGCCCAGATGTGTACAAGTTGTTTTTTTTCGAAGAAGTCTTTTCCAGTCACAAGGTAAGGTGACTCCTCCTTTCGATGATAGTGAGCATGTGCATCGACTCCATTGTTGGATTGTTTTCCCACAAGAGGGTGAGAATGGAGTAAGTAACTGTAGTACACAGATGTCCATTTGTATGTAATGTAAATATTAAAAACTACAAGAACCATAGGTGTCCGGGGAGGAGGGAGGGCGCATGTGAATCTACAGCTCTACATGCCAAGAACAGAACCTAACAGGGTAAGTAACATAATCCGTTCAAGGCATGTGTGCTGTAGATACACATGCTTTGCATAGATTGTATAGCAGTATCCTCCCAAAGTGGTGGCTAACCAGTGGGTGTTGCAGTTGGTTGAAAAAGTGTTTTTATCACTGCTTGTCCTACATTAGCTTGTTGACATGCTAATACATTCACACAATAATGTTTGGTAAATGTGTGTGGTGTAGACCATGTAGCTGCCTTCAATATGTCAGCTAAGGGAATGTTACCTAAAAACGCCATAGATGCTCCTATTTTGCGCGTAGAATGTGCTCTAGGAGGTATAGTTAAAGTCCTGTTAGCTTTAATATAGCATGCTTGAATACATTTAACAATCCATTCAGAAATACCGGATTTAGATATAGGATTTCCTTTACGAGGTGGAGCAAATGCAATAAAAAATTGTTTTGTGAAAAACTTTTGTTCTATCAATATAGTATAATAGTGCTCTTTTGAAATCAAGTGAGTGAGGAGTCTTTTCTGCTATTGAATCAGGTTGAGGGAAGAACACAGATAACTCAACTGATTGGTTAATATGAAAAGCAGAAACTACTTTTGGAAGGAATTTGGGGTTTGTTCTATCTTTATGAAGTTGAAAGAAAGGTTCTTCTAAGGCTAATGCCTGTAGCTCGCCAACATGCCTTAATGAAGTGATAGCAATTAGAAAGGCAACCTTCCATGAAAGAAATTGTAATGAACAATTGTGTAATGGCTCAAAAGGTGGACCCATGAGCCTTGTGAGCACAATGTTAATGTTCCAGAAGGTGCAGATGGTACCCTGGGTGGTATTATTCTTTTAAGGCCTTCCATGAAAGCTTTAATTACTGGAACTTTGAATAAGGATAAATGTTGTCTATTTTGCAGATATGCAGCTACAGCCGCAAGGTGTAGTCGAATAGATGTTTAGGCTAAGCTAACTCATTGCAGATGCAAAAGATAGCAAATAATGTTTTGGATAGATGCATCTAGCGGATCAATTGTGTTATTATTATAATATGTAACAACCCTTTTCCACTTTGCTGCATAACATGCTTTAGAGGTAGGTTTTCTTGCTTCTTTGAGAATTGTCATACAATCTGGTGGTAGATTTAGGTATCCGAACTCTATGACTTCAGGAGCCAGATCGCTAGGTTGAGCTCTTTGGGGTTTGAATGTCTGATTTCTCCATGGTTCTGTGCGAGAAGGTTAGAAGTCAGGTGCAGTTTTTGGTGTGGAACCACTGATCGGGGGAGGCAAGATGGCGGATTGACGCCGTCTGTGAGAACCAGCACATGGAGGAGCTCCCGAGGCTAATGATTCAGTGTGTTCTTAAACACCATGGGAACGCTATGAGAATCGAGGACTAAAAACTTTTTACACATAACTACTTTATTCTATTCATTCATTAATCGCTAATGGTCAGCTAAGCGGTTAACGGCGATACGGCGGTACGGACTCACGGACTTACGGGTTGGAGGATTCGTCGCGCTGAATGCAGGCGATTGTGCGAATTGGCTTCAGGCGCTTGCCGTCCACGTATGTGGCTGTGCGTTTGGCGGCTCGGCGATCTCCATGGAGCCTTTGTTTCAGTTCTATCCCGTGGCCACAGCCGTATCTGAACTCTGAAGCACCCCGGATCATGGCTCTGCCGAAATCTACAGCCAGAAGTACTCGGGCAGCTAATTGTCTGCCGGTGAGTTCAGCAGTGACTTCAGGGGGCAATCTGGGTGCGGGAGGTACAGAGGTTCAGAGGGTGGATTCCTCTAGCCATACCACAGGGCTCGGGAAGCTTGGGAAGCCGGTATTACGCTTCCTACAGTCAAGGAAGTCAGCGGAGCTATTTACTTCAGAAGCTGCTACTGAAGCAAGTACTGGCAACAAGTTAGCAGATATGGTTAGTCATGCCATTTGTGAGCTACAAAGTGAAACGGAGCTTGTTTCCCCCGGCTCTAGTAAAGTAAACAACTTACAGAAGCCTCATCAGTTTCAGCCTCAGGTCATGGAAACGGACAGATCTGATAATAGTGGAAATTCTGTCAGGATTTTTGAGGGCACTGTGAGGGAGGTTTCTGATAGCTTTGAGAGCCACGAGTAAAGTCTGGACACTACTTTTAATAATCTGGATCAATCTGCTATGCTTGCCGAATCTGACGTTACCAATAAAGGGAAGAATGAGGTGTTATCTTCAGACGTTATGTCAGGGGGATCGGGCTTGGAGGAAATGTCGAAGCCCATTGCTACATTAACAGAATTAGCATCTCAGCCTGTTTTTCTTGAAGATAGTGCAGCAGAACCGAGACTAGTAGGGGGCAATGTAAATAGTACGGGCTGCAGGACTTCAGAACAGACTTCAGAACAGAATAATGTGTTATCTGAGTACAACTCTCTCATTATCTCTGAGGAAAGTACTGCCCCCACTGGTGACTCAATGTTGGGCATCCATAATATCTAGTTTTCTAATTCTGGGAGACTCGCCACGGATCAAAAACAAAAGAAGGGTCAAAGCCCCTTAGTACCGCAAGAGGGCCGGCAAAATCCAATCGGGACAAGGGAAAAGCAAACCCCACGCCCAGCGGGTGTCAGAAAGAAAAACTTCAAACCTAAAACAATGAAGGACGTGAAAAAGGTTCTTAGTGGGCCGGACCAGGCGTCAGGCAATAGTAGGTCGACGCAATCCAAAAATGTATCAGCGAATAGTCCCATACGGCGGTGGGTCCAAGCAAAAAGTGGGGTTAAAACTATGATATCCAGGTTGTCGGATGTCGGCTTAACGGATGATGTCTGTGGGGCTCTCAGGCTGTCAGTGGCCGGGGTAGACGACACGGAATCTGGTTTCGAGGCAGCTCCAAGAGTGATGCCTGAGGAAATATGTGCTCCAGGGGATCACGAGGGGTTTCCGGTATCTGGGCCTTCTCAAACATCTCATATGCCACGCGTGGAAGAAGACCTTCAAGGCAAAGGGGCTCAAGGATGCGAAAATCCGATGCTATCATTGATTCTTCAAACCCTTAAAGACCAAAGAGAGGAAACGCGAGAGCTCTTCGCCCAAGTTAGGGCAGATAATCACGACATTCAGCAGTCTCTGAAAGAAGTAACGTCAAAAGTTGGGATTCTGACAAATGAGATAACGGAACTACAGCAAAGAGTAGTCAGCACGGAAGAAGCTACTTCTAAAGTAACTAGCACAGTTCAGCAGCATGATGACCTGTTAGTGGCAATGCAACTCAAAATTGAAGACTTAGAGAATCATCAGAGGAGACATAACTTAAAAATGTTTGGAATTCCGGAAGGGCCAGACCCCAGAGCCTTTATAGTACAAATCTTACAGAAGGCTTTCCCGGATCTTGGGGACTGGGATTGGGACTGCCAGATACAAAGGGCCCATAGATCGCCATTGGTGCAACGCAGACAAGATACTCGCTACCCTCGGCCCTTCCTGATTTATTTCAGAAATTTTCTGTTACGACAAGCAGTTTCTTTGAAGGCTAGTCCTAGATCACCAGTTGCTGTTGAATCTTTTTCTATTTTTTTTCGCTCGGACTTCTGTAAAGCAACAATGGATAGGCGATGGCAGCTCAGACAGTTGATTGATCCACTAAAAGCTACTGGGGCGCAAGCATTCTTGCAAGAACCGGCACGCCTGAAGGCTGTACGGGGAGGGCAATCATATTTTTTCTTGTCTGAATCAGAAGCGAAGGAAGCACTCCATAGATGGCAGCAAGGGGGGGAGGCATAAAGCTTGAGGTTCTGGGCCTGCTCCTATGCTGAGGGGAAAAAGCAGAAAGGGGAAGGCTGGTCGGCTGGTTTTTCCTCTTCCTTGGTTTTTTTTGTTTTGTAGTTATGTCAAAATACTTCTTTCTTTACTGTTTTCTCTCCTCTCTATATTTTCGAAAATAGACAAGGGGTGGGTATGCCTCGGGAGCTGCCGTGGAGTCTGGGTTCCAGTTAGCTGCCAATCCAGCGGCAGCTGTGGGAAGGGGATGATTCCTCCTTCTAGATGTAGGGGGGTGGGTAAGTTTCCTGGGGAGGCAGGGGACGTGGGTGATTATGGGAGGGGGCAAAAAAAGGAAAAGGTCAACATGAGGGTATCAAGGAATAAAAGTGATAATAGGGTCGATGAAAGCTGTATTAAGTTAATTAAGTTAGAAATTAAAGGTGGCAGGGTATTATTATTGAGATGGATTGGTTTAAATGTCTAGCATGCAATGTGGCTGGTTTGAATGGCAGGATTAAGAGACAATTAGTTGCAGAAGAGTTAAAAATGTATAATCCTCAGATAATTATGCTAACGGAGACGCATCTCTCTTATAAGGATCGTGGATTGTTAAAACAATTAGGTTTTGAAGTGATAGTATGTTCAGCACAAAGTGCCTCTATACGGGGGGTCACTATATTGAAGCATAAACGGTTTACGGGGGTAGTCTGTAAGACAATGTCTGATAAAAGTGGGAGATGGGCTATAGCACAGATGATGATAAAGGGGAAGAAATACGTCTTTTGCTCACTGTATGGTCCTAACATAGACAATCCTACTATTATTGACGTAATAAACATTGAAATGCTGAACTGGGAGGAGGAACGGGTGGTGATGGGTGATTTTAACTGTATTATGGATTATGGGATTGACACAACAAGACGAGGCGCATTTCATAGGATGCGAAGGACACGGGTTGCAATCGGGGAATTGGGTCGGCTACAGGCTATCAGGGATGTGTAGAGAACGTTATACCCAAATACACCGGGCTATACGTATTATTCTGCCCCACACAAATCGTACTCCCGAATAGACATGGCTTGGGCATCAGATCAAATCCTATGGTCGGCTGATATGGAAATTTGTCAGAAAGTTACCTCCGACCACAATCCTATCCTCCTTACATTTAAGATTTTTGATGAGAATAAGGTGCCTAGATTCTTCTCATTTCCTAGGTATTTATTATCAGACGAGGAGTATGTGGTCAGGATTAGGGATCAACTTAAAGTATTTTTTGAGGAAAACATAGGGTCAGCTTCTCCTATAGTGGTCTGGGACACATGTAAGGCAGTCATTAGAGGCTTTACCCAACAATATATTTGGCGGCAAAACAAAGATCGAAGAAAAGCAATTAAAGAGACAACTCTAGCGATATGTGTAATAGAAGATCAACATGCAGAGGCAGTTTTGGGGGCACTAATGATATGGAGCAGTTGGGGCTTGCTTTAATTGATCTTAGATCAGCCTTGAAGAAGACATTTAGGGAGAAAAGTATGGAAAGATTTAGTAAATATCGTCTGTCACAATATGAATATGGGGAGAAAATAGGCAAGATTCTCGCTTTTAAGGTAGCAGATGATAGGGCTAAGGCTCATATAAAAGCTATTAAGGGGCCTACTGATATATTGTATAAGCACCCGCAACAGATATTGGAACAATTTGCTTTATATTATCAAGCGCTGTATACCCCAACGATCCAACCAAAGCAGGAAGATATTCTTAATTATATCCAGAATAGCTTCCTGATAAGCATGGGGGGAGAGACATCCGACTCTCTGGATGAGGACATCTCAAGGGAAGAGATAGAACTGGCGATAAGTGCTTTACCATCAGGCAAGGCAGCGGGGGAAGATTCCATACCCTTGGAATTTTATAAAATCTTTAAAGATGTTTTGTTGTTGCCATTCAGTCAGGTAATAGGGCTTATTGGGACAAATGGTAAAGTCCCCGAGTCATGGAATGTGACGCAAATTGTTTTTTTTTTAAAACCAGCGGAAGAGTGTGGGTCGTATCGGCCAATTTCACTCATCAATGCCGATGCAAAAATCTTTGCAAAGATTCTTGCAAATCGCCTTGCCCCAGTAATGCCTAGTCTGGTCTCCCCTCATCAGCATGGGTTCATTCAAGCGAGAGACACTACTGCTCACGTTAATATGGCAGTGGGAGCCTTCGATGTGGCAAATACAAGGTCAACCTCACTCGGTATGATCTTGCTAGACGCAGAAAAAGTGTTCGACCGAGTGGGGTGGGACTTTCTCTGGGCCATACTTTTAGCCTTCGGGATTAAGGGTCAATTTAAGAAATAGGCACAAGCCTTATATGACAAGCCCTGCGCCAAACTAGCATATTCGGGTTTGCAGTCGCCTATTTTTCCGATCCTCTGTGGTACTCGTCAGGGATGTCCCCTCTCACCTTTGCTATTCGCCCTATATATAGAGCTATTTATCTCGGTCTTGCAAAATAATCCACAAATTTGTGCTTTTACATTAGGAGCAAGCTCTCTCAAGGTCATCGCATACGCAGATGATATAGCGGTCTTCTCTACAGAACCAGGAGAAGCACTAAAAGTGATAACAGAAGCAGCTGGTGGGTTTGGTTCAATCTCAGGCTATAAATTAAATGTCAATAAGACCCAAGTTCTTCTTAATTATAAACCGTTAGTCTCTGTGCAGGGGGTTTGCTCTGTCGCCACTTACTTGGGGGTTAGGATGTCGGCACAGATAGACAGGATATTTTCTTTAAATTATGAAGTACTGCTAAAAGACACATTTAAGTCTCTTAAAAATTGGCATAAACTTCCCCTAAGTATTATTGGTCGAATTAATATTATAAAAATGAAGATCCTGCCCAAATTTCTCTATCTATTTCGCTCTATTCCACTACGGGTTCCTAATTCATTTTTTAAACGATTAGAAGGAATGCTAAGTAGCTTCATATGGGGTTACAAGAAAGCGAGACGAGCGATAGATTTGTTAAAACTTCCTTTCAGCCAAGGTGGTCTTGAGTTCCCTGATTTTAAAACATACTTTTGGTCAGCTTTTTTTGGCCGTCTTCGTAGTCTCATCAATCCTGCTAGCACCATTTTCTGTCACGAGTTTATGTTAGGAGTAGAGAGCAATATGTTTCTTTATAGAATTAATGACCCAAATTATTTTAAAAGGGTTAAATTCAAGACTATACGGGATAGTATATTCATTTGGCGCGCTATTTTGCTTAGATGCAATATATCTTTTTATCATGACAAGTTTCCTCTTTGGTATAACCCAGGCCTGCCGGAGATATTTCACGATGCCGTGGGCAAAAGTTGGGCTAGTTGTGGAGTTGCATGCCTAGGGGATCTGTATGACTACAGTGGCTTCGTTTCTTTTGAGAAACTTCAGATAAAGCATAAATTACCAGACTACATGTTGTTTAAGTATTATCAGATCCGGGACTACTTTTTACGACATTTAAATTTGACGAATATATCTGGCTCTGATATCTGGGACTTTCTGCATGCAGTAGAGGTAAAATCTCTGATTAGCAGGGTGTACAATTGGTTAAGTAGCTATAGATCAAACGATTGTGAGAGATTAGCTGATCGATGGAGCAAGGTGTTGGAGACGCCGGTTGTGGCTAGTACTATATCACAAGCTCTTAGTACTATAGATAAGGTTGTGCACTCTATCAATTTGCGATTGCAGCAATATCGTACGATTTGTCTTCTATATTATACGCCAGAAAGAATAGCTAAGTGGTCATCTAAAACGCAATCAGCGATCGGACAAAATGCCCAAGGTGTGATCTTTATGAGGCCGACATTAAACATATGTTCATAACGTGCCCACAATTGACAATATTCTGGCAGAAGGTTGGTCAAGTTCTGTCTCAGAAGCTGGGGATAGAATTACCTCTGTCGACCATGGAAATTATGCTGGGGTACAGGACTCTGAGTTCTAAATGTAATGGCTTACTTGCTATTTTACTGGTTTCGGCAAGATTAACAATTGTCCGGGTGTGGATCTCACCAAAACCTCCTTCTGTCATTGATTGGTGGCTGTTAGTAAGACAAACGTATGATATGGAACGGCGCTGGCTAAGACAAGAGGCATTCGCTCTGTAGGCAAATGTAACGCAATCTGGGGGTCTTTGTTCTAGTGTGTATAATCAGTCTTATATGGCATCCAGTTTGGTTTAATTATGCTCTCCGACTTATGAATTTATTAATTTCTCTTCTTTTTAAATTTTGAACTTGCTTGGTTTATTTTTACCCCTTTTTTTCTTTCTTTTTTTTTCTTTCTTTTCAAGTGTGTAATTATCTTCCTTGATATCTGTATGTATTTAATATTGTGCTTTCTTCTTTCTGTTTATTACCCTCTTGTTGACAAATAAAACACAATTAAAAAAAAAAGGAACCACTGACAGTTCTAGTAGTGTGGTGAACCATTGTTGACGAGCCCATGTGGGAGTCACTAAAATCAGTGTGAGTGATGTCTGCCTGAGTTTCCGAACCAGAAATGGAAGGAGAGGGAGAGACGGAAAAGCGTAAGCAAATATCCCTGACCAGTTCCTCCATAGGGCATTGCCTTTGGATAGATGGTGTGGGAATCTGGAGGCGAAGTTTGGGCATTTTGAGTTCTCTGCTGTGGCAAAGATTTGTGGAAATCCCCATTTTTGGAAGTATGGAAGGAGAACCTAGGGATGAAGTTCCCATTCGTGTACTTGTTGCCGCATCCTGCTGAGGAGGTCGGCAAATTGGTAGTGCATGCCTGGAAGGTGTGCTGCCAGAAGATGAATTTTGTGATATATTGCCCAACGCTAAATGGTCTGAGGCGTGACAACTGTAGAAAGTGTGTCCCCCCGTTTTCGTACATAGTACATAGCTATCATATTGTTCGTCTGGACTAGGACAACTTTCCCTATGAGGTGAGGCTGAAAGCTTTTGGTGCTAGATGACCAGCTAGAACATGGGTGCTCACAAACTTTCTCTCGGGGGCCAAATTTACAGTGTGGTTTGTGGCCGAGGGCCGCACTGGTGGGGGCGGGGTAAGTGGGGGAGGGGGGGCGGGGCTAGAGCAAAAAAAAAACTATGACCATGAGGTTGAACACAGGCCCCTGCAGCGGACGCCTTCTTCCACTGAGCCACCAGACCCGGCATACACACATCTCTCTCTCTATCTCTCTCTCTCTCCCTCCCTCTCTCACCCTCCCTCCCTCTCTCTCCCTCCCTCTCTCTATCTCTCTCTCCCTCCCTCTCTCCCTCTCTCTCCCTCTCCCTCTCTCTCCCTCTCTATCCCTCTCTCTCCCTCCCTCTGTCTCCCTCTGTCTCCCTCTGTCTGTTTCCCTCCCTCTGTCTCCCTCCCTCTCTGTTGCCCTCCTCCCTCTGTCTCCCTCTGTCTGTCGCCCTCCTCCCTCTGTCTGTCTCCCTCTGTCTGTCGCCCTCCTCCCTCTGTCTGTCTCCCTCTGTCTGTCGCCCTCCTCCCTCTGTCTGTCGCCCTCCTCCCTCCCTCTGTCTTCCTCTCTCTCCGTCTCCCTCTCTCTCTGTCTCCCTCTCTCACTCCCTCTCTCTGTCTCCCTCTCTCTCTGTCTCCCTCTCTCTCTCCCGCTCTCTGTCTCCCTCCCTCCCTCCGTCTCCCTCCCTCTGTCTCCCTCCCTCTGTCTCCCTCTGTCTGTTTCCCTCCCTCTGTCTCCCTCTATCTGTCTCCCTCCCTCTCTGTTGCCCTCCTCCCTCTGTCTCCCTCTGTCTGTCTCCCTCCCTCTGTCTGTCTCCCTCTGTCTGTCGCCCTCTGTCTGTCGCCCTCCTCCCTCTGTCTGTCGCCCTCCTCCTTCTGTCTGTCACCCTCCTCCCTCCCTCTGTCTCCCTCCCTCTGTCTCCCTCTGTCTGTTTCCCTCCCTCTGTCTCCCTCTATCTGTCTCCCTCCCTCTCTGTTGCCCTCCTCCCTCTGTCTCCCTCCCTCTGTCTCCCTCCCTCTGTCTCCCTCTCTCTGTCTCCCTCCCTCTCTCTCTGTCTCCCTCTGTCTCCCTCCCTCTATCTCCCTCTGTCTGTCTCCCTCTCCCCCTGACTCCCTCCCTCTGTCTCCCTCTGCCTCCCTCCCTCTGTCTCCCTCTCCCTCCCTCTGTCTCCTTCCCTCTCCCTCTCTCTGTCTCCCTCTGCCTCCCTCTGTCTCCCTCCCTATGTCTGTCTCCCTCTGTCTGTTGCTCTCTGTCTCCCTCTCTCTCCCTCTGTTTCCCTCTCTGTCTCCCTCCCTCTGTCTCCCTCTCTCTCTCTCTCTCCCTCTGTCTGTCTCCCTCTGTCTCCCTCTCTCTGTCTCCCTCTCTGTCTCCCTCCCTCTGTCTGTCGCCCTCCTCCCTCTGTCTGTCGCCCTCCTCCCTCTGTCTGTCACCCTCCTCCCTCCCTCTGTCTTCCTCTCTCTGTCTCCCTCTCTCTCCCTCTCTCTCCCTCTCTCTGTCTCCCTCCCTCTCTCTGTCTCCCTCCCTCCCTCTGTCTCCCTCCCTCTGTCTCCCTCCGTCTGTCTCCCTCTCTCTGTCTCCCTCCCTCTCTCTCTGTCTCCCTCTGTCTGTCTCCCTCTCTCTGTCTCCCTCCCTCTCTCTGTCTCCCTCCCTCCCTCTGTCTCCCTCCCTCTGTCTCCCTCCGTCTGTCTCCCTCTCTCTGTCTCCCTCCCTCTCTCTCTGTCTCCCTCTGTCTGTCTCCCTCTGTCTCCCTCCCTCTATCTCCATCTGTCTGTCTCCCTCTGTCTGTCTCCCTCGCCCTCCCTCTATCTCCCCCTGACTCCCTCCCTCTGGTGGGGGCGGGGTAAGTGGGGGAGGGGGGGCGGGGCTAGAGCAAAAAAAAAACTATGACCATGAGGTTGAACACAGGCCCCTGCAGCGGACGCCTTCTTCCACTGAGCCACCAGACCCGGCATACACACATCTCTCTCTCTATCTATCTCTCTCTCCCTCCCTCTCTCACCCTCCCTCCCTCTCTCTCCCTCCCTCTCTCCCTCCCTCTCTCTATCTCTCTCTCCCTCCCTCTCTCCCTCTCTCTCCCTCTCTCTCCCTCTCCCTCTCTCTCCCTCTCCCTCCCTCTCTATCCCTCTCTCTCCCTCCCTCTGTCTCCCTCTGTCTGTTTCCCTCCCTCTGTCTCCCTCCCTCTCTGTTGCCCTCCTCCCTCTGTCTCCCTCTGTCTGTCGCCCTCCTCCCTCTGTCTGTCTCCCTCTGTCTGTCGCCCTCCTCCCTCTGTCTGTCTCCCTCTGTCTGTCGCCCTCCTCCCTCTGTCTGTCGCCCTCCTCCCTCCCTCTGTCTTCCTCTCTCTCCGTCTCCCTCTCTCTCTGTCTCCCTCTCTCTCTCCCTCTCTCTGTCTCCCTCTCTCTCTGTCTCCCTCTCTCTCTCCCGCTCTCTGTCTCCCTCCCTCCCTCCGTCTCCCTCCCTCTGTCTCCCTCCCTCTGTCTCCCTCTGTCTGTTTCCCTCCCTCTGTCTCCCTCTATCTGTCTCCCTCCCTCTCTGTTGCCCTCCTCCCTGTCTCCCTCTGTCTGTCTCCCTCCCTCTGTCTGTCTCCCTCTGTCTGTCGCCCTCTGTCTGTCGCCCTCCTCCCTCTGTCTGTCGCCCTCCTCCTTCTGTCTGTCGCCCTCCTCCCTCCCTCTGTCTCCCTCCCTCTGTCTCCCTCTGTCTGTTTCCCTCCCTCTGTCTCCCTCTATCTGTCTCCCTCCCTCTCTGTTGCCCTCCTCCCTCTGTCTCCCTCCCTCTGTCTCCCTCCCTCTGTCTCCCTCTCTCTGTCTCCCTCCCTCTCTCTCTGTCTCCCTCTGTCTCCCTCCCTCTATCTCCCTCTGTCTGTCTCCCTCTCCCCCTGACTCCCTCCCTCTGTCTCCCTCTGCCTCCCTCCCTCTGTCTCCCTCTCCCTCCCTCTGTCTCCTTCCCTCTCCCTCTCTCTGTCTCCCTCTGCCTCCCTCTGTCTCCCTCCCTCTGTCTGTCTCCCTCTGTCTGTTGCTCTCTGTCTCCCTCTCTCTCCCTCTGTTTCCCTCTCTGTCTCCCTCCCTCTGTCTCCCTCTCTCTCTCTCTCCCTCTGTCTGTCTCCCTCTGTCTCCCTCTCTCTGTCTCCCTCTCTGTCTCCCTCCCTCTGTCTGTCTCCCTCTCCCCCTGACTCCCTCCCTCTGTCTCCCCCTGACTCCCTCCCTCTGTCTCCCTCTGTCTCCCTCTCTCTGTCTCCCTCTCTGTCTCCCTCCCTCTGTCTGTCGCCCTCCTCCCTCTGTCTGTCACCCTCCTCCCTCCCTCTGTCTTCCTCTCTCTGTCTCCCTCTCTCTCTCCCTCTCTCTCCCTCTCTCTGTCTCCCTCCCTCTCTGTCTCCCTCCCTCCCTCTGTCTCCCTCCCTCTGTCTCCCTCCGTCTGTCTCCCTCTCTCTGTCTCCCTCCCTCTCTCTCTGTCTCCCTCTGTCTGTCTCCCTCTCTCTGTCTCCCTCCCTCTCTCTGTCTCCCTCCCTCCCTCTGTCTCCCTCCCTCTGTCTCCCTCCGTCTGTCTCCCTCTCTCTGTCTCCCTCCCTCTCTCTCTGTCTTCCTCTGTCTGTCTCCCTCTGTCTCCCTCCCTCTATCTCCCTCTGTCTGTCTCCCTCTGTCTGTCTCCCTCCCTCTGTCTCCCCCTGACTCCCTCCCTCTGTCTCCCTGTCTCCCTCTCCCTCCCCCTGTCTCCCTCCCTCTCCCTCTCTCTGTCTCCCTCTGCCTCCCTCCCTCTGTCTCCCTCCCTCTGTGTCTCCCTCTGTCTGTCTCCCTCTGTCTGTCTCCCTCTGTCTCCCTCTCTCTGTCTCCCTCTCTGTCTCTATCTCTCTGTCTCCCTCTGTCTGTCTCCCTCTCCCTGTCTCCCCCTGACTCCCTCCCTCTGTCTCCCTCTGTTTCCCTCCCTCTGTTTCCCTCCCTCTGTTTCCCTCTCTCTCTGTCTCCCTCTGTCTCCCTCTCTGTCTCCCTCTCTCTGTCTCCCTCCCTCTCTCGGTCTCCCTCCCTCTCTCTGTCTCCCTCCCTCTCTCTGTCTCCCTCTCTCTGTCCCCCTCCCTCTCTCCCTCTGTCACCCTCTGTCACCTCACGCTGCGTGTGTGTCAGCCCGGGCTGAGACAGCTTCCCCGGCACACACACAGCCGCACCCGAGTACTTCACAGGTCTTTAAAAGACCATTCACTTGTTAATGAGGCTTTGTTGTATTTCACCTCTTCTTAGCGCCCCTGCATCTCGGAGATGCAGGGGCGCTAAGAAGAGGTGAAATACAACAAAGACTCATTAACAAGTGAATGGTCTTTTAAAGAATCGCCCGGCTCCCATAGAGCGCTGCTGCAACCGGCGGTGTTTCCTGACACAAAAAAAAAAAAGAAAAAACACAGGTAGGATATCTGCAAGGTCCGCGGGCCGCCAGGGAAGGCTTGCCGGGCCGCTGGCGGCCCGCGGGCCGTACTATGAGTACCCGTGAGCTAGAAGCTCTAAGTAATTGATGTAGAGACTTTTGTGTTTGGTGTCCCATAAGCCCTGAATTGTTAGGTGCTGGAGATGGGCACCCCAACCTGTGAGAGATGCATCTGCTGTTAGTACGACTTGGGAATCAGGTCGATGAAAGACCGCTCTTTTGATAGGTTTTCTGTGTTCCACTACTGGAGAGAGTGATGAGCGCGGCTGTCTACCAACACTAGATCTGTTAATTGACCCTGTGATTGATTCCACTGACGTGCTAAGCATTCCTGTAGAAGACGCATGTGTAATCTTGCGTGAGGCACTACTACAATGCATGATGCCATCATCCCTAACAGTTGTATGAAAGTTTTCACTGTTAGGTATTGGTTGTTATGAAACTGTAGTAATAAAGCTTGAAAGTTTTGAATTCTGGCTACATTGGGAGAGGCTAGAGCTGTGTGAGTGTTTAGAGCTGCTCCTAGATATGTTTACAGTTGTGAGGGTTGAAGATGGGACTTTTGAGCATTGACTGTAAATCCCAATTGATGGAGAAGGTTTATGGATGCTTGAGTGTGTTGTAAACACTTTTTCTGTGTGTTGGCTTTGATGAGCCAATCGTCCAGATATGGGAAGACATTAATTTGTTGTCTTCTTAGATGAGCTGCTACTACTGCTAGGCATTTTGTGAATACTGTGGGTGCAGTAGTCACTCAGAATGGGAGTATTTTGAATTGATAGTGATTTCCAACAATGACAAATCTGAGATATTTGCGATGTGCTGGGTGGACAGGAATGTAGAAGTATGCATATTTTAAGTCTAGTGTGGATATAAAGTCGCCTTGTTGTAGAAGTGGAAGCACTTGTTGAAGGGTAACCATATGGAAGTGTTCTAACAGTATGTATAGGTTTAACTGTCTGAGACCTAAGATTGGTCGTAAAGACCCGTCCTTCTTGGGGATTAGGAAGTAAAGTGAGTAAACTCCTGATCCTTGATGTTGTAATGGAACGGGTTCTATAGCTACGTTTGTTAGAAGAGCTTGTACTTCTTGTTTGAGGAGCTGTTGGTGTTGTAGCAAGAGTTTGTGAGTGCGAGGTGAAATATCGGGAGCATTGCTGGTAAGCTCCAGGCAATAACCATGTTGGATAATGTCTAATACCCATTTTTCTGATGTTACTGTTTGCCAAATGGGAAAGAATTGCTGTAGTCTTCCCCCGACAGGTGTAGAATGGTTGGGGGGAATTGTAGGCAAATCACTGTTTGTTGGGAGATGGAGAGGTACACGTAAGTGTGCCTTTACCTCTGCCTTTGAAATTGTTTCCTCTGTACCCAACTTTATAGAACCCTCTTGATGGCGAGGGTTGTGTGTTTGACCTGTACGAGGACACATTGGGGTCTGACAAATTACCTTTGGATCCTCCTCTACAAAAATGAGCGACGAAAAGAGCCACTATTGGATGGTGACTGAAGGGCTCCCATTGATTTCGCCACTTCCTTGCCCCTTTTCATTTTCTCAAGTGACATCTACTTGAGGTCCAAAAAGATTCTGTTTGTCAAATGGGGCATTAAGAATAGTCTGCTGAACCTCCGGTTTAAACCCGGAGATTCTGAGCCATGCATGCCTTCTAAGAAGAATGCTGGTGTTAATACCCCTTGCTGCTGTATCAGCAGCATCTAGTGCACATCTGATGGAGGAATTGGATATTAAGTTCCCCCCTGCACTAATTCCTGTCCTTTTGTCTTGTGTTCTACTGTGAGATATTGGAGTAACTGCTCCATTTCATCCCAGTGGGCCCTGTCATATCTTGCTAATAGGCCTTGTGTGTTGGCTATACGCCAGTGGTTGGCGGATTGTGCAGCTACCAGTTTCCCTGATGCATCTTTCAACTTAGACTCTTTGTCTGGGGGTGGTGCATCTGCTGAAGTTTGGGAATTTGCCCTTTTCCGTGCATTGGACACAACTAAGGAATTTAAAGGCAATTGTCCTCTTATAAAAATTGGATCAGTTGAAAAAGGTTTGTATTTCTTGTCAACCCTGGGTGTTAGAATAAGAGCCCGTACAGGGTCTTTAAAAATATCATCAGCATGTCGCATCATGCCTTTTAACATAGGTAGAGATTGTGATGTCCTATGTGATATTCCTAAGGACTCAAACAGAAAATCCTCCTCTAAGGATTCCTTATGTAGTGTGACCCCATGGTATGATGCTGCTCTGGAAATTAACTCCTGTATGCTGTGTTGTCATCAGGTGGTGATGGCTTTGTAGGGTGTAGGTCAGGATCATTATCCTTTGGAGGATCGATGTTATAATCATTCCAAGGATCTGTAGGTGGTGGACTATTATCAACTGTGTAATCATTATCAGGTTGTGTGTGTGGTGAACAAAACACAAAAATGGACCTGTTCTATCAACTGTCTGGACTACTATGAACGTCCACCATATGTTTTCTCAGGCACACAATATTGCGTGACCTAGCAGTGGAACAATATCTCCCATCTGCCCTGGAGTGACTAAAATCACTACATCTTAAAAGCTTGTGTTCCGTACTGTAACTACTGATGTAGCCCCCCTACAAGTGTAACAAGGAGGAGGGAAGAAAAAGTGGGAACTAAGAAGGCAGTGCCTCACGGGAGTAACACCATGGGAGTTTACAGACTGGTACTCGCCTGTATCCTCAGGTTCTCATCATTAGCAACTGCCGACTTATAAAATAAAGTAAAGAGTGAGGAAAAAGAACCAGAACTGTGTGTGTTCAGTGCAAAATAGGTGAACCCTATAAAGGAAACCGGGGTCTGGCGTAGAGCACCCGATATACCTAATCTAAAACAAGAGCTAGACAGCCACTAGCTGAACTTTTTATTCCTTGCTGTGTGTCTGCTCAATAAAACCAACATGTTTCATTGCCCATGTAAACTTGCGGCAACTTCATCAGGGTAGGGTCAGTGTCGTCACTGCACCACTTTCATCTGTTTGTCATACCTACAAAAAACAGAGGCAGTACAACACATAACATCAACACATATAACAGACATGGCATCGGACTAAAAACTTTTGCAGCACATGTAGCACATTTAAAGCAAAACTTAATGTTTTTAGTATTTTTGGTGCTACTCGTGAGGAATACCGACATCACTTGTGATATATTTACCGGGTGGTTGCCCATCTTCGGCATACCAGCAACCCCGTAAAAACTGCTTCAAACCCTGTGTATGTGTACTAGTCCACAAACACAACGCCCGTCTCAGTCGCTGCACTCAGTCAGTCTGTGTGGGGGAGAAGAACAAATTCAAAAATTCCCCAACATCCATTAGGCAACCATGTTAAGCTCAATAGCGATGGAATATCCCCAATCCCATCTAAAATCAGTAGGGCAAGTCTAGCTACCTTCCTACTCCCTAAGCTGCATGCTCAAATCTCACGCACATGTCGCGCCCAGCAGTCGACTCTACTCACTGCTGTCCTCAAAGTATCTTAATGCGAAAGCATTAAGACAACCGGCACCCCTCCTACTGAGTAGCGGTACTACCCCGTTTTATGCGTGGTGGTGACTGTTAGTATACTCTGCCGTCAACCCCCGTGCTCCTGGGGCCCGGTAAACCAAGGAAAAAGCCCCTTCCATTAATAAAATCATACCCGCTTACCGAGACTCCTCGGGTCCAGGCCACCGCTCAGCACCTAGGCACCTAGGCGACTGAGACGGGCGTTGTGTTTGTGGACTAGTACACATACACAGGGTTTGAAGCAGTTTTTTACGGGGTTGCTGGTATGCCGAAGATGGGCAACCACCCGGTAAATATATCACAAGTGATGTCGGTATTCCTCACGATTAGCACCAAAAATACTAAAAACAGTAAGTTTTGCTTTAAATGTGCTACATGTGCTGCAAAAGTTTTTAGTCCGATGCCATGTCTGTTATATGTGTTGATGATATGTGTTGTACTGTCTCTGTTTTTTGTAGGTATGACAAACAGATGAAAGTGGTGCAGTGAGGACACTGACCCTACCCTGATGAAGTTGCCGCAAGTTTACATGGGCAATGAAACATGTTGGTTTTATTGAGCAGACACACAGCAAGGAATAAAAAGTTCAGCTAGTGGCTGTCTAGCTCTTGTTTTAGATTAGGTATATTGGGTGCTCTACGCCAGATCCCGGTTTCTTTTATAGGGTTCACGTATTTTGCACTGAACACACACAGTTCTGGTTCTTTTTCCTCACTCTTTACTTTATTTTATAAGTCGGCAGTTGCTAATGATGAGAACCTGAGGATACAGGCGAGTACCAGTCTGTAAACTCCCATGGTGTTACTCCCGTGAGGCACTGCCTTCTTAGTTCCCACTTTTTCTTCCCTCCTCCTTGTTACACTTGTAGGGGGGCTAAATCAGTAGTTACAGTACGGAACACAAGCTTTTAAGAGTAGTGATTTTAGTCACTCCAGGGCAGATGGGAGATATTGTTCCACTGCTAGGTCACGCAATATTGTGTGCCTGAGAAAACATATGGTGGACGTTCATAGTAGTCCAGACAGTTGATAGAACAGGTCCATTTTTGTGTTTTGATCTTTATGAGTGGGGGGCGACCTGTTCTTCTTTACCCCCTTGGCTCCTAGTTGTGAATAGTATGTGTGTGTGGTGAACCCTGTGGTGTAATATCTAAAAGGTTGGAGCCTGGTGGTGGTGAAGATGGTGGAGGGGTCTGAGGAACAGAGTGGATAAGACTTGCAGCCATGCCCTTCTTCTTCTTTAGAGGGATTTTGTAACTTAAAATTCTCTGAAGGAATGTTCCTTTTAGAAGGTGTGACATGTTTAGCTAATATATGTCCAGTGTCTGGATCAATGCAGATCTTTTTCGGCTTGCATAACCTCTAGGATCAGTTCCGGAGGCTTATGATGAGCATCTTTTGGTTTCGGTGCCGACATCTTCGGCGCCGAACTGGATTTGTCCTTTTTTTCCTTTGGAGCTGAACATTCGGTGTAGAAGGAAGTTTTTCTCGGCTCGGTCCAGAGCTGGAATGCTTGAATGCCTGTTTCGATGCCGAGCCTGAGGGCGGGCCATAGGAAGCAGTGTCTCGGTGCCAACCATGGCCAGAAGGCAGTGGTGGCCTAGAAGCCTTATGTTTTGTGGAAGAAATCTTGAGGGCAAAAGTGGCTTTGTTACTCACGGCACTCTGTCCCGCTGGAACGTCTTCAGACTCGAGCTCGATTTCCAGTTCCGAATCAGATTCTTAGATAGAGAAGTCTTCCTCCTCTTCCGCTGCCGATGCCTCCATTTCCTCCTGCTCTGTATCTTCTCCGAAGATATTCAGTGTGTAATCGATGTTCTGCCGCTGCATGTCCCTTCATCGAGCCTGACGGTCCCGCAAATTCTTTTTCAACCAGAACGATCGACAAGTGTCGCAATCTTCTTCCTTGTGCTCCGGTGAGAGGCACAAGTTGCAGACTTTATGCAGGTCGGTGCGCGGATACTTGGAGTGGCACCGAGGACAGAATTGAAACTGAGTCACTTCCATCTGCAGAAGACTGGATACTACAAAATGGAGTGTAAGTCGACCGACGCGGCTAGGCCCGAAGGCCGCCAGCGATGTCTTCTATAACGAAATTACAGTGTTTTCTAATTTTTTTCGACACGCGGAGAATGTGAAACGTGTACGAAACAATACCGACTAGGGTGCAGTGTGTTGCGCACCGAGGGGATCCTGAAGAAAGGTGTCGAACCGGAGCGCCGCAAAACACGTTCGAACCCGATGGCGGAAAGAAAACAATCTAACAATGGAGTCGATGCCCATGCGCACTATCACCGAAAGGAGGAGCCACCTTACCTCGTGACTGGAAAAGACTTCTTTGAAGAAAAACAACTTGCAAACATCCGGACCCAACACTAGATGGCAGGAGTATGCAAAGCATGTGTATCTACAGCACACATGCCTCGAACAGTAGTATTCCTGTAGTATTCCTTTAGGTACACTTACAAGCCTTTGTGAATTAGTTCCAAGACACCTAAAAAGGAATGTTCAGGGAATATTCATATGCAATGAGCACAGGTGCTTTTCTGAATCAGCCACATATTCTCAGACATCGTTACAAAATAAGTATATGTAAGTGGTAAGTGTGTCGGAAGTAAGATTACTCTAGTAAACTACTTTCGACTTACTTATAAGTTCAGGTTATTTGATTCATTCCCCTCATCATATCTGCACACACATGTGCCCCATGGAGACAAATTACTCAGTGCAGAACCAAATCCAGTCCCAAGTCAATTCAACACATTTGCAGGTGTCAGGCTCATCGGTGCCCACTAGAGAATCACCAAGAATAAGGCCATTACAATATTTGTTGAGTTCCTGTCAAAAATATGGAAATAACTGATCGCAGATGCAAATGGTGAGTTTATTCCTCCAGGGCATGAATAAATGTACATGTAGTCCACCCAAATTGTGGAGTTCTTTGATAAACTACAGGTGAACCCAGTGGAAAACATCGCTACGCTCCACTGGACAATGCCAGGTGGTAGCTGAAGTGAAAAATATACAAAGTGAGGGCTCCTTAAAAGATTTAAGAATAACTGAAATTAGGACATCACTCATGGAAGAACAATGGTTATTGAAAACTGTTGTTACATCGAAAGTAAAAGCCATCAGGCCTCTGACTGAATGGGCTTTAACTCTTTGATTGAAAACAATACCCAATTATAAGTAGTGTGACCATCGAGAAGCGTCCTATCTGACCTGGAGGGCTTAGGCAATGGGAAGCTATTGAGATATGACTGAGAATCTCCTTGCAAAACTCAGTGGATCAGTATAGTTGTCTCCTTAAGGTCTTAAATGTTGTCTCCCTTCCTAAACAAGCGCCTACTTTTATTTTTGGGACAAGAGCTTTTGTGAGCCACTTCAAGATCCTGCAACTCTTTTTCCAGCTTCTGTTTACCGGACTGTACCATTTTAAATTTGTTGCTGGGCTTTAAAATTACAAGAGCTGTACTGGCCATTCTGCAACTCTGGCATTTCCTAGGTAGACCGCAGGCCTAAGGGCTGCTCTCAGAGGTAGGGGGACTGAGGGGACCCATTCTAGTCGAGGCCTCCTATAATGTCAGGCTGGTATGAACAGTTTTTGCCAGGGCTCATTTTGGTTTTCAGTATGACCCTAAGATTTAGTAAGTCCAGTCCAGCCCAAATAGTAAACTTCTTTTTCTCGCATCTCGTGGCTTGCTTGGAGCATTTAGGGTCATTATCTGGGAAGAAGTCATTCTCAGATTGAGTGATTTCATCAACTCCAAGTCTGTCTTAAAACGGAAAGAGCATAACCTGCATGCAGTATTACCAGAACGTGGTTTGAGAAGGTAATGGAGCCAAACTTTACTTAACTGACCAAAGGAAGAGAGCTGTTGCTTACAAACAATCAATATAAGGCATGGCAGTGGAAATAAAGGGAGTAAAAAGAAAAGCATTTATCTTCTGGGTTAAGTTTCCTCCAACAACAACAGAGGTCCATATCCGCAAATGCCTAAGAGGCCTTTTCTTAAATAACATTTGCGCTAGAAACATCTGTTCTTGTTCTTACCATTATGGTTATTATAATTAGCTTTAAATCTCCTGCAGAGTATAACTTAGCTCGTGGGAATTCTGTGGGTAACCCATCTCTAAGGAAGCCTTCCTGACCACTGTTAGGAAGACATATTGCAATAAAATAAGCAGAGTTCCCCCTTTCATTAAGGAAATCAACGAACTCTGTTAGCCACCATGCCGACCATAGTTAAAAGGACATTTTTTCCAAGCTGTATCAATACACTTATCTTCTCCTTTGCACAGAAATAAAATGTCAATGGGAATGCCTATGATTTCAGTCTGTTAGTATCGGTCCAAAAAGTTCGTTTTCCTGAGAACAGGCAACATTGGAACCCAGGTCTCTAAGATATCTGAGAACACGTACACTCTTGTTTGAGACATTAAGGGCCCTGGCATTAGAAGATACTTTCCTCAACAGGACAATCCTAAACTTACTGCTTAAAGTGAATACCAAGGAGCATACTCGCGTGTCAGCCTCTGCTTTAGACACCTCCTACAGCCCCTTCATATTAACATTAAGCCAAAATTATTGAATGATAAGAGCAGCACGTGCATCACTGTTAAGAAGAGATGTGCAACGTTCTCCCACCTTAACAGGCTATTCCCCTTCCATATCGACCCATCTCATAAAATTGCCATCAATCAGCAAGAACCGTTAGCAAGAATAAAATACAGAATATGCAGAAGAACTCAGCAGTGGTCACCAAGACACATGACATATCAGTCAGGTGAAGCTGGCATGATAGTATAGTTTCTGACCATTTGTATTTGATTTTTTTGTCTCCACAGACTTCAGTGAACAGGTGGAGCTGGGCTCTTATCGGCAGCATGCAGGCAGCGAGGTTGACCCTGGCATATGACTGAATTTATGCCCCTAGCTGCTTTGAAGGTCTGCTCCTTAACTGGAATAACTAGAACTTCAGGACAATGTCTCAGGGGCTTAGTCTTAGACCCACTCTCTGCACTCCACCAATGAGTATACACTGAGGGGCCTAATTCGTAAACTTTAGTTTACAGTAGTACTACAATATTTACTGCAAAGTGCTATTCATAAACTGTACTTCTGTAATAACTTGCTCTCTTGAGTAAGTTTACTATTTTTCTGTAATCTCAAACTGCACTTTTAAAGTAACTTACACTTTTGTAGTAAGTCTCTACCTCCATTATTTTCCATGGGAGGGGATTGCAATGCCAGTGGTTTACCATATAGAGTGCTGAACTTACTACAAAAGTATAAGTTTCTACAAAAGTGTAAGCAACTGCAAAAGTGTGGTTTGTGAATACCAAAAAGTAGCAAACTTACTCAAAAGTAAGTTACCTTTGTGAAGCAGGCCCGAAGTGTGAATTTCTGGTGCAATGTGGACAAACGTCTGTATGATGTAGCCCCTGACATTTAACAATCTCCGCCTCACTGAATTTGATCCTACTACAGAGACTGCAAAACCTCTAGCACTTTCCATAACTATAGATAAGGTTGAAGTTTGTATCCTTGGTGGCCAACAAGACGATTAGTCAGATGATGTCCCTCAGTTCTAGCCCCTGTTCCCTAATCCCTGCTCCTTTAATTAAACATGGGGTAATTCCTGACAAATTTTTGACTCTTAGATCCAAAGTCAATAAGGTCACATCTTCCTGTTTTATTACCTAATAGTGCCAGGGAAATTTGACATGTCTTGCCCCTTTATTGGTGTAAAACAGTTTAAGGGGATTTTTCTTGCTAGACTGGATTACTGCAATGCTATTTACCATGGCGTTTCAAAATAGCTGATATCCAGGATGCAGAAGACTCAGAATTGGGCCACTGAAGGGGTTCTAGGTGTACTAAGATACATGTGTCCCCCACCCCCATAGCATAGTTACTGTTTTTTGAAGACACGATTGGGCGTCCTGGTGGGTTAGTAGGATTTTTATGGACTTTGGGCAGTAGGTATAAGGTGGGAGTGGTCGGTGTCTCATTTTTCAAAAATTGTAGTTCATCCCAGCTTAACAGTTGTTGTTCATGCCAGGCCAGCAATCTCTCTCTATAATTTGAGATTACACTTTGTAGGTATTCTTTGTCAGTACGAACATAGCACGTACTATTTCTCACCTGCCTCAAGCCTTCTTTCACATAACTTTCCCTGTCCATGATAACAATATTCACCCCCTTATCAGAGGGCTTAATGATTATCGTTTCATCTTTCTGCAGTTGAGTCAGGAGATTCAATTGTGTCTTTGTTAGGTTGGTCCGTTTAGGATTGTTTCTACTAAGTTTTAAAATGTCATAGGCCACTGTATCAGAGAAAACATCAATATTATCCTTTGGTAGTTGAGGGATAGATCTGGATGGCACCCTGAAAGTGGTACTTTCCGTTGCCCCCAGAACTATCCCAAGATTTTGATTTAAAAATTTGGTGTCGGTCAGGTCAAATGGATCCCTCAGTGTGATGTTAGCTTCATTAGTGCTTCCTAAACTGTGTAACGTTTGGAGTGTATCTAAATCCCCTATTGTCAGGTTATCCAAAACGCCAGTAGGTTGGTGTATTGTCCCTGTCCTGATGTTTTCTGATCTTAATGCATGTACTTTAAACAATTTAAAGCTTTCTAACAATCTTAAATAAATCTATCCTGACTTGAGCATAGTCAATACCAGCTGTCGGGCAGAACGACAATCCCAGTTGTAAAGTCTCAATCTCTGCCTCTGATAAATGTCTCTTTGAAAGGTTCATTACCGTAATCTCCTTTGATTGTACTGCCATTATTTCACTTTCTTTGTTTGGCCTCTCGTTCCCACGCAGCTGCTGACTTGCTTTTCTTCGTTGCCGTCTTCTCTTGCTTTCACCTTTGCTCCTCTGCCTCTTCCTCTTGGTTTTCCCTGAAAAGAGTGTTCTTTTTCTTTTTGCAGCATCCTTAGTTCCTCGGAAAAAGAAATCTTAATTGCACTGGTGTTGGTCAAATCTTCCACTGATCCCAGATCAGAGCTCTGGTCTGTGCCGGATTCTGATCTTCTTTGCTCCATCGCTCCCAGTGTTCTATCCCTTGTGATTTCCCTGTGCACTTTATCAAATTTCCTGGTGAAAGTCAAAATCCTTCCTGCCGCATAATCTTGCTTGTCGCGCACAAATTTACGTTGCTTGCGTTGGATTATTTCCTTTTCATGGGTTTTAAGGCGTTCTTCAACAGCTGCCAGCATCTTTTTAACAGCTTCCTGATCAGTTTCCTTTTCAAAGTCATTCATCATTGCTTTGATTTTCTCAGTTAATTCTCCATGTTCTTCCCATGCATTCTTAATTAGAATTCTCAACATTGTTTTTGAACACGCATTCGTGTTTTCCGTCCAGTCTTTCAGCAGTTCAGGCCTTGGGTTGGCTAGTGTAGGGATAATAAAGGTTCTAAGTCCTCTTGGGATCCTATCCACCTCTAAATAGTTTTGTAAAGAGGTAGCTTCCCACCAACGACTTATTTCTTTTTTCCTCATCCTTTCCAGTGCAATACCTCTCTGTTTTAAATTGCTTATGGTGTCAGTGCTATTGGATACATCTGCACTACTTCCTCCATTGACAGTTGTTATCTTTTTGAAAATGCGGAGAGCCGATGCCTCTCGCTCCTTCAACATTTCGTTTGCCATATTGTGTTCGTGTTACTGCGTTGCGTTCAGAGAACCTTCTCACGCACCCTAGTCACTAGGCAAATATTCCCATTCGATTTATATCCGGCCCTTCATGTGTCATAAAAACTATAAGGTCATTTGTTCTTACCCGATCTTGAAGTTCCCGATCTCCCGATTCCTTCAGTTTTCTCTTTTTCGGGCACGGGGCTCTCCGGAATCCAAATCCTTGGTTTTCAGTTCTTGTAGAGCGTGACCAGCGGGCTTCCCTCTCCCCACGGGTAAAGTTCCAAAAGTCAACGCATTATATCGGAAGCCTCGCCTGACGGGTTGGGGCTGTTCACAGCGATCGCCACCGCATAAATATTCCAAATGGGATCCTGCAATCCTGGTAATAAATCACCGTCGCAGATAACAGGAAACAGCCACACCAACGCAGTTTTCTGTAACACGGTTTATTCAAGCAAAAGAAACAGACGTGTTTCGAACTTTCGTTCTTTGTCACATGACCCGTTTTTCGAATTTTGCTTCCTTAAATGTGACGTCATTCAGACGACAGTGCAATAAACATAAAAGAGATACTACATAGTCTTCACATGTTCCTATTTTCAACAAAACTTTATCGATCGTTTCAAAACACAATAATTTGCATTATTATTTATAAACATTGGATCATGTTCTTGTATCTTTTTCAAAAAAACAAATATAATGTTTCAAGGATGTCATTTCTATTTCGAGGATAGAGAGGCCTCAGTGTGATCCTGATCCTCTCACACTTTACTTCCCTCCTAATAGTAAATGTATACATTGTCGGTGATGGTCAAATAGACATATGATCATCTACGTATACTGAGCTTAGCTACCAACTGAGAAAAGGATCTAGTTTAAAATCTGTTCTCACACTTTGAACCTTTCATCATTTTAGACCTAGCTGCACCCTAGCTAACTTCCAACACTACTACCCTACTGGTACTAGACTGCTTTGTTCCATTTCAGTTGTATGGTTGACTATCCCTTATTATTTAAAACAATAACAAGGAAGACACTCTTTCTTTGCAGGCTGCTAAAACGAGGAATGCACTTCCTCTATACTATAGGCAGGAATCCAACCACCTGAGCTTTAAGAAACTCTTTTTAATGATTTTCAAGGGTGCATGAGCAATAACACAAAACAAACTTGTGTCAAGTAGAGTCCATTTTGCAGTAATACAATTCAAAGGAATGGCACAGCAGTGCAGCGACAATTGTAATATATAGAAACAGACCATCACCACCATGTGCTGATGATCAAATTGTAGAAAAGGACTCAAGCCAGCATCGCCATATCATAATATATATTCCACGTACCCCCCCCCCCCCGGGTTTAAACACCAGCTTTTCTAGTTTGGCATACTGGTCTATTCCCCTTGTCCACTCTGTAGTTGTAGGGAGTTCGCCCCTAACCCAATGCATTATATATATATATATATATATATATATATATATATATATATATAATATTGTGCACTGTATCCAAGAAATATTTTGAAAACAATATTAGCTATAGTTATATAGCTAATATTGTTTTAAAAACTTTTCTTGGATAAGGAGCATCACAACATATATATATATATATATATATATATATATATATATATATATATATATATATATTTATTTATTACAGGCAGTTACGAAAACCTGGATATGCCAGGCCACAAGGTTTGTCATTTTCAGAGTGTATATAGCATCTTTCTTCACTTCATTTACCATTCAGCTCCTTCCAAATAATGGCTAAACCTTTACATGGAAGCGGCAGGGTTTCGCAAATCCAAGATATAAAATTCTCCAATCATAGGCCGTAGACAATAGACTCAAACAAATCTGAGTGTGGGGCTACTGCTTAATTAGTTAGATGTCACATGAGTCAATGGCCGACAGATATAAATACATTTTAGAAATTCAGACATTTTATTCAAAACTTTAGTTGCCAGCTACTAAAAATAAATATTTGACCATGAAATACATTTTCACTTTGGTTAATTATGATCTATTCCAAAAGAAACATCATTTCCAAGAAAAAAAGATTTTGTCCCAAAATACCAGATTGTAATTTGCTTAGTGAATACATTTAAATCCACAAACATCATATCCACTAAGTACTAACATATACTACAGATACACTTGGGCAGATTCTGCTGTTCACGTCCATTCATCATAATCAATTCACAAACACCCCATGCTTGGTCAAGTTCCCCACTCGAGCTACTCCAAACTCACCCCATTAACTGACACCCACATTTAGTTTTCATTTTTTGAATTAGTCAAAAAAGAGTTGATGCTACTTCCTTCTAATTTCTTTATAGTGGTTGATCGGTGGAAGAGAGTCATGGAGAGGTGCTTCAGTGCTGCATTGAGAGGGCTTTTGCTTGTCAAGATGCTCTTTTCATTCCTGGCTGGGTAGATTTCTGTACTCCACAAAAAAGTGCCAACAAATAATGATAAAGTCAGCCTCAACACTGGTCCAATCACGTCTGCCTCTCTTCATCCCTCACGCATTTGGGCAGCTGTCTATGGTTCTTGTTTTCGCTTTATCTTGACCGTACTTAAGCAGATGGTCCTTGACCCTGGTCTCTCTCTCTCTGTTTCTCTCTATGGCATCAGTGCTCCGAAGCATCTATATATTGTACCTGCTGATGGGACTTAAACAACTGCCTCTGGTCCCCACTCTCTGTATCCATTCTTAGGAAATGTGCTCTCTCTCACATCCCCAAAGTGCTTGAGATGTGGTTACCGGTCCCCAGTGTTTGTGTCCATCTGCAGGACTCTGAAGAAGCAGTGCGTTGTCCATGTTGTATCACTCCAGACTCAGTGCTCTTAAACAGCAGTTTTAGTCTTTGTTGTCTGTTTCCATCCTCAGAACAGATCAGTACCTTCCCTTAGTCACTGATGGCTGTCTCTGCCGTCGGTGTGCAAGGTCAACTGTCCCTTATCCCAACTTTCCCTCTCCATTCTTAGCAGCTGTCTCTCTGTCCTCAGTGCATGTGTAAAGCTGTTCCTTGTCCCAGCTGTTTCTCCAAACCCACCATGCAGGTGGGTACCTTCAGACAACACATTTTCATGGTTTCTCCTAACTGTCAATTTTCCTATAATTCTCTTGAATTGTCTTGAATCTTTATTCTCACTCATTAGCACTTCTTACTGCTTCTCCAATGTTGCAGTGACTTGTATTATTAAAACAACCAAGAGCTCTACAGCTGTATACAACTACCCTATTCAACCCTTCTATTAGATCATTGGCTTCTCAACAAGCAATCTACCACCACATTTGGTGAAACATCGACTTGAAGAGCGTGTTCCTGCCTAATCCTAGTCTAAAGCTTTATTAGTAAACATCTTGACTCAACATTCTTGACTTTGTCAGGATTAGAATTTGTGACTCTGAAGTCAGAACCCAGGTGTATTAACCGGGAAAGTATCAGAGACATCTCAGGTGTGCGAATAGTTCGAAAGGCTCTGGAATAAAACCAATGTGGTCTGAAATCCCACAGAGCAGTGTACACCTGTGATAAATTCCCATTACTACCCTCCCAGATAGCACTATGTCATAGTACCTTTGGAGTAATATTAACGTTTACCATTAGTCTACTCTTTAAAATCATTAAAAAAACACGACTCTTGTTTCTAAATAATGTGAGTTACTTACCAACACAATGGCACTTGTTTTATCGACTTCAGAAGAATGAAGGCCCAAATTGTTCTCTGTAAATGCCAGCAGTACAGAAATCATACCACTTGGAAGGATTTGTGATATGCAATAGGGAAGAATGAGGTTGAGTTTTTAATGGGCTAGCCCAGGTACTCCTTTCCATAAGAGTTCATTAGAAAGCATTGGTATTTTCTGGGTTGCCATCTTTCAGTGTAGCCATAGACCAAGGATCTCTTTCTCAGGTGACCGATTACAGTGTGGTAGAGAACATCTTGTGATGTTTTCAGTCAAGTCTAAAAGTGTTTAATGAAAAAGGTCAATAGCCTGTGAATCACCAAGATAAATGACAAGGAGCTAACCCAAACATCAGCAAAGGGCAGGGCTCTCTGATACTAGGCACAGCCCAAAAACATACCCTACAACACACAGAGTTTTAGTATCTATCACATTACAAAGTTCACACAAGGAACAAGCAAGTGCCTATTTGAGCTCAGCAGTACTAATGGAAAGCCTTCACGAGTAAAAAAACAAAAAAAAGGAAACAGTTTTGCACGAGGCAGTACTTTTTCAAACTTTCCCATCTTGACTACCAGGATGAAGCAGATCTGAGGCGAAGTAAGCCAAGTTAGCATGAGCGAGAAAGCACAGCAGTAGCAGGTTACAGTTATGCTAATATAGGCAACTGCCATTAACTTCTTCTGCAACAGCTTTCAGCATATCTACCAACTAAATGTTCTGCGACTTCTAAAGCAGCTTAGTGCAATTTGAAATCAATAAAGAGGATGGCGTTTACGCAGCAGTAACTGCTTACAACTAAACCTACTAGCAGGTATTTGTTCAGGCATAAAACCTGCTACCCACCACCGTATTGCTCCATCATTCTTGACGTAGCATTGAAGAGAGCCAATACTCAGTTTCACTGGCGCTCTATGTGATCTGCATGGAGCTCATTTCCTGCATTTCTACCCACATTGTCAGGTGATTGTATCAGTGGTTCTCTCCTGCGTCTTCATAATACTGTGAGAATTAACCTTGGGTCGAATTTTGACAAAAGCATTGTCCGGTTGTTGGGCTGATGGTTTGGTTGCTTGCCTGCTACATGACCACAGCTTTTGAATTAATAATTTGGCAACTAGTCAGTCCCATCATCAGGCCACTGACTTCCCAAAACTGACATTAGAACAGTTAATCTAGGAAGTAATCCTTGTCTGCCATTTGACTGTAGCTTTGCTAAGCCATCAAGATTCATCACCTTAAAGGTGACCATTCTTTGAATATATGGGTCGTCCTAGCGTCAAGGGAATTGAATTAGAACCAGTTATTCCACGCCATATCTTTACATCCTACTATTCCTTGTAGACACAAAAGCAATACATCTTTATTCTGCTTCCTGTTGTCACAAGTGCCAGTGGTCTTCCTTCCTTTGGATATATAACTGCCGCCAAATCAGAATAAACAACCATAAGCAATCTGGGACAAATCCGGGCACCGCACCCCTTTATTAAGGATCAAACAGGACAGGAATTCGGATAAGCGTAAAGAGTACATGGGGACAACCTTTTTATAATGCATCCAGTAATGAGAGAACTCATTCACAAACATTCCGTTTATTTGCAAAAACTATACATTTGCATTTTAGCAACGAAGTAGAACAAACAACTACAAATGTACACACATGAAAGTGAAAAATACACAACACCAAATGCTGGATCTCACGCATTCGCCACAGAAGTCACAACATCAAACATCACAATGACAATCCTGCCACTTTTGTTGTGAGGCACTTTACTCATACAGTTAAGTATAGAAGTACTATTAGGTACGGGTACAAGACACGATTTTACGAGGTTTCAGCTGCACATCTTCAACTTCACAGTCACATAGAAACTACAAATTTGAACTTTTAACCTTGATACAAATCCTTTGAGCTTCAGAATCTCAGAAGGACTGGAGGGCAATGGATTGAGCAAATCTCTGATGCGCACTGATCCTGCAGTTCCAATGCCAACCACGACAACTCCAAACATTTTGTTCATGCTGAAAAAGAAAAGAAAATCTTTATATACATTATATGTATTTCGTTCATAGATAACCTGCACCAAGAATTTAAATAATTACGAATACAATTGCTGCATGGTTTTAGTTGTTCTAAAGTATTATGTTAACATTTATCGAGGGAGGGAGGGATTCAAAATATAACTGCAGGGTTCTGAAATACTGACAAAACAAAACTGAATGTTTTACAGCGAAGATGCTATATGAGATGGCCTGCATATATGGCACAGCAGTGTCACATCTTTTCTTCAAAACTATAAATTATACCACTGAAAATAGATATTTTGGGACAAGTCTACAAAAACATAAAGTGAAACAATATGAAGTAAATATAGAGTTGAAATGTATTCAATCTTTAAAGAAAAAATAAAATAGGTCTGAAGGTCGGCTGTTGTCTGAGGAGGGGCCAGCCCTCTGGAATGCACAACCATCACTTTTGAAAACCATACAAAAGCGTTCCACATTTTTAGCATAAGGTTGTGTTTACTGACAACACTCATGAATCAAACAATTTTATCTTTAAAAGCACAATAAATCTGAATCTGAATATGAAGTGCCACAAAAGGAGACATTCGGAATACTGAACTCCAGTAACAATGTTTGGATGGGTTGCCAACAGATTTATGGCTCACTTAAAACTTTATTATGGAATAATGTCAGACTGTAGAATGGTTTTATACTGACCCATGAAATTAAGTGCAGGGGTTTTTTCATGGTCTGCAAGTCCTAAAATACATCGAATACTGAATGTAGAATTCACAATCAAATAATTCTTTCAAAGAATGAGTCACATGAGCAAGAAAAAGTAATTATGAAGATTCATAGCAAACAAATGATTGAGTTGTACTTAACATATAGGTATTTACGTTTAATAGGCAACAGAGTGTTTTGTGATTTTTGTCTTTGGTTTTTTGCTGTTTTTTTCATCTAGTCTGCATTGCACTGTGGAAACCAAATAAGCAACTTATTTCACTGCATATTATTACAGTTTATAAGGTAACAGATTCTGGAATGCGATCTCCTTTCTGACAATAGAAAGTGTGCAATCACTATCCTTATACAGTCCATGATCCAAGACTGGCCCCCTCAAAGTGCCAATGAATGTACTGGAAATGGGTGCATCTTACCCATTTTGGTTCTTTGATTTCCTTATTTTGGTTCTGCATTACCTGATCTTACAGAAAAGTAGGAGGATGACCTGTACCGCCTCATCCTATTACCAACCACTTTACTCCTGTCGCCCCTCAGGAGAAAACAAAGTACCAAGCATAACACACAGTTGAAGGTTAGATAATTATTTCTTTTGTCTATGTATTTCTACTGCTTAACCTTGTGTTTCAGGGGAGGAAAGGCACGCCAGGCTAATGGCACAATCGCGGCTGGACCTCATTGTTTTCATTTGCTGTTTCTCGGTTTTCACTTATTAGCATGCAAATAGAAAATATATGCTGGATAACGTTATTTTTATGTACTAGTAGAACTTTATTATTGTCTCAATAAAGAACTGTTAAAAAAAATTTTTTTTTAAACTAAATAAATTGACCAAATGTTATGACAACTACAAAAAATAATACTTTCATGGACGTAGTGCAAACAGGATAACATTAGATTCAAACAAGTGAGGATCTGTTTGATCAGTATATGAAATAATCTAATATGTGTTTCTATAAAAACAAGCACTGACAATGCTATTAGTTGTGGTTTATACCAGAAAGTACTTCTTCAGCCACAGGTGAGTTTCAGCAGTCGGTAACTCATCATACATGCATTCATCCCAGCACTCTGGCATCCATGCATTCACTCTCTGACTTATTTTTGCCTTCCCACACTCACCCATCCAAAATAAACATCACACACAAATTCAACAAGCATATGCGGGATAAATTTAAAGAACGAAAGTAAGAAAAAGAGAAAACGTAGCCGAGCTGAGACAGACAAACCTATGCAATAAAAAAAATAAGCACACAATTATACATAGCAGTGGGCGGCCATCTTGGAATGATATGGTGCATAATGCATACAAGGTGTAATAGCAACCCACCCTGAAAGCCTATTGTCTTTAACATATGCTTTTCAAAATAAATTTGTCAACCCGACTTCTATTTCCTGAACTTTCAGAACAAACAGATCAGACCTGCGCCATTGGACGTGAGTTTTTCAACTGAACCAATGAGGTCTAAGCTTTTATCATTAGCTTGTCACCCTAACCAACAGAAGACTACTGTATTGAGCATAACATTTCCCACAAGGCAAACATCAAACGTACAGTCATAAACTGAAATATAGGTAAAATATTACAATATAACAATAAACAATCTCTGGTAAGAGGGCCTTGCCAAACTCTTGACATTTTTCTGCTTATGTACCCAATTGCATTTCATATAGTTCAAAGATTTATTTGCGTGTACATTTCTCAATTATAAACACATATGGTATTTATTTACAAGTATAACATATACCATTTACTTTATTATAATTTGTTATTTCAGCAACCATATTTATTCACATGGTTTATAATGCTTTATAGATGTATGTGAAGGTGCAACATGATTAATGTTAATTCTTGCATTTGACATCATCCTATGTAAGACCATCTCTTTTCTAAATAATGAAAAAAATGTATTTAAGCTAGGTAAAGACAAGAAGAGGAGAGAGGAACTCTTCAACTTCCTGGGAGACTGAGTTTGTGTGAGCAGAAGCTGCAAACACTCCACATCTCAGAACAACGTGGCCTTATCAGCTTGCTGGGATCACAGCTATGAAGCAGAGATAGATAGCAACCTTCTTCACGCAGAACAACACTTCTGTTTTTCTATTAAGTTATGTGTGCAAGAGGCCACCCCAGAAATGTTTACAGGCCCTTTGGTGCTAAGGCAGCTTAGCTAGATGCAAGAAGAGAGGGGTTGGAAGATATACACTCCATCCTTTCACACAAGAGAATTCTGAATAGTAAAACACTGTAAAAATGTTTTATTTGTAGTAACAAATTTAATGGCATTATAGGTTTTATATACATCGTGACATGTGCACTAGAACCAAATCACATTTTTCATATTTAAAAGGACTGGGTCAACAAAGCCCCTTTCTACACACTGTAACAATGTTGTATCTCTTTTAAATATACTGTTTATTAATCCTTTTCAATGCCACTGTTTTTTTTCATTTTTATAGTTACAGCTTGCTTGACCTGAACCTTTCTACAAAGTCATCCCCAAACCTTTTGCCTTTGTCCTCCACCTTTTGCTGAATTCGTTTTTTTGGGCTTTAAGACTCTATGCACTTTACCACTGCTAACCAGTGCTTAAGTGCTAAGTTGTGCTCTCTACTCTAAACATGGTAACATTGGCTTATATCAAATTGTCATATTTATTTACATCTAAGTCCCAAGAAAAATAGTACTACATGTACCCAGGGCCTGTAAATTAAATGCTGCTAGCAGGTCTGCAGCACTGATTGTGCCACCCACTTAAGTAGCCGTTTAAACATGTCTCTGGCCTGCCACTGCAGAGCCTGTGTGTGCAGTTTTAACCTGCCATTTCGACCTGGCAAAGTAAAACTTTTGCCAGGCCCAAACCTTCCTTTTTAATACATATAAGTCACCACTAGGGTAGGCCTTGGACACCCAGAGGGCAGTGTGCAATGTATTAAAAAGTAGGACATGTAGTTTTAAGTTTTACATGCCCTGATAGTGAAAAATATTTACATTCGTTTTTCACTACTTTAAGGCCTACCTCTTCCATAGGATGACATTGGAGTTGCCTCATTACATTTTCTAAGTGTAATTTCCAAATGGGAATGGATAATCTGTTCATGTCTCTGGAATCCTAATTTAATCCTAATTTAAAATCCTAATTTATGGTGAAGTCGGATTTTGAATTATAATTCTGAAAATGCCACTTTTGGAAAGTTGGCATTTTCTTGCCTTAGCCATTTGTCTCTGGGTCACATGACTGAGTGTAGCTGACAGTTGAGCTTTGTGTATTCCTTGAGGACAGCCACACACAATAGGGAGCTTGGGTGTGCCTGGATGGGCCATCACTGGCAAGATAGGAGGGAGGAGCTGGGCACAGCCCACTTACACCAGAATAGGCTATGTCCTGCCTCTACACAAAGGGCTGCACAGCCCCTGTAGTCAGGGCAGGGAAGGCAGGATGCCTGTGGACTTGATACGGAAACCTCTAGAAGCTTCTCCCCCACTTCAAAAGCACAATTGGGTATAAATATTGGACCTCAGCACCAGTTCTTTAGTACACTTCTGGACCTGTGGATACTTTGCCAGTAAGAAGGAGTGCTGTGCCGCTGCATAGACTGCCACTCTGCTGGACTGCTGCTCTAAAGGAACTGCTGCCCACACTAGAACCGAGCCCCACGCATTGAAAATCGGCGCAAACCCGTCTCTTTGCATAGCAAGCATCAATCGCCTAAGGAGGACTGCAAATGCGAAGCTCGAGCCCAGCCCGTCTGCGACACCCGGCCTGCTATTTGCGCCACGATGACCACTGCCTGTGACGCTTTCCACTCCAACTCAAAAAGGACTCTTGGCAGAAAAATTTAGAAGGTAAAACTTCATCTGGGCTAATCTGGGACTGTATCTGACCCACACTCCAGTGTGACCAAAAAGCCACTGTTGGCGCTTTCTACTTTAAGGCACTATTTTACAGTTGATTCTTTAAAAATATCATAACTCTGGTTCTACCAATTGGATTTTTGTTGTTTTATTTATTAAATTAAGCTCTATTTTTCTAATCTGGTGTAGGATCCTTTTGCGAGGTGTTTTCTCAGTTTTTACTGTTTGAAGTAAAGCACAAATACTTTACACTTTGCCTCTAAGTTAAGCCTGACTGCTCTGTGCCAAGCTACCAGGAGCTTGAGCACAGGTTAATTTGGGGTTTGCTTGTGCCTTACCCTGACAAGGATCGTGATTTCTGCTTGACCAGAGCTCACACACCAGTAACCAACAACCCAATTTCTTACACTGGTGATCAGCGGTGAGGATAGGACTTGTGTTTGTGCACTGCCTCATTTGGACATTTTCCAAATTTGATTCCTGCTTCACCTTCATACACTTAAGACTCTTTTGTTGTTGCACCTGTGATACCTTGCCAGAATGGAACCGGATTTCACCTGCCTGTCACTGTAGAGTACGAGGTTACTGAAGGAGTTCTGCAAGGAGAGGAGACTGGCTGTGAGGGGGAGGTCCACTCAGCAGGATCTTCAGACAGCCCTGTGTGCCTCTGAGGAAGTCCGTGGTTCGGACTTTTACCAGAGGACCAAGAGAGTGATGACCCAGAGGAAGAAGCTGAGGAGGAGTACTTTGCAGCTTTAGAGCTATATAGAGGAGAGCTATTTTTACTCCTGGCCCCAGAAGCAGGGCACTAAGACGGCGATGGCCCTGAGAAGATTGAAGAGGAGGAGGAAAGTAACTTGGCAATAGCTCCAAGTTGAAGGAAAGACAAGCTAAGAGGGGCCTGAGGCTGCAGTTGGCCTAACTGGCTGCAGAGGAAAGAAAAGCCGAGACTGAAAGAGCCCTGGCGGAGAAAAGAAGGGCTGAGGCTGAGAGGGCCTTAGCCATGGAAAAACGTGCCATGAACACTGGGAGGGCTTTGGAAGAGTGAAAATCTTGTTTGCTCATGATCTGAGTCTTAAAGAGCTGGACCTGAAGGACAAACAGCTGGTAGAGTCCAGCAGGAATTGTGGCAGTGAAAATACAGTGTCTAGTGCTGAAGGAAGGGTCCATATACCCAGAAACTTGGTGCCTGAACTGAGGTAGGGGATGACATAGACAGGTGGCTTGAGGCATATGAAGTAGCTCTAGAGTTGCACAGGATCCTTGAGGAGGATAGGGGAGCTGGTCTTTGGAGACATCTACCTAGTGATGAGAGGGATGCCCTACTTGCCCTAAAGAAGGGGGACATGATGAGGTATCCCGCCATGAAGGAGACCCTTGTCAAGAAATATAGATTCAGCCCAGAAGAGTGCAGGTTGAGGGTCAGGGACAGTCAGAAACTGTCTTACCAGTCTTGGGGGGATTTGTGGGTTACGTGTGTAAGGCGCTGGATGGGTGAATAATAGTGAGGTGAATACCTTTGAAGGGCTGTACAATTTAGTAGCAAGAGAGCACATGTTCAGTCATTGTTTTCCAGAGCTACGCCAACAACCGGTTGACTGCAAGCTCACTGACCCCCAGAGAGCTTGTAAAGGAGGCACCTCTGGGCGAGTACCAGAGTATCCGGGAAGGCATTGGGGAGTGAGCTTAAGGAGGGTGATTCAGGTTACCCCCAACAGATTGGGTGGGTGCACAGTGACCCACACAGGTGCCAGGTTAGTGTGGGGTAAAGTGTTCCTATGTCCCTTCTGAGCATAGGAGGGGAAGTTTTGGCGGGCAGATTCCTAGGGCGCCTCATTTCCAACCCCAGTGCTTGGATTGCTCCCAGCTGAGACACAGGCAGTGGGATATGGTCTGGACCAAGAGACCATCCACTGGTGGGAGCACCACAGTGTTAAGGGAGCTGGAGGGGGCGGCCACGAAAAGCACTGTAACAGTTCCATTTTCTGGGGGTACCACTGCACAGCAGAGGGTTCTGAGGCCCAGATAAAGGGGCAGGAGGTGGAAACAGTTCACAGTGGGAGGACCATTGGGTCAGGGGTTGTCAGCTCTGAGAACAGAAGACCCCAGTCAAGACAGACCCTGGTGAGGCCACTTCTGACCTAGGGGGCTCCCTGCATTGTCACAGAGACAGAGGGCTGGAGACCTGCCCCAGGCAGACCCCTGCATGACACAGATAGATTGTGTCACCCTTGAGGGGGGTGGTGGCTAAACCTTAGCCATGCTCAAACCTTCCTGTTTAATAGGCCTGGGCAGAACTCTCAGAGTTACAAACAAATCTTGGCAAGATTCTGAAAATTCTGCCAATGGGTAAAAAATGCTCATTTGCACTACTTTTTCACGCTAGTAGCACGTGCCATACTGAAAAATCAGTGCTAATGCCACCATGCGGTGCGCAAGGGGACAGACAATTTGTTTTGCCTTTTTCTGTTTCTTTCTCTCTCTCCTTGATGGCTGCCTTTTCCTTGACCCAACCCCTTCTGAGCTTCCCTATTCCCAATTCCAACTTATTGTGTTACTGTATCACTTTCCCTGTGTTTATTGTACGTTACTGTGATGTTTTTGTACTTTTTTTTTGTTTTCCATTACAGGCCTGTCCTCTCTGTCAGTCCTCCTGTTTCTTTCCTTCCCGTTCCAATCCCAGACCCAGTCCAACTCTCTTCCGACTCGGTCCCAATGGCAGAAGCAGGCAGCACCACCCAAACCCCTGTGGGCAACGCAGAAGGGCAGGGGTGTGGCCCGTCCCTTTTTCAGCGAGGTGAAAGTGGCCGCACTAATCCTTTGGGTGCAGCGACACCTCCCCAGCATGTTTGTAGCAGGCCCAGTAAGGGTTACGGCCCGCGGGAGCGTCGACTGCGACTATCTGCTCAACCTACTGGGTGTCGAGGTTGCAGGGCTCAGAGAGTAAATAATATTTTTGTTTCTAAACATTCTAGTTTTTTTTTTTTCAAGCAGCATGATCACAGGTAAGCTAAGTGACAGTACGCACACACATATATATATATATATATATATATACACACACATACATATACACACACACACATTGACTACTTAGGCATATTATTTTTTGTCTTTATAAAAATTAATATATTTTATGCCGGTTAATAATAACTGTGCATATTCACACAAAAAATAGTTATATATAATGTCAATGTGTTCATTTATTATAAAATGTAAACTACATGTGTGTATTAAATTGATTGTGTACTTTGTATGCATATATATCTATATTTACTGAAAAAAGCGAAGGTTACAGGGAATGTTAAAGTTAGGTTCACATTTTACGCACACAAAACCACAGAAATTCAGCAGTTGAGCTATCTGAAGAAACTATAACTCATGTCCTACGGTAATTATAACTCGCACCCCTGCCATGCACAGTTGGTCCTATCAATCTCACGCAGACTTTCAAACACCTCTTGTTGAGAACTTTTCATATTTCATTATAGATGGCATAAAGGAAGCGCTTTTGACGTGGTTTCCAAGGACCCATTAAAAAGACTTGTATGTCCAGGTCATCAGACAGAAGGGACAAGTGCTGTTGTACCTGAGACAGTGTCGAGGTTTTTAGCCAATCAAGGCACAACATCCCAACACTGTTGGTTGTTACCACCCCTAAATGCTCACTCTGCACATATCACATGTCAGACCTATTAGCTGTAGACCCTCGGTGCTGCCTACAAATCTATTCTGACATTTGTTAGTGTCTAGTGGCCAAACTAACCATTACTTCCAATTGGGATCTGATGAGTTATGTTTGATCTTACATAGCATGTTTTCAATCGCGTTTTCATCGGAGAAGATGTGGCCTAATGGCTAGAGTGGTCAACCTCAGAGCTGGGGAACCGGGTTTGAGTCTCGGCACGGATGCTCAACATCCTGTGATTCTGGGCAAATCACTTAATATCCCCCTGCCTAACAATAATGAATGTGTCCATCTGTAATGCAACGGGTGCTCACGTAAAGCGTCCTGTCACCTTCGGGTCTAGCTTGCACTATATAGAACTCCCACCAAAAAAGAAATTGCTGCCAGTTGTCAAATCGTGTAAGAGCGGGAACCCATGGTGTGTTCAAATCCTTGATCTTGCCAAGCCAATGCATTCCGTCTGTTGCAGTTTTATTCAGGAAAATTATTTGTTTTGGTATTAAACAGGCCCTAAATAAAGCCTCAGTTTCCTGAACCTGCCAATCTCTAGTCCCCCAGATAGATTCTACATCCACTGTATCCCTCCAAAAGTCGAAACCTTGTTCAGAGAGCTGGGAAAGGAAAGAAGCAGAGTAAATTAGCTTGGTGTCAGTTAACGTATTTTTCTTTGCAGGTGACAGTGCAAGCTTATAGTGAAATGAGGCCGGGTCAGGCGTGTCATAACCAGAAAAATAGTCAAACTTCTGTGTGAATGCTTTTGAACTACCCTTTGGTGGTGCAGAGCAATGTTCCCATTGTGTAAAGTTAAATACTTCACAAGGTGTACTGGCCTTGTGTAGAAAATGATGACTGTAAGGCTGAAAACAGAATATCTCATCAAAATTAGCTATACCATAATATAACTGATCAGAAGAAAATACAGTTGAATGTTCCAGATCTCCTAACATTTCATACACCGTATCAAAGTCCCAATCATCAGAAATAGTACTGGGGGTGATAATATCATTTAGGGAAATTTTAACCAAATGCGGAATTTGCAAAAGTTCAGTGGGACCATACACTGTGTCCCATACATCCCATTCGAAACTGGAGCAGGTGAAATGTTCACCAGAGACAAGTCTCTTTGCTCACAGTGTGATGATGCGTGTGGTTTCATAACCAAATTTACAATGTGTACTGCAGAGCGTTCTGGGATGAAATGTCCATTCAGGAGAAGAAAGAACACAGTCACTAAACCAATCCAGAGGACCAGGAAAAGTAATCCAATGGTAATCCAAAGGAGTAAACATGGAGAAACAAAATATGTTCTTTTCAGCCAAAGATAGAAAACACGCACCTTCAGCTAAAAGGGCAGGGGCGGTGGTGCCTCTGATGCGTCGGTTAGAGAAGTCATCGAAGTCAATGAAGTATCCAGAAGCTGTCCGGTCTGTCTTAGGCAGCTCAGCAAGTTGGTTTAAATTAGATGAAGACTCGATCTGTGGCACATTGACATAGACCATGTTCTTTTCAGGATTCCAGATCGAAATCTGTGTGTTCTGTACTTGTTGACTGCACAGTTGTCGTTGTTTTTGAAACAGGTAGAAGACATACTTCATTGTTGTTTATTGATGTCTCTTGTTGAAAAGAACAGGCTTCATTTGTAAGTAAAGCTTCCATCTGAACCTCCTGTATGGCAGCAAGAGGAGCTTGGTAGCTACCCAGGAGTCCATGCGGCCAGCCAAACGTTCATTTATGTCAAACGGTGTTTCCGCCACCACTGTCCTGGCATTATCGATATCTGGGACCCACATCTTAGCCCCAAACAGGATCACATAAGGAGTCCGACCACCCAGGAACTTTGGCATATTGTTCACAACCTCATATAGGTGATGGACCCATCTGCGACCCGAGCCTATTACCCTTGCTGTTAAAGACTGCTTTAAGTCACGGTTTTTCCTCTCCACTACAGCATTTCTTTCAGGATGGTATAGAGACGACAAATGCAGGGTCACTCCCAAACTTCTCATGGCCTCTTTGTAAGCCTGTGAGCTAAACGCCGGACCCTGATCAGAATGCAGTTTGCCAATGGCGTATGTCCTGATAAAGACACACAGATCCTATATAACAGTTCGGGTGTTAGCCCATCTCTGCGGCCAGACCCAAAGGAATCGAGAGCAGGAATCCACTGCCGTCAAGATATACTTGTAAGCCCAGTCAGATGATAGGGGGCCTCCATTGTCCAAATAAACACAAGCCAAAGGCTTGTTTGAAATCAAAAGAGGTGTCTGGGGTGGACGAGCCACGGTGGAACCCTTTATCTGTTGACAGATGTCGCATCTCAGGATAAAGGCCTTGGTCTGTTTGTAAAGACCTGGCCACCAATAGCGTTGCTTCAATTGTGAAATTGTAACAGCCACCCCTGCGTGTGCTTAAGCCAGACCCTCATGTGCAGCCAAAATTAATCCTAGTCTGCGATCACTGTTTGGTATTACTCTGTCCCTCACTCCTGGAATCTGAGCATACAGTGTGTTTTGTGCATCTAACTTGTAGGAGTACTGGAGTGGAAAGCCTTTCGGCAGGTGTGTGTCATTGCGTGCCACATTAACAGCCACCATGATGTCTCTGTCTGTTCTCGCACTTGTACGAGTGATTGCAGCAACTGTGGCAGTGCGAACCGTCACCTTTGTAGCTTCATCAGCCAGTGAATTCCCAGCAACGTGAACGCCAACTCATTGATGACTCAATGTATGTATTACTAGAGCCCGTGGCAAGCATTCATTCAGCTTTGCCACCTGTTCCCAAAGCAACTTGTGCTTCAATGTGCAGTCTTTCGAATCTCTGAATCCATGCTGACTTCAATAATAAAGGTACTCATTATAGGACTCTACACAATAATACAAATCCCACACGGTAAGTGTGAGGAATTCAGCATCCGTATTCTGATTTGCCAGTACCAGAGCCTTAAGTTCTGCCAGCTGTGCTGTGCAATCACCTAGTGACTGCATGTAGGCTTTCTCAGGATGGAAAGTTCCATTGTGCATACAACCTTTTACGACTGTGCAAGCGGCTGAATATTGGTGATTGGTCCCTACAGAAGGCTGAGCAGAACCATCATTGTAAATGATGTACTCAAAGCGATCTAGAGGAATGGCTTAATTCGGCAGAAGATATTCTTGCTAGTACTGGAGAAATGCTTGTGTTTGTAATGTAGTGTCAAATCTGTAGTCTACATCTGTTGCAGTGAGGGAACTTGCCCATTGCATCCATCTTGGATGTAGAGCTTTAGCATTTGGAACGCTTGCTCTGGTAACCGCCTCTAAGGTTAGTACAGGGGCCACGACAACAATTAGTTTCCCTTGAGCCAGGGCACGCTCTCGCATTACAGAAGTCTGAACTGCTGTCAGAATGTTTCCAGTGAGTGTAAAACGCATTTTTGCATTAGTATAGAAATTTGATTTATATGCAATCGGGACTGTGTCACCTTCATTGAACATGACGTATGTGTACCCTGATGTACCCACTATTACACAGATCACCAAGTTTGTTGTGCTCACACGTGTGTGTAAATGTCTGGAAGCTATCATGTCAGCTTGAACGGAACATAAAATTTCCTTGTGTTCTTGTGTCCAATGTGTACTTGAGATGTCTGGACGTATCAAATCGTAGAATGGTTTTACTCATTCTGCGTAATCTGGAATGTACGTTCCTGCCAACATTTAGGAATCCAAATATGGATTGTAGTCTTTTCAGAGTCGTTGGAGGTTGGAGCAACACACATTTTTCGAAACAAATGGGTTGCCAGGCTCTTGCCTTCAATTGACAGCTCGTAGCCCAAAAATAGGACACTGAGGTGGGCGATTTTTGATTTTATGAAACTGAATCTATAGTCCATATGAGCAAACCCCAGAATCGTGAGGTCCACTCTCATCAAGTGTTCCATAATGTCATTGTCAGTTAAATATATGTCATCGACATATGACAATGCCTGATCATCAACATTTTCAAGTAGTTATGTGACTCTGGCTCAGAACAGCCCAGGGCTATTCTAATACCCCTGAGGTAAACGGCAGAGATGTTTCTGACAACCTAGTGTGGTGAAGGCTGTAAAATATCTGCTTCCAGGAACTATACTTTGCCAGAAAAATCCTTTTGAGATATCAAGTGTTGTTTTGCATTTCTTCCACACAATGTTATTCATTAGTGCGGCACTGTGTGCATTTTGTACTGGGAATGTGCGGGTAGCTGAGTTTAGGTGTCTGCAATTTAATACTAGACAATATGATTGATCAGGTTTCATTACTGGAAACAAAGGATTATTCATTGAAGAGGTGCAACTTTCGATCACACCTTGATATTCATGCTGTTCTAGGATTTCCCTAACTTGTTGTTTTGCTTAATTCTTTATTGGATATTGTCTTTGAGGTTGTGGGGTTGTCCTCAATGGAATGTCATGATAAGGTGAACCGTCATCCCACCACACATGGCTGCACTACAACGCTGGAGCTAGCACTAAAGCCCACTTTCTAGCGTATGAATGTTTAATTGATTCCGGAACGAGGTCGGAAAAGGCGGGTAAAATCACTGCTTCCCCCTTTGGGCAATCCATTACAAAGTCAGGTGGCCAGTCTTTTTCAGCCAGTAGGATATAACCTTGAGTGAGTTCCTCCCAAAAGAGGACATTAATAAATCTGGGCATGTCCCCCTCCAACCTTACTTGAACTTTGCATAAAAGATGTGGAACACTTACCCTGGTATCCAGTGTTTCCACCGTGATATACTCACTGAGAGCTACTCACACCAGACAATATATCAGGTTCTAGCAAACTATTGTGACTTCAAACGGGGGATGGTATTCCAATACATTAAAAGACACAGTCCGGATGTTATATTCAAACAGGAAACTCATATCCTGGGCAATTCTTGTAGGGCTGACTAGAAGTGGATATTCATTGATAGCACATGCGGGATACACCACTGACTCCAAGGGGGTTGGGATTCTACTGAGAAACTCAGTCCCTTTTGTTCCTGACCACCAGGGAAAATATGTTCCTAAGTCGGGCACATGGGGAGGGATCCCCATTAATCTTTGTTCAATATGTGTCCCACCACAACACCAACGTCTTACGCTTGCCAGGGCTGTGATCTCCTTCTAAAACTACCAGATAGAATACTGGTTATGGGATGGGATTTCAATGCCACATTATCTGACAATATGGTCAGACAATCTCAGGCTCGTAATATCCGTTGGGATCCAACAATTGCCACCTCTGATGTCCATGCGATGATGGCACTGCTGGTGGTCTGTGTGCCTAGAGAAAAACACAATGCACCCATTTTAGATACCAGATAGCCACCTACGTATTTATTGTGCACAAGGTACAAACAGCAATACTTCACTATAGTCAGGTTTGCTATCTATCAGTATCTTCTATTGAAAGTAATCACTTTGGGAGGTTTGTGTTACTTTGTTTGTTGCTTGACAATATTTTAAAAACCAGGTAGTCATTTAGTTAACCAAAAGCGTTTTTCTCTTAATGGGGGGATAAGGGAAGGGCTAGGCTGTAAAATGAATAAGGGGTAGAAGGGAATGCAAAGGACATTTGGTATTGGTTGTGGTATCTCATTCCTGCCATGCTGTCATGGAAACTGCAAGTACAAGTCAACATTAGGTGTCCATGACCATGTTAACCACTCTATCTCTATCTCTGTCCCTGTACTTTTTTACTGTTTCATCAAGAAAACCACCAACATGTTTGGTGACTAGAGTACTTGGCCTGGCTGTGCGATCCTCTTTACGTTACCGAAAATATTTTTCCCTCTTAGTACCACACAACAAGACATGTAAAAGAGGGGCAATGGGAAACTTATGAAACAAGCATTTGCAATGCAACAGGTCTCGCTTTTGTGCGAGTTTGAGCATTTGGCATTATAAAGTAAAATACCTTTTATTTATGTGTTGGTTTTGAAAACAGATAAATAAAAGACATTGTTATTTACAATGCCAATAGCTTAAACTCTCGCAAATGCAAGACCCATTGCATTGCAAATGCTTGTTTTAGATGTAGTCATGGAGTGAGGTCCAATTAACAAGAAGACGGGAAGTTTCCTACAGAGAATAAAACTTGTTTCTTAAGCTTAAGCCCTTTGTTGTTGCTAGTAAAGCGCATTTGTTGTTTTATGCAGTTTTTTGTCTTGTCAGACAGAGGCCGGTTTGTCATTTATCTATTGTTTTAATATCATGCAGTTATGCTTCAATCTAAAGAAAGTCATGCATTACTCATGCTTGTTTTGCCTCATTTCACTGAGGGGGCAGTGCTTGATTTGTGCCGGAGCTTTCCAGTGCTCAGCACCGGCACTTATTTTACCAGGCCGGGTCTATACGATTTTTCTCCTCCGGCAGATCGATGGCCCGGTAATTATTAAAATAATTTCCTACGCTGCTCTCCTTCTGTGGCTGCTGCCTGGTATGTCTCATAGGAAGTCCCACCCTTGTCCAGGCATACTTAAAGAGCGTTGTCATCACGTTTGTGATGTCACGTCGTGAGCAGATCGCGCCTGCCTTTCACAGAATATTGTTTCATTTGCGTTGAAAAATGGTTGAGGGCGGGCTTTTGGCTGAGCTGGGGCACGTCAGGCTGGAAGTGTGCAGGACTGCCAAAGTGCCAATAAACGTTTTAAAATATACAATGTCCTGTCCAGCATGAGTGAAATACTGAATATATATGAGCGCCGGCGCCCGCAATCAATACAGGCATCATTGTTGTATATTAAATGTACTTGCTTCATAAAACCAACAAAGGCTGCACGCACAAAAAATAAATAACTTTCCGGCATTTAGGCACGTTCTTTTAATCTCCTGTCTCCTGTGCTGAGGGCCCGGCCTGCGCTTCAGATTTATTGCCTTGTAAAATCGGACGATGGTTGCAAGAGGGCAGGCTGCGCTTGAGTCTCATAGTTTCGGTTGATAGCAGGATGCTATGAAAATGAAATCTGTGGAAGTATTATTTTTTTGCCCTGCCTTTCTGAAATTAAAAGAATGGGATGCATGCATTTTTATCAGCACTGACCTGGAGCTGTCTGTAATTCTGCATTCGAAGTGCTCATGGCCCACCACTACCTACGGTGTGCACGTGCTGCTCTGCACTCAGTCTGGTCAGTTTGTGTTTTATTCAAGTAACAAGTTAAAGCAGATTACATTCTGCTCGCACTAAGCCTGCCAAAATCTTTGTCTACACGAAATGGTAATTCTGTCTGGCATGGTTTTGTAATAGTGTAGTGACAAACTGAAGAGTTCGGAGGAGGTAGTAATTTTTTTTAAGGGGCAAAAAACTAGAATTCTCACGTAAATACTCTACAGGATTTCCCATTTGCTTTTTGTAACTTTAGCATCTTTGCAAATTTCCGGCTCCACTTGCGTAGGTAGAGTGTGCAGGTTATTGCTTGACTTGTTCGGAAAAAATTATATGACCCTTGGAATTTAAAAGACATCATAAGTAGATAATAATCTTAAATTTGAGATAAGGGGGAAACATCAATGCAAAACCTGCAGAGAAACAATGTGTTTAGGAAACATCACAAACATTAAATTACTATCAAGAACCTGGTAAGAGATATAGCGGAACTCTAACAAAGGGATTTTTCTATGTAAAGATTTAGAAAACCAAGCAAGCCTGAAACCATTTTTAGGTCTCGCCTAGCAGACCTAAAGTGAGGGAGGATATTTCAGAAGGGGACTTGAAGCCCCGCCCATCATTTTCATTGTGTCGCGTCAGCGTTTATGCTAAACGCTGGCTTCCCTTTTGGCCGCTGCCCTTTCGCCCTTTAGTCCGGCCCATCCGGACTGGCTCGTCTGCTTCACGGCTGTCGTGAAGCACTTTCTTATGTTTAGGGAGGGCCATCTGTTTCTAATTAGCATGGCCTTAGCACGGCCATGCTAATTAGAAACAGATGGCCCTCCCTAAAGATAAGGTCCGTTGTCCATGCATTTTCGCACCCCCTTCCCCCCGCACTCCGTTGTACGTGGATTTTTGCACCCCCCTCCCCCCACGCCCGCACTCCGCTGCCGGAGCTCATTCAAAAAGGAGCTTGGCATCGTGGTGTTAACTGACCTGTCTTCTTGCCCAACAGCTTATATTTCAAAGAATTAAAAATAATGTTGTTCGCTTTTGGAAAAATAGATCTGCTGCTTCACTATTGAACTACTATCTCAAAACAGTTTTCGTAGTGAAGCCTTTGAATGTCAACCAGCTCCGTGAGAAAAAAAACACCAGAAACAAAGTTTGCGATTTTAATGTGCAGAACGTTGAACACAAGACGGGATTTATTCGGCTGGGTGGCTCCCTCTAGTGTCGTACATAAAAAATAATACGATGCGCATCTCAAACCAAATTATGCCTTTGAGTTGAAACAATAGATGTTACCGTGTGCGCGTCATCGGGAATCTTTTTAACCTGCTGAGAAGTTATAGGTGGAGTCTGGCTGCAGAGTTTTCAACACGCAAAAATCTGCAGCAAGCACTAAACCTACTCCGATATCTCAGCAGAGGCCAATCCTAAAAATATCTTTTTCAATTTTATTGCATGTTCTCTGACACAAACAATTTATTGGGAGCCTGCCCATGCCAGTGGGGTGGGGCAGAGCACTGGGTGTGGGGAGATAGGCCCGCACTCGTATTTTACCGCAAGCGCCTTTTCAAAGGCGGACACTGGACGATAAACGCGGCGCGGTTACTCATTATTTCTTAACAAGGCTCTAGCCCCCGTAAAAAACAAACCACATCTGGCTCTCATCCCAGCGTGTCCATTCTTATTTTATGTAAATGTCTTTTTTATGTATTTCTTTCCATGTTCTGTCGACCAAATGCCGCTTCTCAACACTCCAGCCCAGCCTGCCTTCCCAACGCCGCAGAGGAACCTGCGCGATCTCCGCACCCACAAGAGGCAGGTGAGGGAGGGGCCACGAGAGAAGGGGGGGATTATATGGGGGGGTGGGGGGCTGTTTCGTGTCGTTCTCAGTTACCGCCAAAGTACTGGATAAACAACAGTACAGGACGCTGGCTCTCGTTCGGGGGCCTGCTACTCATTTCTGCGAGCGTAAGTGCTCCTAGGTTCATGCGCGAGCCCGGTTTACTCGACTCTGATGGAAATATGTAGATTACTGTGGCTCACACATCATCCCCTGTTCTTTCTCTCTTCCCTAGGGGTGTTACAGTGGGGGAATGGAGGCAAGTACAGGACACGGGCGGGTCCAACTCTCAATGGTGATAGGTAACTTTCTAGGTTTAATGTGCTCGAGGCATCCTTAGTGACCACACCATGTTCAGTGCAGGCACTTGTCGACTGGATTTCTATTGAGGTGACCGGCTGCTATGCTGGTACCAGAGAGTTATCGCATTTGTCTGTGTGATTTAGTGACTAGAAATTGACAGTGGTAGAATTTCTCGATAGGTATTACTTGTATACCACACTTATGTTTCTTATCAGACCTAATGTACGTTGGTGGACAGCGCACCATTTTTAAGCAGGTATACGAATGGACAGTACCTGCGTTTCCTAACAGGTGTGCTATAGTTAAGATTGGACAGCGTCAGCACTTCTCAGTAGGAGTGGTATTTAATTATAAGAGATGGTACCACCAGTGCTCAGATGCTAGGCGTACTAGCAATACACAGTGTAAGCACAGCTCACTAGACTGTATACAAGTAATGAGCAGTGTCAGCACGTCTCACAAAATCTGCTTTACTAGTAATGAATACTGATAGCAATTTTCCCCAGGGTCGCTATGGTATTGATATGTACTACCAAAAAAGCTAATATACTTTTTTACTGCGATAGCACCAGCTCTTCTTTCAGATTGTTGCACGTTGTATGTGGTAGTCCTGCATTACTTAGCATGAGTTCTCAAATTTTAAAGTGGCAGTACTTGCACTTATCAATCAGGGCTGCCGTTCTTGTCTAGGACTTAGTGCCAGCACTTCTGTGCTGTACTTTTTGGGTAACAGTATCCAAACTTCTCAGCGGTTCTGCAGTTCTGTTCCTGGCCATCTCAATTGTCTTCAGCTGGGTTTCTAGTACGTTAGTGGCTAGTACTAGTTCTGTACAGGACCGACGTTCTTTTAAGGGAACAGTAAGTACTACCGATTCTGTGCAAGGCAAAGCTACTTCATGAATAATTGTTCCTGGTCCAAGTGTTAGGCACTTTCAGTGACCAAACATATTGCAAATCCCAAGTCAGACTTTTGCATCACGGGATCTGCGTTGCAGCAATTACAGTTTTTATTAAAATTGGATATGTAACCAAGTCTCCCCAACACACTCACTTTATTGATATGTGCTTAAAATTCTCCATGCCTTATTTCCCCATCTCACATGTCTCGTCATTTCTTCTTCTCTCTCTGCCCCCCCAACACACTTTTTTTTAAAACTTTAATAAGCGCGGCTTACAATGTCAATAGCTCAAAATAATGTCATTGCGAGACCTATTGCATTGTAAATGCTTGTTAGAAAAGTCACTCATACTGACAGCATAGTTATCACTGCTGGAATATTGTACCAAGCACTGTTCCTGGTCAGAGACTGATGCTGGACTCAGCCCAGTCACTTGGGTACTAAATCCCCCCAAAAATTGCGGCTGCAAAACGTTGGATTACAGAATAATTTTTCAACAACCTTATTTACAGAAGCTGAATTTTAGGATTTTTCACACCGTAATCCTACGAATGACCTGAAAAAATCCGCCATATGGGTGGATTTTCCTCTGTTGCTTTGCATTGGAGTGGAAATAAGAGTGTTTTCACAATAAGGCAACTTGTCTGTCATTTTGGAATGGGGTAAATAACGGCAAAGCCAAAATGTTTTCCATTATCTGCGATCATTTCTAATTTATGTATTTACTGATATAAAAAGAATGCTGACATAGTTTGCAAATTGGGTTTGTGAAAGAATCAATCCCCTTCGTATTTTCAGAATGTATAGAAGAAGCCTTTAATCTATATCGGAGATTATTTTGCATAAGAAGAAAAAGCAGAAACGAGTGAATTTTGCAAAAGATGCAGAGTTCTGCCAGACTTTCGCTTGTTATTGCCTTACGGTTACTCTTGTTATGCATAATGAGTAAACTTGCCAGAAAGGTTTATCTGTAATTTTGTAGCTCCAAAAATATGGAATTGTAGGTACATCGTATGTTCAAAGCTAGAATTCATACATTTCTGCATTTTTGTGAATCTAGTGGCAAGGGAAGCAGAGGTTTGCATTGACAGATAAGCATTGTGGATATTAGGCGTTCTGCAAATGCAATGTATTAGTAAAAATGTGCACTACTCCATACATTTATGTAGATCTTCCCTCCATATTTTTTCCTTTCATAGGAAACAGCACTTTTGTTGCTCATAGTAATGAATGGGGTTTGAGCTGGACACCATTGGTATCAGTATTTCCTGGATGCAGGAATATCACAATGTCCCGCACTGGGATCCCGACAGTGCGCTTAGAAATTGAGGGACGTACTGCAGGAATCAGTAACCACAACCAATTGCCAGGCTAATTCCTTATTTTGCAGCTGCTTCTCAATTGAACATTTCACCAGATTTAAACCGGTGAGATACCAGAGTAGAAGACATTGGAAATTCAGTACTTGCGCATTACTTGTCATTCCCTATTCGACTGCTATATTTGTTACCAGCAGAAATAGATATCACCTAGCCCCCAGAACGAGGGCCTTTGAATTTTGAAAAATTTTAAAAGAGCAATTTGGCAGGTATTAAAGAGATGTAGTGAATTAGTGAGGCCATATACAAACATGAATATGGTTCTTTATCACTATATATTCTGAGAACAAAATGGTAACTATCCTTCAGTGTTAACCAGAAGTCCAGATCTCACACCGAAAGGATCAATGGATAACTGTGCCAATGATTCCCCCATGCTTGCAGGCCATAAAGTTCTGGCCTTTTCTTTGCTTATGATACATTTCTGCTAGCTAAAATCAGGGCTGGTTTACAAACACTTATTGACAGATTTGAATCTGTTTTGTACGTTATATGGTCTTAAAATTAATGCATCCAAAACCAAGCATATAACTTATTTCAGGGGGTCGAGGGGTACCGTAAGCTTGGGAAGGGACGTTTTGGAAAGAGTCAAGGAATTAACTATTTAGGGGTTCATCTGCCTGATTCCGGATCATGGGCCCCACAGATTTCTGAAAGCTCACTTTTGTTAACTCATAGAGCTGGGGCTATTCTTAGATTTGCTAAAAAGGCACCCTGGTATCGGATTCTTCCAGCAGTGGAGATAGAGAAGGCCCATCCAAGGGGTGCTGTATTATATGGCACAGAACTATGGGTCCACTGCCACGCAGGTCAACTGGGAACTAGTGAGAACAACTTCATAAGAGCTCTAACAGTAATGGAGAGAGGCACCCCCTTAGTTCCCTTTACATTGGACCTTGAACTTAAGCCTATATCTGCGTTTGCCACCCTAACGCCGGTACTTTATTGGGTTCGCTTATGGGCCATTAAGGAATTGGGACCCTTTAGAGAGGGCTTTGTTGATATTCTCAGTATAAACAGCTCCAAGAAGATCAAGTGGTTGGCCTATGTCAAAAAATAATTGTATGACCTGGGCCTAGGTAATTTTTGGAAAGAGCCCTCCTCTGTCACGCCTACTGTGGTTACTGTTGTCAAATCAAAATACTGGTAGAGAGTTGCTGCTCAGAATGAATTGCCTAGTTCCATCAGCAGCTGCACAAGGCTTTTTCTATTGCATAAGACTGTGCCTAAGGCAGAGAAATTCCTAAATTGTATCCGACTGGTGTGTACACACTCACATTTTTTGCAGTTTAGGTACAGAACTTTGCCGATTGTTGTGTTTACATCAACATGGGATCCTGGACAGTCAGGCTCTACCTTGTGTCTGTCATGCATGTTTTTCTATAAGACCGAGGAACAATTGCTATTCTTTTGCCCAAAATATTCTAGAGCTAGGTGGATTGTGCCCTTGTGTCATCTTCTGGGAATGACAAATCACACAAATGCTTTCAGAATTTGTAAAAGTGATTCTACTAGTGTGAAAGTGCCTTCCCAAATGCTACATTATGTTATGATAAATTGATTTATGTATCACACTAATCACCCGAGAGGGTATCCAGGCACTTGGGCAGCTGTGTAGGCGTGAGGTCCCGGAGGTGCTTATGTGATGAGCCAGGTCTTCAGCTTCTTGCGGAACTCAAGATGTGAGGAGGTGGCTATGATGTATTGAGGCTTGTGGATGTGGGTGGAACCAATAAAGGAAGTGGGTGGAGCCTCTGGAGGAAGTGGGAAAGTGGGTGGGGCCTCCTAAACAATTTTGAGCACCTGCATCTAATATTTTACAAATTAAGCACTGCTGAGGGGTCATACTTTCTGAACCATGTAGGCATAAATTAGATTGTCTCTGATTGCGATTTCGTAAATCGGGCCTATTATGTCTTTTTGAGGATGTATCAAGTATATAAAAAATTCTAAGTATAAAAAAACACAATGATTGGCGAAACCAGTGTGTATTTCGTCCAAGTGCCTATTTCAAGCTAAGTCGTGTTCATTTAATTCCCCTTTTACGTGTTTGAGCGGGAAACTAAACCACCATATTGAGCTTAAAATGGGCACTTGTTTAAAATAAATATTGGGTCTATAAGCAAACAACACACTATTTCATCAGTGATACAAATATATTTAAAGTTTTTGACATTTTCACTGCTACATGCTTCTAATGCATGTGTCGCTCTCTAAAAAATGTGCTTGAAGGGACACTTGTCAATCCTTTTCATTCTAGAAAAGTAATTAGAGCAACCTTTGTCGACGAAGTAATTTCAGAAAATCAATACATCTTGGCATTGTGGGAAAGGAGATAAAGTAGGCCTTTGAACAAATCATGTTTATAGTATAAACAACCTCTGCTAATTGCTTGTTCTTCCCACATCGAAACGAGGAAATAAAATGACTGATTGCTTATGAACACTAATAAACCCACCCCATTAGAATTAATGAAAATAAACTTTGCAGGGTGTATGTTGATTTCGATCGGAAAATACTACACAAAAATTAGGAATGTACTTTCAGTACATGTGTATGGGTTGCAAAGTATCGGATACAATGTTAGCACAGGTCTGTACTGTGATTTCACAAGAGCGTTTATATATTTCCACATACAAAACGCTTTAGCTTGGCCATCCTTTTAAACTGAATGCATGAATTATTTTATTTTACAGTATGTTTATAGTGGGGTTCGTGAAACGATGGAGAATTAGAGCTCTATACAACCATTTGACTGACATGGTAAGGGATATCGAGATCGAATGGTGGTCCCATGAAGGGAGTTAAATTGTTTCACCACATGTTAAGAAAGAAGTCTGCGCTGGTATAAACAAGCATTTGCAATGCAATCGGTCTCGCCTTTGGGACCTTATATGTATTTAGCTATGCAGCACATTAGCCTGGGTGATGAAACAACTACTGTTCTTTAACATGGAGGGAAAGCACCAAACCGCGTGACACGCCAGGTATGGGAACACATGGAGAGAAATATTGCCTTTCATCGGGAAATGGTATAGTAACAGATAACTAAAAAGATGCTCATGGACTTGCAATCTGATGACTTCCAACCCCATTACACCCACTCATACCATTACACCCACTCATCCTTCAAAGTTCACAGTCATCACCTAATATTCAAGTGCTCGGAGAGGATATAGATTATGAAGTGTGACCTCAATGCAGTGGCTCTTAAAAACAGAGGGTGGATAAAGACTCCACTGACTTCCACGCACACCCCGCATCACCACATTACTGGTAGCAGGAAAGCTAAACTGCCCAAGTAAGGCTCAACAAACACGGTAGACAAAGTTTTCTTAAGCTAATGTTAGCGCGAACAGTCTCTGAAAAGTGACTGGCTGCTTGCTGTCGCTCCAACATTCCACTGAAATTGCAACCAGCAGGGTGTTCTCCGTCACAGCACCCGGAAGTATGCCCAGAGGTGGTTTGTTTTCTTTCTCGTCAATATCTAGACATGCAATCACAGGAACGCCATCAGAGTGTGTGGAGAGCTACTGTTAGACTTGGCATCTTTTGGCGTGTTTCCCCTGACTTTTTGCTTTCTGACCTCCCGGTTTTGACTCTGTTTTTGCTGGTGTGATGATTCTGCGCACTTTCCTCACTGCGGTCCAGTGGGAAAGTGCAAGTGCTCCTGTATAAAATGTGTTATGGATTGGTGTTTCCATGATTGGCCTATTTGGTTTATGTGTCAGTCCCTTGTAAAGTGCACTGCGAGTGCCAGGGCCTATAGACCAAATGCTGTTGGTGGGCTGCAGCACTGGATTGTGCCACCCACGCAAACAGCCCGTAAAGTGTAACTCGGGCCTGCCATCGCAGAGCCCGTGCGCAGCCTGGGGCTGCCATGTCGACGTGGCAAGTGCACACACTTGCAAGTCCCTAAACCTTCCCTTTGCTACATGTTAGTCACCCCTAAGGTAGGCCCAAGGTACCCCTGTGGGCAGGGTGCGTTGTACGCGAAAGGTAGGACATGCCCGGGTGTGTGCGGCATGTCCTGATAGTGAATTACAGCCTAGTTCGTTTTTCACTATTGCAAGGCTACCTGTTCCCCCTAGGCCAGAACGGGCGGTTTTGATTATTACAGTATATAATCCTAACTGACCCCGGGAACATGGTAGAAATTCGAGTTTAGTATGCCTGGACTCAGAATGATAAAATGCAGCTTTTAGTAAGGTTGGTTTTAACATTCTGTGTTTGAAAATACCACTTTTAGAAAGTGGGTATTTTCTTGCCTAACCATCCAAGCCTGCCTCTGCGAGGTTGTGTATTCCGTGTCTGGAATGTGAGTGACCGGGGCTGGGGGATGCCAGGAGACAGGGTGAGTCAGCGCAGGGCTGAATAGCCAGATCGACCTGTAGATGGGTGGGAGGGGTCGCACCTGGGCCCTGAATAGGACAGTGCCTTCCCTCCACAATGCTGGCTCCACCTCCTGTGGTGCGTCTGATGTCCCTGGCCTACTCACTGAAAGAAGGGACGGAGACTTGTCAACAAAGTGCTCCAGAACTGGTTTGGACTAGGCAAAGGCCTCTCTGCCTTCAGAGAACAAAGGAATTTGGGATATAAATATTGGGGCCCTGACCCCATGAATTTAGATCTCGCTGGAATCAAGGAACCTGCCAAGACGAAGAGCTGGAAGAGCTGCCAGGAGGAGTACTGCCCCTTTGCTGTGTTGTTGCTTTGTTGGGTTGGCCTGCAGCTGCTGCTTCTGCCTTGGGCAGTGAAAGGACTGGACTGAACTTTCTACAAACTTGTGCTGAGTATCTCCAAGGGCCAGGAACCGAGCTGGCCTCCTGTTAAGAAGTCTCAGGGACTACAAAGACTTCACAAGCCTCTGGGTACCGCTGCTGGAACGCTGTTTCAGTTGCCACAGAGGAAGGGAACTGCAACCGACTCCGTCAACCGAATCCATCCCTGGCCGGTGACCTGTTTGCACCGCAGACCACATCGCCCCGCTTCGCATCGCAACCCTGGTCTCACCGTGGGCGACGTCCGACGCCGCCAACATCGAGCCGCTGCTTGCACCGTGACCTGTGGGCACCGCAGTTCGCATCGCATCGCTTCACTGGGCCAGCCGGACCAGACCGACACTGTCGCTGCAACTGGCTCAAGAGTCGTGACCGCACCGCATTTGGGGCACCGCTCGCACGTCTGCGACGCACCGCCCCGACTCGCACCGCTGTCCGACGCCAGCTCCCGCACTCCGGCTAGGTCGCCTGCATCGCAACCTGTCAGCACCGCATCGAGCATCGTCTCGCCCTGCATCGCACGCCTTGGACTCACCGACTCCGTCTGCACGACGCTCATCGAGCCGCTGCCTGCACCGCATCGAGGGACACCGCACCTTGCATCGCTCCGTCTTGCACCGCAACCGCGACGAACGCCAACCGGCTCGTACACTCCGTACCAGCCACAACGAGAAAGGTACTGTAACCGAGTCTGTTCATGACTCTGCTGGCCCGTATCGACGCGGTCGGCTGGAACTGTTAGACTCTGTGGTTTTCAGCATCACGGTAGGCTCGGACGGAGCTACCGACTCGTACGAACTTTGCTTTTGTGCTATTCCTGCAAAGAAGAAGTTAACGTATCAAGTATTCATTCTTAAAGTATCGTATTGTGGATTTTTGTCGTAATTGGTCTTGTCTTGAGTATATAAAATATTGGTTATTTTTCTAAACTGGTGTGGTGTCCGTTTGTAGTGCTTACACTGTATTACTGTTGGTTATGTGCAAATGCTTTACACACTGCCTCTGAATTAAGCCTGACTGCTCGTGCCAAGCTACCACGAGGGTGAGCAGGGGTTACTTCACGAGTGTAACAACCCTTACCCTGACTAGGAAGAAGGGTCCCTACTTGGACAAAGGTGCAAGCCCTTGCCAACTAGAGATCCCATTTCTAACATTGGTTGTCAGCGGTGAGGATAGGACTTGTGTTTGCACTTGACTTACAGTGATTGGTGTGCACTACTACCATATCGCAGACCATTACGTACCACATACTGGTTCTTTTTCTTTTGGCCTATTTTTGATCTTGCCAGTTTTCAACTCACGACTTTTGTCATGCCTGAATCAATTGCATCATCCGTTGCATCTCTGGAAGTTATCTTTGAGGAGGACAGGTTGGAATCCTACGCCGTAAAGGAGTTACGAGCGATTTGTAAAAACTTGAAAGTCCAAATTAAAGGCCTCACAAGGAAGGAGGAGCTACAGAAGGCGCTGAGGGCCTGGGTAGCAGCCAGACATGCCAATGGGCAGCCTGGTGATCTCAGTGAGGAGGCAGAGGAGCCTATTTCCAGGGTGGATGTGCTTTTGGGTAGGGGGAACCCGCCAGGTCAGGCAGCAGCAGTCTGTCCCCAGAGGAGCTGGAGGACAGGCGGGAGGCAAGGCAGTTTGAGCTGCAGAAGCTCAGATTGGAGAGTGAGCGGGAGGAGAAGAGATTGGCCATAGAGGAGAGGAAGATGCTCTTAGAGCATGAGAGAGAACTAAAGGAGCTAGAACTTAGGAGTAAGTCAGGCTCAGATGGTGGCAGCAATTCGTCCAGAAAGGCAGACAGGATTGTGCACATTCCCAAGAACGTAGGCAAGGAGTTCAAGAAGGGGGATGACATACAAAGGTGGTTCCAGGGTTATGAGGCAGCCATACACATGAATGGGGTCCCTGAGGAGAATTGGGGAGCAGGATTGTGGCCACTTTTCCCGGAAGAAGCAAGGGATGCTCTGATAGCTTTGGGTAAGGGGTATCACCTCACCTATGCTGACATGAAGGATGCCCTTCTCACGAAGTATGGTCTTACTCCTGAAAAGTACAGGGATCAGTTCAGGTCCAGTAAGAAGTCTGATGTCAACACTTGGTTGGAATGTGTGGATGTGTTCTGCAGGTCTCTGGATGGTTGGGTGAAGGGCAGTAGTGTAACAGATTTTCAGGGGCTCTACAACTTGATTGCATGGGAGCACTTGTCTAGTCTATGTTTTGCAGATCTGCGCCAGCACCTAGTTGATAGTAAGCTAACTGACCCCAGGAAGCTTGCTATGGAAGCGGACCGCTGGGTGAGTACCAGGGTCCACAAGAAAGCGTTTGGGGGAGACTCAGCCAAAGGTGGGCAGGGTCCCCAGCAGAAAGGTGGGGGGACAAGGGTAAAGCACAGGAGTTCTCTAAAGGGCCCCAAACTAGTACCCAGGGTAAAGGTTCCCAGCCCCCGGTGATAAGAAGAAAGGGGTCTCTACAGGGAAGCCTGTTGAGACCGGCCCCCGCAAGTGTTATGCATGTGACCAGGTAGGTCACTTTAAGGGGGACCCCAAGTGCCCGAAGGGGACACAGCCACCCACCGGTGGACAGTCCAAAGTGTTGGCTAGTGTAGCGCTTGGGGAGGAGGGGTGCCCACAGGAGGGTGGGGATCCCGCAGAAATGACCCTTGTCTCACTCGGGGACAGTGAGATGGTCCCAGGAAACCAGGTGCCCCCTAACACAAAGAAATATAGCACCTGGGTGACCATTAACGGGAACAGGGTAGAGGCTCTCAGAGATACTGGAGCCAGTGTGACCTCAGTCCGGTGTCACCTGGTGTCTGAGAAGCAAGTAGTCCCAGGAGCATTCCACCAAGTAGTTGCGGTCGACAACTCTGAGCGCCAGTGTATGGTGGCGCAGGTTCCCTTTGAATGGGGGGGTCTCAGGTCCCTTGAGGGTGGTTGTGAGCCCTACCATGCCTGTCGATTGTCTGCTAGGAAACGACCTGGAGCAGTCCTCATGGAAGGAGGTTGAGCTCAGGTCTCACTTGGAGATGCTTGGGTTGCCAGAGTGGGCATGCGTGTCTACTCGGTCAATGGCAGCCAGAAAGGGTGATCAAGAGGACTTGGAGCCTGAAACAGTGGCCCAAGTCCCTGCCAAGAGAAAGGGCAGGGGCGCGGGAAACCGGCCCCCGAAGTTCCCACGGACCGGGAGGAGGCGGACCTCGAGGGGGACGCCCCGGTGCCTACAGGGGAGCAGGTAGCCGAACTGGGAGACATCTCTGAGCTGACCCATTGGCAGCAAGAAGGGGGTCCCACCAGGGAGGAGTTCTGCAGGGAGCAGAACGAGTGCCCTACTCTGGAGGGTCTGCGGCGGCAGGCTGCAGACCAGGCAGCTGGTAATCAGTCCGGGTCACATCTGATCTACTGGGAGAGTGGTCTCCTATACAATGAGCCTAAGGTTGCTGAGCCTGGGTCAGCCCGTGTGCTGGTGGTACCCCAGCGCTTCAGGACCTTCCTACTGGGTCTGGCTCATGACGTGCCTTTGGCAGGACATTTGGGGCAGGACAAGACCTTTGACAGGCTTGTCACCCACTTCTTTGGCCCCAAATGCGAAGGCAGTCAGATGCACACTGTAGGTCTTGCCAAACTTGCCAGGCAAGTGGTAAGAGTGGGAGGAAGGTCAAAGCTCCTCTCCAACCTTTTCCGGTTGTTGGAACACCCTTTGAAAGGGTAGGGATGGATATTGTGGGGCCGCTGGATCCCAAGACAGCCATGGGCAACAGGTACATCCTGGTCTTGGTGGACCATGCCACCCGGTACCCGGAGGCAATCCCTCTCAGGACAACGACGGCGCCAGTGGTGGGCCGGGCGTTAATGGGGATCTTTTCCCGTGTGGGATTCCCCAGAGAGGTGGTTTCCGATAGGGGGACCAATTTCATATCGAAGTATATGACATCCCTGTGGAAGGAGTGTGGTGTAACCTACAAGTTCACCACTCCTTACCACCCACAAGGAAACGGTCTGGTGGAGAGATTCAACCAGACCTTGAAAGGCATGATCAAGGGTCTAACAGAACCCATGAGGCGTAAGTGGGACGTCCTCTTGCCATGCCTACTCTTTGCATACAGGGAGGTGCCTCAGAAGTCTCTTGGGTACAGCCCCTTTGAGCTCCTGTATGGCCACCCTGTCAGAGGACCTCTGAGTTTGGTGAAGGAAGGCTGGGAGGCGACTCCCAGGAAAACTCCCCAGGATGTATTTAGCTACATGCTGGCCTTTAGAAACCAAACTGCCCGCTTCAGGAAACTCGCTCAGGCGAACCTAGAAGCAAGCCAGGAAGAAATGAAGAGATGGTATGACCAGAACGCCACTCTGGTCGAATTTCAACCTGGGCAGAAAGTGTGGGTAATGGCCCCAGTGGCACCTTGTGCCTTGCAGGACAAGTGGACTGGGCCATATGAGGTAAAGGAGCGCAAAAGTGACGTCACCTACCTGGTGGATTTGCAGGCTCCAAGGAACCCGTTGAGGGTCCTTCACGTGAACCGCCTCAAGCCCCACTTCGAGAGGTCCGAAGTGAGTATGCTCTTGGCGACAGATGATGGGGTGGAAGAGGAGAGCGAGCCTCTCCCTGACCTCCTGTCTACCAAGGAGCATGATGGGTCAGTAGAGGGTGTGATCCTCTCCCCTACTCTGACTCAGGAGCAGCAGGGGGACTGTCGCCAGTTGTTGGGACAGTTCGCCCCACTGTTCTCTCTGACTCCCGGTGTTACTCACTGGTGTACCCATGACGTGGACACCGGTGACAGCCATCCTGAGAAGCACAAGATTTACAGGTTGACTGACCGGGTCAGAGCCAGCATCAAGGAGGAGGTCTCTAAGATGTTGGCGTTAGGGGTGATTGAGCCCTCCCACAGTCCTTGGGCCAGCCCAGTGGTCTTGGTCCCAAAGGCTGCGGCGCCCGGTGCCACTCCAGAACTCCGGTTTTGTGTGGACTACCGTGGGCTCAATGCCGTCACCAGGACTGACGCGCACCCCATCCCCAGAGCTGATGAGCTCATTGATCGGTTGGGAGCTGCCCGGTTCCTCAGCACGTTTGATTTAACGTCTGGGTACTGGCAGATTGCCTTAACCGATGGGGCCAAGGAGAGATCAGCATTCTCAACCCCAGAAGGTCATTACCAATTCCGGGTGATGCCCTTTGGGTTGAAGAATGCCCCTGCCACCTTTCAGAGGTTGGTCAATCAGGTGTTGGCTGGGCTGGAGGATTTCAGTGCCGCCTACCTGGATGACATTGCTGTGTTCAGTTCCCGCTGGGAAGAACATTTACAGCACCTTGAGAAAGTGTTGAGGGCTCTGCAAGGTGCAGGCCTCACGATCAAGGCCAGTAAGTGCCAGATCGGGCAGGGTTCTGTGGTGTACTTGGGACACCAGGTAGGAAGCGGCCAGGTGGCGCCCCTACAACCCAAGATTGACACCATTCTGGCTTGGGAGCCCCCAAGACCCAGACAGAGGTGAGAGCCTTCTTAGGTCTCACCGGCTACTACCGGAGATTTGTTAAGGGCTATGGCACCATCGTTGCCCCCTTAACAGAGCTGACCTCTAAGAGGCAGCCCAGGAAAGTGATCTGGACTGAGTCCTGCCAGAAAGCTTTTGATGCCCTGAAGGCAGCCATGTGCACGGCGCCCGTGCTCAAGGCACCTGACTTCTCCAAGGAATTCGTCGTGCAGACTGACGCTTCAGAGCATGGTGTGGGAGCGGTGCTCTCACAACTGAACGAAGAGGGCCTGGATCAGCCTGTAGTCTTCCTTAGCAGGAGACTACTTCCCAGGGAGAAGAGGTGGAGTGCCATAGAAAGGGAAGCTTTTGCTGTGGTCTGGGCGCTGAAGAAGTTGAGACCATACCTGTTTGGGACTCACTTCCGGGTTCAGACAGACCACAGGCCCCTCAGATGGTTGATGCAAATGAGGGGCGAGAATCCAAAACTGCTGAGGTGGTCCATCTCCCTACAGGGAATGGACTTTACGGTGGAACACCGTCCTGGTACAGAACACGCCAACGCAGATGGTCTGTCCAGGTTCTTCCGCCTTAGTGAAGAGAACTCCAATGGGGTTGGGTAGTTCTCCCTACTTTCAGCTGGAGGGGACATGTGTTAGACTTGGCATCTTTTGGCGTGTTTCCCCTGACTTTTTGCTTTCTGACCTCCCGGTTTTGACTCTGTTTTTGCTGGTGTGATGATTCTGCGCACTTTCCTCACTGCGGTCCAGTGGGAAAGTGCAAGTGCTCCTGTATAAAATGTGTTATGGATTGGTGTTTCCATGATTGGCCTATTTGGTTTATGTGTCAGTCCCTTGTAAAGTGCACTGCGAGTGCCAGGGCCTATAGACCAAATGCTGTTGGTGGGCTGCAGCACTGGATTGTGCCACCCACGCAAACAGCCCGTAAAGTGTAACTCGGGCCTGCCATCGCAGAGCCCGTGCGCAGCCTGGGGCTGCCATGTCGACTTGGCAAGTGCACACACTTGCAAGTCCCTAAACCTTCCCTTTGCTACATGTTAGTCACCCCTAAGGTAGGCCCAAGGTACCCCTGTGGGCAGGGTGCGTTGTACGCGAAAGGTAGGACATGCCCGGGTGTGTGCGGCATGTCCTGATAGTGAATTACAGCCTAGTTCGTTTTTCACTATTGCAAGGCTACCTGTTCCCCCTAGGCCAGAACGGGCGGTTTTGATTATTACAGTATATAATCCTAACTGACCCCGGGATCATGGTAGAAATTCGAGTTTAGTATGCCTGGACTCAGAATGATAAAATGCAGCTTTTAGTAAGGTTGGTTTTAACATTCTGTGTTTGAAAATACCACTTTTAGAAAGTGGGTATTTTCTTGCCTAACCATCCAAGCCTGCCTCTGCGAGGTTGTGTATTCCGTGTCTGGAATGTGAGTGACCGGGGCTGGGGGATGCCAGGAGACAGGGTGAGTCAGCGCAGGGCTGAATAGCTAGATCGACCTGTAGATGGGTGGGAGGGGTCGCACCTGGGCCCTGAATAGGACAGTGCCTTCCCTCCACAATGCTGGCTCCACCTCCTGTGGTGCGTCTGATGTCCCTGGCCTACTCACTGAAAGAAGGGACGGAGACTTGTCAACAAAGTGCTCCAGAACTGGTTTGGACTAGGCAAAGGCCTCTCTGCCTTCAGAGAACAAAGGAATTTGGGATATAAATATTGGGGCCCTGACCCCATGAATTTAGATCTCGCTGGAATCAAGGAACCTGCCAAGACGAAGAGCTGGAAGAGCTGCCAGGAGGAGTACTGCCCCTTTGCTGTGTTGTTGCTTTGTTGGGTTGGCCTGCAGCTGCTGCTTCTGCCTTGGGCAGTGAAAGGACTGGACTGAACTTTCTACAAACTTGTGCTGAGTATCTCCAAGGGCCAGGAACCGAGCTGGCCTCCTGTTAAGAAGTCTCAGGGACTACAAAGACTTCACAAGCCTCTGGGTACCGCTGCTGGAACGCTGTTTCAGTTGCCACAGAGGAAGGGAACTGCAACCGACTCCGTCAACCGAATCCATCCCTGGCCGGTGACCTGTTTGCACCGCAGACCGCATCGCCCCGCTTCGCATCGCAACCCTGGTCTCACCGTGGGCGACGTCCGACGCCGCCAACATCGAGCCGCTGCTTGCACCGTGACCTGTGGGCACCGCAGTTCGCATCGCATCGCTTCACTGGGCCAGCTGGACCAGACCGACACTGTCACTGCAACTGGCTCAAGAGTCGTGACCGCACCGCATTTGGGGCACCGCTCGCACGTCTGCGACGCACCGCCCCGACTCGCACCGCTGTCCGACGCCAGCTCCCGCACTCCGGCAAGGTCGCCTGCATCGCAACCTGTCAGCACCGCATCGAGCATCGTCTCGCCCTGCATCGCACGCCTTGGACTCACCGACTCCGTCTGCACGACGCTCATCGAGCCGCTGCCTGCACCGCATCGAGGGACACCGCACCTTGCATCGCTCCGTCTTGCACCGCAACCGCGACGAACGCCAACCGGCTCGTACACTCCATACCAGCCACAACAAGAAAGGTACTGTAACCGAGTCTGTTCATGACTCTGCTGGCCCGTATCGACGCGGTCGGCTGGAACTGTTAGACTCTGTGGTTTTCAGCATCACGGTAGGCTCGGATGGAGCTACCGACTCGTACGAACTTTGCTTTTGTGCTATTCCTGCAAAGAAGAAGTTAACGTATCAAGTATTCATTCTTAAAGTATCGTATTGTGGATTTTTTGTCGTAATTGGTCTTGTCTTGAGTATATAAAATATTGGTTATTTTTCTAAACTGGTGTGGTGTCCGTTTGTAGTGCTTACACTGTATTACTGTTGGTTATGTGCAAATGCTTTACACACTGCCTCTGAATTAAGCCTGACTGCTCGTGCCAAGCTACCACGAGGGTGAGCAGGGGTTACTTCACGAGTGTAACAACCCTTACCCTGACTAGGAAGAAGGGTCCCTACTTGGACAAAGGTGCAAGCCCTTGCCAACTAGAGATCCCATTTCTAACAGCTACACAATATTTATACATTTTAAACTCATCTACACAATGTATTTTTTTCGGATACAGATGTCAGAACGTGCGAGTTAGTTTAAAACCGTAGATAATGTAGTGGGAGAGAACGCTCATAAAACCAGAGCCTATAAGCTAAAATGTTATGGTGCAACAAACATTTTGAAATGTTAAAAGTGGAGTTACCCTTGTTAAGAAATGAAGCTGTGAGCAGCAGTGACTACTTAAATCACAGATCTTTGCACATGGTGCAGTCCAAGTTCTAAAAATTAAGAGGTATAAGAAAAATATAACATGGGATGCGGAAACATACTGCTGTATAGGTGTCTATGCAGAGCGCTCCGTAATTAAATACATAGAAGATTAGGTTGCATAGACTGGTGAGCAAAGCCACTCCTGTTAAAGTCGGGCGGTGGTGGTGCTATAGTTGTCATTCAGTTTATGTGCCTTCATCCTGGATTGTATCTGCTAATTAGTTGATCCCTTATTTGTTTTCAGAACTTGCATCATCATGCCTGTAAAAATGTCTCACAACACCTCATGCATTCATCTACTTTGCAGAGGTTGCCTACAGCACCCGGTTTAATCACCGATATGCAAGTATGTTTGCAGCTAGGGTACACACAACTTATGATCCACCTCTTTGCAGAAGGGGTGTTCCACTCGGGCCGGTCTTAGCTTTTGCTGTTAAAATGTTCAAGCAAATGCATCACACTTCCCTCTTCTAGTCAGGAATAACCAGGCAAACACACACAACATGCCCCTTCTCTTCTTCTCGGTCCAGACAAATATCCGGGACAACCCAGTCACGGGGCTGGCTCCAGCCCCATACGCTTTCCTTTGGGATTCTTGTAGTGATGGCTCGAGCACAGTCGGATTACAAACCACGTGATCCAGATACCAGCCCATATGCCCCCTAAGAGTATCCATGCTGCTTGTGTACACACACAAACCCTCTTCTGTCCCCGTGTACCCATGTGTCATTGGCACGGTAAGCTTAGACATCCACAGGCCTTGGCTACCTCCATAAACCATAATGGTCAAGCTCAACTTGTGTATTTTTTTTGTTTTGTTTTTTGTTTTTTGCTACGTGTACCTTTAATTCAGCACTACGAGCACTTGGCTTTTCTCATTCAGTTTACAGACTTCAACTACCTTCTTAAAATGCGCTCCCAAACTCGCCCGACTGCTCTATTCGCATTCTTGCTGCTATGCTCGTGCTCGAATTTATCTTGAAACCTGTATGGCCTTTTATTATTCAGCAGATGCGGCTATTAACATCTGCAGAGTGCAACTCGAGCGTCCGGCACGCTGCATTTAACAGCTATAATTTAATCTGTGTGGAAATATCTTACGTGTTTGATGACGTGCGCTGTTTAATAACTGTAAAAAAATGCAAGCTACACGCATATTCTGAATCTTTTTTCCAGCAGAACCGCACGTCTTATCGCAAAGTGAAAAATACATTGGAAAAGAAATAAAAAATGTTTTTAAAAAAATCGGCGGATCTGCCTGTCTGGATTATTGCAAAAAAGCAGAATACAACAATATGAGCAGCTCTGGTGAGATGTGACAGTGGTGGCACAATTTAGACGAGAGAGAGCGTTTGGGTGATAGAGTGTGTGTGAGCGAGTGTGTGAAGTGTGTGTGTGTGTGAGCGAGAGCATGTGTGTGAACGAAAGTGTGCGTGATTGAGTGTGTGTGAGAGAGCGCCAGCGGGCGGCAGAGATTTGTGCTCGTGCTAATGCCCTTAATATCAGCCGCGGGCAGGTATAAATGAATGTACAAAATGGGCACTTAAAACCTCCATCGGAAACTAATTGTTCCCCGTTGCTGACTGACAGCGCCACTCACAAAAGTCACAACACTGCGAAAAAATATTTCAACAATATGAATTTCCAGATCGGGTTTGGAGTCCCCCGTGGCCCCGCAGAGGCGCATCTCTTTCAGGCTCGACGAAAACTCACTGCTACAGAGTTATAGCGCACAGAGCGTCGAAAGTTACAAAACAAGAGGCAGACTCTTGGCGCGCATGCGAGAGTCTGGACAGGTCAGGCAAAAGGAAGTGCGAATGCAGGCAGCCCACCAAATGAAAAAAAGCATTTACAAATGCAATAGGACTCATATTTACGCGAGTCCTATTGCATTGTAAACAAAAATGCGGGCGCCGAAGAAGGCAGGAACAGGAGTGGGTGGGGGGGTGGGGGTGGCCAGAGAAGTCACGGACTGCGGGAGGGAACAGGGGGAGGCAGGGGAACAAAAGAGTTGCTGAAGTAAAGGGGCTGATAGCCATGGAAGGATAAAAATGACGTCATGGCATTAAGGAGGCAGGACTAATACGCCGGCAACCAATCAGAATGCAGCATTTCAGATTTGAGCCAATCAAAAGCATGGGCAGAAAGTGGGCGGAGCTTCCCCCACAATACTGTATACAGTATCTCTCGACGAGACAGCGCATGCGCTGCCTAGCCGAGACCTAAAAAAAAGAAATATGGCACTGTAGATAAGATCGGTATCATTGTTACGAGCTGCACGTGGTCTTTTCTTAGATGTAATCATGGAGTGAGGTCCAATTAGCAAGAAAACGGGAAGTTTCCAACAGAGAATCAAACTTGTTTCTTAAGCTAATAAGGCCTTTGTTGTTGCTAGTAAAGCACATTTGTTGTTTTATCTCCTCAAAACTGGAAAGCATGCTTTATTTTAAACAGACAAACTGCAAAATAGGAGTCCCCACCTTATTAGAAAGAAAGCATATTATAAAGGTAAAACCATAATTTAAAAAATGTAATACGCTCAAATGCTCAGGGCTTCTTTTTAATTAATTATAATTAACCCACAATAATTAACCGCTGAGTTTTTTGTTAGTATTTGGAAAGAAAAAAAAAACATGCTTTATTATAAACACCCACACTGTGCACAGTAATAAACCCACTAAGTGTTTCGGCGATATTATAAGAAGAAAGGCACACAAACAACGACATAAAACAGAAAAGCATGCTTTATTATAAACACGCAAAGTGCCCACAGTAATGAAGATGCACAGTGTTTCATTTGTCCCAGGAGAAGGAGCCGTATGCAGCGCTGGCACAAGATTAACATGAATGCAAATTATGCACCAGCCAAATATATCAGTTATAAGTAGGATTGCCTATAATGTGTACGCAAGTATAATTCCTATAAAATTTACAAAGAAGCAATATTATGTAAACCCGGTTAGTGTTTAAATATGAACAAATGCACAGGGAAAAGTGCCAGGAAATAATACATCTATGTTGGTATAAACGGGTTATATTCTTTAACCACATGTTTAGAAAGAAGTGTGCACTGGTTTAAAAAAAGAGAAAAGTCACACTGTAGTTAACATCGGTATCACTGTTACCAGTTGCATGTGTTTTCCTTTTACATATAACGATAGAGTGATATCCAATTAACAATAAGACGCAAAGTTTACCACAGACAATCAAACATGTTTCTTAGCCTAACAAGGGTTTGTTCTTGCAAAAAAATCGCATTTGTTGTTTTTTCCCCTTTGTCTGAAGAGGGAGGAGGGGCCATCACACACTATACAGTGTGATGGCCAAACAAAATGCTCTCTAAGTTAAATCGCCAGATGCAGAGCTAAGCTGCACTAAACACAGGCTCAGCAGACACACTGGCTATCGGACAAGCCAGATACTTAATTGCCAGACTGCTGAGCTCTGGCCATTGGCACATTTTCCCATACCAATAGACCAATGGGTTTTGATCTAGGCAGACCTCTTTTGGGTTATCCAGATAGTCTTGGACCATCCTCTGAATGGTCATTGGAGCTGCCACTTGCTTGACCTCTGCTGCCTTTGCACTTGACTTAAGCACTGCCATTTGAAACCAAGCCATTGCAGATGTTGGGGCCAATTCTTTTGTTGCTGGCGTTGGCTGCTGTGAGACAGCAGCATTGCCCTCTCTGGAGGTTGAAGGCTGCACGCCAGAACTTCTGCCTGGGACTCTAACTTTCAGCCGTTCTTCTTCCAGGTCATTCGCTTGCTCAACAATCCACGTCTTGTATTGTGAAATATCCTCTTCTGAAAAAGGAATGAAAGTGGCCAGTATTTTTTTGTACCGTGGATCAAGTATTGAAGCACAGATGTACTCCTTGGAGGACACAATCTCTCTTTGCAGCCTTTTATTAACAGACAAGTAAAGGATTAAGCTCTGAACCAACTCATACGCTTTTTCGTTCACACCGGCAAACCTTTGCAACACCATTTTTAACTGGTCCTGTAGCAGATGCAACAACGGGATTGCTTGGCCCATTGCACTGTCCTCTTCTCTGACTTCCCGTGTGAAAACTTCAAAAGGAAGTAGCATTTGTGTAAGACATTTGACTAGCTCCCATTTTTCTATCTCCATGGTCATGCTTTTCCCAGTTGCATCCCCTCCTCTTTGAACGACATAATCAGTGATTGGTCTGTACTGATCAAACAGACATTGCAGCATGTAGTAGGTCGAGTTCCAACGTATTGGCACATCCTGTCTGAGGGCTTTAACTGGTACTCTATTAGCACGTTGAATGATCCTCAACTGCTTCCGGGCTTTAAAAAAATGACTGAGTGCAGATTCTTCTGCAGGTCGCTAGTGTGATGTTGACTATGTCTTATTTTTTTAGAAAGTCTTGCACAATCAGGTTGATGCAATGCGCCAAACATGGGACCCTGAAATATCCACCATCTGCCATGGCCTTGACTATATTACTGCCATCGTCCGTGGTAACAAATCCAGTTCTGAGACCTCTGGGTTGCAGTCATTCAAACACCTTGCTATTAAAGTCTTCCAAGATGTTTGCAGTTGTACGAGATTTCTCCATGGTGAAAATCGTTACTGCTGCATGCCGGCGAATGCCCTTAAAACTTTCTTCAGCACTGAGACCTGCAGATAGCTGTTGCCTAAGCCCCACAAAAGAGATCCAGTGTGCAGTGATACACATGTAATCATTTGCTTGACAACTGGTCCACATGACTGTTGTCAGGTGGATAGTGTGAACAGCACTCTGTTGCAAAGCTTGTCCAACCAATTGCAGTACATCATGATGGAGTGCTGGAATAGCAACTCTGTCAATATAGGTCCGGTTGGAAAACTTCAATTTCGGGCAGATGGACGCCACAAATTCTAAAAATCCCACTCCTTCCACAAAAGAAAAAGGGAGGAGGTCCAGTGCTAACATTTTAGCCAGCTACCCATTGTACAAACGTGCCATTGGGTGGTTGCGTTCGTAGAGCCCCTCCTGCCTAAACATGCCCCTGACAGTAGTTTGAATTCTTTTCTTTTGTGGTGCCACTGATACAGGTGACTTCTGGAGAGAAACAGGAGGTGGTAGACTCAATGAGCGTCTTGGGTTACTCACTGAATGCGGCGGTGTCTGCATCAGAGTCTTGTGCCATTTGGAGGTTGCTGATGCGGGTGATATTGGCACACTGCATGGGGACAGGGCTGCTTTGTATAAAGCTGTCTTTTTCTTCCTCATCACCTCCTTCTATCACAGCGATCGGAGCTGCTTCCCCTATCGCATCACCACACCCGGCTACCTTTTTGAGGTGCTCCTCCCATTGAATAGCATGATAATTTTTCATATGGGACTTTTGGCCTCCGGTACAATAGTGTTAACCATGCTTACCTCGGCAAACATTTGTGCAGCAAATGGAGCATACTGCAATGTTATCATCCTGCTTGCTAATCGAAAAGAAGTCCCAAACTGGGAAGGAGAACCGCCTGACGAACTGATAGGTGACTTTGTCATTTGACTCTCTGCAGTGCGTATTCCAACTGAGGCAGTGGTAGATGCAGGTCTCAGCAGGGGCCTTACAAATACTGAAGCTGGTGGTGGTGGCAGTGGAACCTGTGTCACATCCCTCTGAGCAAGTTGATTAGGAGGGGCAATCTTGGTGTCCTCTGATCCGCATTCCATACTGATAATCACTGGCTCGTCCTCATCACTGTCACTTTCCATAATTCTAAGGCTTTCAGGAACCTTCCTTTTCCCTTGTCTCTTGTGGTGGGCCTTGGACTCAGCCGGGGTCCAATCCATATCCAGATCATCAGAAGGGGGGCTTGGAGAAGATGGTGGATTATCCTTTCTTTTTTTTGCTGGTGATCGTGAAGCCAATGGCTCAAGAGCTACATCTTGCTCATCAGGAAACTCTGCTCCTACTTCAGGACGAACTATTGCTGGCTGTGGCTCCTGTTGTCTACTTTGCTCAGATCCCCGAGACAAATAGGTACTTTGTGGCTTAGAAAAATCCAATTCAGACTCACTGCTCGTCGCCATGACTACAGTGGCTGCCTCGCTGAGAAACATGGCCTTGGGCTTAGGTTGGGGTGGTACCGTTAATGCAGGAGTGCTGCTCTCAGCTTGCTGCCCAGTTGAGGATGAAGCAGGCACACCACGTTTGCTGAAAAAGGTGGAGGGCAGCATGCCAGTGGTGGCAATCTGCTCCTTCTTCTCTTCCTCACTGGCCACTTTCTTGGTAGGAACACCTTTCTTCGGGCCTTCTTCATGCTCCGCCAGTTGGCACTTAGCTGCACAAGCGGAAGCAGAGAAGGACTCTGGTGGTGTGGTGTCACTTTGTGCCAGCCTTCTGTCTGGCAGTACTGTCGAGTAAGTCTCTTGTGCACCTAAAAGCAAACAAACAAGAAAAACATTCCGTGAAACGTGGCATTTTTGCAGTTTGAATTATTGTCGCCAGAAGAACGCAGGAGCAAGCAAGACCTTTCTGTTTCCTCTCATTGATATTTAAATTTACCCACATAGGCCAGATTTGGAGAGAGCGTTGCAAGTGGGAACACTTGGGTATTGATAAGAAAGCACAACACAATACTTCACTCTTCTATCCCTCCACTATCCTTTTAAATCAAAATAACAGACTAACATGTCCACTTCTCAAATTTCATATTTCACTATACTAACTCACCACTAATCCTTTATGGGTTCCAGAGTAGCATGCTACTCGCCGAAAAAGCGCTTCAACACCTCATCAGGGGTACCATAAAAGTGCTTCAACACCCCAAAAGGGTTAACAAGCGCTATATAAATGCAAACCTTTTTCCTCTTCTATCCCTCCGCTATCCATCTCAATCCAAATAACTGACTAATATCCACCACTCAAATTACTTTCATATTTCACTATACTAATTCACCACTAATCCTTTATGGGTTTCGGAGTAGTGTGCAACTCGCCAAAAAAGCGCTTCAACTCCCCATCAGGGGTAACAAGCGCTATATAAATACAAACTTTTTTTCCCCTCTTCTAGCCTTCCCCTATCCTTCTGAATCCAAATAACTGACTAACCTATCCACCACTCAAATTACTTTCATATTTCACTATACTAATTCAACACAAATCCTTAATGGGTTCAGGAGTAGCGTGCTACTCGCCGAAAAAGCGCTTTGACGCCTAGTCAGGGGTGGTAAGCGCTATATAAATGCAATTACAATACAATACAATATAATTTAGTGAGGTTATCCCAAATAATTAACAACAATAATGTATTCATTCCAGTCCAAACCATAACATAATATTTCAATGAGGATAACAACATACAGATTTAAAAGTTTGCTTTACATGCCTCTAAGGTGAGACACCTGTGGCAGGCAGGTAGGTGCAGGGAAAAAAGGAATGATCCTGAAAAAGGAATGCTGTTGTGCGCCTGTGAATTAAGAGACCAATGACAGGCAATGGGTGTAGGGGACATGGAATAATCCTTAAAAAAAATTTATGCTGGTGTGCACCTATTGCAGGCAGAGGATGTGGGGGGAAATGACATATTCCTTAAAAACTGAATGCTGGCAAGTGCCTATTGCCAAAGAGACGTATGGCAGGTGAGGGGTGAAGGGGAAATGGCATAATCCTTACAAAATGCATGCTGGGGTGCGCCTAAGGCAGGAGTGGGGGCAGGAGGGAATGAGTGACAAAATCCTTACAAAAATAAAGCTGGTGTGCTCCTATGGCTTAAGAGACCTATGACAGGCAGAGGATGCAGAGAAATTTGAATAATCCTTAAAAAAGTAAATGTTGGTGTGAGCCTATGGACTGTGAGACGTATGGCAGGCAGGGGGTGCAGGGAAAAATCAAATAATGTAAAAAAAGTAATTGCTGGCGTCTATCTAGGCACTATGAAAAATCCTTTGGGAGGCAAGGAGGTGTTTGGGGCAAATGGAAAACATGCATAACATATTATATAAACACTTTACATACATTATAAAATGATCCTCAAGCACATTGAACTGGTATCAGGGAAAAATGTAAAAAAATGAACAAAAAACTAAAAAGCGTAGCCCTCTTCTATCAATGTCCCAAGTAAATACTGGCTTTGAAAACTGTGAAAAACTGATGAAACACACTGGCTGGCTACACAAGATTGCTGCCGGCCACATGTTCAAACAACAACAAGCAAGAAGGCATGGGCAGCAAAGAACTCATGCAAGCCTTTGGCAAAAGCATACTGGCTGACTACACAAAATGCCTGCCAGCCACAAGTTCAAACAACAAAAAGCAACAAGCATTGAAAATGCAATAGGTCTCGCTTTGTTTAAGTTAAAGCCATTTGCTTTGCTAATGGTATTGTATAGCAAAGCAAATGGCTTTAACTTAATGAAAGGCGAGACCTATTGCATTTTCAATGCTTGTTTTAAACCTACTCCCTTAATCCCTTCCAAACCCAACCAGCTACTAAATCTAAAAATGAATAATTAAAACATATATTTCATTAAAAAAAATTACAAACTATATAAAAACAAATATAAACACATACATCATTATTACAATTGCCACATTGTCACACTGCTACTACTGCCAAGTGTGAGTAAAATACCCAATGCTACTACAAGGGGCTATGAGTAGTATACCCAGTGCTGCTGCTGCCGGCTGTGTGTAGTGTGCCCAGTGCTACAGCTGCCGGCTGTGAGTAGTATACCCAGTTCTACCACTGCCGGCTCTGAGTAGTATACCCAGTGCTACCACTGCCGGCTCTGAGAAGTATACGCAGTGCTACTGCTGCCTGCTGTGAGTAGTATGCCCAGTGCTACCACTAGGGGCTGTAAGTATTATATCCAGTGCTACTGCTACCTGTTGTATGTAGTTTGCCCAGTGCTACCGCTGCCGGCTGTGAGTAGTATACCCAGTGCTACCACTGCCGGCTGAGAGTAGGAAACCCAGTGCTACCGCTGTCGGCTGTCTTCTATCTTGGGTCACACTGAACAGTATAATCCCGCCAAGTCACACTGTTTTCTGTCCTCTTATGCCACACTATGCGCCACTGTGTGATGCACACAAGGCGATGGGGTGTTGTGTTATAATATGGGCTCTCTGCTGAGTAAACTACAGAATTCAAGAGGGCGCTGCACACGCTCATTATATCCTGCAAATAAAAGCAGGGCCGCTGGAATTGTGCTATTCTGCCGCTGTGGAATTTTCCACATAATTGAGGATTTGCCGCATTTTCCACTAAATTGCAGACTTTAACAAAAAAAATATTTATAGTTAAGACGTAACAAAGTTAATAACGCGCTACTTCAGAGGGTACTGATTCCTGCATTTAGGGGTTACACTGATATTAATAAAGTGAAACCAGCCCATATGGTGTTAACAAGGGTAACAAAAATGACAAATTAGTGAAGCATACTGCCTCAAAATGTATGTACCGCAGTACACCACATAATTCGTCTTTTCTTGGCGTATAATTTAGTCAACTCTGCCTATAATGTGGTCCTCCCCTGCCGCATAATTCGATAGGCCCTGAATATAAGTAATTCAGGCTGGCTCCATGCTGTGCCATGCTGCGTTGTCTCGTGCTGGTAGTGTTGCACTATGGCTTGTTCCAAGGAAGTTTGTACACTCGTGCTTCACTGGTGCACAGGTCTCTCTGGAAGGGAACTCTCTCATCCCGGACCGCAGCCATGTCTCATTGCAAAGGAACCAGTCACACTAGCAGCACAAGTCTCTCTCGACCTGTAGGAGTCTCCAGACTGTCTGCCAGTCACCCTGCTCCTCGGAGTGAGTTAATGGATGAATGCATGAATAAATGAAGTGCCTTGAATAATTACACTGACCCCCAAAGTGTAACTGCCAATGCTGCAAATCTGAGGAGGTTGGCCTAGTGGCTAGAGCTGCAGAACTTGAAACCTCGTGGCCTAGGCTCCAATCCTAGCTGCGCTCCTGGATTAACACGGTGTGATTCTGGGCAAATTACTTAATCTCCTTGTGCCTAACAATGAGAAACATTTCTGTGTAGTCCTCACTTGATGTACACGAGCATGTACTTCGTCTTCTCCTACCTACGCTATATAATAATTACTAATACATGGTGAACATTCGGTCGGGTTCGGGGGTTCGTTCTTCGAAGTGGACTCTTCTGTAAAGGTGCACGCTTTCAAATGGTGCTTAATACATGAGCGAACACATCCCAGTGCATGGGAGGTGACAAGAATTGTCCAAGATCATAGAACACAGTTAAGAGGCAAAGCCGTGATTATAGAAGAGATCTTCACAAACCACAAGCGCCTATTTAGTAATCACAGGTGCTGTGCTCGGGTGACTCCAATATGGGCAAAAGCGGAAGCCGAGATCAAAGTTATCTCCTAGTGTACAGTATGCAAGTGAGCATTTATAGATAAAGTATTTACCCCCAGGGTCAGGCAGTGTGGCAGTTGAGGGAGCCGGGATTTTAAAGAATGGTTTCTGATCTTCGCAGCTGGTGATTAAGCTCACGATAGCCAATGCCTCGTTTAGTGACCCTGGCATGAATTTCCCAAAGCTAGTCTGGCTGTAAAATATTCACCTAGGCACTCTCTCGCTAGTCGCTACTACCAGTGTTTCAGCAGGAGCCCAGAGAGTACGAGTCCCTGTCTAACTACACCACTCCGCACCTTCCTGGAATGTTTTTACAAGACGTCTCTGGCAATCCCTGACAGAGCGGCATAGATGAGGCGGTTTCTCGGCGCTTAGAGCCTGGCTCAGCCCACCGGCTTGTGTGCACTCTCTTCCCTTTCAACACGCGTCTCTCCTTTCTTTTATGTTTTATGTTCACCCAAAGGGCACATTTTTTCTTCTCTTTACCAGCAACACAAAAGTAAGCTTCAGAGGTGTGCGCGACATCTGAGACCTGCAGGACGGGGGCTGGGGAAGGGCATGGTTAGTGCTGAGGGGGCGGGGCTACTTACTCAGAGGCGTGTTCAATGTTTGGGAGGCGGGGCAGGTCGGGAGGGAGAGCCGTTCCTAAGAGTGCATAATTCCGAAGCTAACGCACTGTATGTACCCTGACGACACATCATATCAGACGGTCCAATAACATGTATTAAGGACCGCAGCGCTGTGAGTTCTGCAGGCCGTTACCTGTGTCTGATGTACAGCAGTGCGGGCCTCACCGCGCCTCCAAGGAGTAAACTTGACCATTTCTTCTCGCAGCCTAAAGGATTTTATAAATCTAGGACAATGCACTTGACAAGTGGGAGGCCGGGTGGGAAATTACGCATGGTTTTGGCACACTTGTCTTTTAGTGGGCGCTGTACTGGGGATCAGACCGCGGGGGTGTTTATTGGCAGTGATATGGGGGCTCGCTGGGCTGTTCAACCTTGTCCTGTAAGTGGAATGCCCTGTTAGTAGAAATGATCGAATAGGCTATTTTGTTTAGTGTTATTCCATTTAACAGAGATTTGCAGAGCGCTGTGTTAAGTGCTTTATAGCACATCACTCGCCAGTAGAGGCTCTTGGCGCTGAAATAAAAGAGAACCAAATATAAATATTTCAGTGTCTCCGTGAACTTCAGGAGATCGTGTGGGGTCGTAGGCTAAATGTGCCAGAGCAAACGAGCCCCCCTCCCACGTCCGTGCCAACTTGAAGGCTGGCAGCACCCGTCTGAGGAAGGACCCAGAACACAATATAGGGGGCACATGGGGCTGTGGGGTCATGTTCTTTCCGTAGGGAGTGATTAAGTTTCATCCGCCATTCACAACAGGGGTCTATAGCGTGGAGGATTCAATTTGGGAGGGTGTGTTCGAAATGGGACTTTAGGACCGTATTATAATATGGGGGCGTTCATTTTACAGAGATCACAGAAGGGGCACATTGGACTTTGGATCAGGAGTCTTTTAGGTGGAATGTTCCATCATAAGAAGTCTCTGGAGACTGGACCTTTGCCACATAATGGGAACGTTCCCTTACCGGGGGTGACGCGGAAGGGGGGGAGGACGCTCGGGGTCTGGAGAGATGCGCTTATCCGCAGGCGCCACGATACCGGCGATGGATTACAGTGAGGTGCGGGTCACGCCGGGACACTGGAACACCATTATTCTCCGGGCTGTGACCCTATCACTGGGGCCAAGCCCATATCCCGAGCACTCGAGGACCCCCTGCAAGCTGTTCTCAAGAGGAGGACAGTGTTATTAGAACGCCACCCCGCCCCCACCTTACATCGGACCGTGTTAGCGCCAAAATCCGCAGTACTCCTTTTACCTACCTCGAATGAAAGGCTGAGGCCCTACGTGCCACTATGCATCTTGTAGGTGGCCTAGACTACAAGGAGCGCGGAACCCACTGAGGTTTTTAAATGAGAATAGAGAGGCACGCAGGTTACTCGTTCAAGACGGAGATCACACGTGTGGCTAGGGAGACGCTGGGACTGCTCAACGATTACCCGTCCAGTGTCTGTTGCTAGATCAGATCTAGAGACAAGCTCACATGAAAGTAAAAAGTGCAGATATTTTCGATAAAACTAACATTTATTGTAATAAGAATTTATTTCATGATATTGGCAGAGAGGGGCTCGTCTGTCAATGTTCTGTCGCGTCGGTGTCCCTGAAAAGTTGGAACAGAAACGTGCTAATAGTGTGGTGAATACTAGGCGATCACTCACAGGTGGTTTACGTCAGATCAGGCTGCGGCGCTCGGGTTTTGGACCCATAGGACTTTAGGTATTCAGGAGGAAGTGAAATGTAAACCCTACTAGTTAAATACAACAAGAAAAGCAAGCGCTCGCCATTCCCGCAGTTTATTTTTGCATCGCGCTTTCACTTTAAAGTGAAAGCTCGATGCAAAAATAAACATGCGGCGCCCTGTCTCCTTTTGAGACGGCCCATCTGGACTGGATCGCAGGGCTTGTTTACATAACACGCCTCTTGCGATAAGAAACTGCTTCACGACAGAAGGAAAGCAGGCGAGCCAGTCCGGGTGGGCCGGCCCAATAAGCCAAAGGGAGGCAACCCAGAAAGCTCATTTCCAATGGCAGGCCACCGTTTAGCATAAACGGTGACGCCAGCCAATGAAAATGAGGGGCGGGGCTTCAAGCCCTTTTCTAAAAGTCCTCATTAGCAATCAATCTCGCCGAGCGAGCTGTGTATGTGCGCAGCAACGCTAGGCGAGACCTAAAAAGGCATGGAGAACAAAGAACACATGTAGGCCTTTGGCAAAAGCACACTGGCTGGCTACACAAAATGGCCGCCGGCCACATGTTCAAACAGCAAGCAAGGAGGCATGGACTACAAAGGACACCTGCAGGCCTATACACAGTGACTACACAAAATGGCCACTGCCACATGGCATGGAGAACAAACACAAAATGGTGGCCTACTGCAAACACACACACATTGGCCAGACAAAGAAGGCATGGTAAACAATGAAGAAAACACTACCTTTAATTCAGAAATGTCAAAAACGAAAATTAAGTCAACTATAAAATATTTCCAACAACACACATCCTCCCAAGGCATCAAAATATTATTAACCCCACCAAAATACACTTTTTGCAAAAAATAAACGTGAAATACAAAAAAAAAGGCATTTTGCATTTTACTAACTACTGTACAGTTTTTATTGGCCATGGGAGGACAGGCCTTTTCCTCTCTCCAAGTGGATCATGGTGTTGCATAATTGATTCATTACCCAGATCCCCAGGATTACCGAGTTGCCCCTTATCTAATATACACACTAATTAATTAGCCAGGCTGAGTTAATGGACAGTCCATCTTTGAGACCCCTGTGAATCAGAATAATTATTTTCACTAATTTTCATTATAAGGATAAAAGGAAAATACAATTTTCCAACTTCAGAAACATTTGCATGTCCCTTTCCACTAATCTGGGACATGTGGAAAGTTTTATAGTTTGGCCCATGTTTATTCTAACCAAAATTTAAGAGCAAACACAGAATATTGAACTGAAATGTGTGTTATGTGGCTTCATCAATCAGATACAGTGATGGTGGAGTAAGCTGTCGGTGCATGGGAACTACAGCAACTTAAACATAAAAATCATGTGTCAAAGATAACTGTGCTCGGGTCCCTGACCCAGGAACATGGTGCCAATTTCCTGTATTGAGACTGTTTCAAAGTTCTCACATAAAGGCAGATTAGGGAAAAGTAATGTGCACAAGACCAAACAGTATGATAAAGTAAGAGTATTGAGGCTGTAAGGCATAACTGTTTGCTCCAAGACCTGTAACATACCCACAAGAGCACATTTTGGTGAGTGGGGTGCAAAACTTGATCCTGCCTCTACAAAGGTAATATATGTGTTTTGGTTTCCAGTCTAGTATTTATAACGTAAAACTATCTTACCAAAAAACAGGAGAGCTGTTAAATAAGTATTTGAAATTAAAAATTGTATTCTGTGTAACAGCTTGACCATAATAAGCTATAAATGCCACTTTTTCCGGCCAATTTAAACCTGCTAACTGGAAGTGCCCATCTCTAAGGTGAGACGTGAGGTGCCCCATACACCTGAGGCAAGGTGTAGGAAAGTGCCCCTTTTTGCATGGTTACCCCCTAACTTTTTGCCAGATACCTGATGCCAACTTGACTGAGTGTGCCCTGGGTCCCTGCCAATCAGGTTCCCATGGCCTGTGTTTTTTTCCAAAACGGTACCTTTGTCTCCACAATTGGCACACCTATGGGCCACATATAAACCCTGCAAAAGGTACCCCTGGTACAAGGGGCTTGTGACCAGACAGGGTCTCTGAGGGCTGCAGCATGTATTATGGCACCCTCAGATAACCCTCACCTGAATACCCACACACTGCCATTGCAGGCTGCGCATTTTGGTGCAGACTAAACTGAAGAGTCGACATGGCACCTATCTCTGGGTGCCATGCCCACCAACACTGCCTAAGGCTTGGGTAAGTCACCCCTCTAGTGGGCCTAACAGCCCCAAAGGCTGGGTGTACCATACCACCGGTGAGGGCACAGATGGATGAGAAACATGCCTGTACAGTGTCTGTGCCATTCACAGTCATTGTAAGTGCAGTGAGGCCCTTTTGAGTATAGGGTCTGGGAGTTTGTCATTACGAACTCCACAGCTCCAGGATGGCTCCACTGAAATCTGGGAAGTTTGGTACCAAATTTCTCAGTACATTAAATCCACACTGATGTCAGTGTGGGATTTAATGTAAAATGCACTTAGAGGGTATCTTAGAGATGCTCCCTGAAAAACTACCAGCTCTGGTGTGGTTCCTGACTGGCTGCCACCCATCTGCAACCACCAGACAGGTTTCTGGACCCCTGGGTAGAGAGCCTCCACTCTCTGGGTCTTGAAACAAAGCCCATCCTGGGAAGAGGTGTCATGCCTCCTTCCCCAGGATGGGCAGGGTCCACGAAGGGGAAGCTTCAAAGGCCTGCTGCCTGTTAGCTGCCCCAGCCTTTTGCTGCTATCAGCAACTGGCCCCACCTGTTCTGACCCCCCCCCCTTTGGGCAGGAGAATCAGAGGGAAAACCTAGCGGGACAGGACGGGAGTTGTGCCCACCTTTGCCAACCCCACCCCTCAGGTGGGGGAGGCGAACTGAAGCACACATCTCAGTGCCCTACATCTTGAAGATGAGGGGATTCACCCAATCCGGAAGAGGCCTATGCCCGGCTCCCACTGGAGGGCGTCATAATAGGGAGGTGTAGACACCCCAGGGAAGGGACCCATTGGTCCCGACCTGCACACCCCGGTAATGCCCCTAAATCTAGTATTTAGGGGCACCCCTGAACCTTGCCTTTTCAGATTCAACAGACCAAAGAAGAAGACGGACCAGGAACTGAACCGCTGCAGACCAACCCCGGCAAGAACCGCGCCACCTGCACCCGGCTTAACCACTGGGCCTGCTGTCCTTCCAGAAACCCAGCCAGGCCTCCAAGAAACCCCGGCGACCCCGCAACCTTTGCCAAAGTACCAAGAAATTCCCTCCGGACTAGAGGCTCTAGTCCCCGACGTCCGCCAGCACAAGACTGACAGGAATCCCCGCCAGTAGGACCGACACTTGTGTTGACGAGACTCCCTGCTACCAGACAACTACCAGAACCACAGTAAGTTGAGGACCGTCCCATGTGTCGACACAACTCACTACTGCAAAAAGAACCCTAGACCGCAGCGGTAGAGGAGCGACCCTTTTGTCAACGCAACTCTTCCCTGCCAGAAGAAAACACCGCAGCTGGGTGGCATCAATGATCTAGAGGCCCACCGACCCAAGCTGTTCACAGCACCGGTCCTGAGAGCCTGAACCCTCCTCCAAGTGGCCTTGTCGGCCTCCTCCTGCCCCACCGGCTCGACCGCGGCTTCATCAAGGCATTCCAACATCGGCGGAACTCCTCCATCCCCTGCGCATCTCCACAATCGCGACTGCTGGGCTGGTGGTGCCTCCCTTTGACCTACAGCAACGCGCTGACGACGACCACAAAGGTGCCGGCGTTGGTGGTCTACTGATTCCCATTCATCCACATTGCTTCCTGCTCTCCGCAAGAGCGAACCTCACTGCCGGTATCGACCGCAGCGGCGTAAGATACTGAACTCTGCACCTGGCCGTCCCGGTGCCACTGGTGGTACAGTGCCTACTTTAAACCAACCCTTGCTCTGGGCCGGTCTAACCCCCAAAGACTGGCAACGTAAGTCGTGTACTTACCCGCTGATGCATAACCCTGTTTTCCTTCCTTAGGATTGCATTGCATTCTATGTATTACTGACAACAGTTTATTTTGTTCAAGTACTAAATGCTACTGCTTCAGATTGACAATACCAAAGTATTACCAGTCTGTAGCTGAGTTTGCTTGGTTCCTAAAGTAAAAGTAACTTAAGTAATATTTTTACAAACCACTGGCCTGGAGTTAAGTCATTGAGTGTGTGTTCCTGCCTTGTAGAAGTATGTACAACAAATGCATTCACACTACCCTCTGATAAGCCTAACTGCTCAGCCCAGCAACCACTAAATTGAGAGTAAGGTATTATCCACTTTAACCTCTGCCATACCTTTGGGGACTGACGGAACTCTGTGCACACGATACCTCTTTTTGGTATAGTACATACAGAGCCGGATTCCCACACAAGGATTTTACATTTTTGTGCGTTTTACGAAAATGGAGTGTCAATGTTTATATTATACAAAGGTCGACTGCATCTTCTTCCCTGAGCTCACCCCATACTTACTTGCATTTTGGTGAAACTTTATAGATATGTGAGTGATTCTAGAAGCTTCTGCATTAGGGCATAAATGTATGTTCTGTCTGGGAGCTTTACTCCACCACAGATCCTAGGGGACCCCCTTGCTTGGTTTCATTGCGAATCACCAACGTTTTTGTAAGAAATACATTTTCAGACTCTCCCTCAAGTTAAAACAAGCATTGGAAATGCAATAGGTCTCGCATTTGTTGGAGTTGGAGCTATTGGCATTGTAAATGGCAATGTTTTGTACTTGTGCAATAGGTCTTGTATTTGTTGGAGCTATTGACATTGTAAATGGCAATGTTTTTTATTTATCCTCGGGGTTTTATATAGCGCGAACTTAATACGAAGGTATCAGAGCGCATTAGATGACTCGCAATAAAGGAAATAACCTTTGGGGAGAGGCAAGAACGCTGACAATTTTGTTCGGAGGTGCCTAAAATAAGTTATAATACCATACTTACAGGCATGGTTGAAAAGTGTATACATAAACAAGAAATGTCCAGCACTGAGAGCAGGTAGGCAACCAGGATCACACGTTGCTTTTGGCTCACATGTTCAGCCTCTCTTTCTTTCTCTTCATCTTTCTGGTTTAGCTCCTGATACTTTTTACTGTTTCGTAAACTTGCCCCTTCATTCATACTGTCGGCGAGGGTGTAGTCCGATGCTAAGCATTTGCAATGCAATAGGGCTCGAATTTACGCAAGACCTATTGTTTTGCAAATGGTAGGCATTACGACAAGATGGGGGGGGCAGCAAAGATAACGTGAGTGCGAAGACACGGTAGGCATCACAACAACAGGAGGTATGGCGGGGGGGGTTATTTGAAGCCCTGAAACTGCAGTAGGTACCCCCTGATCTGTTTGCTGGTACGCTGGTTAGACATTAAACATCAAGGTGCAGCCTCGGAGGCCCTCTGGAAGTTGTAGTCCTAAACAGGCAGCCCGCTAGCAAGAGGCATGTGTCCGAGGACTACAACCCCCATCCATGCAGAGGAGCCTGCATCACGGCCCGCCTCCCCACAGAAAACAGTCCCTAGTGACGCCAGTGCTGAGAGACACCAGACTTACTTTTTTGACACGCCTAATATAAAAGCATTGGCAAAGGCATCGCCCAGACAAGCCTGCGTTTTATAATTTTTTTTTTGTAAACATGTAACAGGCATTAAAAGGCATCACAACAACGTGAGAGACGGCGGGGGAGGGGGGGTTGTTTGAAGACACGGACAACACTTGATCTCAAACAGTACAAAAAAACAAGAGGGGGGGCACCATAGATAACGGGAGTCCATTGCACTGTGGAAAGCGGGGCCGATATAAAAGTTTTCCCATGGCTGCTTAACCCCCTCCTTGTCTTTTCTTGTGTCATTTCAGACTTTCTTCTTGCAACAAGCATTCTGGTATTCATGTTAAGCAATTAGTACATATTTCACGTGTTATTTGGGTCCACAAGGAATGCTGTGTACTCGCTCTGCTGATACTTGCATGCTATACAATTATGTACGTCTGTTTTATGTGCACCATAACGTTCAGCGCGTGGCTACAGTGAAAGCATACATGGAAACAAGGTTGTAGCATGACTTGGTTGTGACATGACTTCCATTCATTGACACCACAGGCGTCAACATGCAATTCACACAACTTCCAACCCAGGCATGCGGAAAGCGAACTACGCATGCATTCAACCGCGTTACTTTTTCAACGGCTGGGCATCTACGTGTACACTATCGAAAGAGAACTTCTTTCATCACAATGTACGTAATATGATGAAATATATAATTCTTGAACCACACTACTGCCTCACAGTACTGTCGCACTACTCCCACACCAACCCAGCAGTATCACACTGCCCCGCCCTTTCAACGCACTAGTGCAGGCTCAGCTGTTACACACCTCTCTGAAAACGTCCTGTCCCTTCTTTCTAAGAGCACAACCCTGGCCGGCATCTTTCAGTGAAGGTTTAGTGTTTCTCGGTTTCATAAAATAAACGCCTGCCATCGAGGTGGCCACAGAAAGCACAATGGCCGTGGTGTGCTCTTAAAAGCACACAGAGAGTGCGGGCTCGGTACACAGCAGACAATAGTGGGGGTTAATTCTGCACAACACAGAGGGATGAGGCCCCGCGTTCTGCAGCTCAGCCTTGACAAAGTGAGCCCCTGGCTTCCTTTCTCAAGCACCCCCGATCAGGACTGGGCTACTGGCAGCCCTCTACCCCCCTTTGTGGGGGCGAATAGACAAGCAAAGTAGTCCCCTCCCCTGCACCCCCACAGCGCATGAGGTCAAAGCTTTTGTTTTTACAGAAACGGATCTGTGCCGAGTGTCAGCCACAGTTTGCGAGGGAACTGCTAGTGTGAGCACAAAGAAGAGGATTCAAAATGGCTGCCCCCTTTTTTGGGGCGTCGTCAATTATATGGAGCAAAATGGGGTTTGCGGGTGATGTAATGGGCCCTGTGAAAATGTATACAAAGAGTCAAGACCACGAAAACGGAGAGCTGTGGAGGTTTGAAGGGAAAACTACACCCATACCCTTTGACAAACGAGCAGCACTGGATTCGGAATGTGTAAACCTCACACCTTAAAGAAACACGCCTAATGTGTACCTAAACTCTGCGCACAACACCGAACACATGCAATATTAATAATAATAAAACAAGCATACGTGTCACTCATAAGAGGGCAGGCGGTGTATGGGTGCGACAGAGACTGAGGGAGTATGCGTGCGTGCGTAGATTTACGTGGGACACGCGCCTTTCCCTCTGAGGAAAAGACCGCCACTGACCGGAATAACGCCAGTCTAGTCAGATAAGTGTGTCGAGCATAGCTGAAGTGTCAATATGGTAGATCCTGAGGTCTTAACGGGGTTCAGAAAACGTCAAGAAAGCATTCGCCCTCAGCCTGCTATTTCATACTGGTCCCCAGAAACCAATGGAGGCATTACGGGACGATAAACCACGTTGGCCGTCACTTATTCTTACAAATAAATGTAACATCTGAACATTGTCTACATCGATCCAATAACAAGCAATGGCAAACATTTTGGCTTTGCCAAAGTTTGTTTTATCATGGTTCCTGTAAAACTTAACTGCTGTGAAAGCTGACAAACCTTCATCCTGTCTCCCTTTTTGACGGCCCATCCGGACTGGGTCGTTAGCTTCACGGCTGTCGTGAAGGAATTTGTTATCTCAAGGGGGCGTCACACTTACACGCCCCCTCGAGATAAGAAATTCCTTCACGACAGCCGAAAAGCAGACGATCCAGTCCAGATGGGCCAGACGAAAAGGAGAAAGGGCGGTAACCAAGAAGCATCCTTTTCAATGGGAAGCCAACGTTTAGCATAAATGCTGACGCGACCCAATGAAAAGGATGGGCGGGGCTTCAAGTCCCCTTCTGAAATCTCCTCTCCCACAATATGTCTCGCAGAGCGAGCAGCGCATGCGCGCTGCAACGCTAGGCGAGACCTAAAAATGATTACCCAAGAGCACACATTTAGGTCACATGTGGAAGTCTGGATCAAAAACCATGCCTTCTACTTCCCAACTTGCCCACTAGACCCGTACTGGACTGACTGGGTGTGCCTCTGATCCCCAGGGGAAAGCTACTTAAGTTTAAGACATTGCTCAGATTGATATGTTTATTACCAGAATATTTTGGTGAAGTGGTAAGGCTAGGATTAGATGGCAAGTCTCCAAAGTAGACTACCCCTAGTGATCGGAGTGTGGTCTACCGACCCCAATGGGTCCTGTCAAAGTTGTTATTTACAGCACTCCCTATCTGAATTCAACCTGTTTCGAAACGCTCCCAATGTTTGAACATAAGGGATTAAAGGTAGGAGACTGTGAGCTTGTTTCTGTGTTTACTGGACAGTATATGTGGTGGATACTGTTGTTTACACTTGTGTCCCAGAGAGTAAGATACTTTCATTCCAAGTGGATAACCAAGTAATTTCCTGTGTTCATTTAACCAGGGTAGTGACAGTGAACTAACCAGGCTTACTCTAGTAGGCGGCAAAAAGATTGGTGCTCTGCTGCAGTATGGTGGAGTAATCACATCAATAAACTCAAAATTGTAAGTAGAAGGGCCTATAGATCTTGAGGCACCACTATTTGCCTGATTTCAAGCAAACAAGAGAATTCAAGAGGTAAATTATGTGCATTCCCTAGTGGGAAAAGCTCTTAAATCCACCCTTCAACTGACCCCCTAAAAACCCCTTAAACAGCAGTGAACTTAATCTTCCAGGTAGGATACATGGTGTTCTCCCTTCCCTTCACCCTGGCCTTCCATAGCCCACTCTACATGACTGGACACTAATAGCCCACTCTACATGACTGGACACTAATCCCTTAGGTTAGGTTTACCTCCTTTCTTGAGCTCAGGACCCAGTTAAAACATACAGCGTTCTTTCTTCGCTGTACCTCTACCGTGCGTAGCACTTTTTATATACATAGACACTTTTCCCTTAGGTTAGGTTGACTTTCTTTCCTGAGCCCACGATTAGTGTAAAGACATACACTGGTTCCCCAAGTACCTTGTTGTTTGACAATAATCTCATCACCCCCTGGATCAAATATTCTCTGCATACCAGCACTTTCCCGTGATATGGAAACAAACGTATAGCAATCTCAACCACATGTTGGACGATTTAAATTTTCCTCCTCTTCCCTTCACTAATAACCACTACCAGCTGCCTCCTACCGGCAGCTCGATGTATGCCCTTGTGGCCATAAATTTTTATATCTCCAACCATGATAGACACAAATATTACTTGTGTACAATTACCCGGATTACATGCTTGACGCTATTAATATCCCAACTACCTCACCTGATAATGAATTTAATCTGCCAAGTACAATAGTAAGCCTGTAATTAGTATTGTACCCCACCTTTGATCCCTCTCTAATATAAAGAACATACTTTCGAGCATCATCTCTGGACCAACAATATACAATTGACTACGCTATCAGGCAGACTTCCTTCCAGCACCTGACACCACTATTATTACTTGCTCATTTCTACAACAGACCGCAACTTTGGCAGACATCTACATGCTATACTCTGCATTACAGAATTGCTTCTATATTTCTGGACCTACATTAGGAATACTAACGATTTTCTTAAGGTAATTAGTCACTGAGATGAAAATATTGTTCCTTCTTCCAATTTCTTTATTTTTCTGTAAATAATAAGGCACCATAAATTTCATTCAGCAGTTTTACACATCCACTGTACACATTCCTTTGCCTTCATCACGTGTTGGCACACATGCCGTGCCCATTGAGTGAACATGTATGTCTTATCACAACTTAGTTGCATTATCAATGTTCTTAGAAGTAAAAATTAGGCTACGTATGTAGAGCCTAAAACCTTACACTATACCAGGCTTCTCCAACGAGTAGCTTGTGAGCTACTGGTAGCCCTCCAGCTGCCTTTCAGTGGATCTCCTGTGAGTGGCCCAGTCTACTTAATTAAAGGTGTTGCTTGGCAGAATTTATATATTTATACCAAAATTGTAAAGTATGCATTCGAGATGAAAATGTGTTTATTTTCAGAACTCATAAGATGATGTCTGAAGAAAAATAGTTATAGTTAAATTTCCAAAATCATTTTAAAGTTGATATTTGAGTGATAAATCATGCGGTGTTGGGGAAATATATTACTAATATTACCTTGGTCCATGGGCATTGCAGCTATGGCTAAGTATTACCTATGTAAAGGCATTCCAAATTAACCACATTTTTTATGTTGTTGCTAGTAACACTTCCTGACACACGTAGGTGATCACTGCTGGTCATCCTGCATAGGATGGCCAATAATATAATCTTATTTGATGTTGTCACTATTACAACACTAATCGATCACCCAAAATCGTATAGGCAAAAAAGGAGGTGGCCTAGCTGTTGTGTCAGACAAACATTACATATCACTAAAGCTGACCATATCTCCATAAAAGATTGTGAGGCCCTTTTCACCAGATGCAATCCTGCACCGTCTTCCTCCTGTAACTTCTTGTCCCTTTACAGACATCCACCTAGCAATGCAACATTCCCAGACACACTTCTAAACACGGATTCAAACCTGATAACACTACACTCCAACCTATGCATTCTGGGTGACCTCAACATTTGGTTTGACAAACTCAATATGCCCCATCCGAAAACAATCATCGCTGGCCTAGACACACTGAACCTACGTCAGATCTCCCACAAGCCCACACAAATCGCTGGACACATCCTAGATGTCATTTTTGCAAAAACAAAACTAGTTACCTTTCAAACAATGACTCCAGTCATATGGTCAGACCACCATTTCCTTGCTTTCCAACATAAAACAACACTAAGCGACGCACCTAAAACCACCTTATGTGCATCCACCTATCGACCGTGAAACAAACTCAATTTGGAACACTTAGAAACACAACTTAACTAACATCTATACACAATGAATTCTGTTCAAAAACGATATGAGTGACTACAGGAAGCATTTGCCATCCTGATACCACTAAAAACCACACAACAGAACAAAAGAAAACAAGCACCTTGGAGAAATACAGAGATAAAAGAGATAAAACATCAAAATTAGAAAGTAGCAACGTGCCTGGCTCAAAACAAACACCAATCAAGACAAACTTCGCCTACAGAAAATTAACAGATTATACAAGTCAGCTATCAAAAAAGTTAAGAAAAGATACTATTCAGACAGAATTCAAAATGCTAAATGTGCAAATAAAGAATTCTATAAAATTCTCAATGAATTTTGTAAACTAAATTGCCTAGAAGGAGTTTATCCCGTTACTCAAGGTTTCACAGACAAACTGGCAAATCATTACAAAGCCAAAGCAGACACGTTGGACTCATACTTAAAACAAAGACAAAGCACCAGCACTGACACTTTTCCGAAACAACAATCCAAGAATACTCTAACCCAGCCTCTCCGTTCCTTCCAATATATTTCACACAATGAATTTATGGACCTGGTCAAAGCAAGCAGGCCTGCCGGCAGGCCTTCTGACCAGTGTCCACCGCAAACCTTCAAGACTATTCTTCAAACAACCTCTGCTGCCACTCCAATAAGAAGAATCCTCAACAATTCCTTAACTACCAGAATATTTCCAGAAGAACTCAAAAAGTCATACATACACCCATTACTGAAGAAAACAAACTTGGACCCGCTGAACCCTGACAACTACAGACCGATAACAAATGGACCTTTTCTAGGCAAACTGATAGAAAGAGCAGCATTCGCCCAGATGTCACAATTCATTGAAGATAATGCCATGCTTTCAGACTTCCAAACGGGATTCCATCCAGGATGAGGCACAGAATCTGCCCTCCTTGCCATCTCGGATGACCTGAAGTACACAGTTGAGCACAACGGGGTTGCTGCGCTACTTCTCTTGAACCTCTCGGCTCCTTTGACACAGTTGACCATGATACTCTGATACAAAGACTCTACGAAGCCGGTATAGAAGGGACTGCTCTAGACTGGATTACATCCTACCTTCACAACAGAACTAATGTCATCCATACCCCCCTTTCTCCTCCAAACCGTACTTCACAAAAGCAAGGGTCCCTCAAGGCTTCATTATCTCGCCCATGCCTCTCAACATCTACATGAAGTCATTACCGGCACTGAGCAATCAATTTCACCTCACCTACTATAACTATGCAGATGACACGCATAAATACTCCTTCACTGGAATGCCCCAAAGAGATTGGAAACTCGCCAATTTTTCAGTTGTCTCAGAACCTTGGATCAATGGATGATGTGGAGCCATCTCAAATTGAATGCTTCCAAAACTGAAATACTCATGTGTGGTGATTTGAAACATTATGACCCGCTCGCCGCGTGGCCTGATGCTCTGGGAACACCGCCTAAACTATTAAAGGAAGTAAGAAATCTCGAAATGACCATGGACTCCAAGCTATCAATGAATGCCACAGTAGACAAACTAGGAAGATCAAGCTTTGTTACTATAAAAACTCTACGACGAATCTTCCCCCATTTGGGATTTCCACACAAGGTCCAGGTTACCATCTCCCTTGTTCTGTCCAAGCTCAATTACGCCAATAGCCTCTACCACGGATCACCTTTAATGACCATGAAAAGACTACAACGGATTCAGAACTCGGCTGCCAGGCTATTCTTACATATAAAACCTCAAGACCACATCTCCCCTGCCTTGAAAGCCCTGCATTGGTTACCAGTTGCCAGATGATCAACATTCAAGCTGCCTTGTATCACCCACAAAGCGAAACATGGAACAGGACCACTCTTCATCAGGAAATAAATCACCAAACACATTCAACAAAGGAACCTCTGCTCTAGTGTGGTACCTCGCCTCAAAATCCCAACGTACCACAAAAAAATCATGGGTGGCACATCCTTCTCTGTTCAAGCAGCCAAACTATGGAACTCTTTACCCCTCAATACAAGATCCACGGATAACCACATTATCTTCAGAAAACTACTCAAGAATTGCCTCTTCCCCACATAACCACCATACACAAACAGAAATATACAGCATATCCCTCTGTATACAAGCATTTATTTGTACTATAGATATGTACCTATATATGTGTATTGCTTTGTATAAACGTGTAGAATAATTATGTTTTAAAAAAATACAGATATTCATTAGTTCTGCTTAACAAATTTACATATTACTGATAGTTACATTATTCTATGTTTTTAACATGTATATAAGTGGCTGCATAAATAAGTAAATCTTTTATCATAACTATTTATCTACAATTGCTTCACTATTGAATTACAAAAAATATATAAATAACTTAATAACATTAATTTAAAGTACAACAACACTTGAAAGCCGAAGTTTATTTAATACATCTTTAATCTACATATACTACCTTGCTTTATGGATCTAAATACCTTCCATGTACTTATGGATCTATATATGTATTAATTTTCTTCTAATTGTGCATTTCCAATGCATTACCCTATTTCTCAACCTAAACCACTCTCAATATATCTATACTCTACCTTAACTCTCTGGCTCATCTCAAACCTATTTTTCGACTACTCTTTCCAATGCACTACCCTATTTCTCACCCTATATCTCGATCAATATATCCTCTACCTCCACTCTCTCATTCATTCCAAACCCCATACCACTACTATGACCCCCAAAATAACCCTTTCTAGACTCTTTCCTACTCTGCCCCTCCTTGCATTATCTCATACCTCTCTTACTATTCTGATGCCCCAAAACAAGCCTTTCTAAACCCTTCCCTCTGGCTCTTCCCCCTCCACCTCCCTTTTACTTATCCCAAACCTCCTCCTACTGCTATGAGCTCCAAAACAAAAAAAACAAAAAAATCTAATCCCTTCCCTTTTCTATCCCTCCACTATCCTTTTCAATCCAAATAACAGACTAACATGTCCACCACTCAAATTAATTTCATATTTCACTATACTAATTCACCACTAATGCTTTATGGGTTCCGGAGTAGCGTGATACTCGCTGAAAAAGAACTTCAACACCTCATCAGGGGTAGCAAGCACTATATAAATTCAGACCTTTTGCCCTCTTCTATCCCTCCGCTATCCTTCTCAATCGAAATAACTGACTAACATATCCACCACTCAAATTACTTTCATATTTCACTACACTAATTCACCACTAATCCTTTATGGGTTCCGGAGTACAGTGCTACTCGCCGAAAAAGCGCTTCAACGCCTCGTCAGGGGTAGTAAGAGCTATATACATACATGCAATTACAACACAATAATATTAGTAGCTCAGGATAATTTTCATTGAACATAAGTAGCTCTTGTTACAGAAAAGGTTGTAGCAGGCTTCTCCGAGTAGCTGGTGAGCTACATTGTAGCTCTCCAGCTGCCTTTGAGTAGCTCTCCTGTAAGTGGCCCAGTCTATTAAATTAAAGGTTTTACTTGACAGAATTAATATATTTATACCAAAATTGTAAAGTATGCATTTAAGATGAAAATGTGTTTATTTTCAGAACTCATAAGATGATGTCTGAAGAAAAATAGTTGAATTTCCAAAATCATTTTAAAGCTGATATTTGAGTGATTAATCATGTGGTGTTGGGGAGATTTATTACTAATATTACCTTGGTCCATGGGCATTGCAGCTATGGCTGTTAAGTATTACCTATACAAAGGCATTCCAAATTAACAGCACATTTTTTTACATTGTTGCTAGTAACACTTCCTGACACACTTAGGTGATCACTGCTGGTAATCCTGCATAGGATGGCCACTAATATAATCTTGTTTTATGTTGTCACTATTACAACACTAATAATATTAGTAGCTCAGGAAAATTCTCATTGAACAAAAGTAGCTCTTGTTACAGAAAAAGTTGGAGACCCCTGCACTATACCACTTCAGTCTTGAAAAAGCCCCAGGCCTGCAAGCCAATAGATGGGGTGAAACGTTTATTGGTTGCTCAAAATGAAGGGAAGCTTGAATCTAACAACCAGGAATAAAAACTACTAAATGACAACTATTGTCCTTGATGTTGCATGGGCTAATACTAAAATCATTGCTAATGATATTAGGTGCATGCATTCCATACTTACATCCGTAAACTGAATGTCTGGTCAAAATTAGATTGATTAAAGAAACAAGGGGACTGATCTAAAGAAGGGCTGTATGAAATTAAGGCCCAAAAATTTCCTCTATGGACGTTCGAAGGCGCCTGTAGTGTCTCTAGTTCAAAAACTGCCCTTAAGTAGAATTACTGCTTTTCGCACAGAAAAATGCCAGCCATTTTTACATTTTCTTGAGCAGCTTGCAAGTAGGGTTGCCACCTGGCCGGTATTATACCGGCACCACCAGTAAATTCAGGTCAGAGGCCGGTGTCGGTAATCTAAATACCAGCAATGCATTGTAGGTATATTTTTGTCTTCCTCTGTCTCTGATCATGTGCCCAGCTGCTGAGCCTCAAGAGGCGGACCTGTTGCCAGAGTGGCTGCAAGTCATCACAGTAAGTGCTCTTCTCAATGTAGTCATCTGGCAGGGCGGTTAAATATCGGCGGACGCAGTGTGCTGTCCAGTGCAGTCTTAACGCATGGGCACGCTGGGCAATCGCCCGGGGGGCCCACGAGCATAGGGGCCCCATGCAGACCAGAATATAACACTAATTTTCCGTTAAACATTTTTATTTGTGTGAGTGGTTCTGTAGGCAGGGCCCAGTGCACTGCTTTGCCCGGGGGCCTATAATGCTGGTAAGACGGCCTTGTGATGTCTGCAAAAAGCTGGTGCCGGTAATCCTCACCGAGGATAGGAGGCATTTAACGCCTAGTGCTCTCAGCATCCGGTTAACAGGAGAGATACTCTAAAGGAGTGCAACGCTATTTATTATAAAACCGCTGTGGTATTTCAAACCTATCAGTAGCCTTCATGAATGACGAAGGGCACCCGTCGTGTGTAAGTCAACATGCTTACTATACCTTTTATTGTAGATAAACATCTGAACCTAAGGAAAATGTTACCAAGAGCCAAGCTGGATCCACATACGTATTGGTCTGCATCAAGCACTGTTTAGGCTGACACGGGAAATTGCTCCCTCAAAATATATTAATTTGCTCAGGATCATTCATTCCTTCACTCACATATGCGGCAAAAGCTCTCTCTGCAGCCTATTAAGAGTTTATGTGACAAGTCACTCTTTTGCTTAAACCGCCTTATGAACAGTCAGTTTGTGGCTATATTCTGTCATTTCTGACGACGGTGACGCTGCTCAGGTGTGTTACATGCTTCTATATATATAGATGTTACAGCAAACAAATGATGGACGGAATGCTGACAATGCAAACATTCTCCCCCAGTCAAAAGATCTGGGTTTAATCCATCGTTCTTTTGCCCACTATGCCACCCCAGTTTGGACCCAGCCATATGCAAATCAGTCTTGACCCTGTGCCCCATGGGAACAGTCCAGACCGAACTGCCAGGCCAGGTCCTCCCTGGACCGGAAACAAGCATCCTGGGACCGGTTTCAGGTTATGTCACCCTTCTTCAGCCAGGCTAGCTTGAATCCAGTGGCACAGTGAGCAAGGGACCCACGTCTGGGCATACCCATCCCACTTAGGGCGAAAAGTGTTACAGCAAACAAATGATGGACGGAATGCTGACAATGCAAACATTCTCCCCCAGTCAAAAGATCTGGGTTTAATCCATCGTTCTTTTGCCCACTACGCCACCCCAGTTTGGACCCAGCCATATGCAAATCAGTCTTGACCCTGTGCCCCATGGGAACAGTCCAGACCGAACTGCCAGGCCAGGTCTTCCCTGGACAGGAAACAAGCATCCTGGGACCGGTTTCAGGGTATGTCACCCTTCTTCAGCCAGGCTAGCTTGAATCCAGTGGCACAGTGAGCAAGGGACCCACATCTGGGCATACCCATCCCACTTAGGGCGAAAAGTGTTACAGCAAACAAATGATGGACGGAATGCTGACAATGTAAACATTCTCCCCCAGTCAAAAGATCTGGGTTTAATCCATCGTTCTTTTGCCCACTACGCCACCCCAGTTTGGACCCAGCCATATGCAAATCAGCCTTGACCCTGTGCCCCAAGGGAACAGTCCAAACCGAACTGCCAGGCCAGGTCCTCCCTGGACCGGAAACAAGCACTGGACTGGCATGGTGAGCAAAAAAACGATGGATTTAGGCCCAGATCTCTGTACTGGGGTGAATGTATGACATTGTTCTGCATTCTGTCCATCAATTGTTCTTTTTGCATTTGTCACCCCAAGTGGGACGGGTATGCCCAGACGTGGGTCCTGTGCGCTCCATGCCACTGGAGTCAAGCTATCCTGGCTGATGAGGGCTGAAAGCCCGAAACCGGTCCTAGGATGCTTGTTTCCAGTCCAGGGAGGACCTGGCCTGGCAGTTCAGGCTGGACTGTTCCCACTGGGTGCAGGGTCAAGACTGATTTGCATATGGCTGGGTCCAAACTGGCTTGGCATGGTGAGCAAAAAAACGATGGATTTAGGCCCAGATCTCTGTACTGGGGTGAATGTATGACATTGTTCTGCATTCTGTCCATCAATTGTTCTTTTTGCCTTTGTCACCCCGAGTGGGACGGGTATGCCCAGACGTGGGTCCCGTGCTCTCCATGCCACTGGAGTCAAGCTATCCTGGCTGATGAGGGCTGAAAGCCCGAAACCGGTCCTAGGATGCTTGTTTCCAGTCCAGGGAGGACCTGGCCTGGCAGTTCAGGCTGGACTGTTCCCATTGGGCGCAGGGTCAAGACTAATTTGCATATGGCTGGGTCCAAACTGGAATGGCATGGTGAGCAAAAAAATGATGGATTTAGGCCCAGATCTCTGAACTGGGGTGAATGTATGACATTGTTCTGCATTCTGTCTATCAATTGTTCTTTTTGCATTTGTCACCCCGAGTGGGACGGGTATGCCCAGACGTGGGTCCCGTGCTCTCCATGCCACTGGAGTCAAGCTATCCTGGCTGATGAGGGCTGATAGCCCGAAACCGGTCCTAGGATGCTTGTTTCCAGTCCAGGGAGGACCTGGCCTGGCAGTTCGGGCTGGACTGTTCCCATTGGGCGCAGGGTCAAGACTGATTTGCATATGGCTGGGTCCAAACTGGAATGGCATGGTGAGCAAAAAAACGATGGATTTAGGCCCAGATCTGTGTTCTGGGGTGAATGCAGGGCTCGAGTCGGGGTACCACGCGGGTGGACGGCGTCCCCCCACTTATTTTACCGGGAGCTCGATAACCGGAGCAAATGGAGCCACACATTCACTCTTTGGCCTCTCTGGGGCGAGATCGGAGCTCATTCAGAACGCTGCTCTCGCGCTGGCTTCTCTGATGCAATCGCATCTAAGGGGTGAGCGAGGGGAGGCAATGAGTCTGATGGTGCAATTAAACCACCTTTCGTGTTGTCACTTCCTGTCGTGACGTCAGCGTCCCCCCACTTCTTTTTTTAGGACTTGTGCCCTGGGTGAATGTATGACATTGTTCTGCATTCTGTCCGTCAATTGTTCTTTTTGCATTTCTATATATATAGAAGCATGTAAATATCTGTAGTGTTCACCGCCCGCTCATTTGGTAGCTGGGGGAGTGGCACTCTCTCTGCATATCTTCCCTGATGCAGGCAGGTGTTGAAACATATCATTGGGATGGATATGTTTTTTCCAGCAAAGATGGCAACCCTATTTGCAAGGCCCAGGAAATAATACTTTTAAAAGTTTGCGCAAGATTCCCTATTATCTTTCTAAACATTGACAAATCGGTCTCGATCTACCTTAAACGTTATTACTGATTGCTTATGTAGCTCGAAAACACCGCCGCGAGAATTACCTTTCGTGCACCCGGAAGTGTTTCAAACGGAGTAACAATTAGCAGATATCTGTAGCTGTTCTGTACACGCGGATGCTTTTATGGCTTTAATAGAGAATGCTTCGCGTATTATCGTTTACTCTGTCCGTGCATTGATGACTTACTCGGAGATTGCCGATATTATAGTAGGGAAATCATATTGATAATGCACGGACACGTTTATTGGAAATGTTTAAATGTAAAAGTCCATGCATGGATTTTGGGAGCGCTCGCTTGTGCTACGCCGCATCACGTGCCTGCCGCCGACCTCAGTTCTGCAAAAGGGCGCTGCAGACATCAAAAAGTATTGTATCGCATTGCATTTCACAATGGCCTCTGCAGTCGTTGAAACCCCTTGCTATCTTTTAGAGAAAATTGAACAAGATGGGAACTGCAGTCTTGGGCTACATTTGTTTGACGTCACTGTAAATGTATTTAGTTTCTGAACTAATTGGGAAACGTGCAAAAAGTAAAGATAAAAGTGAAACAACACCAGGTGCGGAACTGCAGCAAGGGTAAATAGAGCAGCCATCTTGAAACGGTAGCAGATATCCAGTCCAAATCGCCAGTAGTAGGACTGTAGGGCTCGCCACACTTGCACAGGCATACAGGAAACACATGAAGCAGATTAGATGGAATTGCAACTGTGCCTACCTCTGCATCTCATCTCAGAATTGCTAGTCACTTTTTCCTAGCACAGAAGTGAGACTTCACTGCACTTACCGTGTGAAACAGGTACAGCGTTGAACTACAATTTGTTGATTGCAGAAGCAGACGGTTTTAAATCGTCATATAGGGTAGCGATTCTCACCCCACTGGCTGCATCTGCTTTCTTGCTTGCCAATTGCCATGCGCACTGCCTAGCCGATGGAAGAGGGGAGGGAGGTATTACGTAGCTCAAAAGTTCATGCAGTTTTCTGGGTTGGCTGTCTTTAACTCTGTTTGCAGCGGATACAAAGCAGCCTGCATGAACAGCATGTCTTTAGAGTGTGTGCAATTATGAGACTGATTCACAAAAGTAAAATTACACGGTTGTGTACTATTTTTTTTGCTATTCTCAAGCTACGATTTAATAGTAAGTTTACGGCCCTAATTTTTATGTGCAGATCGAAAGCCCCAGCCTCCACTGCGGAGTCTCCGTTGTTGTAGACTTACCATTAACTCGTAGTTTGAGAATAGCAAAAGAATAGCAAACTTATACAAAAGTGTACATTTACGTTTGTAAATCATACCCAGTGTTTCAGAGTGGCTACGTTTTTTGTGGGATTTGTTTTTGTTTGAATCACAGAAATGGGTTCTGTTTTCTTTTTTTTGTAGCATAGGGGTCAGTTGTCAGCTGAACACGATAGTGTTTCTAAGTGACCTGTGTAGATAGCACCGTCATTTAACCAGTAGTCTTTTGGACAGCAGCAGTTGCACTGTGAGATTTCTATTTATGAATTTTCCGTCTATTTTTTATGGGGTCACTAAAATTCACACCTTGTAATGTATTTTTTTTTTTATCGGAAAGGTGGACTATTACCTGACACTGGGCTGCTTTGCGGCTCCGAGTCAATCGATCAATCCAGGCCTGCCAAGTATCACGCATCACGTGTGACACTAACGCATTTCAGTGTGGTGTTCCGCATCACCGCACTGAAATGCTTTGTCACGCATTTTTAATGCCACAAAACTGGCTAGCCGCGGTGCTAGCGCGCCGGCTCTGCTGCTCCCAGCAGACGTGCCGCCAGCAGCTAGTGGCTCATAAACAGTTAAGGATCTTCAATTCTTGTCTGCTCCTCAGCTCTGGCACTGAGAGTGCTGCTACAATGTTACAATCTGCGGCCTCAGTCGCGGCGCCGTGCAGGCGGCTGTCCGAGTCACTGTGACTGACACCACTCTGCCAATTTGAAACACCCGGAGCGGGGCCTGCCCTGAGCTGCAGTAACAGTTACCGGCTGTGGCGTGCCGTGGGGAGGGGGGGTATTATTAATCAGGATGTGACCTCAGGAAGTGAGGTCGCCAGAAGCGGCGGGGGACTAGTCGGAGTCAGTCGAGTGGAATCAAGTGCACTCGCCCCTGCAGTGCTGCCTGCCTCAGCCTGCTGCTGCTGGCTGCGCATAATTAATTAATATTACCAGGCAGCGGCGTTCGGACCGGGCGGTGGCAGGACGGCAGCATCGTCGACCCGGACCGTGCAGACTACACTCAGCATGATGGCCCGCTGGGCCGCGGCGCTTCATCATGAGTGGCATGATCGCGGGAGCTGCAGGGAGTCTGCCAGAGTGACTGGTGGTGCCGGCCATCATCTGCTGTGCTGCAGTGTGGCCGTGACCCCGTGCGGCTCTCCGCTGCGGCCGCCGGACTAGACCGTGTCAGTGTGAGACAGTCAGTCTTGACTGACAGAGAAGTCAGAAGACCGTTCAAGTAAGTAAAGTTACTTTTTAGTTTCGTACTAGTTTCCGCCACTGGGCAGGCGCTGCTGCCACTGACTTATAAGTAACTAGCCTCTGTGTCCTAACTTTAGCACGAGCGCACGCACGCTGCAAATTATGAGATCTCAGATTTAATTTCAGACTCTGTAGACAGTAAAATCTGCAGGCAGGGCTGCTCTGTCTCGTCATCCTGAGTGTGAGGTTTATCTGCAAGATGACATCTGCCTTTCATCAGTTTAATCTGCAGGCCGAGCGGCAGGGCTGCTCTGTGAGTCATCCTTCTGAGGTCATTGGGCACCAGTACTAACTAAACTGAGAGGGTTTCGTTTATCTTCAGACAATTACGGACGGGTGGTGCGTGTTTTGCCAGGGCTCAGAGTCTGCTCTCTCTCATCCTATTATGGTTACATATTTGTTTAACTACCATCAGGTTACATTGGCACTAGCATTGGCACTAGTGTCCTTCCATTTCTGGTGCTTTCCAGTAGTTTTAAGATCTTCTTCGAGTTTCTCGTTGCTAAAATTGGTGTAATTTCTGATATTTATGTATATGTTTCCCTCGTCTTTGCTTGATTTTGCTCACTAGAAAGTGTCACTCAATGATTCAATGATTTTTTTATTCAAGATTTGGAACTCCTAGGAGGTCCACATAAAATTACATACATAATGTCACCAATAATAAAATATAGCAATGGTCATACCACATACCATCTTAGAAATAACTATAGCAATACATAAACATTTCAACAATTAATGGCATTTAAAATTAGCAGCAAAGGGAATGAAATGAGTAACGGAGTCTTAAAAAAAGAGCAAGGACACTAGGAAGCTGCCTGGTCATATGTAATATGAAATCTAAAATTCTATTTCAAATTAAAAAAATTTTTAAAAAAGTTTAAAATTGGTTACCAAACAAAGGAAGTAGCGGAGCATCTCCTAAAATGTACAAAATGTACAAAACGGAATAAGTAACAACCTATTCATTTATCAAATAGTAGCTAAGTTTCCGTTTCAGTTCAAGGAGAAAACAGATTTTACAATAGCAGCATAATTAAAAGGGATGACTAAACAAAGCCAGACTTGTGCAAAAACCATTCAGTAACGGCCCGAACCTGTGCAAAATACATGTGAAATCCCACTTCAATTAGTTTTAAAAATCAACAAAAAAGTCAAACTAGAACATAAGCACAACATATCTCAATTGTGCAAAAAAGCAGTTGATCGCAGCTAATACATATGCAAAATACATATCTCTATTGTGCAAAAATAGCAGTTAGTAGCAGCAAAATAGATATATGAAAAATTTAATATATATACATGAACTCCTTAAAATAGTTAAAAAGTTTTACACACACCGCTTCATTTTTTGGACAAAATAAATAGTCTCGGGCTGATGCCACATTTTTTACACTGTTTTGTAAAAACATCGGCCGAAGCCAACGATGTCGACTCAGAACCAGTTCCGGAAAAACAAACAAAACATGGTCCAGGGTCTGAGTACTCAGATTACAAAAATTACAAGTTCTACCGTCATTCCGATTCTGAGACCAATTTGCGGTTAAATCGTTTAAAGGTAGGAGATTCATGCGACATAAAATAAGCAGGCGTCGAACTCCATGCTCTAAATTCCAGAATACGTATTTTTGTGGAGTTCTTAGTGCATTTGTCCTGGCTATTATTTTTAATCTTTCCTTAGAATTACAAAATGTAATATCTCTATTAAAGCTAGTTTTACCACTTAAGGTTTTTAGGAGAGATTTAAATCCTGAGGATGGAAGTAAGAAGACTGATTCTTCTTGTATACCGAGCGTTTTTTGTGCCAATGCAAAGTCCCGGCAAAAAGAGTAGGTGCCTGCCTTTACATTAAAAATTTCATAACACGCGAGACCTCTTAGTGTATCTGGGTCGCTATTTTTTAGCTGATATCCCCAACCGAGAACCCTAGATAATCCTTGAATATAAGAACTAGTCAAGCCAAATTCTAATCTAATTGCTGCCATTGGAACTATTGTGCTAAAATTACATATTTTACGTAGAATTTAACCTTCTGTCCTTTCTAAAAAACTGCAAACCTTGACAGGGATTGATTCGATCGCATATAGCAAGGTCGGCAGAATTTTTGCCTTAAAAACCGTTAGAAGGTGTAAAAAATGTCTTCTGCCCATAGCACTATAAAAAATACGCAAACCGTTGGCGTGGGACAAAGCATTGCAAGTGCTATGATCGATGTGAGGTTTGTTATGCGTGCTGCCTGTAAGAAGTTTCCCTAAATAAAGGTATGAGTCTACCACCTCCAGCCTTTCAGTACCAATGTGCCATTTATATCTACATGATTTTCTACTTTTCGTACTTTTCATAATTAATATTTTACTTTTAGAGACATTTATTTTCAAAAATGTTCTACTGTATATTTCTGTAGTGATGCCAACTTTCTATTCAGCCCAATTGGGGTTAAGTCCATTACAACAATATCGTCTGCATATAAAAGGCATGTTAAGGGACGAGAGCAAATTTTGGGAGCATCTCCAATATTTTGTGCAAAACATTCGGGTAAGTCCGCTATATATAGAGAGAATAGCAGCGGTGCTAACAAGCAACCTTGTTTTAACCCATTTTCTGTAGAGATTATGTCAGATAGACCTTGATTTCCACCCATTAAAATCTGGCTCCAGGTTTGCGAATGGAGTGCAATGATTAAAGATAACAGGGGTGAGGGCAAACCCATTTTTTTGCAATTTTCTCCATAAAAGCGGTCGATCTACCTTATCGAAGGCTGTGGAAAAATCTATAAAAGCCATATACACATTAGATTTACGAGTAATTGTATATTTTTCCTCAATTAGTTTCAGCATAAATATATTATCTAGAGTGGAATGATTTTTACGAAAGCCTGCTTGTTCTAAGGGGAGGACTTTCTTCTCCGTCACCCATTCCGTAAGGTGATTGAGGATACTACGTGCAAATATTTTCCCCACCGCGTCCAGCAACAACTATGAGTGTCACTCATAGTTGTTGAATGTCACTCATAATTTCACAGAAATTATGAAAATGTCACACATAGCAATTTGAAACCTTGGCAGCTATGTCAATCAGTACTTGCAGCGCACGCAAATATCCCCGAGGGGTATCCAGGTGCTGCATGAGGTGGAGCTACTTGAACAGCCAGGTGTTGAGTCCAATCCTGAATTCGGCAAGGGAGGTAGAGGTTCGAAGGTGGAAGGGGAGGTCGTTCCAGGCTTTGGCTGCGAGGTGGAAGGAGCGACCTCCAGCTCAGGTACAATGGATGCGGGGGACAGTGGCGAGGGCCAGGGAGGCAGATCGAAGGTGTCTGGTGGGCTGGTGGAAGGTCAGGCGGATGTTCAGGTATTCTGGTCCCATGTTGTGGAGGGCTTTGTAGGTGTGCATGAGCAGCTTGAAGTGGCATCTCATCTTGACGGGAAGCCAGTGCAGGCTACCGAGGTGGGGGTGATGTGGGATCTTCTGGGCAGGTCCAGGATGATTCTTGTCACTGGAGTTCCCCATATTACATTTCTGATCATTTTTAAAATATGGTAACAAATGTAATGCATTTTAGTATTGGGTGGATTATTTAATTGTCACATTCTCTGGCCAATATTTTCAACAATGAAATAACCATCTTTAAGAGAACTGTGAGTTTTATATTTGGCAATAAACACTGCATTTACTGTATGGGATGTATTTTTTTACATGATAACTAATTGAGCCGAAGTTGTTTGCTGGAAGTGGGCTCTGTCTGCCAGTCAAGTACCTTCCAAGCTTAAAAAAATGTATTTTCACTTAATATGCACAGTCTAAGTGTCTACAATATTGCAGTCAATGGAGTATGAAAGGGTGTTCGGTGCTACAGGCAAAATAACGTACATTAAGAGCAAGTATTTGTAGATGAAATAGATTAGACATCACCTAATCTTGTCTCCAAAACAAATGGGCAAAGACTCATCAGTCCTGGGTTTCAGACAGTGAGGTGGCTAAGCAAGTGTGCACATTATGTAGGTTTATATGCAGCAGTCCCTCCCTTCCTTGAGTTTGCAAGTCTTTGTCTCTGGGTATCTTTAAAGAGTAAGTGCTGTTGAATATGTGTCATGTGCCCATAACCCTGGATGGTAATAGGCATCATTTCACCCAGAAAATTATGTGTCAGTGCAAAATACATTACTCCCTCATAGAGTCCTCCTCGTCCCAGTTCTAACAAATGAGGTTTTTCACAGGCAACGCTTGCACCACCATTGAAATCCACTACAGGGCAATCCAGATTCTGATGCTCTTAGGCTTGAAACATGGCTAAAGTCCAACATTGATACTGCGGCCCGTTTGCCTCTCGCCCTGCAAGGAGGATTCACCCTTCCGCTCCTTGGTTTAATGAACCTCTTAGAACAAGTAAAAACATTTGTAGAGGTCTCGAAAGTAAATAGCGAAAACACTGCTCTACTGAAGAGAGGAAGACTTATAGAGCAGCCATGAAAGTGCATTATAAACAAGTGAGAGAGGCCAAGAAAAACTTCCTACAAAATAAAATTGAAATAGCTCACAACAAGGGTAAAGAAATCTTTAACATAGTGAAATCTTTCATTTCCCCAGGGCAGCCAAGAAGGAGGCCCCTCTTTCAGCCGAGTGGCCCAAGCAAATAGCAACATCCCTCCACAAGAAGATTGCTCTTATTCAACAGTCTTTTGACATGGTATCAGAGGAGGACTTACGCCTCTATCAATCCCTGAATGAAAAAGTATGTCCCGTGTCGCCCCCTGCACTGTTAGAGTTCCCAGAACTGCATTTAGAGGAGTCACTCAACTACCTCTTGAGCCTTAAATCAGGTTCCCCCACAGATGCCTGCCCCGTCAAACTAGTGACATTTTTAGCTCCTATTGTTAACCCTATAGTTAATAAGGTGCTGAACATATCCCTTTCTGCCGGCATAATGCCGAAGATCTGGAAGCAGGCAAACATCCTACCTCTCTTAAAAAAACCTACCGCAGATCAGACTGATCCGACCAACTACAGGCCTATCTCTCTCCTCCTGATTTTCTCTAAGGTTTTAGAGAAACATGCAAACAAAGCACTCTCAGAGTACATCGAAAATAGAAATCTGTTGCATAGCTCTCAATCTGGCTTCAGGTTAAACTATAGTACAGAATCCGCCCTATTGGAAGTTACTGAATACATCAAGGATAAACTTGATCAGGGTGGTAGGGCAGTTCTTGTGCTACTCGAGATCTCGGCGACCTTCGATACGGTTCCATATGAGAGACTTCTCGTGGGCGGGACCGCCTTGGCCTGGATGACGTCATTTTTGGAAGACAGATTGCAGGTAATATGGACACCCCCCTTCTCATCTCCCATGCCAAATCTGAGCGTAGGAGTTCCACAGGGCTCCATTCTTAGCCCCACTCTCTTCAATATATAGATATGTCACCCTTAGCATCTCTGGTAGAGGAAGATGGAGTTAAGATGATCTCCTACGCAGATGATATACAATTGATCTTTACTTGTAAAAAAGGAGCAGACTTTGTCGGAGACAGCATCAGACTCTGCCTCACGAAGGTTTTCAACTGGCTTAAAATTAATCAGTTAAAAAGCAATCCTGACAAATCTGAGATTATTTTATTTGGGCAACCGGCAGTGGGTAACTGGAGCGATTGGTGGCCAATAGAGTTGTCTCCCCCTCAGTCGGCCCAAGAAAGGGTTAAAAACTTGGGAGTTGTCATTGACAACGTCCTTTCCATGGGCCCCCAGATTCAAACACTGATTGGCTCATTCATGTATTGGCATACTCCGCATGCTATAAAATTTCTCCCTCTGTTGTCAGTGGACACTAGGAAGATCATAGTTCAGGTCTTAGTGACATAAAAAATTGGACTACGCTCATAGCCTGTACCTTGGCCTACCTGACTATCTCATTCAGCGTCTACAAGTAGTGCAGAACGCAGCGGCCAGAGCGGTCCTTAGGCCAAAGCCTAGATCTCATATGACTCCTATTCTCAAATCTTTGCACTGGCTCCGAATGAAAGACAGAATTAAGTTTAAAGCCATGGTAATATTTTTTAAAGCACTCCTTGGCCAAGGCGCTAAGTATCTTGGAAGCGCGTTATCCGCTACATTCCAACAAGGACCTTAAGATCCTCTAGTGCAGATCTTGCACGCCTCCCCAAAATACGCTTAGCGCGCATAGGGGGAAGATCCTTTGGGTTTCTGTGTGCACAAACATGGAACAGCCTACCTGCCTCTTTGAGAGCCTCAGCTGACCTGGCAACGTTCAGAAAACACCTTAAAACCTGCTTTTCAAGACAGCCCGAGCCTAGCATCCTGCCACTATGTCCACCCTAGCCCTGATGTTCAATCTTAGCGCCAGGACACTAGCCGGAGTAGCTGCTTGCGCTATATCAAATCCTTTCATTTCAAATGCAGATGGTGTTTATTATTTTCAACAATTACTTCATAGCTGATGACAATACAGCTGAACCAAAACGATCCTGTATAGAATCAGCCAAATCAAGGCAATAATGCTTAATGAAATTATGCAACAAGGACCATGTAGCTGCTCTACCTATCTCCGCTAAAGGAACAACCGCTGTCTCTGCCCAAGAGGTTGTGATTGCCCTGGTTGAGCGACCTTGATTGGAACCTGGAAGAGAGGCCCCATCAGTAGAATACGCCCGTATTACAGCCTGCCAAGTCCATCTGCTCAATGTACCTTTGGACACTCCCCTAGCCTTAGCTACAGAACCATGTCCGCCAAACAAAGAATTAAAATCTCAAAAGGGATTAGTACAATCAAAATAAATCAACAACGCTCTTTTGACATACAGAGAAAAGGGAATACTTGAAGCAGATTCATCCTGTAAAACTGGCAAAACTACTTCTTGGGACAAATGAAAGGAGATGGAGGGTATAGGAAAAAAATTGAGATCTAACCGTAAAACCACTTGATCTGAAAAAACAATTGAGATAAGGACGTAAAATAGTTAAGGCTCCTAACTCACCCAATCTCTGTGCAGATGTAATAGCTACCAGAAAAAGGGTTTTAGCCGAAGGGCAAGCGAGATTTGCTCGTTCCAAAGGCTCAAATAGAGCTTTCTGTAAACTTTAAGCACAATTGAAAGGTCCCATGCTGGTAAAGGGGAGCGAACAGTTGACTTCTGTAATCGAAGGCTCTTAATAAGCAGTGTTACTAAAGGAGATATCTGTAACATATCCCAGAGAACTAACGAAAAGCTGTAATTGCTGCCCACTGGGAATTTAAAGTGGATGGTGCAAGACCCTTCTGGAAACATCCTGAAGGAAATCTAGAATATGAAAGGGATAAAAATCAACTGGAGATTTAGATTTCTCAGTACACCACTTAAAAAATATTCCCCAATGCTTTTCATAATCGAACTCAAGCAGTATGTTTTCTACATGATGACTGGATATCAATAGCACCCTGTTCAAAACAACCCATATTTTGCAGAGCTAATCATTCAACAACCAAACCGTTAGATTCAGACAACTATACTGTTGTGGAGTTAGGAGAGGAGGATTGACCTTAAGGGGAAAGGATCTCCTCTCGAACATCATCAGAAGCAAGGAAAACCAAGGGTGCATGGCCAGGAAGGAGCTATTAGGATCACACTGACCTTCTCTGTTCGAATTTTCTGCAAGACTGTTGAGAGCAAGGGAATAGGATAAAACGCATAAAGCAGCCCATGGGGCCGTGTGACTGACCGCGCATCTATCGTCAATGGTTGAGGAACCTGTTCCTTCGTGCAGGACACATTGCACTGGAGGGGGATGCAAATGGGTCTAACCACAGGACACCAAATTTCTGGGAGATGAGATTGAACTGCTGGATAGACAGGTGAAAGGTCACTGATGATCAAAGATTCTAACTCAGACTGACTGCCCAATAATTCAGCTCCCCTCGGATATAAACTGCTCTTAACTCTAAGAGATGAAGTTCCGCCCACTCAAAAATGGACTGTCAACGGATTTAGAGAAAGGGATTTCTTCCCCCCATTTGCAATTTAAATAACACCGAGCCACCTGGTTGTCGGTTCTGATCAGAACGTTCCTGCCAACTTAGGGGCCGATTCCGATTCCGGCCGGAAATCTCTCCGACCGAGCCGGACCCGGAGAGATTTCCGACCGAATCGGACCCTAGCAGTCCGACCGGACGAGTACGATGCATTCGCATGCTATCGGACTCGAGTCGGTCGGACTCCCATTGAAGTCAATGGGAGCCGGTGGTACAACGCGTACGCGGGCTCCCATTGACTCAATGGGTGCGAGGCGGACAAGGGCGCCCCCTACAGCGTGTATGCGTCCATGCGCATCGCGGCATACATGCACAGGTAGGGGGGACCCATGGGTCCCCCCTGTGTGCGACTCGCGCGCCTACGCGTACAGGGGGGTCCGACGCGGACCCCCAAAGTCCGGCTCCGACAGCTTTTTCGAGCCGGACGGCGCGAGTCAGTCGGACTGCTCGCGGCGCGCATCGTACTTACCCGGCCGGGAAACGTCTCCATAGCGCGGTGCGAGTCGTGTCCATGCGAGTCGGTCGGAGCGTGTTGAAGCCGCGTTCGAGTCGGTCGGCGATTTCGCGGGTGCTTGCATCGTACTCGCTCGGCCGGACCCGCGTACGATTCGGTCGGGAAACAGGGCTCCGAATCGGATCCGGTGAATCCGAATCCGATTCGGAGCACTACCGGCCGAGATCGGAATCGGCCCCTATGTCTGGAAGGCTAACAGGGATCTCAGAACTGCACAAATGTCCCTCCAATTGGACGACTGAATCTTCTCCCACGAAGGCCACAGAGCTTTTTTCTCCTGACCCTCCCGACTGCCCTACAGACTGGCATCCTTGATCAGAACCACTGGTTCTGGAAATTGAAATAACACCCATTTCATCAAATTTGTCTCTGTCAATCACAATGCAAATCCTGAATGTTTCCAGCAGTTACTGGACTCCATTGTTCGTAGTCTTCCGAGCTCGGACATCAATGTTCCAGCATGTGATTGACAATTGGTTTCAAGGGATTCCATGCCCATGGCGCCAGCAGATCCTGAGTCCTAAGCCATAGCCTGACTGTGTCTTGAGACTGGATCTACAACTTGCAGACATTGGATATAATCAACAACCTCCTGTCCTCTGGCAGAAACACAGCACCCACATATGTGTTTGAAACAGGCTCCAATGAACTGTTTGACTTGTGACAGAGTTAAATGTGACTTCTGTAAATTCAACTGTAGCCCCAAGTTCTGAAGTAATGTGGTCACCATGGAAACAGTTTCTTCCACCTTTGAAAAAGAAGAAGCAGAAAGTAACCAGTCATCCAAATAAAGAAACCCAGGAACACCAGAAAGTTGTAAAGAAGCCACAGCAGGAGTCAGTACCTTGGTAAATACACATAGAGACATCGCCAATCCGAAAGGAAGTTCCTGAAACTGGAAATGATCTCCATTCAGGGAGAATCTCAGGAATCGTTGTCTGTTCATGTAAATTGGAACATGAAAATATGCGTCCTGCAGGCCTAATGTCATTAGATAATTCCCTTTCGAAATAAATGGGATTATGGGCTGAGCAGTCATGATTCTGAATGTTTCCACTACCACAAATCTGTTCAGTGTTTTTGATTCAAAATTGGACGATACCTTCCATCTGTTTTTTGGAACCAAAAAGAGTTGGAATAAAATTCAGAATTTCTCTGGTCGAATGATACCGGAATCCCAACTCCTTTGTCCAAGAGAGCCTAGACTCCCGCCAATAGCTCCTCACGCTTGACATTGTCTCTCGGAAGAGGGATGATTGTGGTCATTGATCCAGGTACTTCTCTGAAGACTATCTGATAACCATTTTGGATTATTGAGAGGACCCAAGAGTCTGTGATTATCTTAGAACACTGATGATAACAATGTTTCATTTTTCCTCTGACCATATAGTCATTTTTGTTGAACAAAGTCTTGATTTCTCCCAGAAGCTGGTCGGGATCTATTGTAATATGCAGTCCCCTGATCGATTTCTTATTTGTAGAACTCTTGAAATGCCTTAAAATCAATCTTTCTTCCACAGCTTTCTGCCCATCGCCTCAAATTCTTGGCCAAATAGCTTCTGACCACAAAAAGGCACTTTGTGGAGTAAGGCCCGTTGGTTTGATTCTCACTTCCAGGATTTCAGCCATTATGCATGTCTCCCCAAAATTGAGGACCCTGCTATCGAAGAGGAAAGCCCAAAGGTCTATCAAAAGTGGTGTCAGGAATTGTGCCAACATTTCCATATTGGACAACAAGAAAGATAGGTTCTTCTGTGCTTGTAAGCACTCAGCCAAAGAATTAAAGTCTTTGAGCAAAACTTGAGCTGTGTAGGCTGCATAAGTGCTTGTTCTATAAGCATAATTGGCTTCTGCATAACAACTTTCAGCAAAGGTTCCACTTTTTTGTATGTGGTGTCTGATAACGCATACTCTTCAGAAGCCAACGAGGAAGCCATAGATACCAAGATTGAGTAACTTTCAGTGTCTGCGGAAAATTATCCTCATAAACATCCAAAAGATATCTTTTAGAAAGAAATCTGTGGATGGCTGTTTTGTCAATGTCCTTCCATTGTTTCTTCATCAAAGATTTAGTGCCTGATTACGAGTTTGGTGGTCCCACAGCAGACGGTGCAACGCGCCTTCCGCTGTGGGACTGCCAAACCCGTGTTGTGACCGCCTATGAGATCAGGAGTTTTTTCCTGGTCTGGCGGGCAGTCCTGCGGCGGTCTGAGAGCAGCGGTCTGTCAGGCTCATAACAGAGCCTAACAGGCAGACCACCGCTCTCAAAGCGCCGACTGGTCCTTCCTGCACGGTGTGGCATACATGCCACACCAAGCAGGAATGGGGGGTGCAAATCAAGGGGGGCACTACATGTGCGCCCCCATGCACCTTCAGACCCAGAGGTGCAAGGGGGCCCTAACTTTTGTTGCCTCACCGCCATACTTTTCATGGTGGGTTTACCACCATGAAAAGGGTGGCGGTGAGGCTACTCCGAATATGCTCGGAGCTGCCGGCCGTGGCACTGCCAGGATATTCTTGCCCTTAAAAGACCGCCAGCCCAGCTAGATCCTTGATGGTCTCGTAGTGGTCCGACCTCTGCATTTGTAATACTGCGGGCGGTCCCGCAGTGTGGCGGTGGTCAGAATCAGGCCCTTAATCACATCATAAAGTGGAAGAATATTAGAGTCAGTCGCAATTATAAAAGGCAAAAAATGTGTCTGTATCCAGAATTTCCTCCTCAAGACCCAATAAGTCCCGTATATGCTTTATCACTTCCACTAGTTCAGAAGGATGTATATATCTGCCTTTGGGTTCATCCTTCTGTTCATAAATCTGATCCAACTGTGCTCTTTTTGGATGGGAGTTTCCAGCAGCAGAACCCACTGCCTCTTTAATCAATAATTACAAATCTGCCATAGTTTTGCAATAATTCTTCAGCTGTATCCTCTGAAGCCTGTCCAATATGGTGCAGCTTAGCTTAGCTTTCCAGCCATTTTTGCAGTCAGGAAATTGACACGCGTCTTAGTCTTATGTTTTTGTAATAAACATAGAAGGTTCCTATGGCCTTTTAAAAAATAAAAAGTGTGTGTATAGGCTGTCCAGGTGACGGGGTGCTTCATTGGTTAGAACTAGAACTAGGACGAGGAGGACACCATGAGGAGGTAATCAACATTATTTAACCTAAATAGTAACATAAAAAGAGAAACATAGGTTTGCAATGATTTATTTAATTCATATTCGTCTATTTTTAATGACGTATGGTATTCCTTATCCACTTTATCTATTGGCTTTCTAGCAAGGATACGATTCTCTTCTGTTTTTATTAATAATTCTAATCGGCTATTCATTCACATAATGCATACATACTTCAATGTAAAAATACATTAGAAAAACAAGAGGAAAGGAAGAAGTGTATCTTATTAGCTATTTGTGTTAGCTTTCAAGTGTATCAATATTATATTGCTATACATTTTACACAAGCTCACAAATGTGTCTATATTGTATCATCGTACATTGAATACACATAGTTTTGCTTAAAACATTTCGGGATGGAAATATAGTGCTGACAGCTCGTGCACAAAGAGAAAATAAATGGGTTATTGAGTAATGAACACAGAGTACTGGCTGTGCAAAAAGTGCCCAAACTGGATCCAAATTAAAATCCACAGTTTATCAAGTCTCACCTGTTCCATCATATAGAATTCTCGTTAATCCAGACACTAGGGATAATTTGTTGACGTTTTGATCCACCTGGCGATTAATCAATTACATAGCAGTAGGTGTCCAGAATCGTAAATGGTTTTAATTAGTGCCAAGGAAAAACAGAACCAAGGCTCACCTTAATTTGATTTTTTCCGAAGCTTAATGCTGAATAAAGTTATTAGCAGCCATGTCTAACTGCATCAGTTAGTAACATGGGGAGATGGTACGTGAAACAACATGATACAACCCTTAGCAAAGTAATTGGTCTTGTGAGGGTGTATCAAACATTACTCCTGTCAGGGGGGCGTGGCCGAGGAGGCCAGGATAGGGGACGTGGATTGATAGTGCTCTGTGCTGCGATCCTGTCATCTGACCGAATAGCCTTCTGCAGGCGGTCATCGGGACCCCAGAATGCTTGTCCCACCTACAAGCAGTGCTGGGAAGCTGCCTAGACACTCTTGTGCACTGGCCGGGCCCCTGGGCAACTTATCGGAACCTATGGCCTGCTCTGACTGCCGCGCTGCAGTGGGATCGTACGATGGGCCATGGTTGAGTGGTGGTGACAGACGCCAACTCCTGGCCCAACAACTGCAGTGGAGGATCCGCAGGAGTAGAGATGTCCCTCCCGCTCCTACAAATGGTGTGGGATCGGCGCTCTGAGCGGATGGTTCCTGCGACGTTCCGTGTCGACCCTACCTGTCTGAAAAGGCCTCAAGCGAGTGAGGTCAGATTGCAGCTCAGGATTCGAGAGGACGGAGGCAGACAAACTAAACTTTCTTGTTGCCCCTGAGGGAGTTATTGCGTGCCGTCATCTCTCCCCTCCTCGGCCAGAGGTCCTACGGAGGCTAAAGTGGTAACTTTTGGGTGCGGCCTGGAGTGGGGGACACTCACTGCTGGGGGGCACTGGGAGAGCAAGAGTGCCACCCCACCACTGGGGTCTTTATATCACTCACCAGCCTGCGGATTAAGCTCTGAATCGTTTGAGCCACTACCTGCATGGGGCCAGCCTGTTCGTATGGCGTATACTGGGACTGCACTGAACAACATCACTGTTAAAATCCTGTGACTCTCTGGGCATTAAACACATCGACATGTAAGTGTGCAGTCCATAATGCTGGAAAACATGTTGTGGAGACTGACATATTCATGCCCTGCCTGCCTGTTGGGTTCCTGGGTTCACACGTCAGCCCACAGCCCTATATCCACCTGCGTATAAGTGCTGCTATACTCTGTATGTTATGTAGCCTACACTGTAGAAGATAGTTGTTGAGGTGGACGATCCCGCATGAGCCCGAACTTGCTCCACGGTTCTCTCCCTGATTGACTCTTCTCCCCGCTACTTCATAAATATTAATTTACATCTCCCCCGCCACTCTTTGAATCTGGGATTCCCACCTGATCCAGCCTACTGCTCCATATTAGTGGAGTACCCTTATGAACTATCTGTTCGGAGGAAGTGTCCTCTTTAGGCCTTACACGGGTGCCAGGAGGAAGGGGCATGTACTGTAGACTTACGCCTCAAATGTTTGTATATGGCCAACCCTCTCAACCTGACATAGTGGCCTAATATATCCTAATCGCCTGTTGCTCTATATTGATGGACAGCTACACTGAACTACTCGTGCTGTGAGGTGTTGTGGTCTGCACTAAATCACAAGCGGGCCCACACTAGAAGCACGTTATTACCTCTGCTGGGTGACTTGCTGGTCTGGCTTCTATAATGGTGCGTCCGGGACCTGGCGCTAGCGCTGCTCGTTCACAGCCATCAACTCCTCCACCAGGTTCCCAGTGACCTACTGAATCTAAGGGTAGCTCTGCTGACTCGGAAGCAGTCACTGACAAACTCAATGTGGTACTGGCAGCCATAGACCGATCCCGAGTTTCTTTAGAATCAAAAATTGACGCAGTTGCCATGGATCTTAAACTACTGTGGGATGGTCATTGGAAATTAGCGGACAGGGTGCACTCCACGGAACAATCGCTGGCAATCCATCAACCGCAAGCTAAATAAACTCACTCCCACCTCCACATACTGCAAGAGAGGATACACATCATGGAAGACCGTGTGGAGGATGCTGAGGGTAGATCTAGGCGAAACAACATCTGGTTGGTGGGTCTTCCAGAAGGGGTGGAGGGCCGTGATGCGGAGGCATATCTTGAAGGCTGGATACTTGACTTTGTATCTGGGGAAGTGCTGTCCTCCTTCACAGTGGACGGGGCCCATAGGGTCTCAATGTGGCGGCCGTCTCTTGGAGCCCTGCCTCGTCCGATGGTGGCGCAACTTATGCACTAATGGGACAGAGATGTTATCCTGAATGAAGCCCGAAAGCAAAACTATTTAACCGTTGAAAATGTTACGGTGATGATATTTCCAGAGTAGACACTGGTGGTCCAACAGAAATATCACACCTTCCTTGAAATAAAACGCAAATCCAATATGGCCTCCTCTTCCCTGTCCGTCTCCATGTTCAGGCCGATGGCACGATGTCCTTCTTTACCAATTCCAAGGAGGCATGGTCCTGGATGGAAAGTCATGGATTAGGAGGGTCGTGCCCTGGTGAAGTTCTGCAACGACAGACTTCCCTGTTGCTGGGAAGCTCAGAAAAGGTGTGCGGTGCCTGGTGTTGGCGCCCCAGCGTGTGCTTAGTTCCCTGAATCTTGAAGAAGTCATCCAAAAGTAACGTAAGGCACTACAGGTGGCGGCAGACTTTTGAGACCCAGTACCGCACTTCAGTGAGGAAGAAGATGTATCCAAAACATCGGGAGACGATGACTCTATTGCATTAGACATTCTGCCCCGGACACTGTTGAGATGCCAAAAGTGACTCAGCAGATGTTAGATGAAATTCCCTCATTCATTATATGCATTTATTACATCTGAACTATTCACATATTTAGCTGTAAATCTATGATCTTTGTGACCGGGGAGGGTGTTGATTGACTATTTGTGCCTTCTCATGTAGATCTATTTGTGTGCCCCACCCCCTTCAGTCCCTCCCCTTCCTTTGTTCTCACCTCCTTTTCCCTCTTTTTACTTTTCCCCTTTCCCTCCCCCCTTGTCCTTTTTCTTAGCACACATCATCATTTGTACCAGAAAAATCTTTCACCCTCACCACGCTGGGGACTGTCAACTTCTCCCTGTGCTTATCTTACGGTCCATGGCGCTTGCCCACTGTGCTGTCCCTGGCACCCCTGTGCTGCTCGCTCATGACACATGGGGTCATGGTGGTCGCCCGGACAGTTCTGATTCCTGCTACATGTGGGATGAGGCCGCTGCTCAACCTCTCACTGCGCTTCCCGCCCCTTAGACCAGCCCCTTCCTACTGGTCCTTTGGTTCTGCTAGTTTGGGCAGGTGCCTGTTGTACTCCTGCTTTCAATGATATTGTTTGTGCGTTGCATATATGTTGCATTTTGTTTTATTGTTGGTACGACCTACATTCGCTGCACTAACGGAGGAGGCCAGGGTTGTCCACTCGTGGCGCGCAGAGGCCTTGCACTTTCTGTCCCCGCACTGTGGCTGCCACTAACATTGTTACATGGAATGTTCGGGGCACTCGCACTCTCTCCCGACACTATGCTGTATATTCCTACTTACACCGGAGGCAAACACATATAGCACATTTGTAGGAATTGTACATTACAGAGTGGGAAGCATCCCGATTGCAGAGGAGGTGGAGGGGGCAAATGTTCTCCACCAATTACTCAACCTATGCCCAGCGGGTATTGATATGGATTCGAGTGGAGGTCCTTTTTGTTGCCACACACACTGTCATAGACCCAGAGGGACAGTGCGTCCTAGTATAGGGCCATTTAGACGGTAGCCATATGCTCCTTGGTGCAATTTATGCACCCAACATAGAACAGGCCCCATTCCTGATCATATTGTCAACGACACTATCGCTATGGAGCGGCTTACCCTGGTTGTTGGGAGGGGATTTTAACATCTTTCTTGACGTGGAACTGGATCGTTCTTTCCCGCCCTTGCCCCGAACTGTAGCTACTTCTAACGTGCATACACTCAACACCTGGTTGCAGCACTGGGAATTGCTTGATGTGTGGCGTTACTGCAATGCTAGCACAAAGGTGTACTTGTTTTACTCTTACACCCATTGGCTCCATGTGTGTATGGATCGATTTGTCTGTACCCATAGCATTATCCCTTGCATCACACACATGGACTACCTAGGTTACACTCTGTTAGAAATGGGGGTCTCTAGTTGGCAGAGGTAGGTACCTTTGACCAAGTAGGGGCCCTTGCTTCTAGCCAGGGTAAAGGGGCTACACTCCTAAAATAACCCCTGCTCACCCCCTTGGTAGCTTGGCATGAGCAGGCAGGCTTATCTCAGAGACAGTGTGTAAAGCATTTGTGCACACATACAGTAATACAGTGAAAACACTACAAATGGACACCACACCAGTTTAGAAAAATAAGTAATCTTTATCTAGACTTAACACAAGACCAAACGACAAAAATCCACAATACAGTATTCAAAAATATGACTTTCAGATGGTAGAAATAGCTTAGTTCAATGTAGATGGTAAATGCGACACTTTACTCTCAAAGTACCTTGGATGCGTAACGCAACATAAACAAAAGGGTCGCAAGGAAGGAGATGCGTCAGTTCCTTGCTTAGGGGGAGGCGGCGCACCTGTTCCTTACTGCAGCGCAGGGGAGGCGATGCGTCTGTTCCTTACCGGAGAGGAGGCGAAGCTTCTGTTTCTTACTGTGATCCGGTGCGATGCGACAAGATGGCGCCTCGATGCGATGCGACGATCCGGTGCGATGCGAGAAAATGGCGTCTTTCATGCGATGCGATAACGTGGATGTGATGCATGCACGCCCGATGGCCGTGCGGCGAACTTGATGGTTTCTTGAGCCGCGACAGGCACTGCGACACGCTTCTCCGGTGATGCGATGGCGACCTCTGCGGCGGCAGCATGCTTCTCCAGTGATGCGACGGCAAACTGCTGCTGCGGCGACACGCTTCTTCGGCGATGCGACGGCAACAGCTGCGGCGGCGACACGCTTCTTCCTCGTTGCGTCGCGCTTTCAGCTCCCAGCGACACACAGTCTCCAGAGGGCCCAAAACAACAGCAGGCACCTCTCTGCAGGTAGAATTCCCAACAAGGAAATTCAGGGGAGCTGGTGGTGAAGTCTTTATATCCCTGAGACTTCAGAACAGGAGGCAAGCTCAGCTTCAAGCCCTTGGAGATCTTCCTCAAGATGATTAAAGTACACACAAAGCTCCTTTTCTCCTTTCCTTGGCAATAAGTAACCACTGCAGGCCAACCCCAAACAGCACAGGGGCAGTATCCTCCTTCAGCTTCCTTGGTTTCTCTCCTTGGCAAAGGTTCGTCTTGATTCCCAGAAGTGATCTAAAGTTCTGGGGTCTGGGCCCCAATATTTATACTACTAAATCCTTTGTTCTCTGAAGGCAGAGAGTGTCTGTACCTAGTCAAAACCAGTTCTGTCCTCCCTGGTGCAGCTTCCTGGCATGAGGTGGAGACAGCAGACCTGGCCCAGGTAGCTGAAAGGAAAACTCCTCCCCCTACTCTCTATTCTATGAAGGCTCTATTCAGCCCAACCCTGACTCATCAGACTGCTGGAGCCAAAGCCCTCTCCAGCCCCCTGTCACTCACAAACCAGACATGGAATACACAAACCTAGCAGAGGCATACTGGATGGTTAGGCAAGAAAATACCTACTTTCTATAAGTGATATTTTCAAACACAGAATGTAAAAATCACCCACACTAAAAGATGTATTTTAACATTCTGAGTTCAGGCATACTAAACTTTATTTTCCTATCTTGTTCCTTGGGTCAGTTATGTTTATAAGATGTTATAAACTAACTGCCCATTCTGGCCTATGGGAACAGATAGCCTTGCAATAGTGAAAACGAAATTGGCTGTAATTCACTATCAGGACATGCCACACACACCAGGGCATGTCCTACCTTTCACATACAATGCACCCTGCCCACAGGGTTACCTTGGGCCTACCTTAGGGGTGACTAACATGCAGAAAAGGGAAGGTTTAGGGACTGGCAAGTGGGTGCACTTGCCAAGTCGACATGGCAGTCCCAGACTGCACACAGGCTCTGCAATGGCAGGCCTGAGCCACATTTTACAAGCTGCTTCTGTGGGTGGCACAACCAGTGCTGCAAGCCCACCAGCAGCATTTGATTTACAGGCCCTGGGCACACATGGTGCACTGTACTAGGGTCTGACAAGTAAATCAAATGGCCAATCATGGAGTCACTAATCCATTATAACAATTTACAATAGAGAGCATATGCACTTTAGCACTGATCAGCAGTGAAAAAGAGCCCAGAGTTATAAAACCACCAACAACAGGTCAGAAAATAGGCTAGGAGGAAGGCAAAAAGTACAGGGATGACCCTGCAAAAAGGGCCAAGTCCAACACACTCACTCTGACCACAACCCACTCCAGCTGTGGCTACATTGAGAGAAGCCCCTCCCGCTACCCACTTGGAGATTACAGGTGTCCACATTAGAAGACCCCCAATGTGCCTCTATAGGTGACAGTATATTGGAGTACTTTGATATTAAACTGGTACGCCTTCTTCTCCTCATTGATAGAGTGGGACGCCTTCAAAGTATCCATCAGAGAACACTGTATGGGTAGTACCCTAAACATGCATCTGCATATTACCAATGTCATATCCCAATTGGAGAGTCGCCTGCTCGAATTCCAGGACGTGACAGAGTCCTCATACGATGCCCCGGCATGACTACAGGAAGTCTGGCGTGATCACGCAGCACTTCTAGCGAGACTGAGGTGTCTTAACCGCACCGTGCATTCTAAAAGGACACACGCTGAGGCAGACCAGCTGGGGTCGCTGTTGGCGTGGCTGATACATCAGGACTTGGTTAGACATCCTATACTGTCTGGCGAGGGGCAGCTATAACAAACACAAAAGTAAGTTCATGCCGCCTTTACATGCCATTATACATAATTGTACACTTCTGTGAGCGGGGTGACACCGTGGGAGATTGGCGAGTTTTTGGACGTTACCTTGGCACATATTTCGCTCGAACAAAGGGAGGAGCTTACTGGGTATATTTCCATTTTTGAAGTGCAAGAGGCGATACGTGCCAGTCTGTTTATTAATGTATCTGTCTACTCTAATGTCGTTTTCTTTTAACTCTTACACCAGGTAAAATGACCTTATGACTTGCCAAAGAGAGGTAGGTCCTCTTCACATTTCTTTATACTATCACGTTAAATAATATAGGGATTAGTATATGAGCCCTGATGAATGCCAGAGACCGTGCTAGACTATTCATGGGCAGAAACATGTTAGCACCTCAGAGATATGTAGGGGCCATGGTACCCAGTAAGGTCCTCTGAATATACTTTACAGTATTTTTATATATACCGGGATACTACCTAATAAAGGATCCTTTGTGGTTTACTCTGCTGTATTTTTAACATAATCAACTGGATCCCAGTTATTTATCCGGAATAAATAATTTCTAAGAACTCCCTCAAGATAGTCCCACTTGAGATCGAGTCCACCCCGGTAGTACTATCTCACTAAGGTGGGATGAGGTGGCCTATGATGAAGCATGTCACATTACGTGAGTGAACCCACCTCTTTCAATTCTTGGAATTGCCAGGATTTAGAGTAGGAAATTAGGAACAGACAGACAGTATCTCTTGAGGGTACCAAAAACGTTTTAGTGTCCTACATACAAGTTACCACCTCATTGTGTGTTTAGATATTGTATTAGAGGCAGACGTGGCACCTAGTTCAGCCTATTTTTCTCCTTCAGTGATAAGGAGCTTACTGGAGATATTACCATTTTTGAACTGCAAGAGGCGATACGTGCCCTAGCCATTGGGAAAACGCCTGGCCCTGATGGGCTTCTGTCTGAATTTTTATAAAGTTCATGCTCTGTTATTGGCACCTGATCTTAAAATAATGTACGATGCAGCTTTTTTTGCTTTGGAGCTGCCACCTACGCTGAGTGATACCGTACTGATTTCACTAACTAAACCCGGCAGAGATGCATTAGAGAAGGAATCTTATGGGCCTCTTGCTTTATTAAACACTGACTACAAAGTCCTGGTGAAAATCCTGGCAGAGCGATTGGCCCCTTTGGTCCCACAACTTGTACACCCCGATCAGAATGGTTTTGTTCCAGCCAGAATCTCCTGTCTGAATCTCTGCTGTTTCTTCTTTGTGATGATGCATGCCTCGCAAACGTGTTCTCATTTGGGCTGCCTGGTTCTAGATTTACAAAAGGCGTTTGATTCTCTTGAATGGCCCTTTTTATTTGAAGTGCTGGTATGGTTTAGGGTCTCGCTTCCTCAGATTAGTTAAATTATTATACCAAACCCTACTGCCAGAGTTAAAATAGGATGCCATATATCAGATCCCATAGCGGTACAAAGGGGCACACGCCAGGAGTGCCCGCTGTCCCCACTGGTATTTTCTTTGGCACTGGAGCCCTTGGTTCATCTTCTGGGCTCAAGGCCAATAATGGGGGATTCACCTTGGAGACGGTCTGCACTCTATCTCCCTTTACGCTGATGATATGTTACTTTATTGTAACAATGTCCAGGCCATACCCATCACCATTGAACACTTACAAGCAAAATTTACTGCTGTATCAGGACTTAAAGTAAATTGGACTAAGTCTTATCTTTTCCCCTTTAACATTAATACTCCAGACCCAATGTATTATGTGAACGGCGTCCGACTCACCTGGCAACCATTCACATTTCGTTATTTGGGGATAAGGTGCTGTCACGCACCTGAAGACCTTTTGGAGGGTAACCTGATGCATGCTGTGCATGCCTTATGGGCCCTGATCTCATTCTGGCAAACACTGCCACTACCAGTGGTGGGTAAGGTGGCCCTAACGAAGATGGTTGTACTGCTGAGATTATTGTATTATTTTTCCAACTTTTCATTTTTATGCATTGCCCATTCTGTGGAATGTCTCCTAAGTGATCTTATATGGCATAATCGACACCGCAGAGTGGCACTCCTCAAAATAGATCGGCCGGCAGTCTGGGGCGGGCTCAGTGTGCCTAACTCCGAACACTACCATTTGGCCTTGCAGCTGCATTGGGTGGCGAACTGGTTTGCAGGCTGCAATCTGAAGGATACTGCAGCAATCCTTCCCCACTGAGACCTGGGATGTTTACTTGCCAATTTTCATCCACTCGCCAGGGAACCGCTGCCGATGGCGCCCCTCCTTCGGGTTGCATGCCAATGCTTCCGTAGAGCCCTATACATCACTCGCTCAACTCTACCTTACGCCCCAGCATTGCCTCTACTTGGCATGCAGCGGGGTTGTATATCGACCACCCTTAGGGAGCTGGAACCTTGGTATGTGGCAGGACTGCACAGTATAGGGGACTTATATCGCGATGGGGCCCTACTATCGATAAAAGACCTAGTGACTGATTTTGAGCTTCCGCCGGGCCAATTCCTTTTGCACGTTTCCTTTGTGGGGGTGCTGGGTCGGTCCTGGGGAGATATACAGCAGGAATCCTCACAACATCTCACCGTGCAGTACCTGCATGTGCTGGGCACAGGTAGCCATCTGACTCGATGGCTGGCTAGCACTTTATGCACACATACAGCAACCCCCCTCACTGCGCTGCGTAGACACTGGGACACAGACCTCGGGCGCAACTGCACGGATAGTGAGTGGCAGACTATTTTGCCATGTCCCACTCCTAGTATCCCAGAATGCCCATTTTAAATTGATGCAATTTTATATTTTACATAGTTTATTTAACACCAAGCAAGATTAATTGCTACTTCAGTCGTACTTATGCAGTATGTCCTCGTAGCCTTACCACTGATGTGGAACTTTTGCACATGCGGTGGGCCTGCCTGTTATTGACGGAATACTAGAGGGAGGTCACAGCGCACTTAAAGCGATGCTCTGGCACCACTGAAGACTATACCTGGGAGGTGTGCATACTGGGTCTTGGTCTTTGCGCAAAAAAATATACAGCAGCGACACGATTTGCGGACCTTGCCCTTATTGTGGCGAAACGACTCATCACTCGCAAATGGAAGACGGCAATTTCCGCCCCCCCCACCCCCACCCCACCCCAACCACGGTTGCCACGGCGCGGGTATTGTCCATGATGGAGTGGCCACAGGCGAAGAGCACAGTGCTGCATAGGTAGGAGGCAATGGGTCTCCGCATATATTTTGAATTTTAGGGGTGTCTTCAGGCAGAATATCAAGAAGTGCAAGTGGCAATAAGGACACTGGAGGTTGAGGAAGGCACAGAGGGCTTGCAATGTTTTCTGCCTTGATGGTTGCGCGAGGAGTTGCCACTTCGTGTCCCAAAAAATACTAAGACAGACCACTACAAACCTCTTGCGAAGGCTGGAGGAGGGACTTGAGTATTCTGGAATTGGTAAGGCCTGAAACCACTCTAAAAATGTTCCTTGGAGAGGGTATCTGCCTAAGCAATCCATGAACTGTAATAGATTTAGTTTGCTTTTTCATGACAGCTATATACCCCTGTTCTTTAATTTTATATTTGTGATATTGCATTTATAGTTTGGAGAACCAATTAGTGCTATCAAGGACTGAAGAAGGTGACTTCATTTCACTGAATTCAGTGGAGGTGAAACCTTGTTGGGGCAGCTATGTTGGTCCATTGGAGGGTAATTCAGTTGAAGACAATTGGGCAAATCATTGTTGGAAGTGTGATGGCATTGAATTTAGAGGAGGTGTACCATTGTTGGGAAGATGATGAAGGTTTGTGACAAGTTGATGGTATTAAATTAAATGCACATGAACTAATGTTTGGGTGATAGTGTAGCTTGGTGTCATTGTGAAGTCAAGTGAAGTCACCCTCTATTGGGAGTGTGATGCTGCAGAATAATGCCAGTGAGGTTAGTGGATCCGAACTGTTAGTTGAAGGGTGGTGTGGAAGTTTGATGTCTTGAGTAATAAGGGTAAATCATTGTTGGGCCTTTGAGAGGTTCACGCAGAAGTTTTACACCATGAAGTCAGTGGAAGAACGCACATTTTTGGGGTGGAGGCTTGCTGCAGGTTTGTATCAGAGAAATTACATAGAGATCATTGGTGCTGACTCATTGTTGCACAGGTAATGCAGGAGTTTGGTCCTGCTGAAGTCACTGAGGCGAGCCATGAGGGTGAGGGCTATGATGTCCTTTGGTTCACTGACAGAATATCAATGTAAAAATTATAAACTGCAATAATATAGATGGCAAAATATAGAATGCAAAAATATCGACTCCCTATACTTAAACAGGTAAGTACAAAAATATTGAGAAAAAAATATCGATGTAAAAAATATAGTTGTACAAAATATCGATTTTTATATATATATATATATATATATATATATATCTATCATATATATATATATATATATATCATATTAATATAATAAGTATTAAATATGTTAAATGATAAAATTAATATAAAAAATAAAGTAGATTTAATATAAATTTTAACAAATATAACAAATAAACTTAATTGAAAAAAGTTAATCATACATAATAATTAATATATATATTTACTTTAAAACAATTAAACTATTAATTTTAAATTTTTATAATGTTAAAATTATATAAAACTGTACAAATATATCTATATATGTGTATATATACTCTTTATGTTCCGCTCCTTTCAACTCCCGGGACCATGATAGGTGGTGCGTTCTGCTGGGAGAGCACGCCAGTCGCTTTCAAATTAATGGCAAAGGCGAGTAATACGCACTCTCAGAGAAAAGTTCTGGCAATTAGATTTTATTTCGAGTTACGCGTTTCGAATTGACAAGCAGTCTTGGTCTATATATACACATATATTTGGGCCAAAGAGGGGTGCAGCACAGACCACAGACTAGCTTGTTGGTGTGAAAAAGGCCGCTTTATTGAAAACAGGTGCACCTTACATCAACATTCCTTGGCCTGTGCCGTACAAAACTATACCTCACTAAATATTATCCTCCTACCTTATCCCCCTCCCCCTCCCCTAAAGTTGTTCCCCCCTGCAAACATTTATAAACCCCCAAAACTTGCAACTTCTTAACCTTTCTTCACCTAGCTATCTATGTACACTTCCTATGCTCTTTCCCCTTCCTGCGTGCTCCCGGAGTGACCTTCCCAACCAATAAACTGTAACTGTAAACCTCTGTACCAACTATTACTCAGGAAAAACGCCCTCATAGAACCATCGTTAGCACACCAGCACTTGCTTCAAGCGACAACCAAAGTACATGCTTCCCCCCCGATGCACCTGTTCCCAACAAAACTACCCAAATTCTCCTGAAAACTAAAGGCCTACTACCCCCCCGCTCCCAGGACCTTTCAGAAACCCCCTGTACCTTGGGGAGGGAGGGCGGGCAAAACAGCTCCCACACAAAAACCCTCCCAGCCGGCTGTCGTGTCACTACAACCGAAATGGTGGCCAGTGACCTAAGATGGCCGGCTAAATACTGCACCAGCCCAACCCTAGCCCAAACCTAGCCCAGGGCAGCCCAACAAGCCCAACTGGGCTCTGGCTGCCCCACGGCCCAAAATCCCCCGGGGAGGGGCAGGCCTCCCGGTGGTCGGCCGCCCCCCCAAAGCCCTATTGGGCCAAAGAGGGGTGCAGCACAGACTAGCTTCTTGGTGTGAAAAAGGCCGCTTTATTGAAAACAGGTGCACCTTACATCAACATTCCTTGGCCTGTGCCGTACAAAACTAAACCTCACAAAATATTATCCTCCTACCTTACCCCCCTCCCCCTCCCCCAAAGTTGTTCCCCCCTGCAAACATTTATAAACCCCCAAAACTTGCAACTTCTTAACCTTTCTTCACCTAGCTATCTATGTACACTTCCTATGCTCTTTCCCCTTCCTGCGTGCTCCCGGAGTGACCTTCCCAACCAATAAACTGTAACTGTAAACCTCTGTACCAACTATTACCCAGGAAAAACGCCACTCAGAAAATGCCTCCCCAAGGACTTTTCTGACCCCCCAACTAGGGCTCCTGTCGTTTCGGGTATCTACATATGCCTAAAACCCTGTTCAAAACCTCTTTAAGCTGAACTATGTACAATTCCATACCATAGCGGGACAAATGAACCCCATCCTCCCTAAAGAAATAGACTGCCGCATAACGCAGTTCTGGATGTTCCATCCTCCCAAAACCTTCCCTGTTGCAGAAAATCCGCATATCCCTGTTAATCTTTCTTCGTGCCTTATCTATTGCGGCTGGCCGCTCTGCCCCCCTCCAATATCTCCTGGGAATAAACTCCGTCCATATCACATGACAACCCGACCACTGCCGTTGAATCTCCAAAAGGTCCCTCTTCATTTGTTTCAACAAAGCCAAACCTTTACACTGCACCAGATCGTTCTCTCCCAAATGAATGATCAACACGTCTGGGCAAATCCCACGTTCGATCGACCTGTTCAATGCCGGAAACAACTCGTGCCACCTCATGCCCCCTTTTCCCTGCCAATGACACCTAAACAACCTAGGATCCAGCCCTAAATTCAAACTGTTCTGTTTTTCCCATTCGTAATGCTCCGCCCTTTTCACAAAAGAATGTCCTATGAGGAGGATGGACAATTCCGCCGACGCAGGCCCCGCCACTGCACCTGAAAAGACACATATATGAGAAAAGGGGAAGGAAAATCATGCCTCTCCCTCCCCGCAGCCGCATGTATGTTTTAAAACAATCTGATTTCCATCGCCCCAAGCGCATAAGGTCTTCACTCCCCCACCCATTCTTTGCTGCATCCGTTGCCGCACCTATGCAAAATGAATGTGTCCCAAACTGTCCCGGGTTCTCACCTAGGCCTTGAAGGGCGTGCCTCAATACCCAAAGTAGTTGAGGCTCTGTCACCCTGCCACCTTCCTCCCGGCGGAAAACCTCCCCGGCGACAAGACCCCCCCTCGCAGCTAAGATCCTCCCCCATGCCGCGGGGCACACCTTCTGTTCTAATACCGGCCCCATGACCACCCACTTCCCTGCTCCCCGTTGGTCCGTCTTCGAGCGCCCCAGTAGTACTGCCACTTCATTTACCCGCAGGTCCACCTCCCCCCACTGTACCCCCCGCGCCCCCCTTGCACCCAGGAGCTCTGAAACCCGAAAGGCCCCGAAATACATCCACGACATTAACGTGGAAAACAAAAACGTTTCTTCGCGGTTGCGGCATATTTTTTCGGCAGAAACCGCGTCAAGCCGACGAGAATACCCAAAGATATGGGCCTCCTCTGCTGAGATCTGTTGCCTCTTTCCCGTGCCCAGCCTTCCATTAATCGCATACCCAATTAACCCGCTGACGGCGCGTAACTCCACCACAATTTTCCCATGAAGGAAATGGCTGACAGTTTGCCCACTATCGTCACTTTGGACAATCCTTTGTCCATCATAGCCAGAATAAATTGCACCACCTGTTCTTCCCTTACCCAGAGCCTGTCCTGCCGCGTCGCGCCACTGTCCAGGAAATCCCGCCAAGCCTGCTCGTAAGCCCTCCAGGTTGATGTGGCCACTGACCCTCTTACCAACTGCATGACCCTTTCTCTCCTACCGACCACATCCCCGCTGGTATCGGCGTCCTGCATTCGTCCGCCTCCGTGGCTAGCCCATGGAACCTCTGCCACTGTGAACGAGACAAAGCGTCCGCAATGTCATTGTCCACCCCCGGCACATGTCTGGCTTGAAACAAAATATCATGTTCCAAACATCGCAGCACAAACACCCTCAACAACTTGAGAACCTGAGTGTCCCTGGCTGACTGCCTGTTCACGACCTGCACTACAGACATATTGTCCACCTTGAAAATCACCTTCTTGTGCGCCAACTCCCGGGCCCAGACCGTCACAGCCACCACTAGTGGAAACAATTCCAGAAAGGTAAGGCTCCTCCCCCCCGTTCTTCCAGTGCGATGGCCATTCAGCGGCGCACCACCTCCCTTGCCAGTAAAGTCCAAACCCTCCTGCCCCTGTCGTGTCCGAGGAGATGGTGACGTCCCATTCCCATTCTTCTGAGGCGGCCATTGGGATACCATTAAAGTGCTCCAAAAACATCCGCCACATGCGCAGGTCCTCCTTTGTGCCTGCCGACAAGCGCATATGATGATGCCGTAGTGTCAAACCGGACAAGGACAACCCTAGTCTTCTGCAGAAGGTTCGCCCCGCCCGCACCATCCGGCACGCGAAATTTAAGTGCCCTAGGAGGACCTGTACTTCCCGTACCATCACCTTCTTTTTTGCCAGCAGGCTGTCGATCAAGAGCAGCATATGCACCTTCTTATCTCCAGGCAAACGGGCTTCCATTGCCACTGAATCCAGCTCAATACCAAGGAATGACAACACCGTGCCTGGACCCTGTGTTTTCTCTGGCGCTAGGGGCACACCCAGGTAGCCCATGAGCTCTTTAAAACTAGCCAGCTGCTGCTGACAGTCCACCGAACCGGGCAGTCCCACCAGGTAAAAGTCATCCAGGTAGTGTGTCACCGTCTCTTTACCGGTGTGCCACGAAAAAACCCACTGCAAGAAGGTACTGAAACGCTCAAACAAGGCACAAGATATGAAACACCCCATTGGCAACGCTTTGTCCACGAAAATGGACCCTTCAAACTGTATACCCAACAGCTGATAATCCTCTGGGTGTACCGGGAGCAGTCGAAATGCCGACTTGATGTCTCATTTTGCCATGAGGGCGCCCGTCCCTACCGTCGCGACCAACGGCCGCGCCACGTCCACTGATGAGTAGGACACTGACGAGAGCTCGGCCGCTATGAAATCATTAACCGACGCCCCCTCCGGCCATGACAGGTGCTGTATCAGCCGGTATTGTCCGGGTTCCTTCTTCGGCACCACTCCGATAGGGGAGATGATCAGGTCCCGAATCAGGGAATCCTGAAAGGGCCCCGCCATACGCCCTTCCCGGACTTCTTTGCACAATTTGTCTCGTACCACCGCTCCGTGCGCGTTGGCGGATTTCACATTTTTAGCCCACCTGGCGGCCCTCGGACCCTCGTACCCCAGCCGGAAACCCTCCTGAAAGCCCTGTTGCAGCATTCTAGCGTCCTCGGTCCGTGGATAGGACGCCAAAAATGTTTCCAGCCGATCCTGTTTAATTGGAGTATGAGCCTTTGCCCAGATGCCCCTGACCGCCCCTACCCCCCCTACCCCCTGTTTGCTGCCCAGCCTGCGTGGACTGCTGACCCTGTCCGCTGCTTCCCGTCCCCCAGCATTGCACCACTGGGTGTCGACCTGCGCACTTGGAGCATTTGTGCCGAAACCTGCAATATTGCCTCGCGCATGTGCCCTTGTTAAAGTCCCAGCACGCTCCCCCTGTGCCTCCGGTGTTGTTCTCCGCATACCCCACCCCCGCGGGTGGGGCGGTTTGGAAAGGGGCGAGGCTCGAGCTGTAGCCCGCTCGCTGTGTATATTGTTTTCCCGAACTTGGACCCTCCCATGGTTTGCTGGTATAGGTCTGAGTCTATTTCCCCCCACTTGGCCTCCGGATCCCAGGCCATCCGCGCCCGGAACTCCTCGTCATAATGGGACCATGCGTAACCCCCGTACGTGACCTGTGCTCGCCTGGTCACGTCCATGTATTTAAACAATGCGACGGCCCTGCCCGGGTACTTCTCACAGTACACGCTGGCGAAAATAAAAAATGCCGCCCACCAATTCTCAATGTTCATGGGCACCCTCGGCCTCTTGGCCAGTTCTAGCTCCTCTTCCTTGGACCCCTCTTTCGCTGTAAGCTGTCTATGTAGGAGCTTTAACATGTCAACGTAGTCGCCCTTCCATATTTTCTCTTTGGTGGCCAACGTAAGGTGAGCCCCCAGGGGCTTCGTAATCCCCATATATGGCAACTTTTTCACTGGGATGTCGTGGCTCTCTTTTCCCACCTCTTTGGGAGCCCCCCTTCCTCTTTTTCTCCCTCTGCAGTCCCCGCTGCCGATCCCGCCGCGTGTCCTCCTGAAGAGGCGGGCGCCACACCCCCCTCGCTCTTGCCCCCCCCTTGACTTGCCGACTCCGGCCCCACCCCTGTGTCTTTCACATATGTCCCTTTTCTCAACCGCACCTCCCCCTCCTCCCCCCCGCGCATCGGTGCCAACCGAGACCCTAGCCTGCGGTTCACAGCCTGCCGGCCCTTTATCAAACCCTTTCGGTGCCTTACCTGGCGTCAAGGTCGGCGTCCGTACCGGATCCCGCCGCCTAATCAGTCGTGCATGTGGGGCCCTCACGCTATCCGCTTTGTTCCACTTGACCGAACCGCTCTGTAACAGACTAGGCATATTGTTAATTACAGCCCCCCCCCTTCTTGACGGTCCCCAGGCTCCACAATTTCCCCCTCTTCAATGCTTTCTTCATCATAATCCAATAGTAATGGGCCGTCCACCTCGGACTACAGCCCCGCCACCCCTGCGCGGTCCCCATCTGCCCGGCTTGGCAATGGGCCGCCCTCCGTGGGCTCCAGCCTGCTCAAGCCCGCCCTCTCCCTGCAAGTGCGGAGCAATTCCCCCCAGTCAACGCTCCCTCGCCGCTGCCCTGCACGCTGTTTCTTTGGGTCCCGCTCCGTGCTATATGACTCCCGCGCCCGTCCCCCTGCGGCCGCATTGACCCATCGGGGTTGAGCCATCGGGGACCGTTCGCCCCGCCTCCTGTACGCCGCTGCCGGCAGGTCCCTCGTGGGAGCGCGGCCGCCCGCATGAGGCAGAGCCGGCCCATCCTCTCGGTGGGTTGGAGCCGCATGCAACTCTCCCGAGCCCCTTGCCGTTCTTTCCTGCCAAAAAGAAGTGGAGTCCGACATGCCGGGGTTAGTCCTGCCCTCTGAACCTCCAATCCCCGAGTCCTCCACCCGGGAACTCCCCCATCCCCGTCCCGCACCCGACGCACTGGAGGAATGGCCCCCCGCCGCGATGGGGCAGACACCCAGACCCCGGCCCCACCTCCCCCGCCCGGGGCGCCCCATACCCCCGCCCCCGGGAAACCCCCCTTCCCCATCGCTCCATTCCAACGACTCAACCACCCGTCGCCTTGCGCCGCCTTCCCCAGCCCCCCTTCCGACCCCGTGCTCCCCCCGCCTCCCCCTGACTCCAAAGGCCTCCCCCAACCCAGTGATTCTGACCACCGGTGGCGCAGGCCCTCTGGCGCCCTCTCCAGCTAGCCCCCTATCGCGAGGGACGCATTGGCCCCCAGCGCGGCCCCTCCCTTCCTGCCATCCCCGGCACCCCCCCGACCCCCTCCCCTGTCCTCCCCACCCCCGGACCTGCTGTTCGATCCCCGAGCCCCCCGGGTATCCACCTGCTATACCCCCTTCCCCCCTACCCCAGGACCCATTGGCCCCACCTGCTGAAACCCCGGCCCCTTTCTCCACCCCTGTCTTCCCGCAGACCCCCTCCCTCCTCACTTTCCTCTCCACTCTCAATCAAAAGCGGGGAGGACCGCCCGCTGTTCCTGTCGTGTGGCCGCTACCCCAACGGGGGCCCCCTTTATGCCCTGTTCCTTTTTCGCCGACTTTCTGACCCGTGCAGCCCCCCCAGCCCCCTCCCAAAACTGGAGCGCAGGCCGCGGAGCTGCGCCCCGCCCCCGCCACGTGTGCGCTTCCCCGGCGCGGCCGCGTTAGCTGTGCGGCCGTGCCCCCCTGCCTCCATGTTTAAACGCTTGCGAGCTCGCGGCGGCTCGCACGCCAGCACCGCCGCCGCGACCCGGCTCGCCGCCCGCCTGGGGGGCCTTACCTTGACGTCGGGCCGCAGCATATCCGTGCGGCCCGCGTCCTCCAAGAGGCGGAGCGCCTCCAGCACCCGGGGATCCTGGCTATGGGCCGCCGACATCACCGCACTGCACAAGTTCCACGCTAAGCCTCGCTAGACCTCCCGACACGAGCGCTACTCGAGGACGCACCACCGACAAACTCCTACCCCGCTTCACAAAGCACAACAACAAAACAGCTCCCACACTAAAACCCTCCCAGCCAGCTGTCGTGTCACTACCACCGAAATGGTGGCCAGTGACCTAAGATGGCCGGCTAAATACTGCACCAGCCCAAAACCAGCCCAACCCTAGCCCAAAGAGCCCAAACCTAGCCCAGGGCAGCCCAACAAGCACAACTGGGCTCTGGCTGCCCCACGGCCCAAAATCCCCCGGGAGGGGCAGGCCTCCCGGTGGTCGCCCGCCCCCCCCAAAGCCCTAATGTATATGTACTAATAGTATAAAATCTAATTAAAAAAAACATTCTATTATAAATTAAAACATTAAACTATTTAAAAATCTCAGTCAGTGCAACAGTCAGGAAAGTGCTGGATAGCGGAGGGGTAAAAATTACTATTCCCACTCCAGTTAGTGCAACAGTCGGGAAAGTGCTGGATAGCGGAGGGGTAAAAATTACTATTCCCACTCCAGTGAGTGCAACAGTAGGGAAAGTGTTGGATAGCGGAGGGGTAAAAATTACTATTCCCACTCCAGTGAGGGCAACAGTAGGGAAGGTGTTGGATAGCGGAGGGGTAAAAATTACTATTCCCACTCCAGTGAGTGCAACAGTTGGGAAAGTGTTGGATAGCGGAGGGGTAAAAATTACTATTCCCACTCCAGTGAGTGCAACAGTAGGGAAAGTGTTTGATAGTGGAGGGGTAAAAATTACTATTCCCACTCCAGTGAGTGCAACAGTAGGGAAAGTGTTTGATAGCGGAGGGGTAAAAATAACTATTCCCACTTCAGTGAGTGCAACAGTAGGGAAAGTGTTGGATAGGGGAGGGGTAAAAATAACTAGTCCCACTCCAGTGAGTGTAACAGTAGGAAAAGTGTTGGATAGCGGAGGGGTGCAAATTACTATTCCCACTCCAGTGAGTGCAACAGTAGGGAAAGTGTTGGATAGAGGAGGGGTAAAAATTACAATTCCCACTCCATTGAGTGTAACAGTAGGGAAAATGTTGGATAGCGGAGGGGTAAAAATTACTATTCGCACTCCAGTGAGTGCAACAGTAGGGAAAGTGTTGGATAGCGAAGTGGTAAAAATTACTATTCCCACTCCAGTGAGTGCAACAGTAGGGAAAGTATTGGATAGCGGAGGGGTAAAAATAACTATTTCCACTCCAGTGAGTGTAACAGTAGGGAATATAACACCACCACTACCCTATAACACCACACAATTCACAACCCACATCTAAATTTAAAAAAATGTACTTCCATAATTAACATAATTAATTACCAACTAAAGAAATATTATTAATTAAAAAACAAATTAAAACTCATAAAAATTAATTAACTTCCCACACTTTACACCTATAATCCCCACAACCCACAGCTAAAATTAAACTGAAAAAAATAATTATTTAATTAAAACTTGTTTTCAATTAAAAACCTAATAGTATTTAACAACTAATTATAAAGTAAGTAACATTTATTTACTCCCCACCCTTTACCTCTATAAAAGTAAAACCAACACACAAAAAATTACAAAATTACCCTAATTAAATATCAATTAATTAATATTAATCATCAACTAATTATTAATTAATTATACATAAATTACTTCCCACCCTTAACCCCTATAAACCCCACAACCCACACCTAAAAATAATTACACAATTTCCATATTTAATTTTCAATTAATTAATATTAATTAACAACTAATTATTAATTAAAAATAAAATACTTCCCACCCTTTACCCCTGTAAACCTCACAACCCACACCTATTATTTTAACACACTTACCATAATTAATTACAATGAATTAATTCATATTAATTAACAATCAATTAATAATTAATTACAAATTCATTACTTCCCACAATTAACACTATAAAATCTCAATTAAATAAATATTAATAAATAAAAAAAATAACCATTAATTTATTATAATTAAATTACTTCCCACAATTCCCCTATAAACCCACAACCCGCTACAGAACTAAAAAATGCAAAATTTAATTACAATAAAATTTATAACTACTAAAAAGTTAACACATATATTAAAAAACATAAACAATACTTATACAAAAAACATACATCACTTACATTTAAAATATAAACTAAAATACATAACACTAATTAAAAAATCGATATTTTAAACAACTATATTTTTGTAAACGATATTAATGACTTCTATATTTTCGAAAACAATATTTCTTACCTTAAATTCGATATTCTTGACCACGATATTCTTGCTGTCGATATTTCTGTGTTTCGATATTTCCAACTCTATATTTGTGTAAGTCGAGATTTCCAACTCGATATTCTGTCTGAATACCATGTCCTTTTGGAGTGTAATGGCACTGAAGATATTGAGCATAAACCATTGCTGAGAGAGTAATAACACTGAAGTAAAGGGGAGTGTACCATATCTGAGAGGATGATGCAGTGCTGAATTTGTAAAAGAATAAGTGCCGGTGCACCAATTTTCGCTTGATTGTCATATTTGGATGATGTCCAGTGCCCGTAAAAGTGTATTAGTACCATCAAGTATTGGATGATTATTCATTTTTTAAAACCGAGCCAAGCTTAAACTACATTTCTTATTTTGCCTTCTTTCCCCTAATTTGCTGTGATTTAAGCCTAGCTCTCTGCACTGGCTGTTCTTGGTGTTTCTCAGTCGTTGGTATCATTTACGGGACCTTTAGGTTTTAATCTTTATTCATCGGCTTACATTTCTGCTATGTTGAAGACTTGTTTAATTCAATTCTCCCCGAGGACAAAAGCAAAACCCTTTTTTTTCTCATGCTGAAATTCGGAATTGGTTTCACAGAAGTGTTCCACTTAAATTTTATAATATATATTTTACAAATAACATTTTCTAAATTTACACTCCTACCCTTTAATGCTACACAGACATATAGCCATACAAGTAATCATTTTCTGCAGTCGTAGGACCTACAGGGTGGATACTTAGTTTGTGCTGCTGCTCTCTGCATCTGTTCACAGGAAGCAGTGGAAGTAACTTCCTCGTGCCAAAAATCATTAAAGTGATTTCTCAATCTTCCAGGCATTACAATGATTTTGAAATCCTCATTGAACTCTTAAACTATTACTTTTGTGTTAGGCGTGTGCCCTCCAGGTCCTCAGCACTACACTTTGTTGGTGGTGCAAAAGATAATGTGCCACGTTTTGGTATCCACTCAGAGGAGACATCTAAATGTTTTAACAGCAGTCTTCATCGACACCCATCATCCTCGTTGATAGGCTATTCACTTTGCTGCCTGAAGCAGGTGTTAACATTTTTTGCTGCTGATGTTTCTTGAACCCTGCCTGCTGACACCTTGAATGCCTGACAAGAAGTAGCTGTATCCATTCCACTTCAGTCGCAAAGACAAGTATGCCCATCTATGCCAACAGCTTCTCTCCTCATAGCTGCGGATGAGAGAGGTACCATTGGATGGAACAGGCTCTCCTGATAGTATCTCTGCTTGGGGATTGTAGCACGTCCACAATTTTTAATCAAGACTCGCTCCACTAGCCATGAGGGAAGCTGTTTATGGGAGTGACCTCTTTTTTTCGCTGGCACATGCCTTGTATCCCCCACTTATACTTTCCAATCTGGTTACAGGGGGCTCAGATTAAAGCCTGAGTCTTGTCTTGCTGCTTATTCTTCTACCAAGATTTTCCTCAGAGCTATAATGCCCACTAAACCCCAGGACTATACATATTAGGAACATTTAAATAATGAAATCCAGCGATGTGCCAGCCCTCTGACATCAGGCTGCATCCTCCAGCACCCATGAATGTATAATTGCTATTATCCTCTGGGGTGCTAGATTGAGAGTTTCTCTAAAAACAGCATTTCATAGATTCAGGAGGTCAACTAGATACCAGGGCACCACAGAATCTACATAGTTACAGATACGGTAGTGCACCCTGGCACACAGACTTCCCACTTCCCTTCAACATCATTCACCCTCCCATAGGCTCACTTTAATGGCAGAATCTTGTTCTTGGTTACCACCAGTCTACTTCCTATAGAAGATGAAACCCTACTCTGAGAAATTAGATTGTTAATTTGGGCAGGTGGAGGGCAATAGATGAACCTACACAAAGTTAAGCAATCCAGTACCAAGAGTCAAAAGCAGTTTTCAGTGACATGGGCATACTCCTGATAGCCTTGGCTCTAGCAACAGGCTTCCCTCAGAGGAAAAGGGTGTAAAGTATTTCAGTAGCACCACAACAGCATTATGTAGCCAATGTATTAAAGGGCTAAAATTAAGGGCCAGATGTATAAAGCTTGTTTTAATTCGCAAACGGCCGATTCGCAGAATCGGGCCGATTCCAAACGCAAAAAGGCATTTTTAATGTAAAAAAGGGCCAATTTGCGATTCAGTAACCTATTACCGAATAGAAAATTGTTTTTGCGATTCGTTATTGGGAAGGGGTATGTTTAGGGCATCCCTCCCAAATACTGAATCGCAAGGGTATGTATGAATGTTTTGCAACCGAAATGCGGTCGCAAAACAGCATTTTACCTCTAACTTCAAGTTGGTGGTAACCCATTTGCAAATGGGAAGTTTAAGAGCAGACAGTTATCCCATGGACCACTGCCTACTCTTAAAAAATGAAAAGAAAACTTTTCATTTTTCTTTTTGAAACACATCCCGTTTTCCCTTAAGGAAAACAAGCTACATTCCCCCCACCATAAAATTGTTTTATTGAAAAGCAATCACAGACATGGTGGTCTGCTGACCCCAGCAAGCCACCATCCCTGTGATTTTTGCAATTCCCAATGGGTCGCAAACCAAGACCTACCTCATGAATATTCATGAGGTAGGTCTATTTGCGACCAACTGGGAATCGCAAAAGGTGTAAAGCACAAATTTGTACATGGGTGTTTGCAAATACCAAATAGCAAATCACAAATATTCGCTATTTTGTAATCGCAAGCTATTACCTACATACATCTGGCCCTTATTCCGTAAAACAACACCAAAAAGACAAAACTTCATTCAGTGTATCAGAAGTTATGAGAAAAGAAAGAGCCACTAGCATGTTGCTCAGCCTCACACGCAGGGAAGTGAGGCAGATTCAGTTATTTTAATGGCTGCTGCACACCTCCTCCTGTGAAATGGAATTGCAAGCTTCTCACCTTTCCTATTAATGAAAATGCCAGCTGTTCAGTTGTACAGATTGTCGACGTGCTGGCAGGGAAAGCTGTCCTTCTTGTCCACCCAACCCCTTACAGAACGGGGGGTCTGCAGTGCCCCCAGTTTTTTCTCCGCTTTTATCACACATCTCAAGCAAGGAAGCAACAGGAATGTCTTTACTGAAGTTCACTAACCCTCTCCATTTGTGGGGGACTCCCTCTTCACAGTACACTCAAGCTGGGTACCAGCCCCGTTCTAGTCCACCTTAGCTAAATGGGCTCTTCTAGGGAACACTTACCTAGAAGCAGGTCATTCAGGTAGTCCACTTATCAAGGGGTCAGCACAGACAAGCTATCTGAAAGAAATACAGCAAGCCCACTCTCAACTGACCCTGGAGAAGAGTCAGGGTATTGGTGCAAACAATTCTGGGGAGAGAGCCCAATGAAAGCCAAGAGTTGTTTTTTTAGTTTTTTTTTTTAGTTTTATATAGCGCGAACTATACCCGAGACATGGGGTATCAGAGCGCTTTACATGAGCACCAGTTTCGTTACAGAAGGACACATTCATTTTTGGTAGGCACGGGGAGATTAAGTGATTTGCCCAGATTCACAGGATGTTGAGCGTCTTTGCCGAGACTCGAACCCGGTTCCCCAGCTTCAAGGTCGACCGCTCTAGCCGTAAGGCTACATTCTCTCCCCATACCTTCTGACAGGGGTCATATCTCTAGTGGTCTGTCATCTTGCTTCCAAAGATTCCTTGTGAGACTCCTGCCTCTTTCCCAAATTCCAAGCAGTGTTCTGATTTCTAGGAGGTGTTAACCCCAAGTTATTGGTCTAACTCAGCAGTAGGTGGTGATGCTTCTAAAGCCTATTAATTCCTTCACTGCATTCCCTCCCCCACTTGGAAATCCTCTCCAGATATTCACTCCCTCCTTTGTACCTCCACGGGTGCAAGGAGCGAGGGTGTCTGAGGAGAGTGGCCAGATTGGCCATTCTGTCACTCTGATATTTTCCCAGTGGGCTTCAGGGTAGGGGACTGCTTTCAGAGCAGAAGGGCCGCCATGGCACAACCATGCCTTGTTGGCTGTTTCTATCAGCAGCCTTCTGGATTGTGAAGCTCGTTGGAACATTTTTGAACATTTTTGGGTTTTGGTCTGGCCCAGTTAGAAAGACCTACATTATGGAACTCTTCCCACCAGGGCCTGGTCTTTAGAATGAAACGGAGGATGCCGTGTCATCTTGCATATCTTTCTGTGATGAATGTCCCTGGTACATCACTGCCTTATCCCTCCCCATAGGTTGGCTATCTTAGCAGAGGAGCTGTACAACTGTTGCAGTTCAATCCAGGGCTTTAGGTTCAGAGAAAAACCATACACCATCCCCGCAGGAGAGAGTGAAAAAAGGGTGCTGAAGAGAAAAGAGATGAGGTGTGAGATATGCAGATGGCAGATTTAAGAAAGATATGGGGAGAAAAAGGGTGTACATTTCTCACAAAGAGACTGCAAAGAAACATCAAAAGTTGCTCAACAGGAAAGAATGGAAGTGATTGACAGTGGTGCCTGCTGTCAACGAAAAGTGGTGGGGCAGGGCAGGGGAGAATAACGAACAAAATAAGACAACTTACCTGCTGCCAGCCGCCTCAGAGCTCTTATACTCCTATCCACGGCAGTCCATGGGTTGGTGCACAAGCTTCCAGACTCCCCTACGCCAAATTCAGACGCTGCTCTCATGCTCGTAATACCATTACCCAGCACGAGAAAAGCTCAGGGATTGGTTTGAGCGGGATGGTTTGGTGCTCACCCAGGGACAGGGAGCCTCTGCCTGTTCTCCACCTGGCTGCGCAACACAGCTCGGGTTGGAGAAATCTAACTGCGCATGTTGGTTTGGCAATCTTAAGACAGCCGGCCAGACCAACATGCGCACTTGCAGTGCCCACTGCTTCTCTTTCCCTGCTGCTGTCCGTCAGGATGGCATTGCCCCCAAAACTTGGCTCAGTGACAGCAATGAAAAATAAAATGATAATAACATTGTTTTATTATCATTTTATTTTTCATGTTTGCATCTGCAGGCTCTCAGCAGTGGGGTTACGCTCCTCTGCCCTAATGGAGGAGCCGCCACTGCTGATTGAGACACTCTGAAAACCACTGATCCTTCCACAAACCTCAGAAATGCCTAATTCATACTCTTCTATTTTTAGAACTCAAACATTTTCAATTCTAATTATTCTCATTGAAATAATTGTTGTTACTCATTTACCTGCTCTTGCTAACCAGCACTTGCAAAAACAATAGGCCTGGCTTGTTCGTTACATGCCCGTTATTGTGTGATCTGTTATGATACAATAACACAAATCTCACGGAGAAGAACAACAAGCATGGTTGGAACCTTATAAGAGATTATTAAAGAGATGTCCTTGCCAGTACTTCAAGGTGTTGTTTGTACATTGATAAATGCCCTTGCCCAGCACTCGCCATTCTACGACGACCTCTGTGCACTGTTTGTGACTGTTAATATTGAAGAGATACGAAGACAGGCAGTGTGGAAGGGTAAAGGCCATGGGTGGATGGATAGTGGGTATGGGAGCGTGGCTGTGTATCGTGGATGGGTTATTGCCATATAGTTGAACGAATGGGAAAATTATGGGTGATGGACGATAGATGAATAGATAAATGAATTGATGGGTGCGGTGAATGAATGGATAGATGTTCGCAAAAAGTTAAATATAATTTTTATTTAAATGTCGATGCTAAGATTTTTTACATTGTAATTGTAAAATACAGGCATTTTTTTCTAAAGAATGTTACCTATCGACGTTAAAAAAGGTTAATACTCTACCACATATCTCTTGCGCCAGGTGGTTATGAGCGCACAGGTCATCTAGGGTGACCAGATTTTGAAAGCAATAAAATAGGACACTTCACAAAAAAAATAGAAGGGCTAATTTGACATCACATGAGAAGCACAGAATGACAGCTTTTATCAATATAGAAACAGAGAAGCGGCATTCATGGAATAAATAAAAAGTCCGTTTTTAAACCCAGTATCAAACATGTTATTTAAACAGCTTCTAATAAGAGCTGCTAACTAGTACTGCTTTATGACATATACAAATGTGCCTCCAGTGTTTGCAGTCGACCCTCACTGAAAACCGAGACCTGACCCAAATTTGCCAAAATCTGCCAGAACAGCTGGTAACTGTGACTGTCCCTGTAAACAAGGGGCGCTTGGTCACCCTACCATTCAGTCCTATTTAGAATTTGGACTTGCACTGTAGGGAGCAACTAGCAGAAACGTTGTTTTGCTGCTAATTCTGCTAGTTTTTTGGGCAGCTCATGCAAAAAGGATTACCAGAAAATTCCTGGTTCTCTGTCTTCCAGTAATAGATGAGATCTTTTCATAATGGTGTAGATTTAAAATAAAGTCTGGAAACTATATTATCAGACATTTTCCATCCACCCATTTCATAATCTATTCATGGAATGGTTCACAATGTCAAGCAGTATTACAAGGAAACACCTTGTGTTTCACGCACTGTTGTTTTAATGAGGTTGTGTACAACACTCATTTAATGGATGCACTGAAAGAAACAGTCCCAGGGATGTTTTTTCTTTTCAAAATCCAGCTTTAAAGATGTATGTATTAAACTTATATGTTTTAGTCAAACAACGCGTAATTGTTAACATTGTAGCGACAACCTGATTACTCCCGACACCATAGTGAAAATGGGACCATAATACCAAATCACAGTTAATACACAAATAATAATGAAAAAAAGAGCGTGCAGAATTATTTCAGAAATGCAGTCGGACAGTGGAGTTCTGTGTTACATTTCTTAGAACTGTGAAGCAGGGTAAACAACTTTGAGTGTTCCTGAATAGATATTTTAAGGTCCACAGGTTTACAGGGTTGGCCCTGTGTTTACCATTCTGAATGCATCAGGAAATGACTACGTCGAATTCAAGACCACACATTCGTTCAGCGCATGAGACATTTAGACAGCATGTATCGGCGCTATATTAGCAGAACCCAGAGGAGTACGGGCTGTCATCCAGCGCACCCAGCTTCTAAAAAATTGTGGTGCTGACTTTCAGTGGACTGTTTCATGGAACACTGCTAAAGTAGTGACGCTTTCAGAAAAGCCGACCACGATGGGCCTCCATATTGACCGCCCTTCTTGCACTTCCCTACCCTGCATTTCTCTGGATTGTAGGTAGCTGTCTGCGAGCAGAATGAGAGACTAAAACAGGCTTGACTGAGAGTTAGGGGTTATAACAGACTTCACTAAATGCACATCACTCTGCATAAAGCCAGTGCGCACACTGACTAGCAGCTAGAGATACAAGTCCTCGCACAAGATCTACTCCGAGGAACACAGGACGAACTTCTGTGGGAGAGAGGAAAGGCTATCAGATAGATTCATGGATGGCAGATGGTGAAGGCTTGATTCAGTGATAGCACTGGGGACACTGTCCCACCTGCACTTTACTGTAACATTACGAAGAGCAGAAGGGGTAGGTGGGGTGGGCAGCCGCGGCCGCTGCAGGTAAGAGCAGTGGGGCCAGGTGAGGGGGGATTTCGAGAGACGACCACGAGGGAAAATTAAATAATTAATTTTCCCTCGTAGTCGTCTCTCGAAATCCTCCCTCACCTGGTCCCACTGCTCTTACCTGCAGCGGCCGCAGCTGGGGGTGGGGGGTAAATACCAGGCCCAGAAAGTAGGGGTTCGACAACCATCCTCTGTTAAAAAGAAATAAATCATAGTTTCAGGATCGGGGGTCTAAGGGCAAACCCCGTAAAAATGTGTCCACCTGTAATGCAACTCATTCTCATGTAAAGTGCTCCAATACCTTCAGGCAACTGCTATTCTATGTCTTTGCATTTTGGAGTAGCGTGAGTCGCCTGTACAAAATGGCCTGAATGTTCCCCTCTTCGAAATAACGACATATATGGTCATATCGCCGCGGTTGTTTTTTACCAAACATAAAGTGAAGAGTCCAACTCCATTAGTTGAACTTATCGAATCATGTGGCCAAGTGGTGCAATGGAGTAATTACTGAAAGAACTCAATTGTTTTGTTAGTTGCGCTCAGATTTCACAAAGTCACCAGGAATAGTAAACTGGCGTCAGGCAGCATCCCAAGATGCTTCGGGAACACAAACAACAAGCAGGAGGGATGAGGAGGTGGCAGCTGCAGCCCAAGGAGAGGGAGCGAGCATGGGCACTAGCGAGTTCCTGAGCCTAAACAAGCAAAAATAAAAACGAGTGCTCACAAAGTAATGAATAACATGAAGATTAAGAGCATATGTAACATGGGCAGTCCTCATGGGAGGTTACAAAAGTAGAAAAGGAGGGACTATTGAGCATATTAACCAAAGAAAAGCAGCCATTTAAGAAAGACAGTAAAAGGAGCCAATTACAAAGATGGGCAGTGCTTAAAGCCCATATTCTAGATACAGCATTTCTTGAAAGAGACCGCACATATGCTGCCTAGGCAAGACCCAAAACTAATAGTTGGGTGGCATGCTACGGGAAGCAGAGGGTTTTATTTTACATGTATTAAGCCACACCCTTAATTACATAGGCCTTGCCTCTTGGAAAAGATTCCTAATTATGATTCTTAAGGCCAGGTCTTTTTTAGGTACTCCTCACTTTTTTCACCCCTCTTGTAACATTTGCAACTCTACTTATTTTTAGAGAAACCTCAATGACTAGTTTGCATTTTTAACATGTTTAAAAAGTAGCAATCACAACTTCGAGGTTATTAATGCATTTGCCAAAAAAGTATTTTGTCCTTCTAGTGTGTTCCTCCTTTCTAATGTAATAGAAAGGAATTCTGAAATTACAAGGGCAGATATAAAAAACAACACAAGTTTTGAAACCTATTCTTACGATGAGAAGCTAATTATTTACTTGAACGGAGTGAAATGCTCTATTTGTATACCCTGAGTGAGTAAAAATAAAGGATAAGGCCCACATTTTCAAAGATAAATATTTTTGCCATTGGTTTGGGTGACTGTAGATTATGCCTTTGACATTCTTTGACTCCCGAGTCAGCAGTTTTTGAATTACTATCCCTATCGCCTCCCAGAGAGGCATGTTCTCAGAAGCTAAGTAGTACACCTCTATAGCCCTGAAAGACACTCTACTCACTGGCCTTGTAGGGAACTGGTCCATGCAGCCTGGGGCTGCTGCTATAACATTTGTCGATAGTTGCCAAGGTTTTAGATTGCTTATGTGTGACATTTTCATAATTTCAGTGTAATTAGGAGTGAGTAAAGTTTATTGACCGTTCGATTAATTAAAATCATTACAGTAACACAAGCATGAAAAAACACGTTTTTGTTTCCTTCTAAAATCCTACTTATTTTCCTTACTGATAAAACTATGCTCAATTAATATTGTAATGTTTTCTATACATAAATTATCCCACAGTAAAACTTGTATATAAAAACCAATCAGTCGTGACCAAGGGGATAAAATAGAATGCTTCAGCAGGTTCAGACTTTTTATATATTTTTTTATTTTAAAATACAGTTTTCCCTATCCCAATTTGATGAAGCATTCCACAAGACCAAGTGAGTGATTTAAAGTGTTTCGCTCAGATAGGAGGGTTAGTAAGTTCAGTTTCCCCTATCTAATTTTAATTAGAGCTCTGCTGAATTAGCATATTTAACCTCCCTGCTGTTAGCCTTATCCCTCAGCTTTAATTAATATGCGATGACTGATGGCCTCCGAATGATGGTGTTAATCCCACTTACAAATTCCAAGTGCAGTAATAGGGCTTATTCTTGCCAACGTGCCTCTTATTGTACGTGTATGGAAAAATGCTTTGTGCTAATTATTACATGCTGTGTGTTAACCTGTCTCTAAACGTGTTATGCCTGAGACTGCTCATCAAGTGCCAGCCTGATTGTGTGCGTGAACTTTGCCATTCTAGCTAGGTTAGTTGCGTCAAATTTGGTAAAAGACAGATCCGAGGCCTCCGTGCACGTTCTCAGTCCATTGGCCTTTAAAATTGGGCATACCAAGCATTGACGATCCTTGGCCAGGGTAGGGCAGCAGCACAACAAATGCAACCATGATTCTTTCCTGTATAAACATAGCCTGCATGCAACGTTTTCCCCCTTTCGCGCCCATGCTGGGTTAAAGTCTGTTATTCGTAGCGCTAAAAGCCACATGAAGAGAATTTTCCTGCGTGCCTGAACTGACAATGCTTCATTTAGATAAGGCTGGGCTTTCCCTGGGATGTATGTTGCATCCAATGCCGTGGTGATGGATTTAAACTGCAGAGTTCCCATATCCGTTTCAAATAAAATATAGTCTGTACCTGCCTCTTCAGCACCTTTTTCCATGCTGATATCGTAATTGAGGGTAAGTGCAGGGTCTCAGCTTGTATCCTCAAACTGCTGATAGCTTGCTCCAGCTCTAGACTCCACAGTGAGTGTTCTTCCTTGAAGATTGCTCACATTTGATGTTTTAGTGAGTTTTCTCGAGCTCTCAAAATTCTAATGTAAGACTTAAGAAAATCCCCCTGGAGCTCCAACTCAGGCCTCCTGAGGCCTAACTCCAATCTTAGCCTTGCTTTTCTGGCTTGCCGTGGGGCTAGCAACACTGATTTATAGGCCTTAGCCTGTGCAGCTGTTATAAGACTGTTCAACGCACCCAGGAAGGCCAGGTGGCTGTAATTGATTGCCGGGATAAGTTTCGCTTTCAAGACTGTCAGCATTGGATCAGCAGTTGGACTTAACAGTTGTTGTCTCAGTTGCCTCAGTAAACCGATGATTTGGTCTGCCTTTCCCCTTAGGTGCTTTAGATGTGTGCCATCTCTTGCATTCTCCGAAATCCTTACCCTGAGATAATTATAGGTGGCGGATGTCCCAATTTGCTGATCGCCCAGATGCCAGTGAGCAAGCTTCTTCTTTGGGTATTTTCGAAACACGATTATTTTAGTTTTGCCTTAGTTGACTAGCAGGTTGTTTTGCTTATTAAAGCCATGCAGTGCTTTTACAGCTCTCTGTAGGGCAACCCTTGTGTGATCCATTATCACTGTATCATCCACATATTGTAGGATTGGGAATCTCACCTTCCCCAACTTAGGAGCTGCTAGACTGGCTCCTAGCATGGCTGCCCCCATGTCTGCAGTGTATTAAAGTGTAACGGGGTTCAAAATGCAGCCCTGCTTCAGCTCGTTGCTAGTGGCCTGTCTAGGTGTTACTGTTGTAGGGCTAGTTTTAACCTGCACCCATGTTTCCTGGTGTAGAGATATGATGGCATTCAGGAGCTTGGGCGGAATCTCCCAAGATGATAATTTCCACCAAAGTCTTCCTCAGTCCACCCTGTCAAATGCCATACTGTAATCTATAAAACAACAGAACAAGGGCGGTTTACCTTTCATAACTGCTTGTTTTGAAAAATGTATCAATGCCATGATGTTATCCATTGTAGAGCTATTTGGCCTGAAACCTGGCTGACGGATTGGGAGGATTTCTTTTTCTTCTGCCCAAGACTCCAACTCCTTTAGTAAAGCCCGTGCAAATGCCTTAGCTTCTATATCAAGCAGGGCTACCAGTCTATAATTAGCTGGATCTGCTCGGTCTCCCTTTTTATGTATGGGATATAAGATTGAACCTCTCTAAGACTGCGGTATCGTTGTTGTCAGATATGCTTGTTCAAAAAGTGAGGTCAAGATCGGGGTGAAAAAGGCCTGGGCTGTTTTGATTACTGGAGCTGGGATCCCATTGGGACCTGGGGCGCTATCATTCCTCATTTTTTTCAATGAGTTTCTTGACTTCACCCTCAGTAATTTGAGTGCCTTTGGTTATGATGGTAGCTGCACCCTCACTGCTATTATCGAGGTCGGTGGCTTCATCTTCCTTTGCTTGAGTGCCTTCGATGTTATGGCTAGCTTCTTCTGGTCTACTCCCTTCAACAATACCCTCGGCAGATTCTTTGGTGTATAGTTGTTTGACGTGTCTTTCCCAATCTTTTTCAGCAATGCCGTTCTCCTTTGACCAACCTTGGTTTTCTAGCTGATTTATATATCTCCACATTCTTGTGTTGTTCCTTTCTTTCAACATTGAAAACACTTTCAACCATTCTCCTTCCATTTGTTTCATTTTATTCTCCCATAGTTCCTTTTTATATGCTGACCTTGCGGCAGCTGTGGATGGGCCCTCTAGTGCTTTGCCTCCTTTTTTCTTTACTCTCAGTACATTTTGGAGACAGTATTTGCTCTTAACCAGACCTTTATATCGACGGGGCCCATGCTGTGTCATTTCCACATTCTTTCTCTGGGTCTTGCATTGTACTTTCCCCAGAGTCTGCTGCAGTTCTGCTTTCAGGGCTTCCATTCGCATGATGCTAAAAATGAGGTGGCTGGCTTTAAGCTATTTTTCTGTGTTTCAACCCACACCTTCAGGTTATCGCCAAGATTTGTTGACCTTTTGATTCTTCGAAGAACCTTTTCCCGCTCATCACCCGTTGTACTTCCTATCACTTGAAGTGTGGCCGCCTGACTTACTGTTAGTTGTAGAGTGACACGCAGTGGCCTGTGATCACTTTCACTTCTGTCATCCACTTTGAAGTCCCACAATCTATCTCCTAGGTGTTCGCTGACAAATATGTAGTTGATTGTGGATATATCTTTAAACATGGGTTTGCGTTGCCAGGACGGATCAGGTGTTGCTTTCAATGTGTGGGTTGAAAATAATGTATTATTGTGGAGGAACGTTAGAAAGCGTTCAGCCTTGCTTGTTCGCTTCAATTTTCCTTTTCAGGCCCCTCATGTTGAAGTCTCCAGCAATGAGCACGAGGTGTCTATCATAAGCGGTCAGCAAATCTTCCAGTGTCTCTTCAAACAACTCGATAAAATCTTTCTTCTGGCTCTGCACTGGATTTATATAACAATTTATTAACAACATTCTGAGAGGTTGTTGGTTCTGCCTTATTCCTTGTAATCCTATAGCTTGTATCTCTGGTGATTTAACCGATATTTCATTGGCAACAAACTTGCAGGCGTGTTTTGCAAAGACCGATAATCCTCCCAACGGGTGCCCAAAGATGTTCTTTTTTTGGCTGTTTTTAGAAGCTCATAGTAGCCTGTCATGGGAGTTGTTGTCTGTTCCCAGGTTTCCTGGAGGTAAACTATGTCTCCAATGGCTAGGTATTCCTGAACTGACTTGTTCCAAGTGATTTTCCTGATCCCAGCTATGTTCCATGAAATTAGTGCCACTTTATCTTGTTCTATGCTCCATCCCATTGGCCCGTCACAATTGGCCAAATTTTGACTGTTATTAGGGATACTGCCTTGATGTCCCATGTTCCTCAATAAGTGAAGACTTGATTTGACCTAAGTGTGCTTTCCTATGGTTGTTACTGCATGTGACCTATATTTTACAAGGAGCTCCTGGTCTTTGATTGGTTCGTACTGTAATGTGTGTTTTTATTGCTGGTGCCCCTAAAGACCGAGTTAGCCCCTTTTTCCTTATCTATATGCAGAAGCACTTGCGGATATCTCTTTGGCGGAAGGGGTTTTACATAGGTACCCCATTCGGCTAGCTGCTGCACCTCTTTTAGTACTGCTAATTGAAAGCGTTGTTGCCTGAATCCTACTGAGGTTGAGTCCCCATGGGTGTCGCCTTGGAGTTTTAAGAATCAAACCCACTCCAGGTCATCCGATTCAATCTGGACTAGGGATCCAATATGTTTGAATAGATTGAGGATGTTGGTCCTGTTCAAGATGTTATGAGGGCCTTTTATGAAATATCTTGGAGTGAGTACGACTGTGTTATTTCTCTCTATTTTTGTATTTTTGTGTCTGTTATCACAGACGTCATGTTTTATATGTAATTTTTAACAGTTGTATAATTAGTTCATGGAATTAATTTTATGACATATATGCGATATATAATGTTTTTAATTAAAAAATATATATATTTTGGATAACTATTTTGGAATCTGATGACATTATTGGGTGCATTGATGTTATGATGTTACAATACTGTCTTTTGGTTCGCTTGTGATTTATACATATGCATAGGTGTGTGTTTTTTTATGTGTAATATTACCAAGGGATTTTTAGTCTCTACTTGTAGTAGTACCCTATTCTTGTGGTAGATATAAGGGGTCCCTCTCTCTTTCCCCACATATTGCTATAGGATAGCCAGACCTCTGGTCCTTGGGGTTTCCCTCTTATTTCTCCCCCTTGGTTTGCCCTCTTTGCTGCTCTAAATATTGGGTAAAGTGGCCTGATTTTAGCTTTTGAATCTGTAGCAAGCAGTACCGATCCTCTTTTAGCTTTCACCTTGATTTGTTGTTTCTTCAATTTCTTCTTAGCTCTCCTCGATAGGGGGACTACTGACAAGGCTGAGCCAAGCCCTTCTTCAGAGCTTCGGAAAGGCATTGTGACCACTTCCCCCTGTTTTGGTTCCTTTGTTGGGGCGCGAGCTCTGGGGTTCTTGGCGGGTACTGCCCATAGAATCCAACCTTATCTTCGGGCTTGGGTTAGACTCGTCTTTTCCACCTAAGTCTGTTTGAGTAGAGCTCGATGTGGTTGGGCTAAAGGTTTTCCCAGCATCTTGCAAAACGTCCCACTTGCTCTTCGATGTCGCAACTATGTCTCCTAGAATCCTGGGGAGATCTGCCCATTTATCAATGATTTCTGCACATCAACAAGTGCACTTACTTTCAGCAAGGTTGCTTAGAATATTTGCCACCATAATCTCCATCCTAGCACTTTGATTCACTAGACGTTGTGCTATGGCTTGTAGTAGATCTATTTGGACCTCCATTTTAGTTGACTGTCATAGTGATGCCCTGGCTAATGTGTTTTGTGCTTCTCTTGTTGCTATCAGGTGGGGGTCTCCCATCTCGTTCTTTAATCGGCACGCCGATTGTATATCTTTTGCCTCCTCAATTTTTCCAAATAGTTTAGGTGTAAGCTCCAGTGTTCTTTCTATTTTCATCTCCAGATTTTGGAGGAATGAGGCTGTAAGAACTTCCGCCTCCATACTGGCGCTCCTCTGTATAAATACAGGGAGACTAATTTTGGGGTGGATGTCATACTTTCCAGGTTTAGTTCTTCCAGGTCAGGCTCACTTTGCCAGTGGATTTCCGCTCCGACCATGTGGGGGCCGTTTTCTGAGTGTTGAGCCTCCTTATGGATCATTAAATCTTGTATGGTCCTATTCTCTGTCGTCTCCTGGACATTCCCTTGCAAGGTGGATCTGTTGGTGGACTCCGTGGGTCCTTGTGAACCACTGGGCTTGCCCTCTTCTATTCCTTTGGATTTCCCCCACTCTCCAGGGCAATAATTCAGTCTCCTCTCTTGGGTGGATTTGCTGGATATATGCTTGATGTCCTTGCCTGCGATTGCCCCTTGTGGGGGCTTTTATGAAGCTTCCTTTACTCACTCCATAGGGTTGGCAGACATTGCGACTTGACTGGATGGCGTTTGAAAATATTGGGTGATAAGTCCCTGTTGGGGGGACCCCCCTCGGCATTCTCTAATTGGAGTGACTTAGTGATCCTTCTTGTGATCATTGCCTGTGACACTGAAGGAGTGTTTTGTGTAGCTGGGGCTGCCTCAGGACTTTGTGCACTCTTCTTTCTCTGCGCCACGTTTTTTAATGTAATTTCCTATGATGGAATATTTGGACTGATTGGGATGGACTGGATGGGCGCTTAAGATGAATTAGGCAGTGTGAGGCAACGGGCTACAGGAGAGGTGCAAACTGCACCGATCTACTTTCCGCACCGCCCTCCTTCCGCCGCCAGCCACCTAGAGCCTCACCAGAACCACAGGAGCTGTAGCAAGTGCCACCTTCCTGCCACAGGTCATTGGAATGTCCACCCAACCCTGCACTGTGGGGGGCTCTAAGGGAGGCACTACAAGAAGCACTTACACGCCAGCAATTAGTTGAGGCTTGGCGAAGTAGGAAAAGTAGTGAAATTTTCCAAGCTCACCAGAAACTGTGCTGTGATGATGCAGCAATCCCACTGGCAATCCTCTTGCTCCACCTGCACCAGACTCTGTTCTGCAGCGTCAGTTGGATTATGGGTTCCATGACATCCAAAACCAGATAAAACTGCCAAGCTCTCAGGGCGCAGCGATGTGGCACCCACCCAAGTCCTCTCGCTCACTCCTGGCACAGTGGCAGCTGCGTCAATGGCGCCTGTGAAAGTGGTAGACCCATGACGGGGAGAAGCACAAAAAGCCGGAAGCCACAGGGCCGAGAATGGGCACCGAACCCCCGGACCCCTGGCAACACTGCAGTTTGCTGCCTTACCTCAGAGCCCGGTATGGTGACGGTGGAGTCCGCAGAATCTGAAGAAGCGGTCGGCGCAAGCCAGAGGTCTCGGAGGGCCGCACCGGACTCCAATCTGCCACTAAGTCAATTCGCTTGAGGCCCACTGCGGGCGGCCGAGAGAGCTGCGGAACCAGTTGAGCCGCGGCAACTTCGCCTGCCTCCCACCTCAGAAACACAGCATGTGACGTCACTTCCCACAACCTAATGATGAGGGACATTCAACAATTATGAGTGACACTTTCTCGCGAGCAAAAATGAAGCAATGAAGACGGGTGAAACATAAATATCAGAAATTACACCCATTTGAGCAGCAAGAAACGCTAAGAAGATCTTAAAACTGCTGCAAAGCACCAGAAATGGTAGGGCACTAACCTAGTCCCCTTGTAACATGATCGTACTGTTAAACAAATGTGTAACCATGATACAGACTAGCAGACAGTGACTGCAATCAATGCAGAGGAGCTGTAACTTTACTTACAGAAAGTAACAGGCCGAATGATGACACGCTCCTCTAAATGTAAATTAAATAAGATGAGTGGCACTTACGACTTTGTGCAGACTGACTAGTGACTGCAATCCAGAGCTCAGCAGCTGTAACTTTACTTACAGTACAGGCTGAATAATGACGCACGGCGCTCCCCTAAAAGTAATTTCTAAATTAAATTAGGTTCAGTGAGTGACACTTAATTGTCAGCAAGCGCCATGACGGACGGTACGGGCCAGCCGCGACGTCTCTTAGGCAGCGCTGCACCCGAGAGGACTCGACTCTCGCAGCATTCATGGCTAAAACATATATAGATATGACCTAGTGTAATATAATCTGTTGCTCATGTGAAGCGCTCTGATGCTAGGTTTGTGCTATATTAAACAAAAAAATTCCACGCAGCGATGTTATAGTTGACAATCCAGAATGATTTTTCAACAATTACACAAATCCGCTTTGAAGGTGGCTGCTGATCAACACTGCTCTGCAGGACATAATAATTGACAGCAACATAAAGCCACGTGAAAGGTGCATTGAGGTTGGTCTAGGTTGCTGGTGCATTTTTAAGTATCATGGCCTATGCAGTGAAGGGTTAAGCCACAGACTGGCAGCAGCATTACACGATTCCACTCCTTTCAAAACCCAATGAAACATTTGATTGAAAGGGACACAGGGCATGACTGCAGGCAGTTGATTCTTGCCCTAAAGAACCTTTTACCACATTACAACAGCTTTCAGCCCTTGGTTGAAAGAGGAGAGGAAGATTGTGTACCGAGGCCATGCACAAGTAGGAGTACATGCTCCCAATCGTTGACTTTGCTTCCTCAAACCAGTGCATTCACAATTTGGTTTTAGGGGCGCGAAGGGCATGCCTATCACCTAATGATCTTGTTGCAAACTCCATTTTACTTGAGTTGTGCAATTTTCTTTAGTTGATTGCTTACCAGCAAGCACCAGAAAAGTTATCTGCCTCTTCTTAACTCTGCACAGAATGAGCTATCGCCCACTGCACAGCCTGTCCCAGTGCCTGTTTGTACTCATGATACTTATTCTAATCTAAACCGATATTGCATTAATTTATAATAATTTTCGGAGATGAGCATTTACCTCATGCTTGGGAATGATATTTGTCTCTGCAGTCCAGATGTGCTGCCACCTCTTCTCAGCGCATTCTTGTAACATTGTTGTGTTTTAGTCAGTTGCACAGCACCATATAGCTGTTCAGAAAATCACTCAAATAAACATAATGGTTTGTTGCTCACGGTCCAAGCAGTTTGTTCATTCACAATGTGTGCTTTTAGCTGTTAATGCCATACTTCTGTTTGGTGTACTATTGTGTGGAAACCTTTTCCTGGCAGTGATCTAATTTCAGAGCAAGAGCTATGCATGCCGCTCTCTGCCATCGAGCAAGGGTTATCTAGGAATTGCACAGGCATCAAACAAGCGTGCTTTAGCTTGGAACAGGTCAGCCTAGAATCACTTGAATTTGCCTTAAGAACAGTCTTGCTGTTAGTAGTATGCCATATCGCAAGTCAGATGTTGGTAATTATGCCAGTGCAATTCATTGAAATGCATCTATCAGTGAGAATGCCCTGTTGATGCTCTATTTAACTAATTAAGAGGGTTGATGTGCAGGATCAAGACTTTCTGAGTCTACATAAAGCCTTGTGAGTCTTCGTAAGACTTAGTCCAGGGCTAATGAGCTTAAACCTTTGTAAGACAGGATTCTTCCAGGTTAAATTTCATGGGCTTATTTAAAATTATTACAGAAATCAAAAAGTAATCAGTTGATCAGATAATCCAGATCGAAATAGTCAGTCATTTTGTGAGAGGACTAACATAAGGTAAAGCTCCGAAGAAAACTTAAAGCAAGAACTAATCAATAAACAGACTAGGCCAGAGTCTGCTCTGTTAGAAAGCCATAAGAAGTCTAAGTGTAAAGCAAATAAACAGACTGACATAGTCTGCCCTGTAAGAAAACCTAGAAAGAACTGGCTCACCTCCAAAATACAGCAGTCTTTATAAGGTTTCAGGGTACAAAAGCCACACGCATTTCATTGCGTATCATGGCATGACAGGGTTGAACTAGCAATGTTGTGAGACATAGACCAATCAATATTCTAGTAAATAAAATAGTTCTAGAGACCCCTACTTCCTTTTTTTTTTTTTTTTTTTTAATTTTTATTTTCTTATTGCAACACAATTAACAGAATATAATAAACATAGAAAATGTCAATCGGCCCACCCCCCACCCAACCCCAAGACGACATCCAATAGCAATCAAACAGTAATTAGAAGGGCACATAAAAGAAGAAAATAATAGTACTGATCACATCAAATCGAGCATTAATAGCAGCAGATCCACAAACAGCAGATTTTGTAAAAGCAATCAATCAATCAATCATGTCACTTATAAAGCGCACTACATACCCGCGAGGGTCTCAAGGCGCTGGGGGAAGAGGGGGGTGGTGCTGCTACTGATCGAAGAGCCAGGTCTTGAGGAGTCTTCTGAAGGCCAGTAGGTATTGGGTCTGTCGGAGGTTGGTGGGGAGGGTGTTCCAGGTCTTGGCGGCGAGGTGGGAGAAGGATCTGCCGCCGGCGGTCGTTTTCCGGATGCGGGGGACTGTGGCGAGGGCGAGGCTGGTCGAGCGGAGCTGGCAGGTGGGGGTGTAGAAGCTGAGTCGTCTGTTGAGGTAGGCTGGTCCGGAGTTGTGGAGTGCTTTGTGTGCGTGGGTGAGGAGCTTGAAGGTTATCCTCTTGTTGACAGGGAGCCAGTGCAGGTCTCTCAGGTGGGGTGTGATGTGGCTGCGTCGGGGGATGTCGAGGATAAGACGTGCAGAGGCGTTCTGGATGCGTCGCAGCCGTCTCAGGAGCTTAGCCGTCGTTCCTGTGTAGAGGGCGTTTCCGTAGTCCAGCCTGCTGGTGACGAGAGCCTGTGTGACTGTTTTTCTTGTTTCGGTGGGGATCCACTTGAAGATCCTGCGGAGCATTCGGAGGATGTTGAAGCAGGATGAGGAAACGGCGTTGACCTGCTTAGTCATGGAGAGGGTGGGGTCGAGGATGACCCCTAGGTTGCGTACGTGGTCGGTGGGTGGCGGGGCTGTTCCCAGTGATGTTGGCCACCAGGAGTCGTCCCAGGCTGAAGGGTTGGAACCAAGGATGAGGACCTCCGTCTTGTCCGAGTTCAGCTTCAGGCGGCTGGTCCTCATCCATTCGGCGACGGCCTTCATTCCTTCGTGGAGGTGGGCTTTGGCGGTGTGAGGGTCTTTGGTGAGGGAGAGGATCAGCTGGGTGTCGTCGGCGTAGGAGATGCTGTTGAGGTTGTGCTGTCGGGCGACGTGGGCGAGGGGTGCCATGTAGATGTTGAACAGCGTTGGGCTGAGGGAGGAGCCTTGGGGTACGCCGCAGATGATCTTGGTGGCCTTGGATCGGAAGGGGGCGAGGCGGACGCTTTGTGTTCTGCCGGAAAGGAAGGATGTGGTCCAGTCCAGGGCCTTCTCTTGGATCCCGGCGTCGTGAAGGCGTGTTCGTAGTGTGTGGTGGCAGACCGTGTCGAAGGCGGCTGATAGGTCCAGGAGGATGAGGGCTGCTGTTTCTCCGTTGTCTAGCAGGGTCCTGATGTCATCGGTGGCGGCGATGAGGGCGGTTTCGGTGCTGTGGTTGCTGCGGAAGCCGGACTGGGAAGGGTCCAGGATGTTGTTCTCCTCGAGGTAGCGGGTCAGTTGTTTGTTGACGATTTTCTCGGTGACCTTCGCGGGGAACGGGAGCAGAGAGATGGGTCGGAAGTTCTTGAGGTCCTTGGGGTCTGCCTTGGGTTTCTTGAGTAAGGCGGTGATCTCGGCGTGCTTCCAGCTTTCCGGGAAGGTTGCTGTCTCGAAGGAGATGTTGATTATTTTCCGGAGATGGGGCGCGATGGCTGTACTGGCTTTGTTGAAGATGTGGTGAGGGCACAGGTCTAGCGGTGAACCGGAGTGGATGGTGTTCATGATCTCGCTGGTGTCCTCGTCGTTGATGTTGGTCCAGGAGAGCAGGCGGTTGGTGGTTGTGGGGGCAGTGGTCTCGGTGGTTGCCGGGGCGGTCGTGGTGTTGAAGCTGTCGTGGATGTCGGCGATTTTGCAAGCAGATTAGAATACACTCGTTACAATGTGCAAAATGCTATGTGCAAAGGCAGCTTTCAACTTGAATAGGTTCCATCAAGTACAAAGTGCAAAGTGCATAGAACCAAGTACAAAAAAAGAGGTTTTCCCCGCAATTAAACAATTAAACATGATTAAAGTGACTAGTGCTAGCGTATACTGAAAGTACGGCCATAGCATGGTAAAAAGATCTCTAGATGTAAACAATTTGCAATGTATCAGGCTAAATGCATTAAGACAATACTAGCTGCCACTCCAAAAGGATCAAGCTTCGTTCCCTCATAGGTTAATAAACTTTATACAGTATATCAAACACGATAAGATTCACTAGCTTCTTAATTAACAATCAAAGTTAACCTGGGAAAGCCAACCAAACAGGGGTTCCCAGATGATAAGGCCCTTCATCTTGGCCCGTACCCCTTTCTTGGCATAGATAGCTCTCTCTAAATTACCTATTGAAAGTAGTCTAGCAAGCCAATGCGGATATTGAGGAGGAATTGGGTCAATCCAGGCAGAAGTTATACAAATCCTGAAGACAGCCATAGCTACAAAGATTAAAGCCCCACCTTCCCTTCTGCTGATGGAGTCTTGTATCCCCAGCAGAATGGTTGTGGGGGTGAGCACAACATCTCGTGTTAATACTTTCCCCAAAAAAGTCTGAATTTGGGAAATCAATAACTTTAGTTCTATACGTGTCGCAAACATATGCACTGAGTCTGCCCCATACTCCCGACAGCGGGGGCAGTATGTACCTTTGCCGGTACCCCATTTGGCAATTCTGCCTGGGGTATAATATAAAGAGAAGCAAGTTTTATAAAATTGTGCTCTCAAATTGGCTGAAAGTAAATCGCTCTGCGCAAATTTCAAAGCTGAATAAAACATATCGTCGGTTATTTCTAATTTCGACTGCCATTTGCTTGACATTAGACCCAAGTCGTCCGGCATAAGTCTATTCAACAACAGATAGATAGACCCTAAGCGAGGAGCGAATGGAACAAGTAGGTGCACTATAAGTTCGCATTTAGCAAAGCCAGCCGACCCCCCGGCCTTCCGTAACAATAATCTCTAATTGCAAGGTATTTAAAAACCTCCTTCTGATCTAGTTTATATCTACCTTTGAGTTCTTCAAATGAAAAAACCCCCATTGGCGAAATCAGAGCCCCTAAAGTTATTACTCCGGAGCGGAACCATTTATTGAAGTATGAATCCTTAAAAATTTCGGGCAAATAAGAGTTGTTAAGAGTAGGGGTGTAATGATTTAATCTGCCCAACCCAATAAGTTTACGCAGGGCCGTAAAGACTTTGTAAGCCCCTAAAAGGGTCTTAAATCTGACCCTCTTGAAATAACCAAATTCCAATTGGCGCCACAAACAACCTCTAGCCTCAGGACCAAGCAAAAGTTCAAAAGGAGAGGGGAGACCCGTAGTGGAAGGAAAAAACTGATCCTGAAGCAATATGGGGCATTCTTGCAGTACCGTAGCCCAATAATATAAACGCAAGTTTGGGAGAGCCCACCCACCTCTGTCAAGAGGAAGAGACAGAAATTTAAATGCTCTTCTGGGTTGAGAATAGGCCCAAATAAATTGGGAAAAAACACAATCAAAATTCTGTAGAGCTTGACGGGAAAATTCAAGAGGAATGGATCTAAAAAAATATAAAATTTTAGGAAAGAACACCATCTTAATGACATTGCACCGGCCCACCATGGTCAAGTGTAAATTATTGAGCCAGCCCAATGCCTTCTTGGTGTCCAAGGCAAGAGGGTCCAGATTCGCACTAACTATACAATCTGTATCTGCTAAGATATTTACCCCTAAGTATTTTGCTTTCCTTACCACTCTGTGGTCAATCCAGTTGATCCGATTATTTATAATAATCTGCTTCTTCCCCTTGTTTTACGCATACCCTGAAATCATTCCAAAGCATTGTGCTTCATGTTCTATAACAACAATGGCCTTCTCAGGATCTGGAGTGACAAATGCTAAGTCATCAGCATAGGCCATAATTTTGGTATATAGTCCATGTCTACACATAGCCGGAATTTCCGGATTACCAATAAGCTTTCTGATAAAAGGGTTGATGTAGATTGCGAAGAGTAGCGGGGAGCAAGGGCAGCCCTGACGGGTGCCCCTCGAGATCTCAAATTGCTCGGTCAATTGCCCATTTATTAGTACCCTAGCCGTGGGATTGAGATAAAGGCCTTGAATGGCTTGAATAGCATTGGGCCCAAAATTCATCCTCTTCATAACTCGCCACAGAAATACCCAGGAGACCCGATCAAATGCTTTTTCGGCATCTGGATCGGAGCAAGATGGCGCCTGTGTAATCCTCGGCCGTCCTCCACCCACGCCACACCAGATCAAGATCTGTCATCGGCTATGCGGCCTGCCTTGTTCTTGCCGACACTCAAACTCCTGGTTTTGCCGCGCTGGGGGTCTCGTTGGTTACTTTGTTGCAGCGGGCTGGATTCGGCTGCTGATGCGCGACGGCTGGAGGCTGTTTTTGAGCGCATCTACGTGTACTCTTTGTTTGAGGTCGTTGCCCTTCTCTGTGAATTCGCGGCTTCCACTGCAGCTTATTTAACAACTAAAAGAGCTCAGCGCCGCTTTCTACGAGGGATGTCGACCCGCGGTGGTAGAAGCGCGAAGGTAAAGCCGGCAATTAACCCCGCTGGTCCTGCAAGCACGGGGGGTCCAACTACGTCACAGGAACCCACCGTCAAAGGTAAAAAAGACAATTTATTCTCCAAGCGGGGAGCAGGGAAAGCTTTGGGGGGGGTTGGTAAGGAAATCAATGACTCCCAACCCTCAATTGCGACCCTATTCTCTGGGGGAAACTCTGTGGCCATGACGGGGGAAAAAGAAAAAGACAGTAAAACACGCGAGAGAGTCAAAGAATGTAATTCCACCAAACCTGTGCAAGAATTGTCTGATACATCGGTGCTGATTGGGGCTATGGATTTAGAACCAACACAGTATGTGAGTGCTGCAGAGAGCATTAAAAGCACCAAAAGAGGTTCTGAGCACGGCAAACCCTCTCCACCTACCACCCCTGTCTTATTGGACTCATATTTCAAGAATAAATCTCCACATTTGAGTTTTGAATTTCAGTCTAGTGACTGCCTTAATGGCCTACAAGGTACTGAGTTCATCCCCCCCCCCCGAGGTGCCCTGTCTCCTGACTTGACTGGCGACCATTTTTTCTCTGTGTCTGATGGTTCAGACTCCGAGATTGAAGACAACTTTTTATCTTCAAGCGACGACAACCAGACGGACTACAGCCACTGCGAAAACGTAAAAGAAACCGGCACGGTGCAACGAAGGAAGAGTATACACAATAGACGAGATGGGAAGCGATCTGGAAAACAATCTCAATTGAAATGGGATTATTCCGACACCCAAATTGGTTTTCCGGCTGAGGAGCATCTCGGTAAGCCTTGTGGCTCTGATAACCAACAAGCCTCTTCTATTTTTTCCGATGAGCCCTCTTTGTCTTCCATCCTGTTTTCGATCAAACAGTTCCAACAGGAAGCACGCTCAGATAGCAGACAAGCCAAGGGTGCTGCCAAAAAACTACAGGGAGGGCTCAGAAAACTAAACAAAACCTGTTCGGACATTGGAGAGAGAGTCACCATGGTGGAAAGCCGTACGGAAAACTTAGAATCCGAAGTCTTGTCGTTAAATAAGCTATGCTCTTCCCAAAGTGCATGTATGACCGATGTTATGTGGAAACTTGAAGAGCAAGAAAATCGGCAACGCCGGAACAATCTTCGCTTGTTGGGAATCCCTGAGGGGGTGGAGGGGGAAAACTCTCGGGGCTTCATAGTGAAACTCATGAAAGGGGCCTTCCCGGACCATCCAGAATGGAACTGGGATCATGAGATCCAACGGACTCATCGTTTTCCCCTCACCCTAAAAAAACAACCTAGCAATGGGGCCAGGCCCAGGGCATTCCTTGTATTTTTTGGGAATTTTTTGCTTCGGCAACTGGTTTACGACCAGGCCCGCCCCAACTTCCAGAAGTGCCATGAAGGGGGTGAAATTGTTTGCAAAGCCTGATTTTTGCCACACCACTGTGGAACGGCGGTGGCGCCTTCGCCTATTAATATCTCCTTTTCAACAGTCTGGTGCGCAAGCCTTCCTAATGAACCCTGCTAAACTTAAAGTCATTTTTAATGGTAACTCACAAATGTTTTTTTCCGAAATCAAGGCTCAAGAGTTTCTCGATGAATTGAAGGCTAAGAAAGGATCAAGCTAAGACCCCACTAGGCTTGTATCAGTACTGGTGTACTGGTGTACTATAGTTTTATAGCCTTAATGGGTACTGCCTAATTTTTCTTTTCGTAGCCGAGATAGGGGATTGACCTTTTGGGTCTTTTGGAGCAATATATGGTCATATAGGGTTTGTTAGAAGAAGGCTAGTATGTGTCTTATTCTTGTTTATTTAAAGTGTAAATTGGTCGTATCTAAACTAGGGCTTTTTTGAGCTTTCATAGTATCTCTTTTCTTCTTTTTTTTTTTCTAGTGGCGGGGCAGGGTGGCGGAGCATTACTTATGGTGTCCATCATTCAGGTTTTTCCTGATTGCTCATTTTTTTGGGGGGGGGGGGGATGTGGGTGGGGAGTGGGTAAGACGACGCTCTTTGGGAGGGTTATGAAATTTTGTATAAAAAGGATCTTTTTCCCCAGTGCTGCAGGCAGGGTTGTATCATGTCTCGTAAAATGGGAACCTTTTTTTACAGGAGCTAGCATTTTCTCTGATTGGGCTGAGTTGGGAATGTTGGGAATGATGATTCATTTACAATCTATAGTAGATGGTGGCTTTGCTAATGTTATTGACGTATCATGATCAACGCAACATATTTTAGAATAGCCTCATTAAATATCTGTGGTTTGAATGACTTCAGGAAACGGCAGAAAGTTTCCCATGGCTTACGACTAATGGGAGCAGATATTTTCTGTCTCCAGGAAACTCACATCGAGGGCTCGCAATTACATCTCCTAAATTCATTAGGACTCAGTTTAGTGGGGGGAACCTCGCAGGGGGCACGAATAAAAGGGGTGGGTATTTTGGTCCAACGTAACCACCCACAACAGCTAGCTCGTACTAAATCTGACCCCCAAGGGAGGTGGGTCTTAACCGAATGCTGGCCCACTGCGGAGTCCTCCTTCACTCTTTGTTCAATTTTTGGGAGCACTGCTGATGATCCTGCTGTATTCAATTTTATTAATGAAGAGCTAGCCCATTGGCCTCTCCCAATAATCATTTGTGGAGATCTTAACATTAATTTAAATAGCGATTGGGGCTTAAATTCTCAGACAGGGTACTCAGGCCGGAAACCCAAAGTTTTTCATGCTCTAAAAAATCTAATGGAGACACATGGGCTGGTTGATGTCTGGTCCAATCTCAAACCGAACCAGGCAGGGTATACTTATTACTCAGCTCCTCATCAATCTTTCGCTAGGCTGGATTATTTCCTAACAACCTCTTCTTTGCTTTTTGACAGCAAAATTGACATCCTTCCCCGTATCTTATCAGATCATAACCCACTGATTTTAAGCTTAAAAGGCACAGTGTTTCGGAAGCCTGCTCCAACTTGGAGCTTTGAGAGAGCCTTATTGCTCGATGAGAATTACAGAAATCATATGAAAGTCTGGATTCAGGATTTTCTAGAAGTTAACATCGATTCAGCTCCAATTATGGTTGTCTGGGATGCCCTGAAGGCTGGTATCCGAGGGGAGACATTACAATTCTCTATAAGGAGGAACAAACAGGAGAAGATCCAGATTTTAGAGCTTCAGAGAAAACTGGGTCAAGCGGAGGGAAAACTTATTGGCTCAGTACAGATAGGGGCAGATATTGAATCTGCTCAGCTGGCGATCGCTTCTATCAGAGCTGAAATTGATTCCATTCTGGCTGCGAAAGCAGCCGCCAAATGGGCCGCCTCGAGAGAGAAGATCTACGAATACAGTGAACAGGTTGGCCACCAGCTAGCGATTAGAACCAGACAACAATTTACTTCTAATGAGATACATTCCATCCAGCTACCAACAGGGGTAATTACTAATGACCCTAGTGAGATCAGGGCTGCCTTTCGGGATTTCTATGCTCGGTTATATACTGAGGAGGGTAATTACCCCAAAGATATCAGACATGAGGAAATAGACCAATATCTAGATACAATACCATTGCCATGCCTTGATACAAATGATTATAATCTACTAGAAGACCCTCCCTCCCTTGATGAAGTGGTTGAAGCTCTAGCAAAATTACCAGATGGAAAGGCGGCAGGTACGGACTGCATTCCAGTGGATTTTTACAAAGCCTTTTCTACTCAGATCAGCGGGATATTCATCAAAGTGGTGGGCCAGGTATTTAATGGTGTCACCCCTCCCGCTTCATGGGCATCGGCTAAGATAATTATCTTTCCCAAAAAAGATAAATCTCCATTAGAAATGGGCTCGTACCGCCCAATTACTCTCATTAACGGAGACTCTAAAATTTATGCTAACATCCTGGCGTCTCGGCTATCTTCAAAGATGAAAACCCTGGTTTCCATCTGGCAACATGGGTTTATTCCGGGCAGGGGTACCACCGATCATATTCGACGCACCATCACCCTGCTCGACGCGGCTCAGATCTCAGGAGACCCGATGGCACTAATCCTCTTAGATGCCGAGACCCCTACTTCCTACTGTATCTCATTGGTTAGGCTATGTTAAAGTAATTAAGGAAATTAATTGTCATTTTTATATAACGCAGTAATAGTCCGTTCAGCTTATGAATGGCATACACAAAACATCAACAGGAAACCTTGAAAAGTTACAGAATAAAGGAAGATCCCGAACATTGGTTCCTCAATAGAACACAAATATTTCAATACAGGCACCAATTTTATAGCCTTCTTTTTCAATGATTTTTCTGAGATGGAAAACACACAAGCACACAGAGAGAAAGAGAGAGAGAAAAAGACTTTGCTCACATAACATATACATGCACTATTATACTGCAATCTTCTGTACAAAAAATGTTTGCAAGTCAGCTGAGGCCTAAACAGGCTAACCGAACCATATCTAAATGTAGGCATTATCTCTAATTAGGAAAAACTCACCTATAGTCCAATAGCCATGACACAGTTTTATTAGACTTGAGTGAGTCATTTTTCCCAAGGATGTTTTAATGGTTTATATTGATATCATGTGAGTGGCGGGAACAATCAGCTTTGCCTTTCAAATGGTGTTGACATTGTATAGACCTGGGTATGTATTGTATAAACCTGGGTATGTATTTCCTTGGTGTCGGTTGCAGTATTGTGAGCACCTTGATAGATAACTCAAATTGTCCAGTGTCATTTGTCAAAAGTTCAAACAGTTTGCCAAATTTTGTAGTTCTGCTATACTCACTAGACATGCACAGCTGTATGAGAATGTAAAGAAAACAAAAAAAAGCACAGCTAATAGGTCACACATTTTAGATTTGCTGTAGAAGCACTGTTAGCGTTGTCATAAGCTTCCCTGAAAAGAAAACAATGCATAAAAATACATAGAAGTGCTCTGGGTCCCACCTCTGAATCCACTGGTCTGTTCAACTGTTGTTCACCTTTTACGTACACCAACCACATCCTCTACCATAGAACACTGGGTCAGCCTACTTCAGGAATAGGATCTTTTTTGCACTGTGAATGAAGGCATTTCGCAACATGATATGTGCATATCTGCCTAAAAAGAAGTGCACTTTAGTCCCTCTGCTGAAGATCAATGCTCAACTTTACTAATGTTCAAATTCTTTTGCATTTTATATCGTTTTGAGGTCTGACCTTTGAGACCGCTTTAACTGTCACACCAGGCTATTGTTTTTCCAAAACAAAATCATATATAGTATACATACATAGAGTTGACACATGGAGGGATTTTGTGTCAGGTGGATTCATCCATTGGTCTGTTAAATTGTCATTCACTTTTGGCTTCCGCCCAGTACAGCATACAGCATGGTGCAGTGGATCAGCCTACTTTACCCATTGGCTCCCTTCACTTTGAGTAACTGCACAAAGCCTGTGCACATTTTTATATCCACCTATAAAAAGCTCCTTTCTCTTCAGTGACAACGCTGGTTTAAGCTGTACTTTTTATTTTATTTTTTATATTAATATGAAATACAAGCTTTTGATTGTGCCTTCCCTTTGGATGCCTAGTTAGATGGGTCTCTTTTTTAAAGTTATAAAGTGTTTTATGTAACATTGTAGCTGTCTGCGAGTTCAGTGCTTGATTAGGTAGAGAGGTATTCTTGCCTCTTCAACAACTAATAATAATAAATGCATGACACAACAGAGAAGCTTGCTGTTTAAAAAAACACAAGTAGTAAAATGGTCACATCAGTGAATGTTTTTTACATTTTAAATTTTTATTCTAGACACACGTTTAGGTGGCTAGATGTTTTCATTTTATCCTTTCATTTTTGTATCATATGCTTGCAACAACAATAAATTAACCATTCCACAGCCTGCCAAAGCCAGACGTATTTGCTTTGCCAGTGCTTGTTATTATTATGGTATCAGGTTCTCCCTCCCCAGTGTTTTTTTTGTATAGAGCAATTTTGGTTCAGGCCCTTTTACTTAGGTCCTCCCATTTACCATGATTATTGCAATAGCTAAACAGTCAGGATATATATTGTACTGTTTTTTTCTGTATTCTCATGTTTATTAAACAGACTCTCCATCCTGTGACACAAGTATTGCAATAAGAGGCTTGTGTTGTGCTACGATACTCCACATACATTTTTTGTTGGGTGAGATGGTGAAGGATAGGTAGCTGGTTTGGGTGGCTAGATAGAGAGACAATTGAATTTTTTTATTGAAAGTCTCTATATTCAGTTCAACGTTAAGCATAAAAAAACTCCTATAAGCAGACCACACCCATAGAGTACAGAGGAAATCCTAATAGCACATATTCTCACCCCCCTCCCACATAAAACATGCCAAGTACACTTACCTTTGAGCTGAAACAGGAAAAAGAAAATGCATCCATGTTGTCACAAGTTGGAATAAAAAAATAGCACGTGTGTGGATGATTAAGTTGGGTTCGAATTAGCAGGAGAGATGGGCTGAGCTGGTAATGATCTCAGCTGATGGTGCTAAATGAGCTAGAGTCACACAATGTAACTTCCCTATTTCTTTTCCTGGCAATCACTACAGTGATTAGCCATTAGGGTGATTCTGCTGGCTCTATCACTCCTTCTGTACACAATTTATTTACAATATCATTTACTTGATGCCTAGTGTTCAGAGGTACGTCACATACCTTGTCTTTACAGGCACCAGATTCAGTTTGTTTGATCATATTGTGAAAACTGTTTAACGTCCCTAGAGCACCATCAAACGCTTGTTTGCAGTTTCCGAAATAACCTCGGTAGAGTCAGAAATATCTCCTATGGACACTTGTGGCACAGAACATGGGTCAAACTTCATATGTTAAGCTTTTAAATGCTGCCTGCCTATTATATTGTCATCATGTTCTGTCACATAAGCTCTACTATACATACTCCATCCCTTGATAATAATCTTGGCCGTCCAAATAATGTGGCTCTTCTGCTACGCATCCAGTCTAATATCACTCTCCTTCAACTTTGTCAGATCACTCCTTCAAAAATAAAGCTCAGTCAATTATGGTGATAAGGGATCCCGGATCCAACATGAAGGTTACATTTCTATTTTGAATGATCAGCAAGCACATAGGTTTGTCATCACTCTTGCACTTAACCATAAGAACTAAATTGTCCAAGTTCTCTTCAACTCATTCCCTATCTTCCACAACATACACCCTCTGTCTTTACTTGTTCCTACACATTCTGCCAAAGTGTCCCTTAGTCCACACACATTGCATTCCTAGCTCCTCTCTTCTTGGACATGTTTTGATACACAAGTGCAATTGGTCATATCCACACTTTGCACACACAACGTTTGTCTTCACTTTTAGATTTCTTTGTCCACATTTTCCAGCCATCCTTTTTGAGTCCGCATAATTATATTTCTTTTTAGAAACCATATTTATGGTGGATGAGGAATGTGATCTTTCCTGTTGATTCAACACCTTTAACAATTGCATTGTCTGCTGAATATCTTGTGCAGTTGAAATAGTCTGTGCTAGAGAAAGGTTTCTGCAAGTCAAAAGTCTTTCTTATACTTTCTTTGTAAAACGACGGCAAACTACTTGGTTTTTGATCATGTGATCCTCATAGTTACGGTACTTGCAACCAATATTCGTAGGGCGGCAACACATTGCTCAATCTATTGACTGGTCTGTTGGTACAGCATCAAAAATTGTCTTCTCTCTACCACAATACTAGGCACGGAGACAAAGTGCTTTTTCAGCGTATAATTGCCTCCTCATGTGTGTTGAAAACCACAGTTTGATCTTCTGAGCTATAGTGAGATAAATGGTAACAAATATTTTGTCCTTGACTCTCTAGACACTGGAATAGTATATTATTTGAAGGAATTTCTTCTCTTCAATAGCAGTGGTTAATTACTGAATGCGCTGAACCAACTCCTCAATAATTTAGGTTTTCCTGGAGACTCCAAACAACTTTAGGGGGTGGGGTTGGGAGTCCATGTAAATTTCCCATATTGACTTTTAAAAAAAAAGTATATATATAATTTATGTACTTAAAAAAAAAAAAAGAAAAGAAAAGCCTAGTCTGGCAACTTAGCAATTTTCCTTTTATAAAAGGTGGTAGAAATAATGCAAGGCTAAGTTGCTGCATGTAGTGATGTGACTTGTACCTTTTTGGACTAGGCTGCGTCCAGTCCTTTGTTCACTGTTTAGAATGTTCATGCCAGAGTGTTCTGAGAGCGTCAGTTGCTGTCAGGCTGGCGTTGATGTATGACGCTCGCTCGTTGCTCTGAGGAAACAGATTCTTCTTAATAAACATCTGTTCAGTTTACCCGCTGGTGTCCGGTGTCATCACTACGCTGCACATAACACCTGTGCATATAAACATCCTTCACAATAAAAGGAGATCAGCATACAAGTTGTAATGATTAATTACAAACAAATTCCAAGCACATAATATGCATAACAACTTGAAGCTAAAAAGTACAGCCATATATGGAACCATTTAACGCAAAATAGGTCTCTTCATGCATGCACATCGCAGAATGCACCTGACTTTCAGACATCAGAAACATAAATCAGTTTCAAAGGTTATAAGTAAATTATTGCGTGCCCATCCCAGTGTGTGCTGTCACTTACTGACTTGAATGCTGTGCGAAAATAACAGTCCGTACCTTGCGGTGGTGGCTTACTTCAACACCGGTTGGTTCCTAACTAGCCAATGCAGCGAGTTGACTAAAGAGGCATAAGGTATGGTCCTGTTGTTTGTGGACCCTCAATCCGAACTCAAAATGACCATGTTAACCTGATGATTGAGACGCAAGCCACAGCAGATGAACCAATCATTTCTTGGGACTGTAACCTTGTGTCTCAAACAGTTTTTTAAGGAAATGTAGTGGGTGCAGGCCGAAGCTTGCAGTGCAACACAACTCATATTGACATCTCCTGCACTGTAAGTAAAGGAAGTGTGCCTCAAACATACATGCCAGCCCTCCTGATTCAGGTGGGAGACCACCAATTTCAAGGCTAGTCTCCTGCCTCCCGATTCCTGTATGCAGAAACCCGATTCAGAGTTTTGTAAAACTGTCAAAAATAAAATGATGATGCCTGTCATGCACTCTCTCTCTCTCCAATCTCCCCCTCAAAGTATTACCTCTGCCACCAAAGGTTAACGCATTGTCCTTAATTCTTGGAGGGGCAAATTAGAGCATGTGACATGCCTCAACATTTTATTTTTGACAGTTTTAAATAGCGCAAACAAGAACAGAGTTTAGAACTCTGTTTTTGTTTGTGCTATGTTATTACACCCCAAAACTGAAATGTTGATTGTCTGTCACCATACATACCAATAGACCCGATGCAGGCAGATTGCCTCTGCTCCAATATAAGTAAGTGGGAAATACATTCTCCCGACTATTTTTATTTTAAAACTTTCCCACTTGTCTGCCCTATAATGTTGGCATGTATGCTCCAAGTGTACCTTCTCTGTCATTGAAGGAGCCAAGCGGAAGTATGGTCACACTTCATTTGCGAGCCTCGCCAGCACACGACATCTTTACCATGCCAATTTTGCACTGAACGGTCCGGCACCATAGTAAGGTTAACGCCAGGTCCATCCCGTGATAATCACCAATGAAAAGACGACAAAAAGCAAGGTAAGTAAAACTCTTTACTCTGCTGGTGCGACAGCCAACAGGACTGAGAGGGCACTGGGCCTTTCTTACCATCTGTCTCTGGTCAATGGATTTTTGTAGTAGCCTGAGAGGGAAAAGGGAGTTGACATCACTTTAAATTTTAGATCACAGTGTAGTCTTTACGACCACACAATAAAAGTTTAAGTCCGTAGGAAAGTTTAGAAGGTTTATTACAGACTCAAAGCTAAGCTGAAATAAATGGGTCGCAGAAACATATTGTAGAAATACAGAATTACTAATGATAATCCAAAGCATCAAATGAACTTTATCCTCAATAACAGGAAACATATGAGGAGTTCAGTAGTCGCAATGCCGAAGATGAGAAGCAGAATCTTATGATTAGATTGCAAGTTTTGATCCTCCTGCCTATACATGAGGATGTGTAAGAAAATCTATTAAGCCCCATTTTAAACTAGGGATCAGGGAAATCTTATTTAAATCAGGGAAGCAAGAAAGGTGTAAGCATAATGTTATGTTATGTTAATTTGGATTTATAGCGCGCTTAATACCGGAAGGTCTCTAAGCGCTATACGAGGAATGTCGTCAGACCCAGGCGAGTGAAGTCAGTGAGCCCAAGCTTCTGTAAAGAGAAAAGTTTTCAGCTTTTTTCTGAAAGGAAGAAGACTGCTTTCTGCGCGGAGCTGACTAGGCAGCTTATTCCAAAGAGTGGGTAGGATAACGGAGAAGGATCGACCTCCCTTGGTAGCATAATTGAAGCGTGGGCAATTTAGTAGGTCCATCGAGGATGATCTTAGCGAGCGGCATGGGGCGTATTTCTCAATGCGTTGCCTAATGTAGGCGGGAGCTTGTCCATAAATAGCTTTATGCACAATACAGAGTCCCTTGAATTTGGTCCTCTGTTTTAAGGGCAACCAGTGGAGGCTTTGCAGAAGGGGGGACGCCCGTGTGTGTCTGGGAACTTTAAAAATAAGCCTTGCCGCATCGTTCATGACTATCTGTAGTCTGCCAACTAGAGAGTCTGGCAGTCCGATGTAGAGCGAGTTGCCATAGTCGAGGCGGGACAGGATCATGGCAGTCACTACTATTCTCATGGTCGAGAAGGAGAGAATAGGGGAGAGTTTCCTAAGAAGCCTGAGTAGGCCCACACAGGTATCAAACACAGTGGAAACTTGATTAGCCAAGGAAAGCTTGGCATCTACTCTAATTCCCAAGCTTTTTACCACTGGGACTGGAGCAGGAGCAGCGCCCAACTCCTGCGGCCAGTAGAGGGAATTCCATGGGTTATCGGCATCGGTCATGGCCAGAACCTCAGTTTTGTCTGGGTTAATCTTAAGTGCATTGGCTGACATCCAGTTGACCGTGAAGCGTAGAACATCTTTCACCCGAGAATATGCTTGGGGGGTCTTCTCAATTTGCAAAATAATTTGGGTGTCGTCTGCATAATTGAAGACTTGGCACTCCATGGCTGAGAGGGTATTAATTAAAGGACTGAGATAGATGTTAAATAGGAGGGGTGACAGGGCCGACCCTTGTGGGACACCGCAAGGAACGGGCCCCCTCTCTGACACCCAGTCCCCTATCTGAATTCTTTGGGAACGGTTCGTCAGAAATGAGGTGATCCATTGTATGGCAGGTCCCCGGATCCCAATTGCTCTAAGTCTTTCTAGGAGGAGAACATGGTTGACCGTGTCGAACGCTGCCGACAGGTCAAGGAGGATTAGGACACAGGGCTTTTTATTGTCAGCAGTTCTTCGGAGATCGTCAAGCACCGATAGCATCACCAGTTCAGTGCTATGGTGAGCGCGAAAACCAGCCTGCCTGTCCTCCAGAATGTTGTTATCCTCCGTGAACTTAGCTAAGTTTTGCAGGACATGTTGCTCTAGGATTTTGGCAAGAAATGGGAGTTGGGAGATGGGTCTGAAGTTTTTCATATTGGAAGGATCGGCAGCTGTCTTTAATAATAGAGACTTCAGTACAAGTTCTCCAAGTCAAGGGGAAAGTGCAACATAAAGCCACACCATGAGAAATATAGCAAGAAGTCTGTACTTCTCCAAGTCTAAAAATGCGAACACCTATTAACACATACAAAATCTGCGTCATTATCTCCAATAAAATTCCATCATCTTCACAGTAGAAATTGACTCCATCCTTTGATTCTGCCATCTCCCAATTGGAATATCAGGGCATCCTTGTGCTTTCGTTTCAGCCATGGGAGTCAGTCTCCTACTTTGTTAGCATGTGTCTTTCTTGCCAAAGATTTCTTTCCATACCTCGCTACCTCTACAATATTCCTTTCTCTAACTAATGAAACCTTGAAACTGCACCTGCAGAGGAGAACATGCAAAGCAAACAAATTTTCACATTGATGGTTAAACGCGGAAGCCCAAAAGCTTGAGGCCTTTTGGTCATGCTAACTTTAGTAAAACAAATATGCACCCGACTTTTAGATATACGTGCACAACCAGTCCCAATATTATAGCGAGTATATGAGAGTAGCAGGAATCATGATTTCATGTGTAATGCAGTTTCAGCTAAATGTTGCACAACTCAAAGTATACGTGTAACTACATACGAGAACTACGATTTCATGATTAACTTGAACATTAATATTTGTTTGTTAATAAATCTCTAACATTCTACAATGAAGCATTTCAGAAATACAGTTCAATAGTCCATTCTCATTAATGACATTAAAACTCACTGAGTATATAAAGTATGAAATGCACATGAAGATTTATATTTCTGTGAGGTTCAGGGGTGAAGCTAAAATTACACTGCTCCAAGACCAAGAGTCAACTTCCACAACCGTCACATGAAACACAAACCAGTGCTACCACGCTACCTAGAACACATCCATAGGTAAGCATGGACAATATATAATGTTACATCACTACACCCACCCTCCCTTCTGTTGCCCATGTGCAGCGGTTGAACCAGTTATTGCTAGCAGATACAAATTTTTAGGTCGAGCCTGAGTCAGCGCGCATGCGCTGCTCTGGCGATCTGCTGTAGTAGAGTATGGAAGAGAAGCCCAGCCCATATAAGTCTCATAGGCTTATGTCTTTGTCCTTCGTAAATGCTGCCTTCTGATTCAGTAATCGGCTTGTTAGTCCCTCCCTAGTACCGCCTTATCTTCATTTGCAACCTCCCATGGCTACTGGCCCCTTTACTTCAGTTGATACACGGTACGTGTTATTTTATCTATAAGCACTCTTTTCTTTAATGAGTTTCTCTTCGTGCAGGCACGACGTGCGCTGCTTCAGCTGTCCCAGCCAGTGTAGCCACCCCCTTTCTTTCCGTGTGCTTCGAGGCTCGGGCAGTCACTCGCTTGAGCTGTGCAACACAGGAAGAGGCTGGAGCGCAGAGTGTCTCCCAGGTGAGCGCACGCCCTTCCCGTTATCTTCATTAACCGTGTCGGCTTCCTCAGCATGCACTATAGCACGTACATGTCCCACACTCGAAGTGCACCCGCACCCCATGGTGACCGGGCATGGCTTGTTAGTATGTGCATTAAGAATCACTTTCTCAATTGGGCCACCCGCACGACTGGCCACGCAGATCCCCATAAACTTTTTTTTTTTAACATTTAATCATGGCGGCAGCGTGTCTTGCTTTACTTTGTACGCACGTTATTGCCGCTATGCGTGCCTTTCCTTGTTTCAACACCCCCCTCGCCCCCCTCCACCCCACAGAGCCCGTCATGCCCAACAAGTGCCAGACGGACAACGGATACTACTTCTTCATGCTGGAAAAGTTACTGGAGCTTAGTCGGCAAGGAGTGCCGGTGTCCGGGGTGCGCAATGCTGTTCCGCACTGCTCCGCCGATTGGGTGGTGAGTGGCTGGCGTTCCCGTTTTTCTGGTCTTCACATTTCCGCTTCTCGTTGACATTGTTAAGGCCTTGTTACGGCCAGCACATTCATCCTGCGTGAAACTCGCACATTATAATTAATTGTTAAATTATGGTTTGTTGGCAACAACCATGCCCAGTTAAAGGGCCCGCAAAGTTTAGCTTGAACCCCTCAAGAGTAGAAGAAAAGAACAAAGTACCGGGCCAAAATCTATCCCCTCTCGATACAATTATGTGGCACACACAGCACCTTGAATGTTTCAGAAGTATAATCCTTGTCTGTGTATTTTGAATCACATCAAGACAACTTATGTCTTTGGTTTCTGTTGTCGAAGATCTAACTACTCTGGACAGTAAAATATATGTATTTACAATAAACAGCTAAAACGCTATCATTGACTCAAAAATATTGAGGCTTTTTTTCCCGCTGCTTTACCTGGATGCACATCTTTGTTTCTTTTGTAGCTCACAGGTGGACTGTCTGTCTGAAAAGTGTGTGGAACGGAAGGACAAATACCGGGTGCTGGCAGCTCTTTCGTTCATCATTATAGGAGGTCCCCTGGTGGCCATCGGAGGTGAGTTGCTGTCTCTTTAGTTGCCTCCTAGAGGGCGCCCGTCTTTGCGCTTTCCTTTTGTGAAATGCACATGTATAATAAACATCGCACATATACAACATTTGTAAATATTTAAAGAAATCACACTTGTATGCAATTTGTTGAACATGGTATTTAAATAATAGTACATCACATGCCCCCCCCCCCCAAAAGAATACAGAGGGCGCTGTTCTGTCTGAGGAAAATCTGGTGTCTGACGAGAATGTAAACCATTCCTGAAGATCCCGATACTTACAAATGTATTCCCCCCCCCCCAGATTAAAACATAACAATGTACTGCCCGCAAAGTACAAAGATGACCTTCCTTGAATATGATCAGCGTCCAACCCCGTGCACTGGGATAAAAAAAATGCAAATCCATTCTCACTATGTTTAATTCTTCGTTTCCGCCTGGGATATCTTAAGGATTTTGGGGGCCCTGTTCCAAACGTATTTTTGGGACCCCTGTTCGAAACAGCTTTGACTTTATGATCCAGTTTCAGCTCTTTCTTGCCCTCCTTCGACCAGGTCACTGAGTGCCCGGTCCAAATTCTAAATGTTTTTGCATCAAATATTCAGGGAGAGTGACCTGTGTTTTCAATATTGTACCACAGTAGAAGCGCGCTAATTTTGCAAATAATTACTGTGACATCCTCCCATTTCTCATATGCGAGGTCCTGTTTTGATCTAAAAGATACTTTGTTATGCATGTTGCATGACACAAACACAGCATTTCACTGAAATGTCTGTATAGACTCTGAAACATCACACACATTAAAAATAAATGAAAGGAAAACGCAATTTAAAATTTGTTTTAAAATTATTCAAGGTAATCAGGGCAAGAGTCTCTGCAGAACAGAGCTGGGTCTATCAGGGGCCCCCCTGAAAGGCAGGGGCCCTGGGCCAGAGCCCACTTTGCCCATGCCTTAAAACGTCTCTGGTTACCGCGCCATATTGAAACACGCCAAAGTTAGCAGAAAATGGGCAGTAGCACCAGGGGCGTATCTCCCCCCCCCCCCATAAATCTATTCTCTAGTAAATTGCCTTGCCTGAGGCTCATAACCACGACCCACTTCTTACATTCTCTGTACAATTTTAGACTGGTTCAAAATGAAGGGAGAGTTTACTACTAGAGATGAGCGAACTGCGGAAAGCTTGAGCCTGACTCTGGCTCAGCTTGAGGTCCCATTGGAACCATGAGCCCACAACGAGCCGAGCTTTCAAGTGGCTTCTTCTTGCCACCCTTGCTCTTACTTCATACACAAAAAGAGAAAAACAAAACATTAACAGTTGAGATAAAAAAGAGAGACAAAAAGATACCCATTTAATTATAAAAACGGAACCAGAAAACCTGGATTACCCCCTTCTTAACAAAATTGTGTGATTTTAGCCAATTATTTTCATTTTACTAATCCTTCTTTTAAGAAAGCACCTTCAAATATGCGAGTTCAGAATGCCACCTCTAAAAAAAAAAAAAAAAGAAGAAAAAAAAACCATTGTGTTTGATTTATTAGACTATAATGTTGCACTAGGATATTTCATGTATTTAGTTCTTTTATGGTGTAAAGTAAACATTGGTATCAGGAAGAATGTTGACCTTTCTGGGAAACTATTAGTTGTCTTTATTTTAAAACATACTGTCTTGTGAAATCTTTATTCCTGCTTTTGTTTTTTTTAAATCTATTTTTAATCATCTTGATGACAGTATTGTAATAACATGCCTCATATGTTTATTAAACATCAAATATACACCTTACTGCACTTTGTTTTAAACCACGTGTCACGTGATTTTGAGATTTTCCCAGCAGATCACCGTACATCTCAGCAGCGAGTGTTTAACTCATGGAACCACCCTGCTGAATAACCGCACCTGCAACCACCAGCTCAAATTAAGCACTGGCTGCAGGCTTAATCATAAACTGAGCAGGGACAGCGCAGTCACTTTACGGGCTGTCTTGAGTTCAGAGGCTTATGTGCGAAACACTATGCAACAGGCCTCGTGATCTGCACAAGTGGCATGTAGTTTTGCCAGTATGCTGTGAATTTTTGTACCAATATTTGTGAGGCATTGAAGCAGTTTAAAAATGTTTTGCTTCAGTGCATTGCTTGTGATTTCCAAATAGTGTTTCACGTATAGGGCATTGTGTAAGGCTAAATGAGAACAGTAGATATAACACCCAGGATAATGTGCTGCATTGCTAAATACTTTTAAGGTCCTAAAAGCGAGACCGATTGCATTGCAAATGCTTGTTCTAGGTAGTTGTACCGCTTCCTGTGCAGACTCAACTGTGAGATTTTAGTAAATTACAAGGAAAGGGTGAGCGCCCTGTGGATTGCTGCTCCAGTCAAGGCAGGAAAATATATTGTTTTTTTTTTTGTTCAATATCTTTATTGTTTTTAAAAAGTAAGAGTTCATATAGTTGTAATAAAATGCAATACAACAGAACAACATGGTCAATAGATAATTAAGACGTTTAACAAAAAATATACACAAAGGTAAAATTTATGTCAGAAAATAATGAAGTCACACATAGTACCGGTTCAATATGTCATATAAAGAGAGTATCTTATACTGGATTAATAGCAAAAAATTAGTTGTATTGCATAGATACCAAAAAAGTGCCAGGATAAGCGAAAGAAACAAGGAAAGAATAGAGAAAGAGAATAAAAAGCAGGAACAAGGAAAGGAAGAAAGAAAGAGAAAGGGGACGATAGATAGATAGATAGATAAATGGGTAGATAGACAGATAAGTAAATAATACAAATGGATAAATGGATAGGTGGGTAGATGGGGACACCTGCTACAGTATGAAAAATAAATTAAGCAATAGAGACAAAGGGATATTGGGCCACCAACCCCTGAGATGACAACTTCATATAGTTATCCAGTGACCTCCAGATAATATTGGAAATGGAAGGAGTACAGTGTCTCTCTTCAACCGAAGTATGGGCCCCACGGAGAAATGATACCCAAGCCCACCAAGTATGATAGGACAGTAGATTAAAGGATTTCCACTCAGTTAAAATAATTTTGACAGCAATTGAAATAAGAAGATCTAATAGCTGCATATCCGTATCATCCAGAGGAAGAGGGGAACATGCGGCCCATGGACCCAATAAGATCATAGGGAATGAAAGTTCCACTGGAATGTCAAAAATTAGTGATACGTGTTTCTGAACTAAATCCCAAAAGGGTTGTAATAACGAGCATTCAAAAAACATATGTTGGTAAGGGCCTGGGACCAAATTGCAATTCCAACAAAGATCCCCATCCCTCAGCCTTAGTTTATGTAAACGAGCAGGGGTCCAATGCAGAAGATTCATCGAAATTTTTTTAGATTGCATAAGGGAAGGAGCAATCTTATTTCGTAATGAAACTTTCCCAATTAACTGCCATGTCTCTTGTGTGATATGTTTAAAAATATCACTATCAAAATGATGTGACCATTTATCTTGTGTAATAGTAGCCTGTGAAGGCAGTGGCGCAGATAAAAATTTGTATATTTTCGAGGCAGTATGACCTGAACGAGACCACATAGACAGAAGTGAAATAGTAACCGAATCTGTACAGAGGGTCACTTTAGAGAGGGCAACCTTTAATTTAAAAAAATAGTAGAAATCCATATTGTTAAGATTATATTTACTGGCCAGAGAAGAAAAGGGAAGAGGATCATGACTGGAATCATAAAGATGTTTGACCAACGTAAGACCTCTATTAGCCCAGGAAGACATTGTGGCAGGATCGATATCAGTAACAATTTTAGGATTATACCATAATGAGGACCATCTCGATTTATGAATGGGGTTGGAAACCTTTTTATCTATATGTTTCAGAGCAATAATTGTGTCAGAAATAATACGGCTTGAATGAGGTAATACAAGTTTAGAGGCAGTGAGAAAAGAGGGGGTAGAGAGAGGAGAACACAACACTTGTTCAATATAAATCCACGGAGGAGTATGGTGTGAATTCGATAAAAACCAGAGAGCACCCTGAGACGCTAAGAAAGCAATTTGATACAAATTCCAATCTGGAAGATTACAACCACCCAAGACCGATGGTTTCCTAAGATGTTTGTATGCAATTCTAGCACGTTTGTCACCCCATAGAAACTTTGAGGTAAGTAGATCAATCTCACGGAAAAAGGATGAGGACAGCCTCACAGGTAGCATTGAGGATAAGAAGTTAATAATCGGCGTTATCATCATCTTGAGAGTTTGGAGCCTTCCCCACCAGGAAATATATTTCGGAGACCAAGAGGACAACAGATCTTTAATCTTAGCTAGAATGTGAGATTCATTATAAGAAATAGTATCTACAAGGTTATTGCAAAACCAAATTCCTAAGTATTTAATTCGAGTCGATTGCCATTTAAAGCCAGCCTCACCCATATGAGAAGGGAAGCACAATGCATTAAGAGGGAACATCTCCGTTTTGTCTCTGTTTAAAGTGTACACTGAAACGATTGAAAATTCTTTAATGGTATTAGAGATGGCAGGGATGGCAGTAGCAATGTCTTCAGAGAATATGAGCACATCGTCTGCATACGCAGCCGTTTTAAGTGTATGTGTACCAAATTGGAAGCCTTTGATGTTATCATTTGAGTTGAGTAACCGAAGGAGTGGGTCAATGGTCAATAGAAAAAGAAGGGGTGATAACGGGCAACCTTGTCTAGTTCCCTGACGAAGGTTGAAAAAGGAAGACGTAGCCCCATTAACTCTGATGTTGGCTTTAGGCTGGGAATATAGGGACATTACCATGTTTATAAAAGAATCTCCTAAATTATGAGCCTGGAGTACTGCGTGTAAAAAAGGCCAAGAAACTTTATCAAAAGCCTTTTCGGCATCAAGAGCAATCGCAGCTGATGGCAAGGCAGAAAGTTTCGCTTTCTCCAATATATGGCAAAAGGTTCGGATATTATCCCTAGCAAGTCTTCCTTTAACAAAGCCAGTTTGGGAGTTATGAATAAGGCTAGGGATATGGCGCTCTAATCGCTTAGCCAGTATTTTGGCAAAAATCTTAGCCTCCATATTCAGAAGCGAGATTGGACGAAAATTTTTCGGGTCAGAATGATCTTTCCCTTCTTTCGGAATCACAACAATAGTAGCCTCAGCAGCTGAACCAGAGACTTTACCCGACACTACAAAGTTATCGAGAGCGTTCTTAAGATATTTTATTATTGATGATGAAAAAGTCTTGTAGAAAGCAATAGGGTAACCATCAGGCCCTGGAGCCTTCCCAGATCGAGTCGACCTAATGGCCTGAATTATCTCTTCAGAGTCAATCGGTTGCCCCAGAGCATTCATCTCCGACTGTGAAATAGAATGTGTAGGAATCGAGGACAAGAATTTCTGACACCCAGATATGTCACATTGATCCTTAGGAGTGTACAGTTTTTCGTAAAAATCACGAAAAACTTGTAGGATTTCTTGAGTATGGAATTTCCTAGAGCCCTTAGTGTCATTAATATAAGAGATCTGAGTAGTTTTAACATTATCAGTTTGGTACTTTAAAGTGGTAGCCAACATTTTACCAGCTCTATTCTGTAAGAGTAAGCGTCTAGACTTTTGAGCATGTACACCAAGGTAAGCTCTCTTAGTAACAATGGAGTTAAAAGTATATTTCAAATTCTTGATGTCTTTCAAGAGAGACTTATCATTAGAGCCTCTATATAAAATCTCTTTACATTTGATCTCATCCTCTAAAGATTGTAATGATTTTCTGATATCACTATTCCTTTTTGACATTTTTTTGATAATATGACCCCTAATAGTGCATTTAAATGCATCCCATAACACAACTGGGGAGTTAACCGAAGACTCATTATCACTGAAGAAATTGTCAATCTCCACAGATATTTCTTTAACTTCATCCTTATCTTCCAAAATCTCTGTATTGAGACGCCAAGTACGAGGGCCTTGTTTATTCGTCAAGTTAAGAAGAGTAAAAGATACGGTGCATGATCGGAAACAACTATTGGGTGAATTATAGCATTACTAGTGTGTTTTAGAAGTGCAGCATCAACTAAAAGATAGTCAATACGTGAGAAACTAGAATGTGGAGAGGAAAAAACGTGAAATCACTACCCTTCGGGTTATGTAACCTCCAAACATCAGCAAGTTGATGAGAGGAGCACATATTGAGCATTTGTTTATGTGACCTAGGAGGGCGAAATTTAAAAGCAGAATGTCTATCTAAAATAGGATCTAAAGGCAAATTAAAATCACCTCCAACAATGGTTCTAGCACTTTGAGGGATGTCAGAGAGCTTTTGGTTATTGAACGCCAAAAGAGTTGATCATCAATGTTGGGAGCATAAATATTCATAATATATAATTCGTCTGAGCCATTGGACAAACGAGAAAGCAACCATCTGCCATCCGTATCATGTTCCGTCGTGACAATGGACAGACCAGAATTTTTAGAAATCAAGGTTACAACCCCATTCCTCTTACCGGAGGCTTCCGAGCAAGCAACATCAAGAACCCACTGTTTCCTTAGAAGCAAAGCATCCTTAAAGGCTATCTTAGTCTCTTGGAGAAGAACAACATCACCAGATAGGCTTTTGCAGTAGTCTAGTATCTTGGCCCTCTTAACAGGATGATTCAATCCACGGACATTAAGAGATACTACATTTAGACCAGACATGAGGAGGCACGCCAGTAAACAAATAATAGTATCTGATAAAAGAGAAAGGGAGCACTATACAACATATCGACAAGCACATAAATAGATGGACTGCAAGGACAACATAACAAACAAGAGCCGAAGCAGGAGTCCCCAGGAAAAAAAGATAGAAATAGAAGAGGAAAAGGCTAGAAAAAGAAAGGAGAGAGAAAAAATGCTCCAAAGAAAAGAGAAGGAGCATAAAAACAAGCAAAACCCCACCAGGGGATGTCTGTAACAGACAATTTGCATGGGGGAAAAACGTAGAGGAGCAACCACAGAGGCGCACACCGATATTGTGGACCGCTCAGTAATAAAATTGATATTACATTGAGCAACAGAACATTAATGCAAAAATAAATAGTCCAGTCATAGATAACAATAATAAATATTGTGAGCACTAGACTAAGGCAATATTAATTTTAGGCATCATAAATAACCATAATGAATATTATGAATATCAAGCTAAGGCAAAAATAGATAATGCATCATAAATAACAGTAATAGATATTATAAATAACAGTTTAAGGCAATATTCAGTTCAATAATCAATTCAGGCCTCATAAACAGCAATAAGACATTATAAATAACTAATAAATAGTATGAATATCAGACTAAGACAATCTCAAATTAAGATATCCTAAATAACAGTACTAGATATTATAGATAAGAGCCTAAGGCATGGTAAATATTCATAGGTGATGTAATAATGAATAAATTAAGGCATCCTAAATAACAGAACTAGCTATTATAGATAAGAGCCTAAGGCATTGTAAACAGTCATAAATAATGTAATAATTAATAAAGTGAGGTGTTAGAAATATCAATAAAAAATAATTCATGAGCTAAATATGTAGATAATAAGAGAATATATTCACATTATAAAAATTATACAAACACCAAATAGATGAATATAGGAAGAATGGGAAACAGAGGAAGATACAAATGAGTACTAACCACACGAAAAAGATTAGATACCAGCACAGTCAGAAAAAGAAGAAAAGAGAAAGTGCAAGCTAAACGGATAAAAAGCATATAAAAGATATTGAAGAAGGTGGAAAAGACAGAACCCCAATAACATGTTAATAGGAAGAAAGAGAACCCAAAAAACAACTATTTAGAAGTACAAATCAACAAAAATTCATCAGAACAGCAGAGGAGGATGACCAAAAATAGAAAAATAGACAGAGTTGGAGTAGGCCAGAAATGTCAAGAGATGAAGAAGAGACTACGGAGAAGAGAATAGAGACATAATAACCCTCCTTATGTAATAGGACAATACCTAAACCTTGTCCACAAGACAGCAATAACTCTTAAGAAACCTGCCTAGAGGTATGAGCAATTTTAGGACCTGTGAAGAAAAAACTGATAAAATACCTGTGAAGAAAAAGTCAGTCAAGAGAGAGTAACCACAATGAACTAACAACAACGCTACTGAATCTTATTATATCCGCAAGGAACACATAGGCACGATAAGGCCATATATCATGGCAAGAGCACAGGGCAAATGAATCCAGGTTAACAACATTGAGATACATTAACCATGAGACGTGCTAGGAAGTGTTCCAGAAGCCAACTGATCCATCTGTGATTCAGACTGGTTATCCAAAAAGTGGAAAGCTCTGCAGGTTCATAAAAAATCTGAGAGCGACCTCTAAAAGTTATTTTAAAACGCGAGGGACCTGCAAAGGAAAATGGAATGCTCCTATCATTTAGCCTTCTTCGTAAATTCAAGAAACCTTTACGGCGAATGACAGTATCTCTAGCAAAATCCTGTGATATTGATATTCTGTGCCCCTCCCACTGTAATGATTTAATCTTCCTCATGTGAGCTAGGATTTGCTCAGAATGTTGGTGGCGCAGAGGTTTCAGAATCACTGGTCTTGGATAAGCTAACGTTTTAGGCTTAAAGGTGGGAACCCTATGAGCACGTTCTATTTCAAAGTCTTTAACAAATGAAATGTTCAAGACCGTAGGGATCCATGTAAGCAAGAAATCCAACATTGACGGAGCAGAGTTCTCACAGTCCTCCGGTAGGCCAAAAATTCGAAGATTACTTCTGCGGTTCCTATCTTCCTGCTCAGTCAGGTCTCTTCTCAATGAGGCCATGGAACGCTCTAAACTTTGAGCCTGTTTAGCTTGCTTATTCGTGAAGTCTTCCACAGAACTTATTCGTGTTTCTGCATTGGAGACACGTAATGAGAGATTCTTGAGGTCATTTCGGATAGCCGCCACCTCAACCTGAAGTAAGTCTGTATTTGTTTTGGTGCTTTGTGCTATGTCATGAACTGCATTAAGTTTAGTTAGAATAGTATCTAATGCTGAAGCAGAATCCATATTGCTTCTCGCTGAAGTGTCGGGCGTGGGTGAGATCTGTTTAGACCGCTTCAGATTCCCTTTCGAATCTCTATCTTTGGGGGTCACACCCATGCCCTCCGCCATTGCCGTGCCCAACAACAAAAACACCTCACAGAATGACTGTATCAATGTGGAGAAGTCGTAGAGCAGACGAAAGTGCTGTGAAGTATATTGAAGAACACGCCACTGTAGCACACAGCAAGGAGGAGCAAGCACAGAGGAAGACTTGTGGAGAATTAAAATTCCCACACAGACAAATGAATCGCCAACAGAAAAACAAGCAACCACTGGTATCAGGAAATAGTGTGAGGTACAGACTGCTCACTCAGTCAGAGCAAATATGATCTTCAAGCGTCGCAAAGTTTAAAGTTCGCAATTTGACATGTGTAGTCCCCCCCAATGAGGTAAAACCAACTGAAAGCAGGTCGCAAGTAATTCACTCAGCACTCAATAATTGCTGCCATTTTGTTAAAAAATAATGCCTCCTCAGCATAGCGTCTTTTTAAAGAAAATCAGAGCATGACATAGTGAAGCATAAAGGATATCCACGCAATACCTCATAAATGAAGGGAGAAAGGTCAGGAAAAGCCGTGATGCAGTTCAATGACCTACTGAAGTGATCCGTGAAGCAGCAGAGACTTTCACTTCCGCCGCCATTTTGAAGCTCGAGCTTGAGGAGAAAATCGCCGAAACGAAAAGAACTCCAAAAGGACTCCAAACAGCCCGAAAATGATATGCAGCCTTCCCCAGGTGTTCCGCCACTCAAATCCGCCGCATGGTGATCGAAAAATCACCGATACAGCATGTTCCGACGAGCGGTCGCACCCGCGATCTGAAGGAGCTTAGAAGGACGCGGCCATCTTGGTTGCGCGTCAAACCACGCCCCCAGGAAAATATATTGTTGCTTACAAAGCGGCTGGTGTGGTTTGGCAATTTGATTTGCATTCTCTTCGTTTCGGGGCGGCAATTATACAGATTAACCACCAGATGGAGCCAGAGCACAATAAATCCAGCGAAATTAATTATTTTCCCTTTTCCACCGAAAAAGCAAATAGTGCTCTCGGTTGTGGGGGTTGTTGGGGGGTTTTAAAACCGGAATCTATAAACTCTAGTATTTAGAGTTAGAGCACAAGAAGTTGAAGTTGGAGGCTATTTAGCCACCTCCCACTGCCCAGAGTCAAATTTTTCCTTCAATCCTATAAAAGCAAAAAGACCAGGGAGTCCAAGTGAAAATGTTAAATTGCCTACTAATACCACGTTTTTTTATAGGACAAAAAGAGTGGGGGTCTAGCTAATCTGACATCAGGCTGCATGTCAGTCTGCAGCCAAGGTAACCCGTATCTGGGTCTCAAGAGGCTAGACTGATGATTGATGTGACTTTGGAGTAGAAAGGACATTACCCATTCAGGTTTTATAGTCCAATCAACCCTAAATGTCAGCGCCTGGGAGGGCACCTGTCACATGCCCTGCCTTCTCTCCATTCGTATCACTTCCCATTCAACTCTCTCTGTGAGCCCAGTCAAAGAGGTGATTGCCCACATTTCTCCCTGCAGGGAAACCAATACCCTCACAATATATCAGAGATTTTATTGATAAAATAGTAAATGTAGTCTGGTGTCAAATTGCAAATATCTGGCCTAACCCATCCGAATCCAGATTCCGCACAAACCACAGTACCGAAACCACCCTGATCACAGCCGCCGACGAAATCAGATCCCTCCTAGACCGGGGAGAAACGGCCGCCCTGATCCTACTCGACCTTCCAGTAGCCTTCCTTCGACACTGTGTCCCATCACACCGTGATCAAGAGGTTTCATGAGATCTGAATCCAAGAGGGCGCCCTCGAGTCGACCGACTCCCTCCTCACCGGAAGAACCCAGAGAATCCGCCTTCTACCCTTCTCCTCGGAACCCATGAACATCATCTGCGGCGTCTCTCAAGGTTCATCCCTCAGCCCTACATGACCCCCCTGGCCAACATCGTCAGAACCTACAGACTGAATATCATCTCCTATCTGAAAGATCTTCAAATGGCTCCCAGTCACTACCAGACGCGCCATCACTCAAGCCCTCATCACTAGCTACTTGGACTACGGCAAAGCACTCTACTTTGGAATCACCACCCATCTCCTGAAGAGACTGCAGACCCTACAGAACTCAGCAGCCAGACTCATCTCTCGACATCCCCAAATGGACCCACATCACCACACACCTAAAGAAGCTCCATTGGCTCCCCGTCCATGAGAGATGCCAATTCATGATGCTGACTCATGCATGCAAAGCCCTGCATAATCAACGGCCAGCATACACCAACCACCTCCTGAACTTCCACCAACCTGCCAGACACCTGCGCTCCACCTCCCTCGCTCACACCCACGCATCCGCTGATGCAACAGTGGTGGACCCCTATTCTACCACGCCATGAAGTCGTGAAACAGTCTTCCATACGTATCTGGACCTCACCCTCTCTTCAGGAATTCAGAAGGGGACTCAACCTGGTTGTTCACCTGATGTCTCCCGAGCAGCTTGGCTCTCAGCGCCTGGATACCCTTGCAGGTAAAAAGCAGACTTTATAAATCCTGATTGATTGATTGACCTCTCACACTTTCAACCACGTTCCCCAGTTCGACTTCCCTACACATTATCAGAGAATATGCACAATTCTTTTACATCGGGAACACTGGAGACTATTTAGTTTTTATAATGAAATTGACAAAATCAGGGAGTGATGAGGTGGAGGAGCAAACTCTGCCATCTGGCCTCTCCCATCTCAAATTGAATCAGCTTCTTTTCTGCTCCTGGGGGGCCAGATTAGGAAGACATTTATTCCAAAATTGTCCTAAGAAAACTGAAAACCGAATTAACCAATAGGGACTATCTTCTGCACATATATCAGAACAGTGCATGGAGATTCCCACCCCCCACCCTCCAAGGCATTGGCTTTCACACAGTAGGCATTCAACACCATGATACTTACTCAAACACCTACTCCCAATATGCCCACCGGCTCCCCTTCACTCCATGACACAAGCTACTTATCCCTGATGATTGGTAGTAAAGATAACTAGTATTCTAAGGATGCCTGGCCCTTACAGCTCACAGTCCGCCCTATAACATTTATAGTAGTCTGCAATCTAGGATTTAAATATGATTCTAGCTTTCACTGGCTCTTTGGTTTTTGGCTATGACCTCTTATTGTTTATGCACTTAGGGTACTGGAAAACACTCTACCTTGCCTGACTATCCTGCCTGACTGCTCAGGGTTGTTTATTTTTTACCATTTGGGTCCTTATTGTTTATGGGACACAGTGCACTCGTCTGCGCTGCGGCACATCTTTAGCTGGGTTCGCCAGGCACAGACCTAGACATTGCTCCCTAGTACAGTTAATGCTCTGCTCTCATGTCTGCCCTGGGACAGTACCCTAGTAAAAGATGGGCCAAATGTCTGAAGCTGCTTGTCCATCTTTCACTTTGATGGCGGCCTCTTGCCCTTCGTTCCAAAGGGGGACAGAGATTCCCCTGCAGGCAGGTGCAGCGGGTATCCGCACCTGCCTCTAGGAAGATGTCTGGGGGGTCATGGGACCCCTTATCCCTCTTGTGCATCACACCTTTGTGGAGCACAGTCATCGCGCCCCCTGACAGCTCGTTGCCTCTGCTCATGCATCTATAATAGGGTGTCAAGTCAGAGGCAAAGTGATGCCTCCATTGCCTCTGTGCCTGTATCAATAATGAGGCACGGGTGTAGAAGCAATATCTTCCCTCATTTGCATGGGGTACACCTCCATGCGGATGAGTGAGCAACCCTTGAGATCACTGTGGTTCACTTGTAGCACCATGAAATCTGCATTACAGAAGTAGGGCCTTTGCAATGTTCTGCAGCCCCTTCTGTAATACCAAAGTGCCCCAGGATGCAGAAAGAGGGTGCAAATGCCGTTGTACCACCCGGGCACTCAGTGTAACATGGCCCATTGTGTTAACTGAACTTTGAGGATAAGTGACCCAAAACACTAGTGCCTGTCCCCAGCCCTTCCTCCCTGTCACCGTTGACTCCATGACTCAGGCCATTTGGCTGCTGCTGAGGACAACAGGTGGTCTGTGTTCCCTACCTGATCCCCTTCTCAGTCCACCCCTCACCAGCTATGCTTTTAAATCTGCACCCTGTAAAATGTGTTTCCTGCCAAATCCATTCCTCTCTCCCACCCACTCGCCCCTTCATATCTCTTCCATTGCCCCCTGAGGCTCCGGCCTGTACATGTTCATTATTCTTTAAAAATCCATGAAGACACAGTGGCATATTGCTGAGCTGTGCTGCATCTGTATCGTCGGTCTGGAGTATGATCATTCTTTGACCAAGTGCAAGATAGGTCAGCATTAACCTTGCTTTTTCACTGCTTTTGTTCTCCTGCGCCTGCCCATGGCCTGTTGAAGTATACTGCTGCTTTGTATACACCAGGTACTGGTCAGTGCTTTCACTAGCCTTACAGTCAAAAAGAGACTGTCTTGTGCTGCTCCTTAAAAGTAGCCTAACACAAAATGATGCTCTACAGCAGATTGTGAGGTTTCTATGAAACTCCTGTGTCTTGCAGATATTTGACTGAAGGGTGTCCTCCCCAGTGCTACAGAGGCCTGCATTACAACGTGCTCCAGAACCTGCTCACTCTAACCCCTATCTCAGTGGTCTTCAAACCTTTTAATGCTGCACCCCAATCGTGTAAAAAAAAAAAAAAATCCACCATGACCCCCTCATGACAAACATTTTCTCATAATTCTAAAATTGGCAGCTCTGAACAAATGTAGCAATTCAAACATTGCAGATATCTTCAGTTCTCCCTTTTACAAATATAGTCATACATGATTGCCAACATGCTAGTGGGAGCCTAGGATCCCTAAAAGTGTCCACAGTCTCATCCTTTATCAGAATTGTGGGGCTTTGAGAGTTATTGGGAGCCGTCCATCCCCCCACTTTGCACCTACTCCCAGCCAGCAGTGGCGGCTGGTGGAATTTGAAACTGGTGGGCGTATGCAGAACGAGTCAACGTATGCGAGCGACCACAGCGAGCGAGCCCGACGGCAATCAGGGGGGTGCGGGAAATTTTAAAAAAATTGGCATCTTTTTGGTGCAATTTTCAGCACTATTTCTATGATTAATGGACTAAAAATTCAGTTCTTCTAGGCATTCATAAAAGAAAACTCATACATTATTTCAGAGAATTTCTGGGTTGCCAAGCAAGTCTGACTTCTGCAGAGGGCTAGGGTACTAAGCAAGACTGCTTTGGCTCTACCCTTTCCAATAGAAAACACTAGTTAGCAATGTGAACAAGTTCAATGGACAAACCTGGGGTCTAGGGAGAGTCCCTCTCCTGAGAAAGAAATTTAAAAAGATTGGCAAATGGTGCATTTTAAAGCAAATGAATGCAACGATAAAGCAAGGCTTATTAAGCAGTGGGAACGTATAGTCTTGAAATATTAAACACATTAAAAACTGCCCCGTATCTTCTTGCATTAATTTGTTCAACAGTTACTGTAATATGTAAATTGTTCTGCATGACAACTTTAGCCCTTTACAATGTATGCTTGCCCAGTGTCTTGCACTGCATGCAGCATTAACTTTGGAAAAATATGCTCTAACCAGACTTCGGGAAGCACCCACAGCTGCTGGCTGTAACCAGTCATATAGAAATATGTGCAGACAGGACTTTAAGTGAGATGAAAAAAGTGGGTGCTCCCTATAAAGGAACATGCCAAATACATTTCTGTGATTCCCATAGTGTGCCATCAGACCGGTATTTTGGTTTCTCGCTGAGATGTAATTTTATCCAGATAAATGGCACAGCAACTGACATACACCTAAAGCCTGTCAGTATGATTGGCTTTGTCACTGGGTGTTAGCTGTTTAAGATAAATGAGTAACAACAATGATTTCTTATAAATAATTAACATTGAAAATGTTTAAATTCTGAAATAGTGAGTCTGTGAATTAAATAGCATTGAGGTCTATGGAAGGAGTTTTGGCCTTCAATTATGTGGGCTTTATGTTAGATATGTATCCTCTTTTTCTCTGCATATCTTGTCCATCTGCACATCTTCAACCCCCTCTCTTTCCTCTTCAGCATCCTCTTTTTTCTCTTCCCTGAATGCCCTTCCTCACATCTGTCACTTCACCGCCCCCAACATGCACTGCACTCCCTCAAATATAAGCACTTTAATTTCTCTTACTTTTGCCTTGCAAATATTTTGACATCAGTGTACCCCCTCACACACATTTCCACAGAATTTCAGTTGCAAATGGAATACACAAATATTGTTCTGTGTGCTCTGGTTCTATTTATCTGTTTGTTACTCTGTGCGTGTCTCTGTCAGCCCGTCTCTCTCTCTATTGTGCTTCATTTCTGTAATTCTGCTTAACTTGTCTATCTGTACTGACTGTCCTGCCTGTCACTGTTCCCATTTTTCTTTCTCTAATAGTCATTCTGCCGATGTTACTTGTCTGTCTTGGTTTGTCTTTTTCCATGCCACTACGTATGCCTGCCTGTGTCTTACTGATTGCTTGTATTTTACTCTACGTGTGCCTGCTTTTCTATCTCTGTCTCTGTGTCTTTCACTGTAAGCCTGTTTATGTCTTACTCTGTCTGTCACTTTCTGTCATTCTGTCGATTTCACTGTCTTTCTGAGTATCTGTCTGGTGCCCCGTCTGTCTCTCTCTCTACGTTGGTGATAACTCAGTGGACCTCACAACCTCGTTCTTTTTTACCCCTAAAATAGCATATCTGAAAGAGACACGTTAGTGACAGATTCCTTACCTTAGAATATCCCCAGGCGTCAGGCTGGATCCGGAAAGTTTTTGCGTAGCAGTACCCTTGCGCGTCGGTAGGCGGCGTCGTGCGGCTCCGCGTCCGTCGTCGGCGTCGTGATCGCCGGGATGACGTCGCGGGCAGTACTTAGACGCCGCACCTGCGCGCCTACGTCAGTTCTTCTTTTTCCGCGCCAGCAAGCGCAGATCCGGGAAGAGCAGTGCCCTAGTCATTTTTTGACTAACTTTTTTGGTGAATTTTTTCACTGTTTCTTTCATATCGACTCCAAGGTGTCGTAGGGATGCCCGGCTTTAAACGTTGCGACGCCTGTGCTCGGATGATGTCCATCACAAACCCGCATCTGGAGTGTCTCTTCTGCCTCGGGCGAGACCACGACACAAAGTCGTGTTCCGACTGCCGGTCCCTCAACCCGAAAGCTTTGCGAGAGCGGTCTCGAAAGCTCCTCGAGGCCCGGCAGTCGGCTCCGCGCCACACCAAGCCCCGGTCGCGTGAGAAGTCGAGGGGTCGGACGCGGAGTCCTCGCCGGTCGTCGGGATCCAAGTCTTCGTCGTCCGGTAAGTCTAAACACAAGAAGTCCAAGAAGCATCATCGCTCTAGGTCTTCGCCTCGCCGGTCTCGCGACTCGGCTGAGGCCCCTCCCGGCACCGTCCCCGCGGCATGCCTGTGGAGTCGCCCCCGCAATACCCGTCCTTCCTGGGTTCGGGGGCGGATCCGGCCCAAATACAGGAATTCCTGTCGGCCATGGCCCGCCTCTTCGGGCCTCAAGGTCCCTCCGGTGCGCCTTCGGGCCCCGCGGGCCCTGATGGGGTTGCCCCGGCGTCGCCGACGACTCCGGTCCCGGCGTCGCTCGTGCCTCCAGCCTCGATCCCGGCTCCGGCTTCTGCCCCGGCCTCGATCCCGGCTCCGGTGGTACCGCAACCCCCATCGACGCCGGTCGACCTAACCACGCCTCCGCCGGCGCCGATGTCTCCGGTGCCGTTCCTGACGCCGCCCGGGGCTCCGGGCGGCGTCGTCCCCCTGTACTCTCCGGCTCCGGACATGGAGCCGGACCGACGTCGCTTGACGCCGGTTCCGGCGCCGATGAGACCTTGGGTCCCAAATGTCCCTCCTCCTCCTTATTTTGAACCGGAGGAGGACCAGGAGGCCTGGGAGGGGTCTGAGGACCCTCTGGCACAACAGTGTCAGTATGATGAGGACTGGGCAGAGGAACTAGGGGATGCCAGTGGTCTAGATACTTCCCTGACACTGGCATGCTGTCTCCTCCCGTGGCTACGGAGGAGGGAGCCAATTTTGCAACGGTGTTGCGTAGGGCAGCTGGAGCCTTACATCTCCGACTCCCTACGGTGACGGTCAAGACTAATCTCTTGACAGAAGTGCTTCAGCCGGCAGCCTCCTCCTTGGAGACTGTGCTGCCGTTCAACGATGCACTCACTGACGTTCTTTGGGCGCCTGGTCCAAGCCCAACACAGGGGCTCCTGTGGATAGGAACGTGTCCCGACGCCATCGCCCAGCTCCGGGCGACCCCTTGTTTCTCTCTGTCCACCCCACTCCTGAGAGCTTGGTTGTCCAAGCCTCAGCTTCCCAAACCGCCTTCCCTACCGCCCCTCCGGATAGGGAATCCAAACGCCTGGATCAATTTGGGAAGAAGGGTTTTTCTTCCTCCAGTGCTGGCTTGCGGTCCATCAACACCGCTTGTCTTTTGGGCCGATATACCCACTCCTTGTGGGATTCGGTGGCGACTGTTTTGCCCCAGTGTTCTGAGGAGGTCCAGATACTGCTTACCCGCGCCATTGCGGAAGGAAGGGATGCGGCCAAATACACCATACGTTGTGGCCTTGATACCGCCGACTCGCTGGGCAGATCTATTGCAACGACGGTGGCGCTGCGTCGCCACGCCTGGCTGAGAACCACTGGTTTTCGGGTGATGTCCAGAATACACTCATGGACATGCCCTTTGATGGAGTCGGTCTTTTGGTTCCAAAGCAGACCATGCGTTGGAGCGTTTTAAGGACTCACGGGCTACTGCCAAGTCCCTGGGCCTTTCTGCTACACGCCCTCCGCTACCTTCTGCTTTTCGCCCCTATCGGGCCACGGAAGGGGCGCCCAGTCACGTCAGCAGCCCAGCCACCGGCCCGCGCAGCAGGCGTCTTCGCGTGGCCGAGGACGTGGATACCGCCGTGGCGGTTCGGGCAACCATCGTGCGGGTCAGGCCACCACCTCCAACCCGTCCGCGGCCTCCAAGCCCTCCTGTCCCTCCTTTCAGGTGCACAGCACGCCAGTAGGGGGCAGGGTCCGCCATCACCTTCACCACTGGCCTCCCATCACCTCGGACAGGTGGGTCTTGGACATTGTCCGAAGGGGCTACTCCCTCCCCTTCGAGACCACCCCCCCAGCCATGCCACCACAATTCCACCGCATGTCAGGGGATCACTTGGTACTTCTGCAGAAGGAAGTCACGGCCCTCTTGGCCAAGAGGGCCATCGAGCATGTTCCGACCCCAGAAGTAGGACGTGGTTGCTACTCCCACTACTTCCTGGTGCCCAAAAAGGACAAGGAGGACATGCGTCCTATCTTGGACCTCCGGAACGTCAATCGCTTCCTCCGGAAGGAGAAGTTCAAGATGCTCACCTTAGCTCAGGTCTTGACTGCCCTCGACCCTGGAGACTGGATGGTAGCGTTGGACTTGCAGGACGCTTATTTCCACATCCCCGTCCTGCCGGCCCACCGGCGTTACCTGCGGTTCATGGTGGGCCTTGAGCATTTTCAATTCACTGTGCTCCCCTTGGCCTCACAAGTGCCCCTCGGGTGTTCACGAAAGTGATGGCGGTGGTCGCAGCTCATCTGCGCCGGGCAGGGGTTCCAGTCTTCCCCTACCTCGACGACTGGCTGCTGAAGGCGGGCTCGTCCCAGGCAGTCGTCTCCCACCTCCAGACTACGGCCGAACTCCTGCACTCGCTGGGGTTCTCCATCAATGTGCCGAAGTCGCACCTGATTCCTTCTCCACAGCTCCTTTTCATCGGAGCAGTTCTGGACACGACGCAGTTTCGGGCCTATCCTCCCGAACGGCGAGTCTGGGATATTCAGGCTATGATTCCGATCTTTCAGCCTCTATCCTGGGTTTCGGTACGGATGACCCTGAGGCTGCTGGGCCTCATGGCCTCCTGCATCCTGCTGGTCGATCATGCCAGATGGCATATGCGGGCTCTGCAGTGGGACCTGAAGTTCCAGTGGGCGCAGCACCAGGGCAACCTGTCCGATCACGTCCAGATCTCGGAGGGGACTGCAAAACAGTTGCAGTGGTGGCTCTCGAACCGGCAATGGGTCATGGGCAGATCCCTCTCCCTTCCCCAGCCAGAGCACACAGTTGTGACGGACGCGTCCCTTCTGGGATGGGGCGGTCACATGGGAGAGGCGGAGATCAGAGGCCTCTGGTCTCCGGCGGAGTCCCGGCTCCATATCAACCTTCTGGAGCTCCGGGCGATCCGACTTGCACTCAAGGCATTCCTTCCCTCTGTCAAAGGGAAGGTAGTGCAGGTGTTCACAGACAACACCACCGCCATGTGGTACTGCAACAAACAGGGCGGGGTGGGGTCGTGGACCCTCTGTCAGGAGGCTCTGCGCCTCTGGACATGGCTGGAACATCAGGGCATGTTCCTGATGGTTCAACACCTGGCAGGTTCCCTGAACGCCAGGGCGGACGAACTCAGCCGCAGGTGCATGATGGATCACGAATGGCGTCTTCACTCGGAAGTGGCGCAAGGACTCTTTCTACAATGGGGAGAGCCTTGGTTAGATCTATTCCCCACCGAAGAGAACGCGCAATGTCATCAGTTCTGCGCGTTGGAATTTCCAAGGCGGCACTCGCTCGGCGACGCTTTTCGTCGCGAGTGGAGTTGCGGTCTGTTGTACGCCTTTCCGCATATACCACTTCTACCCAGAGTGTTGAAGAAGATTCGGCACGACCGGGCCCAAGTCATCCTTGTGGCTCCGGACTGGGCTCGAAGAGTTTGGTATCCCGAGCCTCTCAGTATGAGCGTAGATCCCCCGATCCGTCTGCCTCTTCGGGAGGATCTTCTGTCGCAGCAGCAGGGGACGGTCCTCCACCCGAACCTGTCCAGTCTACACCTGCTTGCGTGGAGATTGAGCGGCGGCAGTTGATTCCTTTCGACTTGCCTCCCGAAGTTTGTGATGTGATTCTGGCAGCCAGGCGTCCCTCCACTAAGGTGGTATACACCTGCAGGTGGAACAAATTTGTGGCATGGTGCACAGCAAAGGCTGTGAATCCCCTTTCTGCCCCTCTTTCTGAGGTCCTTCTGTTCCTTCTTTCTCTGGCCCAACAGGGTTCTGCCCTGGGTACCATCAAGGGTTATCTTTGTGCTATCTCGGCCTTCCTCAGGCTCCCTGATCAGCCCTCCCTTTTCAAGTCCCCTGTTGTTAACAGGTTCTTAAAAGGCATTACACACCTCTTCCCTCCTGTTCCGTTTGTGATGCCTCAGTGGGACTTGAACTTGGTTCTTACCTTTTTAATGTGCGCTCCCTTTGAGCCTCTACATAACTGTCCTCTTCGTCTTCTCACTCTGAAGACAGCCTTTCTGGTGGCCATCACCTCCGCTCGGCGGGTGAGTGAGCTCCAGGCTCTATCTTGCAAACCTCCCTTTCTGTCTGTTCATCCAGACAAGGTTGTTCTTAGGACGCGTCCGTCCTTCTTGCCAAAGGTGGTTACTGCCTTCCACATTGGGCAGACCATCACTTTGCCTACCTTCTTTCCGCCTCCGCATCCTTCCAGAGAGGAAGAGAGGCTCCACCGTCTGGACCCAAAACGTGCGCTCTCCTTCTATATCGACCGCACAAAACACTTCCGGGTGGATGACCAGCTCTTTGTTGGCTACGTGGGCGCCAAAAAGGTCGGGCGGTGCACAAACGAACCATCTCCCGCTGGGTTACCTTGTGCATCAAGACCTGCTATTCTTTGGCTAAGAAGGAGCCTCCTGTTGGGCTGCGTGCCCATTCCACCAAGGCAACGGCTGCTACCACGGCCTTGGGCCGCGGTGTTCCGCTGCCGGTTATCTGTCAGGCAGCTACGTGGGCCTCGCTGCACACGTTTACAAAGCATTACTGCCTTGACAGTCAGGTCCGGAGGGACGGCTTCTTTGGCCGTTCTGTCCTCCAGGACTTCCTTGTCTGATCTTTGTTCGCAGACCCACCACCGGGGTTGGTATTGCTGGGGTATCTATTCTAAGGTAAGGAATCTGTCACTAACGTGTCTCTTTCAGATGCACAAGTTACTAACTTGTGTAACGATATATCTGTAAGAGACAGTAGTTAGTGACAGATTCCTACCGCCCCACCCATCCTCCCCGTTCTGCGAACTGATTTCTAGGGTTAAGGACATCCCTTTCAGGGCCCTAGTATTTTTCAGACACCTATGTCAGCTTCTTGCATGGCTCTGCGTTCCTGGCGCGGAAAGTCGTGTACAGAACTGACGTCAGCGCACAGGGGCGGCGTCTAAGTACTGCCCGCGACGTCATCCCGGCGATCACGACGCCGACGACGGACGCGGAGCCGCACGACGCCGCCTACCGACGCCGCAAGGGTACTGCTACGCAAAAACTTTCCGGATCCAGCCTGACGCCTGGGGATATTCTAAGGTAAGGAATCTGTCACTAACTACTGTCTCTTACAGATACATTGGTACACAAGTTAGTAACTTGTGCATTAATAATATTAATAATACAAGCTGAAGATTATATTTCATATTTTATCGAGCCACTCTGATACACACATAAAAACAGACAGGCTCTTAAAATGTAAGGTCACCGGATTTTTGCAGAGCCCCAGTGTAAGTTCATAAACCGTTTTTGCTGTGAAGGTTATCGTGAGTAAGTAAACAAAATGAATGGGTACCGCTGCGCCGACTTTTGACATTACAAGAAATATTAACCGTGTTAAATAACCTGGAAACCAATGTGAAACCGATCCTCTGAAACCTCTCTGGTCACCCATAAAACCTCATCACTGTTGCAGTGAAAATGTGGCGTTTAGGATGCAGCGTTTATTAACTCACAGCAGTCGAGAAAAGGTGGCAGCACTTCCGTTTAGTCTTGGAGTATTACTGTATGTCGACTCGCCACATATCGTACCCTGTGTTCACCAACACGCGTTTAGCACCCTAAGCATATGCAAATGACCCCCTGACCCGTCGCGGCCGGCATGACTTGGGGGGGGGGGGGGTGGGTAATTTAAATAATAAAACTTACCAGGCATCTCCTCCGGTCCCGCGTCGCATCACGTCTCCTCTGCAACATGGTGGACTGGAACTAACTTCTGCCCGCTCTTTTCTTTTGCCGCTCAACAGGAAACTAACTGCAGTGCCAAATCAGGAGACTGGATGCGACGGGGGGCCGGGCGGCTGGCATTTGATAGGGCATGGGGCGACTTTACGAAAAACACATCACCGCCCGAGCTGGAGCCTATCTTTAGACGCCTGCACCACACTAGGCATGCGCAGCATACCTAAAGGTTCGTGAATGTGAGTGAGGAGCAACGCTCCTCACTCACATGCGCAGTCAGAGGGACCATCTTTTGGACTCCTGCTCTCGCCTGCGTGCGCTGACATGCGCACTTTCACCAGTGAAGCACAGGCCGGCCCGGAAATGTAAACAGACGAATTGTGAAAGCTGTCAATTCGTCTGCTTAGATTCCTGTTGCCGGAACTGCAGTGAGCAGTTTCTTTTGCGGGGCGCTGCCCCGGCGCCCCTATGGACCAGCCGCCACTGCCAGCCAGGACAAGAGAAACAAAACGCACTAGTGATGGCTCAGTATTGAGTGGCTCACTGCGATCTGCTTTCGCTCATTAAAAAAACACAGCACTGTTTAAGCATGATGATTGTCTCTTTTTACAAAGGACGTAATAAATGCTTCTCTGGGCAGAGCCTAGCGGTCACCTGCAAATTCATTCAGGCTCCCAGTTTCAAGGCCTCTGCTCTATCTTAACATTGTTCAGCAACATTATTGCTGAAAAATGCTTGCGTACTGTGTTTATCACCTTTAGGAAATGGAATACCTTCTCTTTCCTTCATAGATGCTTTTATAATAATTTACCTTGAATCTTTCTTTCCTTTGGTTTAAATAATTTACTATTTTACTAGTCTATATTCAGGGCCACTGGAATTATGCGATTGTGTGGCTGCAGCAATTTGCGCATAGTTATTGATTTGCCGCATAATCCATCATCTGCTGCATAATCTGCAGATTTTACCAAAAAAACAAATTTTGTTTGTAGCTCAAACTGTTCAAAAGTTAATAAAAACGTAGTGACATGCGTTGCTTTGCAGTTTAAGGCCCTTTGCAAAGGTTGACTGGTCACCTTTCTGTAGCTTATTTCTGTGTTTGGGTGTTAAATTGGTACTAGTGAGTTGCAACCAATGCCCAGACAGTGTTAACAAGGTTAAAAATGTCAAAATATTGACGTAATATTATACCAAAGCATGCCGCATAATTTGGCCTTTCTTGTCGCATAATTGGCCCTCCCCTGCCGCATAATTCCAGTGCCCAGTCTATAATAAATTTGCAAACATCAGAAAAATGCAACATTGTGATCCACATGTCGATAAAGACTTAATCCAGAGATGTGTCGAAAATATTTTTGTGATGCTCCAATAGATGTTTACCAGAATATTCGAGTAAGCAGATGCGTAGAATATCAGGAGGGGCGAGAAGAGCGCTTATTGGTGATTGCAAGACATGCAAGAAAGCAGTGGCAGAGCGGCTCGGGAGAGGCTTCAGACATCAGTTTCAACTTTTGCACAATTTCTGGCTTGCTCCACTAGGTGGTGCTGTTCCCACATGTTGTGAACCGATACTGTGTAGGCCAGAATGTAGATCACTTTATTTATTTATGCAGTAATATATAGCATGGATAATACCCAAAAGTGCTTTACAAGAGCACTGTCGTGTTACATAATTCTAGACTGTAATTCTAATTTGTAGTTATATAGCGCTTACTGACAAGGTGTTGAACTGCTTTGCGTGAACAGCACTTTACTCCGGAACCCACGGGTAGATGTAAATAGGTAGTAGATGAGCAGTATGTGCTCCCTTTCCCTTGTATTAGTTGTGGTAAGTGTGTTAAGTTTGTGCTTCTACGATCTCGTGCATTTACTATAGGGTTTAGAATAGGGATAGATTAATTTAGCTGGATTAGTAAAGGGAAGCTATGTGATGTTATTGGGATTGGTGGACATGTGCTTTTGTTAGATGGATGAATTGGATAAGAGGAGGGAAGGGTTTGGAAGGCTGTTTGGGAGCCCTTACTTGTCAGGGAGTGGAAGAACAGGCAGAGGTGGAGGGTTTGTGGATCCGCATCTCTAGATATACATAAAACTTTTTTCTATAATAACTTCAAAAGTACTGAACAGATTTACACCAAATTACAAAAAAAACAACCTGACTATGGCCTAAAGTTTTAGCAATGGTATGCTCGTTGCACCCCAGTACTAGTTCAGTATCAAATTAAGTAACCATGTGGAAGAGTCCAAGAGGATTTATTGTTTTACTGTGGTCAGACAACGCCATAAATGTTTAATATGCATTTCAGTGACCTGGGTGAATCTGGTTTATATGTCAATGCTATCTCCGCTCATGTAGGATTAGCCAAAATAACAATTCTGATACATGCGGATGACCTAATATTTTCAGACCACAGGACCATTGGCAGTCACAGAGAGCACTTGCCGTGCCTAGCAAGAATCCTGAAGAAAACAGACTAGCCATTAATTTTAAGAAAAGTCAGTCTTTCATTTGGGGAGTCTATGTTCACGGGTTTTCAGTCAGTCAACACTCTTAGGGTAACTGTTGTCACAAACGTTAAGTGCATAGGCATTATACCTGATGCGAAATGAACGTGGAACCCATTCTGTAACAGTAAGACAGTGCCGGTTTTGTAACTGGGGGACAGTTTTAAAGAGGTGCTGCAATATCTACCTTTGGTCACGTCTCGTCTTGACTACTGCAATGTTCTGTATCTAGGGGTGACTGCTAAAAATCTGAACATCTTGCAGAAGGTCCAAAATGCCGCAGCTAGGCTTATCCTGAATATTCCCAGGAGGGCCTCGGTAGGAGAAGCTTTAAAAAACTACACTGGCTCCCAATACAGGCTAGAGTTACATTTAAGGCTCTCTGTATCAGCCATAGGATCCTTAGGAAAAAGGGCCGCGCTTTCTGACCCCCTTCTGACGGTTTACCAACCTTCTCGGAATTTGAGATCTCTTGGCAGTATGAGAATGACTGTGCCTAAGGTGCGGAGGGCCAAGGAGGGTGGAAGATCTTTTGGTTTCCTGGCAGCTAAGGCCTGGAATAAGCTTCCTGTGGACTTGAGGATATCTGAGTCAGAACCTTGGTTCCGTAAGAAATTGAAAACCTGGCTCTTCCGTGATTCAGGGGGCGGTTGTCAATAACTCTGCTGCCTTCCTTGCTTAGAGGTTATGTAGGTAGTCGATTAGTGTGGCATGGGTTTGGGGCTCTCAGTTGTCCTAGCGCGGGGACACTCCGTTTGGGAGTAACCATTGCGCTTTACAAACTTCTTAATAATAATTAATAATAATAATCTACCCCCAATAACAAAGCAGCAGTGCTTCACACTTGCATGCCGTTTAAGCCCCCAGGGACTGGTCAGACAACATTCCCAGGGCTGCTTTGCGTTCCCAGTCTGGCTGGCCATGATGACTTATTACATATCAGTAAGAGTTTGTGGTGGCTCGGTCTGTCCTCTGACAGCTTAAAGAGCAAAACTTAATCCAGTTTTAAATTATGGATGGCCAGTGTGGTTCGGAACTGTTTGTAATTTAATTGACATACTTGAGGAGAGCACATGGCATTGACTTCTTCACCTGATGAAGAGTATTCTAATTAAGGTCAACAAATACAAGCTAAATTTAACAGCGGTCTGGAGAAAGATGACTGCAGTCAAACCGAAATCTCCCAGATTCTCCTCGCCATACACCTGAATGGATTCGGAGTGAACTGGCATATTATTAGGAAATGATCTTCGGGAAAAGTGAATGGATGGACAGTCGAGAGGCAAGATGGCGGATGTGTGATCGCTGCGGGAGCCACTTACCCCAGTCACTGTAACAATATCATGGTATTAAACTCTGGCAAGCAATCTTATGCCTTGATGAAACTCCACCAAGGAATCGGACGACTTTGGGCGGCTAGTACGAGGCAGATACTGCGAGGGTCCATCGGAGCCAGGCAACTTACTTCTTTTCTGATCCGTGCTGTGCTGAAGGTGCTTGGCGGCCGTGGACAAGGCGGGCAACAGCTTCAGTGGCTCGGAATGCCTCCCAAACAGATCAAGCCTTCCAAGGATCGCGCAGAGGCTGAAGTGGCGGCAGGAATGCGAGGAGCTCTGCTGGGCCGGAAGACGCTGGCCGGACGGAGGTCGCTACTCCCCCTGCAGTGGGACAGGAAGCGGAAGAGGCTGCCAGCAAAATGAAACCAAAGGAGCAGCGTCCCAATGAGGAAGCAGTGAGAGCGAAGCAGGCTGTAGTCATGGGGATGCTCTCTGGACGAACTACTGCAGTTAACAAGAAGGCAGCACTCACGGAGGTGGCGGCTGAGAGGCAACATACTGTAGGAGCTGGCGATGGTGCGGTCTCCTCTGCTAATGGTGTGAGTACTGATTTGGCCCCATTTGACTTCTGTGGACTGCTCTGGGGGAGCATGCAGTACCCTGAAGGCCTTGAATCTGCCTTTAAATAACTCTGAGGATGGGGGGGAGACCATGCCTTACCTGACCAACAATCTCAGGCTCAACAGGGGGAGAGCTTAATAACCACGGGGAGCCCGATTTTGAGGCCAGAAGCGAGCTTAAGTCGGATACATTCAAAAGCTGGGGGGACCCCGGAAGGGGAGAAGTTTTTCTCCCTTACCGATGACTCTGAGTTGTCCAGTGCAAGTCAAATGCACTCAGATGGGGATTCGGAATTGGGTTACTCCGGACGTAGCCCAGATAGCTCCTTGGCCATACCAGCTATCCAAAATCGTGCAGCTTCACCAAAAAAAGGAAGAGTACCGCGAGAAGGAGGTCTAGTAAAAGGGGCTCTGAATCTGACCAAAGAATGGCTAGTCAGTTGAAGTGGGACTATTCAGCCACTAATTTTCTGCAGGAAGACGGGGGATCAGCAGCAGATGGAATACCACAGGAGATATCAAAGCTGCTCCCTGAGACAGAGTCTACATCTGAAACTCCCCCTCGATGGGGCTAATTTACTCCACATTAAAGCAAATGTAAAGTGAAGCACGGCTGGAGAATAAGAGGGTTCACTTAGCTACAAAAAAAGTTCAAGGGGCTCTACGCAAGGTGAATAAAATTTGCACCGAAATGTCAGAACGCACAACTGTGTTGGAAGAACAGACATCTGCACTGGAGGTCGGGCCGAGGCTATGGGGCGGCAAGTTTCCGTACACGACACCCGGATGACAGACGTCATGTGGAAACTTGAGGATTTCGAGAACCGCCAGCAGCGGAACAATCTGAGACTGCTGGGTATAGCAGAGAACGCCGAGGGAGAGGATATCCGGGGTTTCGTGTTGCGTTTGCTGAAGGGGGCTTTTCTGGAATTGGCTCATTGGGACTGAGATTCAGAGTTGCAGAGAGTGCATCGGTTTCCACTTATGCTTAAAAAGAAAAGTGCTCAATACGATCCTAACGAGAAACCTAGGGCCATATTGATTTTTTTTGGGGAACTTTCTCCTGCGACAGGCGGTCTCTGAAAAGGTGAGACCCGAGACCAGGCGTTCTGCAGATGGACACACTTTCTTTGAAGGACCAGACTTCTAACTTTTGAAAGTAATGGGGCCTCTATAAACGAGATAAACCTGCCAATGACAAGGAAAATATCAATTGGGAAAGAAGCCTTGGCAAGGCGATAAAAATACAAGTGTGGGCAAGAAAATCTAGTACTGGAGTAATGTAATAACTTCTAAGTGAAAAAACATATTTGGTGATACATGTACTGATATTATCTAATTATTTATTCAACATATAACTTTTTTGGGGTAGAATTTTTTTTTATAATATAGACAATTTTATAAAAAACAATACATATGTGTAGAAAAATTAAAAAAGATTTCAACCGTTGTCACACGTTTACAGTGAATACATGATTGATACAAATCTTTTTCTTTTTTGTCACTAAAGTTGCATCATTTGATTGGACAACTTTGTTCTGTGCATAATGCACACTAAAGGTGACTGGATATAATGAAATAACTGGCGGTATGTTGACACAAAAGAATTAGATTGGTAGCCGGCTTAGCTGGCCAGCTACCAATTGGTCACTAGTACATTACAAGGGACTCGTACGCGGGGGGTAGCTGTTATGGCACGTAAGGGAAGAGCTAGGTTCCCGCGTTGCACCGCAGACAAATTGGACAGATGGGTGATTACACAATGCTGCACCAATAACAATTCTTTTATGCTGTGCTCAGTGTATGGTTCAGTATTGGATGACCCGGCTTTGTTTGAGTGGCTCAATGCCGAATTGGTTGGGTGGCTGCTCCCCCTTATAATCTGTGGAGATTTTAATATAAAGCAAACACAAGGAGATGATGGACGGAGCGCTGAAACTTTTCAGACACTCACCCCCAGTCACAGATCTGGGTTGAATCCATCATCATTCTTTAGCTCACTTTGCCACCCCAGTTCAGACACAGCTATATGCAAATCAGTCTTGACCCTGTGCCTCATTGGAACAGTCCAGCCCGAACTGCCAAGCCATGTCTTCCCTGGACCGGAAACAAGCATCCTGGGACCAGTTTCGGGCTAACAGCCCTCATCAGCCAGGCTAGCTTGAATTCAGTAGCAAAGTGAGCAAGGGACCCATGTCTGGGCATACCTTGCCAACTTAGGGCGAACAAAGCAAACACAAGGAGATGGTGGACGGTGCGCTGAAACTTTTCAGACACTCACCCCCAGTCACAGATCTGGGTAGAATCCATCATCATTCTTTAGCTCACTTTGCCACTCCAGTTCAGACACAGCTATATGCAAATCAGTCTTGATCCTGTGCCTCATGGGAACAGTCCAGCCCGAACTGCCAAGCCATGTCTTCCCTGGACCGGAAATAAGCATCCTGGGACCGGTTTCGGGGTAACAGCCCTCATCAGCCAGGCTAGCTTGAATCCAGTGTCAAAGTGAGCAAGGGATCCACGTCTGGACATACCCTGCCAACTTAGGGCGAACAAAGCAAACACAAGGAGATGATGGACAGAGCACTGAAACTTTTCAGACACTCACCCCCAGTCACAGATCTGGGTTGAATCCATCATCATTCTTTCAGCACTCCGTCCATCCTTGTGTTTGCTTTGTTCGCCCTAAGTTGGCAGGGTATGCCCAGACGTGGGTCCCTTGCTCACTTTGCCACTGGATTCAAGCTAGCCTGGCTGATGAGGGCTGTTAGCCCAAAACCGGTCCCAGGATGCTTTTATATACGTCTCTCTCCTCCAGGATTTGTTTTAATGTAGTCGTCTGAGTACAAAGGCGTGTGGTCAGACATAGCCCTAGTGAAGTGAAAATAAGAGGGAGGAAGAGACACAAAAAAATGCCCCCCTTGTTGAACACTTCCTAGCAGCAGGCCATACTGAGGACGACATACGTTGGACAATCATCAGCGTGATCAAACCACCTCCAAGGGCCGCGGACCTTTCACAGCTCCTCAACAAGGAGGAACGCAAGTGGATTTTACGGACTGACCGTATACATACCGGCCTCAACCGTCTGGAGGACTGGACAATGTTAATATGACTGAGTACAATTACCAACTATGTGTGTAAACTGCAAGCCCTCTTGCTACTTCGTGGTCGCAAAATCTCTGGATAATTTCTAAGAAATTGTTAATTAAGCCCTCCTTGTTCGTAGACGGTTTTTTCCTATTCCTTTTTACCCTATCCTATTTTATGCCTCTGCTTGATGCTTCATGTGTAATTTCGCAAATTTCTAGGCGTAACTTTCACTTTCACACCAGTATTATTAATATTCTTTTATAGTTTTCCTCTCACATGCACCATTCCAAAATGGCCACTCTTTTCCGGCAGCCTAGACTATCTTCTATTTTCATGACTGGGCCACATGACCCATTCTTCCAATCAGCCTCACAACCTTTTAAATAACCGCCGCTCTGGCGTTCACACACTCCTCCTCCTGTGACCGATAGGATGGTTCTGCTGTGACAGCATCCGAAACCAGGTAAGCGCGCCCCCACCCCCCGCCCAAATCACCGCTGTAACACCATTGAGCCCCTTTCTAACCAGCTTTCTACTCCTGCTATCTAGATCTGATTTGGGCACCATTCCCTGGAAGCCGAGACCGCACATTCCCTGGAAGCCGAGACCGCACACGCGGCTCATTGACATTTACACGCCTGGATTCCAAGACCGCACTCGCGGCTCACAGGCCGTTCACCATTCAACAGTGACACACCCTAGAATTAATATGGGTAAGCATACATGCAGCCCCTGCGGTTACTTCTGCTCCTCTAATGCAGTACCAGGTTACTTAGTTCGGTTACCCTTTCACACAGGTCTCCTCTGAGGGTTTCCGACGCCCCAACCTTGAGACCGCACACGCGGCTCCAACTTTCCGGCACACCCTTGCCCCCACCAGACGCTGTCCGGTTACATATATAGGCTGTCACAGCGCCAGTTTATAGGTAAGATCTCATTTTCATCAAGCGCCCGCTCACGCTTCTTCCCCTTTTTCCTCTAGCGTTCCAACACTAATTGGTTGGCTCTTTCTCCCACAGGTCGTTTCTGACCCTGCTAGTATGCACATAGGAGCCCGCACACGCGGCTCCTCCTCCTCAATTTTGATCCTTCCTTGGCCGGCACTCCCAATCGGCTTCCGCCTAGGACGTACCTCCTCCATGTCACTCCGACAATTGCCTACGTATTATTTTCAACCACCTTCTCTCCCTCTAGCGCTGATTCATGGCCATTCGTCTTTTCGCGCGCTCGTTCACCGCGCATCTACTGTCATTACTCCTTCCTTTTTCTCTGTCTCACTCTGTCCATAACTACGTTAATCTATGCTTTTTTGCGCTCTTCAGCAAGACTTCTTGTCCTGCACGGCTTCCACTTTTTAAGCAAATTTTATACGCCTTAATCACTTCCCACATAGTGCACGCCAGACCCATGTGCATATCTTGATTCACTTGGCTTCTTACCTTCGAGCGAGTCATCCACGCTGAGACTGTCTTCACCAGCACTTGATTGTACGAACAAAGTCCTTCGCCCAATCTAATCCTTCAACCCTTTTTTTTGTTCCCCCTTGTGTCTCCATCTTTATTCCTTCCTATGGTTCTAGTCATTACAGGCATATGTATACAGGCATGTAATTTTTAATGTCCTGATGATGATCCTAATATGTTCTCTATGGATCGAAACGCCATGGACTTGATGTACGCCATATACACTTCCTTAATTTACCATTTGTGTGTAATGGTGTCCCCTCTATGATTTGTTTGTTATATCAAAACGTGTCTCATACAAACAATTCGCTTTGCCTGAGCATTTCTTGCTTTATGTTGTACGTCCTCCTCACTAAGTTGGATGCAGGCTTGTGTCCCACTTAAATTGTTCTTTGCTCATTTTTTGTATATATAACTAATTGAATATTAAAAACCTGCCCGGCTGGACAGCTTTCAAATATAGTAATGTTTGTTTTCATTGATTCTTGTCTAGGGACCATTGTCTTTAGAAAAAGTCACTCTCTTCCATGGCTCACATTGGTGCAGTGTCTTCCTTCAGTCCTGTCACCTGCATCATCCTTTGTTAACAATTAAACACAGTTGTTTTGGTGTTACCAGTCTGAGGTTTTTGTTTTTTAATATTCACCACTAGGTTCTGTTTTCCTTGCAACAGTTTCATCGATCTTCTTTTTTTTTAGCTGCTGCGAGTCAGGACATTCCCTTTCTTTTTATGGATGTATTACACACATTTCTCATTACTGGAGCAAAGATGTTATGTCCTTATTTAAGTGACGTAATGTTTGTTTATTCTACTGTCTGCCTTGCCTGTCCAGCTTCAGTTACGTTTTTGAGGAAGGAACCTATAATATTCCATGTCTGTAATGTTGGAATTCCTTATGTATTGATCATGCATAACAAACCTTTTTGGATGTATAAATACTTCCATGTTTTAACGATGGTAATCATTGGAAATCATTTAAGTCAGTGATTGGGTGCTGTGGGGCTTTCCCTGCCTTCTGTTTTCAGTTCCAAGTGTGCAATGAAAGCCAATGAGATTTATGAGTCAAGATCTAAACACTATTGTTGGAGACAGGGACTCAGGGAGGCATCGCAGAGAAATGGGGTATGGATGTTATACACTCTATAAAATGTCTGAGGGACAACAGCTGGAAGTCCTATTTCAAACCTAATGATATTCATGGATGTCATTGACTTCCCACCTCCTATATTTGCTTGTTTTTGTTGCCTTTAACCAAGACATTAAAATCTTCATAAAGGGTTTAAATGTAACACAGACATCCTGCTTTTTGAAGTGAATATCAAATGAGCACTGCGGTTAAGTGTATCTACTTGGAGCTCAACCTCCATAAAATTCTCCCTCTCCTGCAATTCTCGCACTGGATTGAACTAACCAGACATCTTGTTATGGGCCATCCCAACTATTGCAATATGATATTTGCAAGCCCCCTCAAGAATTTGATAATCAGACTTCACAGGCACCATAGTCAAGTAGTCGCAATATGTTTGAACCTAAAGAAATATGAACACTAAATGTACTCCAGTCCACTGGTTCCCCTTGGGTTCTATATGTAAATTCATGACTTTCTGAAATATCCAGACGTTTTGTGGAACAGGCCCAGCTTATTTATAAAAGCTAGCTCCATGCTACAACTATTCCACCAAACTCTAATAGAGATCACTGCAGTTGAACCCTTGATGTCCCTTTAAAACGGCCAGAAACAGGGCAGGCGCACCCTTGGATTTATGGGTCCTCATTTGTGGAACACCCTGTCTCCCCACATCGAAAATGAACCAAACTGACTTTCATTAAAAAAAATCTTAAACCGATACTTTTGAAAAAGTGTTTCCCTGAAGTCTCCTTTACTAGGCCTGTGTTAGACCTGGCTTTTCCAGCGGGTTTATCCCCAGACTTTTTGCTTTTTGGCCTCCTGTTCTTGACCCTGTTTTTGTTGGTTTTATGACTCTGGGCACTTTACCAATGCTGATCAGTGCTAAAGTGCATATGCTCTCCCTGTAAATTGTGTTTATGGATTGGCGTTTCCATGATTGACTTATTTGATTTGCTACTAAGACCCTAGTACAGTGCACTGTGTGTGCCCAGGGCCTGTAAATCAAATGCTGCTTAAAGCAGCGGTAATAGACTGATGCGGATGTGCCGACTCTTGAAGAAATACGAGTGCGTAGGGAACACATTTCCTTGATTTACGAGTGAGACAAGGAATCACTAAGGCAGCGGGAACAGATGGACGCGGATGCGCCGTCTCTTGAAGAAATACGAGTTTGCAGGGAACACATTTCCTTGAGTTACGAGTGAGACAAAGCATCGCTGTCTACCCAAGTTACCCTCCTTTGAGGCTCTAAAGGGACGTTTGATCCATTCTGGATTGTCACACTGGTACCATTGAGGACCTACTGAATCTTTTATGAGCCACCCGATATCTGTAGTAAACACATACAGGCTGTCTTGTAATGTATCCCCAGTCCTGAAGAAGACCCGTGGAGATGTTTTTCATTTACACTCTTTGAATAAGGGTCGAAACGTCGACGTACTGAAGAGACATTCCGCACTAGCACTTCACATATTGGTAATCAATGACAAGCCAATATGTGTTAATTAATACGCGAAGTTACTACGGATGCCTAACCAAAAATATTCTTTTCTTTCCTTCTCAATGGGGCATATGTATCAAATACCAGTTATTGCAATTCTCAAATAGCGATTTTTAGAGAATCTCTATTTGAGAATCGCAAAACGGAATGTAATAAAAAATTCGCAAATATTTTGCGATTCCTTGGCATTCCTTAATTGCGATTCGCAATTAAGGAATACCTTCCCATTCATTCCTATGGGCCTAGAGGCCCATAGAAATGAATTGGAAGACATTCAGCAATTTGCGAGTACCTATTAGGTACTCGCAAATTGCGAATGTATTTCAGGTGCAAGGGTGTCATAAGGACACCCAGTTGCACCCCTGAAATGAGCATGTGTGCACATGTGCCGCACATACATGCCCTAAGGGCATGTATGCGTGCCACATGGCACTTTGAAAAATGCCAAAAAGTGCATTTTTCAAAGAAATCGTAAATTACCACCAACTTGAAGTTGGTGGTAATTTGCGATTTCTTAAGGAGAAATCGCACAACTTGGGTGCTTTTACATCGCATTTAAGGAATCGCAATTTGCGATTCCTTAAATGCATTCGCAAAAATAGGGAATCGCAAATTTTGCGATTCTCTATTTTCCGAGGACCTTTGGGATGAGACATCCCAAAGGCTGTTCCAGTCAGCAAACGGGCCGATTCTGAGAATCGGCCCGTTTGCGAACGGGAAATGGGCTTCATACATATGCCCCAATGTGTTTTGTAAATGTTAAATGTTGGTCTATGATGATCACACGACACATATCTATATATGTAATGATATACGGTGTTAAATTGTCTTGTGTTTTTGTATATTTGTATATGTAGTGTGCTATACAATATATCAACTAACAGTATCCCCGTGCGAGCGCACACAAATGGGACTACGGACTCCAGATATAGCTGTTGCCAGAATGCGTGCTTTATTACCACAAGAAAAGGTGCAGCCTCAGACAATATATGACTGATAATATATCGTTCACTTTTTTTGAGTCCACTGTGTTGGTCTCAGTGTTTTTGTGTCTGTATGGTATATGATGCGAACTATATATCATTGATTGTTTTTTCCTAGTAGTCAGGACCAAATATAAGTATTAAAGTAATTCTACCGTCCTCGACAGAACCAACCATTAGTACATACTGTTCTAGTCATCCAGGTTCTGTGAGATACTGGGTCACCCCATTAATCTTTAATGGGCTAGTGGGCCTGCAGCACTGATTGTGCCACCCAGGCAAGCAGCCTTTCAAAGGGTTCTCGGGCCTGCCACTGCAGTGTCTACGCACAGTTTCTACTGCCATGTCGACCTGGCAAGTGCACCCACTTGCCAGGCCCTACCCTTCCCTTTTCTTACATGTGAGTCACCCCTAAGGTAGGTCAAAGGTACCCCTGTGGGCAGTGTGCAGTGTATGTGAAAGGTAGGACATGTAGTGATGTGAGTGACATGTCCTGATAGTGAAATACAGTGCATTTCGTTTTTCACTATTGAAAGGCTACCTGTCCCATAGGATAGAATGGGAGTTTATTTATAACATCTTATAAGTATAACTTTCCACTGGGAAAAGATAGAAAGATGGAGTTTAGTGTGCCTGAACTCAGAATATAAAAATGCATCTTTTAGTAAAGATGATTTTTATATTGTGTGTTTGAAAATGCCACTTTTAGAAAGTGGGTATTTGCCTCTGCTGGTTTGTGGATTGGCTGTCTGGCTTTGGAGTGACAGGAGCTGGGGTTGTGCATTCACTGTAGATAGCCACTGGGGGGGCTGAGGTGTGTCCTGCCTTTCCTGGATGAGTCAGGGCTGGGCTGAATAGACCTGGGGAGCATTTAGAGTAGGGGGAGGAGAATTCCTTTCACCTGAATGGGCCTGGTCTGCCTTACACAATGCTGTCTCCACCTCCTGCCGGGATGCTGGACCAGAGAGGACAGAACTGGTTTTGACTGAGTACAGAGCCTCTCTGCCACAAGAGAAATTGAACATAAATAGTGGGGTCCAGACCCCAGAACTTTAGATCATTTCTGGAATTCAAGAGGAACCTTTGCCAAGGAGAAGAGCTGGAGAAACTGAAGGAGAAGTACTGCCCCTTTGCTGTGTGCTGTCTGGGGTTGGCCTTCAGTGGCTGTTTCTGCCAAGGAAAGGACAAGGACTTTGCTGTGTGCTGTGTCCCCTGCTTGAGGAAGATCTCCAAGGGCTTAAAATAGAGCTTGCCTCCTGTTCTGAAGTCTCAGGGACACAAACGCTTCACCACCAGCTCCCCTGAACTTCCTTGCTGGGAGTTCTGACCTGCCAAGAGGTGCCTGTTGCTGAGTTGGGCCTCTGGAGGTTGTTCCTGCTGTTGGGAGCTGGAAAAGAGACGTAACTACGAGAAGCGCGACGCATCGGCACCTGTTTCCGACGCATCGCTGCCGTGCAGGAAGAATAGCCACACATCGCCATCGTGCTGCTGAAGAAACTGACGCAGCGCCTGCCGGCGGCTGGAGAAATCGCCGCATCGCATGCACCGATCTACGAAGTCCAAGATCACCGCACCGATTCGGACGTAGGCCTTGATATGCGGCTGCAAGAACCAACGCATCGTGGGACCGCTGCTGGAGAGACCAACGCAGCGCCATTGCCGCCGCTGCCGCATCGGCAACTGACGCATCCTCGATCCCCATGCATGGCACCGGGGTGCGAAATCTACAAGGACACCGGGGCCACAGTAAGTAACCGACGCATCATCTCCCGGCACAGTTAGAAACCGGAGCATCACCTCCCCTTCAGTAAGGAACCAATGCATCACCTCGCCTGCGAGGCAATAAGGAACCGACGCATCACCTCCCCTGGAGTAAGGAACCAACACATCACCTTCCCTGCGAGTAAGGAACTAACGCATCACCTTCTCTGCGGCTGTTTTTGTTTATGATTTTGACACATCCAAGGTACTTTGTGTTGAAAGTGTCGCATCTATAGTTTGCTATGGACAGAACTGTTTTTACCTTCTAAGAAGTACATTTTGATTACTGTATTGTGGATTTTTGTTGTTTTGGTCTTCTTTGGTTTAGATAAAGATTACTTATTTTTCTAAACTGGTGTGGTGTTCACTTGTAGGGTTTTCACTCTATTACTGTATGTGTGCACAAATGCTTTACACACTGCCTCTGAAATAAGCCTGTCTGCTCGTGCCAAGCTACCAAGGGGGTTAGCAGGGGTTATTTTAGACGTGTATCCCCCTTACCCTGACTAGGATGAAGAGTCCCTACTTGGACAAAGGTACCTACCTCTGCCAACTAGAGACCCCCATTTCTAACCGCATGCAATTGAAGAATGCAGGATTTTGGACCCTTCTCAATTCTAATGACCCAATTCCACTTACCCTGCATACTGTTTTGCATTGCTTACTTTCTTCTCTGTGCAACTCAGTGTTCTGAAGACGACTTCCAGCGCTAAACTACTCAATAGTTGGTATATACAACTGTATTGATTGCTATGACTTTTTCCTTAAAATTTTCTTTTTTACCAGTTAACCTTCAAAGGCAGCAAGTGACACACTGCTGAAAAGAGTTTAAACATATGTTTTTAGCTACATTGACTGCCTCGTTGAACTACACAGAGCAGTCTAAATCACAACACAACTTTTTTTTAAAACATATTTTTATTGACATTTTGTTTTTAAGACAGTTGCTCATACATATAACTCAGTTATTTACTATACATTTCGTAATCATCACTGAGGCATTTCCCAAATATGTTAGTTGGATAGTACATCGGAACCGAGCCATTATTTTCTCAGGTGCATGCCACCTTCCCCGACTCAAATCTACCAGATATCGTTCGTTACATTCAGCCATGCTACGGAAAATGTCTACCTCTACTTCACAGTCCCATCTCGGTAAATGGCTTCCAGCTGTACACTGGGCTCGGTAATGTCGTCATCCGTTCCAGTTCCTATTTAAAAACACTTAAACGGATAACAAAACTTCGTGCAGAGAGGGTTCTTGGAGCATCCCACTCCAGAGAGTTATCGCTCAATGATAACTGTGAGCTACAATCGCCGGATTAAGTGTACTTCCTAGGGGGGATCTCTTTCCTCTTATTAATCCCTTTCTAGGTCCATTCCTGCTTCTCAACCTGGGGTCTGTAAAGTCCCTTTAATATGCATTTGCGCGTGTCCGTTCCCATCTAAGGTGTGTCATCTATTACAATAAAACAAGGGTCACCCACTGTTCCTCTCGGACTCTTCTCCTCCATCCTGCCCTTGCTCTGGATTCTCCCAGGTCGACAGGGCCTCTCTCCAGAGGTCCGCTATGGGTCGCTTCCGAATGCCCTTCGATTCCTCCCAACTTAAGGCTCTGCTCTCCGCCCCCGCCCAACTAATGACATCTCGATTCCAGCTGGCCACCTGCGGCCCAGAAAGGGACTTCCACTCCAGGGCTATCCTGCGTTTGGCCAGTCCCAATGCCAAATCAATTAGTCTATTCCCCACCTTCTGTTTAGTCGGTCTTGGAAAGAGGCCAATCAGGCAAGTTTCAATAGTGGGGTCTAATACCCTCCCCAGCACCTCCTTGATCTTGGCCAGAATCCCCTCCCAGTACCTACGGATGATGTCGCAGCTCAAAGTCATGTGCATAAAGCCCGTGTCTGCCTGCTTACACCTCGGGCAGTTCCTCACTTCACCCCCATACATAACATTGAGTCGGTGTGGAGTCATATAGGTTATATGTATGTAATTGAATTGCGTGTACTTGAGACTAGTGTTCCGGGATACCTTCTTGGGGGACCGAAGGACCTTACTCCATTCTGCTTCAGTAAACACTCTACCTATTGCCCTCTCCCACCTCCCCCTGAGCTCCCCCAGTGGAGCGACGGACGCAGCGACCAGGGCCTCGTGGTGCCATTTCACTTGGTGCCCCGCAGTGCCCAGAGTAATCAGCGCGTGTAGTACTGGGTGTGTCGCCGGCTCCTCCCTGCCCCACAGCTGTAAAAAGGTACGGCCCAAGGCCTCATAGTGTAAGAACTCTCCAGGGGGGAAGACCATAGCTGTCCATCAAGTCAGCAAACGGGACAAAGGAGCCATCTTGGTAACAGTCGCCCACGGTGTCCAGGCCTACCTCTGTCCATGTTGTCAATTGCTCAGCCGTGAACGTCGTCACAGGTTCCCCATGTGGGAGCCCAACCATGGGCAGCATGGGGGTGTACCACGGGGACCCCCCCAATCTGCGTTCACAGCGCCTCCAGGTTTGCAGGGCTGTGAGCTGTAGCGCAGACTGGTATGGAGCGGCTACTGCCGGTCTCAACAGTTTTTCTATCAGTATTTCAGGCCTATCGTTTGGTTCCATCAACCAAGTTACCTCTGCGTTCACACCCTCCACCCATTGTGCTAGCCATTGCATTCCCATGAGGCACAGGGTCAGACTGATTTGCATATGGCCATGTCTGAACTGGGGTGGTGGAGTGAGCTAAAGAATGATGATGGATTAAACCCAGATCGGTTGACTGGGGGTGAGTGTTTGATTGGCTCAAACGTTCCGTCCATCATCCCCTTTTGTATCGCTTTGTTCGCCCTAAGTTGGCGGGGGTATGCCCAGACGTGGGTCCCTTGCTCACTTTGCCACTGGATTCAAGCAAGCCTGGCTGATGACGGCTGGAATGCCAGAAACCGGTCCTAGGATGCTTGTTTCCGGTCCAGGGAAGACATGGCTTGGCAGTTCGGGCTGGACTGTTCCCATGAGGCACAGGGTCAGACTGATTTGCATATGGCCATGTCTGAACTGGGGTGGTGGAGTGAGCTAAAGAATGATGATGGATTAAACCCAGATCGGTTGACTGGGGGTGAGTGTTTGATTGGCTCAAACGTTCCGTCCATCATCCCCTTTGTATCGCTTTGTTCCCCCTAAGTTGGCGGGGGTATGCCCAGACGTGGGTCCCTTGCTCACTTTGCCACTGGATTCAAGCAAGCCTGGCTGATGACGGCTGGAATGCCAGAAACCGGTCCTAGGATGCTTGTTTCCGGTCCAGGGAAGACATGGCTTGGCAGTTCGGGCTGGACTGTTCCCATGAGGCACAGGGTCAGACTGATTTGCATATGGCCATGTCTGAACTGGGGTGGTGGAGTGAGCTAAAGAATGATGATGGATTAAACCCAGATCGGTTGACTGGGGTGAGTGTTTGATTGGCTCAAACGTTCCGTCCATCATCCCCTTTGTATCGCTTTGTTCGCCCTAAGTTGGCGGGGGTATGCCCTGACGTGGGTCCCTTGCTCACTTTGCCACTGGATTCAAGCAAGCCTGGCTGATGACGGCTGGAATGCCAGAAACCGGTCCTAGGATGCTTGTTTCCGGTCCAGGGAAGACATGGCTTGGCAGTTCGGGCTGGACTGTTCCCATGAGGCACAGGGTCAGACTTATTTGCATATGGCCATGTCTGAACTGGGGTGGTGGAGTGAGCTAAAGAATGATGATGGATTAAACCCAGATCGGTTGACTGGGGGTGAGTGTTTGATTGGCTCAAACGTTCCGTCCATCATCCCCTTTGTATCGCTTTGTTCGCCCTAAGTTGGCGGGGGTATGCCCAGACGTGGGTCCCTTGCTCACTTTGCCACTGGATTCAAGCAAGCCTGGCTGATGACGGCTGGAATGCCAGAAACCGGTCCTAGGATGCTTGTTTCCGGTCCAGGGAAGACATGGCTTGGCAGTTCGGGCTGGACTGTTCCCATGAGGCACATGGTCAGACTGATTTGCATATGGCCATGTCTGAACTGGGGTGGTGGAGTGAGCTAAAGAATGATGATGGATTAAACCCAGATCGGTTGACTGGGGGTGAGTGTTTGATTGGCTCAAACGTTCCGTCCATCATCCCCTTTTGTATCGCTTTGTTCGCCCTAAGTTGGCGGGGGTATGCCCAGACGTGGGTCCCTTGCTCACTTTGCCACTGGATTCAAGCAAGCCTGGCTGATGACGGCTGGAATGCCAGAAACCGGTCCTAGGATGCTTGTTTCCGGTCCAGGGAAGACATGGCTTGGCAGTTCGGGCTGGACTGTTCCCATGAGGCACAGGGTCAGACTGATTTGCATATGGCCATGTCTGAACTGGGGTGGTGGAGTGAGCTAAAGAATGATGATGGATTAAACCCAGATCGGTTGACTGGGGGTGAGTGTTTGATTGGCTCAAACGTTCCGTCCATCATCCCCTTTTGTATCGCTTTGTTCGCCCTAAGTTGGCGGGGGTATGCCCAGACGTGGGTCCCTTGCTCACTTTGCCACTGGATTCAAGCAAGCCTGGCTGATGACGGCTGGAATGCCAGAAACCGGTCCTAGGATGCTTGTTTCCGGTCCAGGGAAGACATGGCTTGGCAGTTCGGGCTGGACTGTTCCCATGAGGCCCAGGGTCAGACTGATTTGCATATGGCCATGTCTGAACTGGGGTGGTGGAGTGAGCTAAAGAATGATGATGGATTAAACCCAGATCGGTTGACTGGGGGTGAGTGTTTGATTGGCTCAAACGTTCCGTCCATCATCCCCTTTTGTATCGCTTTGTTCGCCCTAAGTTGGCGGGGGTATGCCCAGACGTGGGTCCCTTGCTCACTTTGCCACTGGATTCAAGCAAGCCTGGCTGATGACGGCTGGAATGCCAGAAACCGGTCCTAGGATGCTTGTTTCCGGTCCAGGGAAGACATGGCTTGGCAGTTCGGGCTGGACTGTTCCCATGAGGCACAGGGTCAGACTGATTTGCATATGGCCATGTCTGAACTGGGGTGGTGGAGTGAGCTAAAGAATGATGATGGATTAAACCCAGATCGGTTGACTGGGGGTGAGTGTTTGATTGGCTCAAACGTTCCGTCCATCATCCCCTTTTGTATCGCTTTGTTCGCCCTAAGTTGGCGGGGGTATGCCCAGACGTGGGTCCCTTGCTCACTTTGCCACTGGATTCAAGCAAGCTTGGCTGATGACGGCTGGAATGCCAGAAACCGGTCCTAGGATGCTTGTTTCCGGTCCAGGGAAGACATGGCTTGGCAGTTCGGGCTGGACTGTTCCCATGAGGCACAGGGTCAGACTGATTTGCATATGGCCATGTCTGAACTGGGGTGGTGGAGTGAGCTAAAGAATGATGATGGATTAAACCCAGATCGGTTGACTGGGGGTGAGTGTTTGATTGGCTCAAACGTTCCGTCCATCATCCCCTTTTGTATCGCTTTGTTCGCCCTAAGTTGGCGGGGGTATGCCCAGACGTGGGTCCCTTGCTCACTTTGCCACTGGATTCAAGCAAGCCTGGCTGATGACGGCTGGAATGCCAGAAACCGGTCCTAGGATGCTTGTTTCCGGTCCAGGGAAGACATGGCTTGGCAGTTCGGGCTGGACTGTTCCCATGAGGCACAGGGTCAGACTGATTTGCATATGGCCATGTCTGAACTGGGGTGGTGGAGTGAGCTAAAGAATGATGATGGATTAAACCCAGATCGGTTGACTGGGGGTGAGTGTTTGATTGGCTCAAACGTTCCGTCCATCATCCCCTTTTGTATCGCTTTGTTCGCCCTAAGTTGGCGGGGGTATGCCCAGACGTGGGTCCCTTGCTCACTTTGCCACTGGATTCAAGCAAGCCTGGCTGATGACGGCTGGAATGCCAGAAACCGGTCCTAGGATGCTTGTTTCCGGTCCAGGGAAGACATGGCTTGGCAGTTCGGGCTGGACTGTTCCCATGAGGCACAGGGTCAGACTGATTTGCATATGGCCATGTCTGAACTGGGGTGGTGGAGTGAGCTAAAGAATGATGATGGATTAAACCCAGATCGGTTGACTGGGGGTGAGTGTTTGATTGGCTCAAACGTTCCGTCCATCATCCCCTTTGTATCGCTTTGTTCGCCCTAAGTTGGCGGGGGTATGCCCAGACGTGGGTCCCTTGCTCACTTTGCCACTGGATTCAAGCAAGCCTGGCTGATGACGGCTGGAATGCCAGAAACCGGTCCTAGGATGCTTGTTTCCGGTCCAGGGAAGACATGGCTTGGCAGTTCGGGCTGGACTGTTCCCATGAGGCACAGGGTCAGACTGATTTGCATATGGCCATGTCTGAACTGGGGTGGTGGAGTGAGCTAAAGAATGATGATGGATTAAACCCAGATCGGTTGACTGGGGGTGAGTGTTTGATTGGTTCAAACGTTCCGTCCATCATCCCCTTTGTATCGCTTTGTTCGCCCTAAGTTGGCGGGGTATGCCCAGACGTGGGTCCCTTGCTCACTTTGCCACTGGATTCAAGCAAGCCTGGCTGATGACGGCTGGAATGCCAGAAACCGGTCCTAGGATGCTTGTTTCCGGTCCAGGGAAGACATGGCTTGGCAGTTCGGGCTGGACTGTTCCCATGAGGCACAGGGTCAGACTGATTTGCATATGGCCATGTCTGAACTGGGGTGGTGGAGTGAGCTAAAGAATGATGATGGATTAAACCCAGATCGGTTGACTGGGGGTGAGTGTTTGATTGGCTCAAACGTTCCGTCCATCATCCCCTTTTGTATCGCTTTGTTCGCCCTAAGTTGGCGGGGGTATGCCCAGACGTGGGTCCCTTGCTCACTTTGCCACTGGATTCAAGCAAGCCTGGCTGATGACGGCTGGAATGCCAGAAACCGGTCCTAGGATGCTTGTTTCCGGTCCAGGGAAGACATGGCTTGGCAGTTCGGGCTGGACTGTTCCCATGAGGCACAGGGTCAGACTGATTTGCATATGGCCATGTCTGAACTGGGGTGGTGGAGTGAGCTAAAGAATGATGATGGATTAAACCCAGATCGGTTGACTGGGGGTGAGTGTTTGATTGGCTCAAACGTTCCGTCCATCATCCCCTTTGTATCGCTTTGTTCGCCCTAAGTTGGCGGGGGTATGCCCAGACGTGGGTCCCTTGCTCACTTTGCCACTGGATTCAAGCAAGCCTGGCTGATGACGGCTGGAATGCCAGAAACCGGTCCTAGGATGCTTGTTTCCGGTCCAGGAAAGACATGGCTTGGCAGTTCGGGCTGGACTGTTCCCATGAGGCACAGGGTCAGACTGATTTGCATATGGCCATGTCTGAACTGGGGTGGTGGAGTGAGCTAAAGAATGATGATGGATTAAACCCAGATCGGTTGACTGGGGGTGAGTGTTTGATTGGCTCAAACGTTCCGTCCATCATCCCCTTTTGTATCGCTTTGTTTGCCCTAAGTTGGCGGGCGTATGCCCAGACGTGGGTCCCTTGCTCACTTTGCCACTGGATTCAAGCAAGCCTGGCTGATGACGGCTGGAATGCCAGAAACCGGTCCTAGGATGCTTGTTTCCGGTCCAGGGAAGACATGGCTTGGCAGTTCGGGCTGGACTGTTCCCATGAGGCACAGGGTCAGACTGATTTGCATATGGCCATGTCTGAACTGGGGTGGTGGAGTGAGCTAAAGAATGATGATGGATTAAACCCAGATCGGTTGACTGGGGGTGAGTGTTTGATTGGCTCAAACGTTCCGTCCATCATCCCCTTTTGTATCGCTTTGTTCGCCCTAAGTTGGCGGGGGTATGCCCAGACGTGGGTCCCTTGCTCACTTTGCCACTGGATTCAAGCAAGCCTGGCTGATGACGGCTGGAATGCCAGAAACCGGTCCTAGGATGCTTGTTTCCGGTCCAGGGAAGACATGGCTTGGCAGTTCGGGCTGGACTGTTCCCATGAGGCACAGGGTCAGACTGATTTGCATATGGCCATGTCTGAACTGGGGTGGTGGAGTGAGCTAAAGAATGATGATGGATTAAACCCAGATCGGTTGACTGGGGGTGAGTGTTTGATTGGTTCAAACGTTCCGTCCATCATCCCCTTTTGTATCGCTTTGTTCGCCCTAAGTTGGCGGGGGTATGCCCAGACGTGGGTCCCTTGCTCACTTTGCCACTGGATTCAAGCAAGCCTGGCTGATGACGGCTGGAATGCCAGAAACCGGTCCTAGGATGCTTGTTTCCGGTCCAGGGAAGACATGGCTTGGCAGTTCGGGCTGGACTGTTCCCATGAGGCACAGGGTCAGACTGATTTGCATATGGCCATGTCTGAACTGGGGTGGTGGAGTGAGCTAAAGAATGATGATGGATTAAACCCAGATCGGTTGACTGGGGGTGAGTGTTTGATTGGCTCAAACGTTCCGTCCATCATCCCCTTTGTATCGCTTTGTTCGCCCTAAGTTGGCGGGGGTATGCCCAGACGTGGGTCCCTTGCTCACTTTGCCACTGGATTCAAGCAAGCCTGGCTGATGACGGCTGGAATGCCAGAAACCGGTCATAGGATGCTTGTTTCCGGTCCAGGGAAGACATGGCTTGGCAGTTCGGGCTGGACTGTTCCCATGAGGCACAGGGTCAGACTGATTTGCATATGGCCATGTCTGAACTGGGGTGGTGGAGTGAGCTAAAGAATGATGATGGATTAAACCCAGATCGGTTGACTGGGGGTGAGTGTTTGATTGGCTCAAACGTTCCGTCCATCATCCCCTTTTGTATCGCTTTGTTCGCCCTAAGTTGGCGGGGGTATGCCCAGACGTGGGTCCCTTGCTCACTTTGCCACTGGATTCAAGCAAGCCTGGCTGATGACGGCTGGAATGCCAGAAACCGGTCCTAGGATGCTTGTTTCCGGTCCAGGGAAGACATGGCTTGGCAGTTCGGGCTGGACTGTTCCCATGAGGCACAGGGTCAGACTGATTTGCATATGGCCATGTCTGAACTGGGGTGGTGGAGTGAGCTAAAGAATGATGATGGATTAAACCCAGATCGGTTGACTGGGGGTGAGTGTTTGATTGGCTCAAACGTTCCGTCCATCATCCCCTTTTGTATCGCTTTGTTCGCCCTAAGTTGGCGGGGGTATGCCTAGACGTGGGTCCCTTGCTCACTTTGCCACTGGATTCAAGCAAGCCTGGCTGATGACGGCTGGAATGCCAGAAACCGGTCCTAGGATGCTTGTTTCCGGTCCAGGGAAGACATGGCTTGGCAGTTCGGGCTGGACTGTTCCCATGAGGCACAGGGTCAGACTGATTTGCATATGGCCATGTCTGAACTGGGGTGGTGGAGTGAGCTAAAGAATGATGATGGATTAAACCCAGATCGGTTGACTGGGGGTGAGTGTTTGATTGGCTCAAACGTTCCGTCCATCATCCCCTTTTGTATCGCTTTGTTCGCCCTAAGTTGGCGGGGGTATGCCCAGACGTGGGTCCCTTGCTCACTTTGCCACTGGATTCAAGCAAGCCTGGCTGATGACGGCTGGAATGCCAGAAACCGGTCCTAGGATGCTTGTTTCCGGTCCAGGGAAGACATGGCTTGGCAGTTCGGGCTGGACTGTTCCCATGAGGCACAGGGTCAGACTGATTTGCATATGGCCATGTCTGAACTGGGGTGGTGGAGTGAGCTAAAGAATGATGATGGATTAAACCCAGATCGGTTGACTGGGAGTGAGTGTTTGATTGGCTCAAACGTTCTGTCCATCATCTCCTTTTGTATCGCTTTGTTCGCCCTAAGTTGGCGGGGGTATGCCCAGACGTGGGTCCCTTGCTCACTTTGCCACTGGATTCAAGCAAGCCTGGCTGATGACGGCTGGAATGCCAGAAACCGGTCCTAGGATGCTTGTTTCCGGTCCAGGGAAGACATGGCTTGGCAGTTCGGGCTGGACTGTTCCCATGAGGCACAGGGTCAGACTGATTTGCATATGGCCATGTCTGAACTGGGGTGGTGGAGTGAGCTAAAGAATGATGATGGATTAAACCCAGATCGGTTGACTGGGGGTGAGTGTTTGATTGGCTCAAACGTTCCGTCCATCATCCCCTTTTGTATCGCTTTGTTCGCCCTAAGTTGGCGGGGTATGCCCAGACGTGGGTCCCTTGCTCACTTTGCCACTGGATTCAAGCAAGCCTGGCTGATGACGGCTGGAATGCCAGAAACCGGTCCTAGGATGCTCGTTTCCGGTCCAGGGAAGACATGGCTTGGCAGTTCGGGCTGGACTGTTCCCATGAGGCACAGGGTCAGACTGATTTGCATATGGCCATGTCTGAACTGGGGTGGTGGAGTGAGCTAAAGAATGATGATAGATTAAACCCAGATCGGTTGACTGGGGGTGAGTGTTTGATTGGCTCAAACGTTCCGTCCATCATCCCCTTTTGTATCGCTTTGTTCGCCCTAAGTTGGCGGGGGTATGCCCAGACGTGGGTCCCTTGCTCACTTTGCCACTGGATTCAAGCAAGCCTGGCTGATGACGGCTGGAATGCCAGAAACCAGTCCTAGGATGCTTGTTTCCGGTCCAGGGAAGACATGGCTTGGCAGTTCGGGCTGGACTGTTCCCATGAGGCACAGGGTCAGACTGATTTGCATATGGCCATGTCTGAACTGGGGTGGTGGAGTGAGCTAAAGAATGATGATGGATTAAACCCAGATCGGTTGACTGGGGGTGAGTGTTTGATTGGCTCAAACGTTCCGTCCATCATCCCCTTTTGTATCGCTTTGTTCGCCCTAAGTTGGCGGGGGTATGCCCAGACGTGGGTCCCTTGCTCACTTTGCCACTGGATTCAAGCAAGCCTGGCTGATGACGGCTGGAATGCCAGAAACCGATCCTAGGATGCTTGTTTCCGGTCCAGGGAAGACATGGCTTGGCAGTTCGGGCTGGACTGTTCCCATGAGGCACAGGGTCAGACTGATTTGCATATGGCCATGTCTGAACTGGGGTGGTGGAGTGAGCTAAAGAATGATGATGGATTAAACCCAGATCGGTTGACTGGGGGTGAGTGTTTGATTGGCTCAAACGTTCCGTCCATCATCCCCTTTTGTATCGCTTTGTTCGCCCTAAGTTGGCGGGGGTATGCCCAGACGTGGGTCCCTTGCTCACTTTGCCACTGGATTGAAGCAAGCCTGGCTGATGACGGCTGGAATGCCAGAAACCGGTCCTAGGATGCTTGTTTCCGGTCCAGGGAAGACATGGCTTGGCAGTTCGGGCTGGACTGTTCCCATGAGGCACAGGGTCAGACTGATTTGCATATGGCCATGTCTGAACTGGGGTGGTGGAGTGAGCTAAAGAATGATGATGGATTAAACCCAGATCGGTTGACTGGGGGTGAGTGTTTGATTGGCTCAAACGTTCCGTCCATCATCCCCTTTTGTATCGCTTTGTTCGCCCTAAGTTGGCGGGGGTATGCCCAGACGTGGGTCCCTTGCTCACTTTGCCACTGGATTCAAGCAAGCCTGGCTGATGACGGCTGGAATGCCAGAAACCGGTCCTAGGATGCTTGTTTCCGGTCCAGGGAAGACATGGCTTGGCAGTTCGGGCTGGACGGTTCCCATGAGGCACAGGGTCAGACTGATTTGCATATGGCCATGTCTGAACTGGGGTGGTGGAGTGAGCTAAAGAATGATGATGGATTAAACCCAGATCGGTTGACTGGGGGTGAGTGTTTGATTGGCTCAAACGTTCCGTCCATCATACCCTTTTGTATCGCTTTGTTCGCCCTAAGTTGGCGGGGGTATGCCCAGACGTGGGTCCCTTGCTCACTTTGCCACTGGATTCAAGCAAGCTTGGCTGATGACGGCTGGAATGCCAGAAACCGGTCCTAGGATGCTTGTTTCCGGTCCAGGGAAGACATGGCTTGGCAGTTCGGGCTGGACTGTTCCCATGAGGCACAGGGTCAGACTGATTTGCATATGGCCATGTCTGAACTGGGGTGGTGAAGTGAGCTAAAGAATGATGATGGATTAAACCCAGATCGGTTGACTGGGGGTGAGTGTTTGATTGGCTCAAACGTTCCGTCCATCATCCCCTTTTGTATCGCTTTGTTCGCCCTAAGTTGGCGGGGGTATGCCCAGACGTGGGTCCCTTGCTCACTTTGCCACTGGATTCAAGCAAGCCTGGCTGATGACGGCTGGAATGCCAGAAACCGGTCCTAGGATGCTTGTTTCCGGTCCAGGGAAGACATGGCTTGGCAGTTCGGGCTGGACTGTTCCCATGAGGCACAGGGTCAGACTGATTTGCATATGGCCATGTCTGAACTGGGGTGGTGGAGTGAGCTAAAGAATGATGATGGATTAAACCCAGATCGGTTGACTGGGGGTGAGTGTTTGATTGGCTCAAACGTTCCGTCCATCATCCCCTTTTGTATCGCTTTGTTCGCCCTAAGTTGGCGGGGTATGCCCAGACGTGGGTCCCTTGCTCACTTTGCCACTGGATTGAAGCAAGCCTGGCTGATGACGGCTGGAATGCCAGAAACCGGTCCTAGGATGCTTGTTTCCGGTCCAGGGAAGACATGGCTTGGCAGTTCGGGCTGGACTGTTCCCATGAGGCACAGGGTCAGACTGATTTGCATATGGCCATGTCTGAACTGGGGTGGTGGAGTGAGCTAAAGAATGATGATGGATTAAACCCAGATCGGTTGACTGGGGGTGAGTGTTTGATTGGCTCAAACGTTCCGTCCATCATCCCCTTTTGTATCGCTTTGTTCGCCCTAAGTTGGCGGGGGTATGCCCAGACGTGGGTCCCTTGCTCACTTTGCCACTGGATTCAAGCAAGCCTGGCTGATGACGGCTGGAATGCCAGAAACCGGTCCTAGGATGCTTGTTTCCGGTCCAGGGAAGACATGGCTTGGAAGTTCGGGCTGGACTGTTCCCATGAGGCACAGGGTCAGACTGATTTGCATATGGCCATGTCTGAACTGGGGTGGTGGAGTGAGCTAAAGAATGATGATGGATTAAACCCAGATCGGTTGACTGGGGGTGAGTGTTTGATTGGCTCAAACGTTCCGTCCATCATCCCCTTTTGTATCGCTTTGTTCGCCCTAAGTTGGCGGGGGTATGCCCAGACGTGGGTCCCTTGCTCACTTTGCCACTGGATTCAAGCAAGCTTGGCTGATGACGGCTGGAATGCCAGAAACCGGTCCTAGGATGCTTGTTTCCGGTCCAGGGAAGACATGGCTTGGCAGTTCGGGCTGGACTGTTCCCATGAGGCACAGGGTCAGACTGATTTGCATATGGCCATGTCTGAACTGGGGTGGTGGAGTGAGCTAAAGAATGATGATGGATTAAACCCAGATCGGTTGACTGGGGGTGAGTGTTTGATTGGCTCAAACGTTCCGTCCATCATCCCCTTTTGTATAGCCATTGCAGTTGGGCAGCCAACATATACAGCTCAAAATCAGGCACTCCCAACCCGCCTTCCCTCATGGGACGCTGTAACGTCCTAATGGCAACTCTTCGTCTGTCATCTCCCCATATTAGATCTGAACCATCCTCGGGGCATCAAGGTCGGCAAATTTACAAAAAAATATAAAAGCCTCGGCAACATGACCATCTTAGTCAAGGAGATCCGCGCCATAATGGGCAGTTGCAGGGTACGTCAGAAAGACACACAAGCTCTGAGGGACATCAGCGGCCTTCCCGAATTCCCTTCTTTCAGGTCGTCCATAGAATGGAAGACATGAATGCCCAGCTACTTAAAGGAATGTGGAGCCCAGTTAATGTCCGCCGATAACCCTACCGGACGAGGAGTCTGTCCCACCAGTGGAAAGAGAGAAGTTTTCTTTTTGTTAACCCGTAGGCCCGATAGAGCCTCAAACCGCTCCAAAAGGGAAAGGGCAGTCGCAGTGCCCATTACCCCTGTCCGCAGATAGACCAACAAGTCGTCCCCATACAAGGAGATAGTGTGCATCCGTCCATCTAGTTGGAGACCTATACCCTCCCCGCCCTTTCGTATCAATGCTGCAAGAGGTTCAATCGCCATGGTGAACAATAGGGGCGAAAGGGGGCACCCCTGTCGGGCCCCCCATTGTATAGAGTATTGAGAAGACACAGTCTTCCCTGTACGAACCCTCGCCGTGGGGGATGAGTAGAGGAGTGCCACCCATTTCTCCCAATCCTCCCCCCAGTCCGAGCCGTATCATTGCCTCAAAGAGGTAATCCCATCCGACCGTATCAAAGGCCTTCTCCAAATCGACCGAGAGCACAGCTGCTGAAGGCGTAGATTTGTTTGGTCGTGGAGAAGGACTGAGAACAGCCTGCGGAGGTTGTATGATGTATTCCGGGAGGGAATTAACCCGTTTTGGTCAGGGTGTATGATGGAGTGCATATGCGGTAGTAGTCGGAGCGCTAATATTTTACTAAGAATCTTAAAATCCAGATTAAGCATAGACAACGATCTATACTCTGTAACTGGAGCACTGTTTTCTTTAGTCTTGGGGAGGGGAATCACCAGTGCACTCTGAGCGGATTCGGGAAGACCGCTGAGTCGTAAGGAATCCGCATATAGGGTCACTAGGCGTGGCGCCAGTTGGTCCACATATCTCGCATAAAATTCTGCCGGCAGGCCATCGGGCCCTGGTGTTTTCCCAGTCGCCATGTCCGCTATGGCTACCCTGACCTCCCGCAGTGTCACTGGGCCCCCTAGGTCTCTCCGCTCCTCCTCGTCCAGCGTCCGGAGTGGCAACGTGTCCAAGAAGTCTCGGATACTGGAACGGGAGGCCGACACTCGAGAGGTGTACAGCCTTTCATAATACACCCGAAACAGGTTATTGATGGCATCAGGGTCGTAAACCAGTTCACCTGTAGTCATCTGAATCTGTGTGATCGGCGACCCTCTACTCTCAGGCTTGATCAGCCACGCCAGCAGGTGACCGGCCTTCCCTTCCTCTCTCTGTACTTTATCTAAATATTCCCTGTAGCTGTGGCACCTCAGCCTTTCCAGTATGTCATTATAGTTTGCATGAGCTTTCTGTAATTGCGCTGCAGAAGTGGCATCATGTCCTTGGGCATTATCTAGTTGTCGGATCCTGGACTCTAGATCCAAGAGCTCCTGTCTGATTTCCCTCTGAGCTCCAATCGACTGACCTAGGCAGTGCCCCCTCACAACCACCTTAAAAGCCTCCCACTCCATTAACACCGAGGACGCTGAGTTGGCATTTATCGGAAAATATGTGTCAATAAGGGTCCCGAGAAAATCTCGGAAAGGCGCATCCTCCAGTGCCTGGTGGTTCAATCTCCATAATGGGATTGGGGATGTTTCCCTAGGGGTTGGTGCGTCATAAGCAGGGGACTGTGGTCCGAAATAGTCCTACCCAGATACTCTGGGTGTGTAACAGAGGCGCTAAAGGCCGGCGTGCACAGGAAAGTGTCTAATCTGGTGTGAACCTGGTGCATTGGGGAGAAGAATGAGTATTCTTTGTCAGCCGCGTGTTGTACCCTCCAAACATCTACTAGGTCCCATTGTTCTATCCAACCCCGGAATCCTGCTGCCACGCGGTAGGCCTGTGCTCCAAGGAAAGGCGGGTTTGAGCGGTCGGCCGCGATGTCCGTGACGCAATTGAAGTCACCCCCAATCACTGAATACCCGCCCACACAATCCGCCATCCGAGTCGAAAGGGCATTGAGAAACATCACCTGCTCTGTATTGGGTGCATATACACTGCCCAGCATCACCTCTCTCCCCGCCAGTCTCCCAGTTACTAATGCGTATCTGCCCTCACTATCAATCTTGGTGCTGATGTGTTCAAAGGGTACCCCAGGTCTTACCCATATCAGCGCCCCTCTTGCATATGCCGAAAAGGTAGTAGCGTATATTCGACCCCTCCATCTCCGGCGCAATTTTTCAACCTCACTGCTGATCAAATGGGTCTCCTGCAAAAAGGCGATATGAACGTCCCTTCTCTTTAAGGATGTATACACCTTGTGTCTCTTAGACATGGACCCCATCCCCCTTATATTCCAAGTTATAAACATTAGCGCAGTATGTTCAGGTAATAAAGCATCAGGCCCCCCCCTCTCCAGTCTCCTCTGTGCTCCCAGTTGGTAGCTCTCTCAGGCACCTCTTCCCACCCTCCTCCGCACTTAAAACACAAAAAGTAAACAACAGAAAACCCCAGTAAAACAACTCCCTGAACCCAGAACGGTCTGGCAATGGCCATCCGCCCAAACCGCAGATAGAACTGCATCAGTTAGTAAAGGCCCAAAGCAGCCAGCTTAAGGACCTAACGGGAGCGTGGCAATCACCCCAAATGGTCAATACAAGACAATGAGGTCATGTATATGGCGCTTCAGTACAGTTGGCCGGAACGGCCGGCGCCCAGGGGCCCACCCAGCCGCTCCCTCGCCCTTTCAGGAACCCCAGAGCGAAAGAGACAGGACAAGACTGTAAAGAACAAGAGAGAGAAAAACAGCAATGAAATGGCAGCCAGCACATTAAATAATCTCACCAGCTGTGTTTGGGGACACCGTGGGCAGTTTTACTCTTCCACTGCGTGATGAGTCCGAGTCCGATCCATCAGTCCCTTTTCCAGATCCAGAACCTTTCTCCGACGATGATCTCCTGCCCTGCATCATGGCTGCCACCGCCTGCAGCGCCTCAGCCCTTTCCTTCTCTGTCTGTGAGGAGCTTGGTTTTTTTAAATTCCCCGCCTCTGTCGTCTCCTGAGTCTCTTTCCGGGTTCTCGTTCCTTGGCTGAAGCTGCCGTCGTCTGTGATGCAGATAAGCCTCAATCCAGTCCCACGCAGCTTTGGGGTCTTCGCAGAAGTGTGTCTACCCGTCCAACAGGACACGCAACTGGGCCGGGAACATCAGGGAATACTGGATCCCTTCCTCCCGGAGGGCTCCTTTAACTTCCAGGAACGAGGTACGACACCTCTGGACCTCCAAGGTATAGTCCGGGAAGAGCGAGACTTTACTATTCCCGACCACATAAGGTCCCTCAGTTCGAGCCTTTTGCAAAAGGGTGTCCCTGTCCCTAAAGTGGAGGAGCCTGGCCACCATCGGCCGCGGGGGCTGCCCCGGGGCCGGCGGCCTGGCCGGCATGCGGTGCGCCCTCTCCAATGTGTAGTAAGGTGACAAACCCTCCGGTGCAACCACATCTCGGAGCCAGCTCTCAAAGTACATGAGCATGTCTTCCCCTTCCACTCCTTCCGGCAGACCCAGGACCCTCACATTGTTCCTTCTGTTCCGCCCTTCCGCGTCCTCTGCTCTCCTCTCCAATGTGCGTACCATGGAAGATAGGTCTCCTACTTGTAGGGTCAATGCCTGGTGCGCCGGAGTAATGTCCGCCAGGGAAGATTCAGTCAGCTTCACCCTGTCAGCCAGTTTAGCATGTTCCGCTCTCAGCAGGCCCAGGCCCAATGCCACTGTGCTTATGTCCTGGTGCAGCGTTGCTTTAGTATCTGCAATGGCCTCCAGTATTTTGGATAATTGCTGCTGGACCGGGTTATCTGAGGGCTCATTCCCAGATTCCTTCTGCGCTTGCTCCTGTATGACATCTTCCTGTTCCAGGGGGGGTCACAACTGTTTCCCCCTGGGTTTTCCCATCTTAGGAGGGGGGGGTGATGACCACATGCTGGTCTAGTCTGTGTTTCCCGGGCTTGCAGTATTTTCGCCCTACTCCAGTGCGTTATGACCTCAACACGGTCTGTGGCCCTCTATTGAGCAACAGGTATCAGAAATCCAGCCTCACCAAAGCCGTCCACTCCAGGATACACAGTCCTCTCCAGTTTAAGGGTGCCGGGGGTATACCTACCCCGTACCTCTCAGTCCTGAGCCCGCGAATACCAGCCCCGGGCAGATTCTCCCCACTCCGGGGCCAACTCGGACAAGCCCACTGTCCGGCCCTTCTTGTGTCTCTCTCCTAGGGCTGCCTCGTCTCCAGTTCAGGTCTCCTCGCTGGGTTCCACCCTGTTACCCAATACGGGCTCCTGGGGACCCAGCTGGTCTACCGCTCCGTTCCTTCCTGCCTTCGCTCGCCCCAGGGGGCACCAGCGCACTCCAGCCACCACCTGCACTTGCATCCGGGAGGCCTGGAATATCGCCTCTCTTCTTCCTGGCAGCCCGGGGTACTCACACTCCACGCAGCGCCGGCACTCCGCAGCTTGGGTCGCGGTCAGCCCCTCCGCCACACCACTATGCGCTTCTGGTCCCCGCTTGGCCTGCTTACCGGAGCTTCGATGTAGTTGCAGGCCTCCACTTGCCCCACCCCCAGCCGGGGTGTTCGGCTGCAGTCGCCGGTCCGTTGAGGCGCTTCTGGAGTGTTGCTCGGCCACTTGCTCCGTCTCTCAGCAGATGGTATCCGCTGTCTGCTCCTCTCCACACGCTACCGGTCCTGCATCCGCCCTTGCGACGGCTCCTCCGCTCCGGTCCGCTTCCCTCGCGTCCTGGGCCTGGGCCGCCATCTTGCGTGCGCACTGCCTGTGTGCTCGCTCCCAGTCCGCCACTCTCCCGATCACTCCCGGGCTACAGAGGGGGCCAGATTAGCCTCCGGTGCTCTCTGGGCGGGTCAGGCCCCACCAAGGCGCCCCCGGGCCCCAGCCGTCTCCGATATTACAGGATAATGTGGCCGGCTGGCGCGGAGCTCTTCGCTCACGCGTCCGCCATTCTCGGCTACCAAGCCTCACCCCCCAATCACAACACAACTTAATGTTAATTGACTTTTTCTAGTTTGTTTCCTGCAATACTGCTAACATATCTGTTGTAGGATTCTCAGGAGATTTCCGGTCCAATTCAGAAAGATAAATATACAGGTTTATATATACTAATGTGTATATCTGCTCCTACTCCTAGGTGAAGCTCTCCACTTTTTTGCTGTTCACATTTCCGAGTTAAGATTTAGACCTAGGAGTAAACTTATGTGTCTCCACCCACTCAAATGAGGGTGTGGAGCCTCCTGCAATAGAATTTACTAGTGTAAAGGTACATACTTGTAATATGCAAAAGTACAGGGAAATTTAATAAAGTGTATTAAAAAAAAAAAAAGATGATATTCACCAATGCCAAATCCAGGAAGTGAGGCTCTACCACACCGGGACAGGGCTCAGTTGCGGATCTTCTGGACACCATCCATATTAACAAAATGTCTGTCCCGGAAAGTGTTACTGTGCGGGTTTAGAGAGTAAGTGACGTGTTTCCTGGAGGATGAAAGACGTGGCAAGACACTCGCGGCAGGCCCCCGATTCAGCTCCTGAGACCAATCTCAGCTCAGTAAGCCGTAGCCGAACCATGCAGGACCCCCGAGTGGTACCCCCCATCGAAAAGTGAAGCGTAAAAGCTGAGCCCTGAGGTCACAGGGAGGAGCAGAAGAGTGGAGGAGCGGGGCAAAGTGGTAATCTCCCCGAAGGCGAGGCTCTAAGTCGTGGGCGGGAAAAGTGGGGTGAGCGGGGAGAGCAGCGATCTAGCACCGCTGCACCAAGGTTGAGCCCTGAGCCCTGTGGAAGTGACCTGACTAGATTTGGGTGCGGCTTGCGGTGCCGGGCAAGCTCCCACCCCGACTGTGCATCGGCCCCCAGCTGGGCGCGACTAACAGGCAACGGGCCTCTTGCCTTAACGTCAGCCTCTGAAGCCTCTCAAAGGGTGTTATGGCCCGCGCCGCTCTCTTACCGCCTCATATCGCTCAATTTGCAGGATGCATAAATAAAAGAAAATGGATATATAAAGACGGGCCTAAGATAAGCAGCCATCTTGCAGCAACTTCGCCTGCTTATGCCCCCCTGCCCCCCTTGCCCCTCGGCTTATCTCACCTACCTACCTTATATTTCTCTATACTGTTCCCAGGGCCAGACAGATAGCGGCACTGTAGCCTTGCAGTATCCAGTACAGGGGCTGTAGAAGCTAAAGAGGGCTGCCAGTGATCCAGCGACTTTGAGGATAAAGTTGCTACTCAGCAAGCGATAAGAACTGAGAAACCCCTAAGGAATCACGCGCCAAGCTAAGCCAAGTCAATCAGCCTACACAGGTGCAAACCAGGTCAGAATTCCTGCAACATCAGTGATAGACGGTTCATTGTCTGTCATGGACAGCTTGTATACAGGCATAATTAGGGGGTTCGAAATTACCCCCCAGTGTCTACAGGAGAGCTCAAACTTTCCACGGCAGCTGGACGCTATTCCATAGGGTGTTCAATCAGAGGCAGCCATCTTTTATATCCAAAAGGAGAGCCAAGTATAATAGATGCCCAACAATGAGACCAGCAATGAATAAGACAGATAACGTTCACACCCTAAAAAACTTGCGCCCAGGGCTAACATCAACTCCAATGAGTAAATACTTTACAATAGCCGCAAGTTCAAAAAGGAAACTCCTGTGGAATGCCCAATATACCAAATACCCCTCAACCTGGATGGGCGGGCCGACACATTGGCCCCAGCGCTAACCCAGTAGGGGCACGGAACTGCCATCCTCTGCCCAGTGCATTGCTTTGACACCAAAGTTCAGGGAGCTGACCGCAGCAATTGAGTTAACTGAGCTTTTTTCTACATCTACTTCTATACCAGTTTTTAACGACAAAGTTCAGCAATCAGATGGGTGTTATCCAGGAAGCACCTCCAACGCCGCCTAGATACCATCATACCAGTTTGACAACTCTTCCTCCAATACACCACACAGTAAAGGTGTTTTAGAGCAATAGCGCAGGTCCATCAGGCACTCGCGTCCCCCCTAGAACAGACCCGACCTCCGAGCATGGATGGGTGGAGTGACCCATTCACCAAGAGACTGTCCTCTCGTGAGACTTAATGGATCAACCTTGTTACAACCAAGAAGAATTGGACTACACCAACGAAAGGATTATAGAATAATCTTGTAGTATAAAAACATACATACAATCATAAATACATATATCAAAACAATTCATTATAAGGAGGAAGATACTTAAGAATTTGCAAATCAGTCGTTTTCACCAAGATGCATTATTCAATCAACTCGACCCTGGCCGCTGCAATAAATGCACTTATGTCCAGGGCTTTAAGTGGGCCGGGTCTGTCCGGGTCTGAGCACCGGCAGTTATTTTCAGGGGGCCTGGAAACGGGTCTCTCTCGGGCTCTATTTTCGGGCCTCTCAAAGGTAGTCCGTTTTCTTTTTTTAGGTCGAGCCTATAGCGCGGGAATGCTACTGAGAGGAAGCACGACCGGCACGTAGGCTTGCGCTTTGCTTGTCTCCACACCTCAGCTCATCACATAGGCAGGGGAGTTGTGCCACAGAAGCAGAATTGGTGCCATAAATATATAAACGTGCTCGCGCTGCATAATGTTAAAGTCCACAACATGCGAGCCTCACTAATTCTGTGCTATAAGCAGGGCTTTAAGTGGGCCGGGTCTCACCGGGTCTGAGCACCGGCAGTTTTTTTAGAGAGGCCTCGAAACGGGTCTCTATCGGGCTCTGTTTTGTGCCCTGGAGGCGGTCCGTTTTTTCGGACTTCAGTGATAGCAGGTACATCGATGTGCCCTGCTCACACTGCTCTTCTCCCTAGTGGAGAAGTTACGGACCTCATTCCAGGTGAGCGTTGTAAGAGAAGGGAAATCCTTTAAAGAGAGTCATTTTCTCTCTGGATTTCCCTTCTCTTTTTGATACGCAGCAGCAGCAACATTGTCGTAGTGTCATCAGGGCTTTAAGCGGAAGCTTTTTCAATATTATATACAACAAGCCATAGTTGCTGCTTATTTATCTTATGCAACTAACAACCATTGACAAAGCCAATAGTCCTTCCTTGTTGTAGGTATGATGTTACTTGTTGTATCATATATCTAGATGCTATGACAGAAACAGCAAAATACAAGTCGGGCAGCACACTATGCTAAGCACAGATTTTTAGCTGATGTGTTTTTAAGCCACGCCCTTAATTATATTGGCCACGCCCCTTTGAGAGACCCCCCAGTTTTTTCATCCCACTTAAAGCCCTGCTTATGTCGCAATCACATGATCTGGAATTACAAATGGACACCATGCAGACACCTGCCACGGCAATTGGGTAGATGGCAGTAAAAATAAACAAGCTAGATGCAAAGCTGGGTTCCCAAGACGACTCTTGTCAATGCCTGCCAATTGTTGATCAACTCAGCTCTCTGCCAGAGGTGTTCTCTTCGCTAGTCACTGATTTAAAGAGCATTCACGCTCCCTTAGTTACTAGGGTGACCAACCGTCCGTAAATTTCACGGACTGTCCGTAATTTGGACCTCACGTCCATTGTCCGTGAGGATCCCTTTTACGGATGCCTTTTGTCCGTAATTATGGTCATACAGGGAGCAGCACTTCTCCGCTGCCAGAGGCATCAGCCCCCTGATGGGGCCGCCTCGCACTCCTCATAGAGGACAAGAGCAGCCCCACCCGCCCATTGTCATTCTGTATGCCGGCTAATTGCCACATACAGAATGACAATGGGACCGTCTGGTCTGTAATGGCCTCCTCCTGCCTCAGTGTACAGCAGGGCATTCTGTTAGATGGATAAAAGGTAAAACGCCCATGCTGCGACGCGTGAGAAAACAGTTTATATAAAGAAGCCTGTGAAACAAGTTAAAAAGAACGGGTTATAGTTCTTTCACTGTCTCATCATTTTAGAACTGACGCATTTTCAATATTATATTCAACAAAGCCAAGGTTGCTGCTTTTTTATTTTAAGCAACTAACAACCATTGACAAAGCCAATAGTCCTGGCTTGTTGTTGGTGTAATGATACTTGCTGTATTATATATCTGGATGCAATGACAGAAACAGCATAATATGAGTCGGGCGGAACACTATGCTAAGCACAGATTTTTAGCCTAGGTGTTTTAAGCCACACCCTTAATTACATCGAACACCCCTTTGAAGAGACCCCCTGTTTTTTTACCCCACTTAAAGCCCTGGAAACAACACCATGTAACAGTCACCTCACGTCCTGGCACTGTGCATCATGCATGACTCATGACTTCTAAGTTTTCAGATTGCCTATGTGCAGGGGCATAGTGAACCCTCCCCCAACCCACTCCACCCCTTGCTTTAGGAACTATAGCGAGGTGAAGTTCTTGATGGGCCTCTTCTGTCTGCAACTCTGCAGACAAAGGCTCAGCTCATAATGTGAAAAGGTGGGTGAGTAAATAAGTGAAGGAATGTGTGAATGGCTGGATGGATTAGTGAAAGGATGAATGAAAGGGTGAATGGATAGATAATAAAAGAAAGGATGGATGAATGAGTGAGTGAGTGGAAGCATGGATGAGAGAAAAGGTTAATAGATGGATGTATGGGTGGAAGGGTAGATGGATGAGTAAAAGGGTGGATGGGTGAGTGAAAGGATGGATGGATGAGTGAAAGGGTAGATGATGGGCGAGTGAATGGGTAGATGGATGGGTGAAATGATGGTTGAGTGAAAGGATGGATGGATGAGTGAAAGGGTAGATGATGGGCGAGAGAATGGGTAGATGGATGGGTGAAATGATGGATGGATTGATGAATTGATAAGTGAAAGGGTGAATGGATGGATGGATGAGTGAAAGGGTGGATGTAAGGATTGATGAGTGAGTGAAAGGTGGGGGTAGATGGACAAAAGGATGGATAGATGAGTGAAGAAGTGAAAGGGTGGATGGTTGAGAGAACGGATGGATGGATGAGAGAACGGATGGATGGATGAGTGAAAGGATGGATGAGTAATAGGGTCAAAGGATGGATTCATGAATGGAGGAGTAGATGGGTGGGTGGAAGGATGGATAAGTGAAAGGGGGATGGAGAGAGAAAGGAGGATGAATGACTGAAAGGGTGAATGGGTGGAAGGATGAGTGACTGGGTGGATGGATCAGTAAGTGAAAGGATGGCTGGATGGGTGAAAGGGTAAATGGCTGGATGGATGAGTGAATAGATGGATGGGTGGGAGAGTGGATGGATGAATAATGGCTGGATGAGTGAAAGAGTGGATGGAGGGATGGATGAGTGAAACGATGGATGGAAGGATACATGGTGGATAGGTTTGCAAATGGTTGAATATGTTTGGATATAGTGGGCACACAGATGGAAGGACAGCATGAATGGTGAAAGACTGAATGATGGATAAAAGAATGATTACACCTTGTAGCACCCATTATCTTAAGTAACATTTCCTATACATTGACTTTCACGTTTATATGAGCCATTGTCTCTATATAATGTGTGTGTGATGTAACGCACTCCGACACCGTGCCCTACATACTTGGGATGAGTAACACTGAAAAAGAAATTAAATACACATGAGAGACGGTCTAAGTGAAGATGAGGGGCACCATTGGAGGGTGGTAGCAAGGCCGGACTGGCCGGACCGGGTATCGGGTGTTTCCCTGGGAGGCTGGAAAGGGGGGGGCGGTTTTGTTACTGGGGGCTGGCACTGCAAAGTTCCTTGTATATCCAGTAGTTTTCAATCAACAATAAAGGCAGCCACACTTAATTCAGGTGTGGTTCACCATTGACTGGTGACTAATGTACCTGCTGGAGCAAGATGCGAGTTTTGAATCGTCTGAGTAAGCAAGCTGCGGGCATACTGAAAAACTGTAAAGTGCACGATTGTCTCAACCTACTATAAACTTATTTTGACTTGTACTTAAGTGGTTGTCTATTTACTTACTTATATACTATTGTGCGACCTCCTCTGACGTGTCTGTAAAACTTACCTTTTGTCGCAAAGTTTTGTCCTGAATTTTGACCTCCTGTCCTTAATTTTTGCCTGAATTTTGACCCTTTGTCCTGAATTTTTACACTCACCGTCCTGAACTTGCACCCATGCCAGTTGGTCACTCTATTAGTTACTCCCATTCCGGGTCAGCCGGTTAATCAACAAGAAAGCAGTGCCACCCTACAAAGTATCTAGGACACTACTCCTCAAACGGAAAAGGGAAACTTACGCAGGTCAAATTTAGTAGAACTAGGAAAAGGAGCTCAAAATATACCCTCCAGTCATCTGAATTCTTCTGGGTGCAGGTTACGAGCCCCTCATCGAGGCCAATGGCAATGACAAACCGCTAACCCGAAGGGCCAAGAATTTAAGCACCTGAAAACGCATGCAAAACACCTCAAGAAACAGCAGCGCCGACTTTCCTTCGGACTTAACAGGCACTCCGGCCCCACAACAGAAGTCCACACAGAAAGGAAGGAGGCCCTTGAACTCAAGACTCCAATTGCCCAACCTGCTGTAAATAGCGCCCAAAAGCGGTTTCCAATTTTCCAAAACAAATCCCTAGGGAATGATGCTATCGGGCTCGTACTGCTCATAAAGTCCAAGCTTCACGGTCACCAGAGGCCCCGGTAAGGGGTGGGGGTTGACCCCACACTGAGCCTTAATCGTCATTGTAAAAGTTCAAACGCCTCAGAGGGTATAGAGATCAGGACTGAGGCACCATCAAATAACCTCCCAAGGGGGAACATCATTCTCGTCGACCAACCTGTTCAACCTGCCCTAAGCACCCAGTTCCAGCCACAAATCAAGGCTCAAATCAGCCCAGTGAGTCTGTTGTTAGAACATTTAAGAATAATGTCACTGTACTTACACCAGAGTAGATCTCACGTGGAAGCACAGATATTTTAAATAGGGCAAATAGCCTGAAAATTTTGAAACATATTCCATACCGCACATTACATTCAGACGTCCTTCTACGAGTTCAGTTGAGGACACTAAGCAGCCAGCAACCAAAGAATCCTCAGTGGTCACGTGGAAGAACAGTGGAAAAGGGAGAGGATGTAGCTGGGGAACCGAGTTCGAGTCTCGGCAACGACTCTCAACATCCTGTGGTTCTTCTGGGCAAATCACTTAATCTCCCCGTGCCTAACAAAAATGAATGTGTCCTTGTGTAAGGAAACTGGTGCTATGTAAAGCACTCTGATACCCGATATCTTCGGTCTAGTTCGCGCTATATAAAACACTAAAAAAAAAAAAGAAAGGAAAAAAACAATCAATTGTAGTTCCCCTGATTTGCATGTCCTCACACCTGATCCAAGCGATCATTTATATGTGTACAACTCCACTCTACTGACTTCTGTGACCCAGTAAATGGTAAGGCGGGTCATGTATTCGGTGAATATCAACAGGAAGCCCCATCATTGGAAGTTCTAGTTGCGCGCCAGTTGCAATGTATATGCCCACACTGTTCCCCTATGTACATCCCTCCCATGCTACTAGTGAAGGGTTGTGTGTATTCTAGTTGGTGTTCTCTTCAAGGCACATATTGGCATGTATGTTAACTGTGTGTTGTGTACTAGGGCACATGAGGTAGTTCGTGATGGACTTCCACTGCTAGGAGCTTGTTACAATCTGTGTGTGTGTGTTGTTGCAATTGTAGCCATGGTATCTCATCATTGACAACTACAATTTCCATGATTCTGATGCACATGCTGTCGCACCCACCGGGAAAGCTTTGTTTGGGTAGGGTGGCATGATGACGACATATAGTGCACCCCGTGGTGATTGTTCAACATGAAGGTTGGCGCTTTATGTTGCGGGTCACCAGAATGCTGTTACCGCAACAGTTGGAAATTCGAAGGGGGCTGCAACCAATGATATGGAGGACGGCCTTTTGAGATAAACGTAAAGTGGACACTGACATCACAGCTGCATGCAATTTAAAGGGGAGAGTTTCCAACCAATAGGACGGCGGGGTTGCGATGTAAAAAACCCTGAGGCATCCTCAGTCCCTTGTTCACCGGAAGGAAAGAGCAGATGCCAGCAGGCTTACGGAGAGGACCGTCCCTTGACAAAATAAGAGGGTGTGTATGGTTGGGGGGGGTTAGATACCCACTCTGCATTACTAGTACCTGAGAAAGGGGATGAGCAGATGTTTTAACCTGATCCCTTCCTTATCTATTTAGTGCGTGACTACAGGGGCTCCTGAGCCCTTCCTCCATGGGGCTCAGATGACCCTAAATCGGGGTAAGAGATTGTGAGCTGGCCTCATGATATGATGTATGTTTATATAATTTACATGAGCGCAGTGTCACTTACACATGACATGCAAATGCTGCATGCTGTTGTTTGCTGTGTATTCTTTGCTCACCTACCCTTATGGGTCAGTCTGTGCCAAGTTTGATAGCACAAATGGATTATTATTCTTGCATTTCAGGTACCTTAGGGCCTAACATTTGAGAGGGTGGACAAAGGTCTGCCCTACACACATAGTGGCTTGCACATGGGCGTGTGCCACACAGGGATCCTGTGTTTCCGTCCTGAAGAATGCCACCGACTCGCATGAGCCAGTAGGCAGAAACATGTTGACGGTGTGAGTGGTGATGAGGTACTAGTTCCCCTTTTCCCCACGTTGGTTTTTAATGCCAACTGGTATTCTGTGTAAATATAAAGGTCAGTCTGGCATATCACATTGGTTTTTAATGTATCTATGTCATGGGTCCATTCTTAGAAGTGCCTCCCTGACCTTCAGGTGTAGGCCCGCTCTTCATCAACCCAGGATTTTGAAGAGCATGGGGAGTCCTATGATGAAGCATGACACCTAGTGGTGTGCGGGGATATCCCGTCACATTTTTGTGTATGTCCAGAAATAGGCTGCTGTGAGGTGTAACATTAATTGAAATAAATTCTCTGGTGGCTCAGTTGTGTTTAAAACTTTGTGACTGGAGGCCAGCTCACCCTTGAGGCCCCATAGCCTCTGGTTCCCTACCGTGGATTGAGTTCAGGGTTATTTGTGTTTTGATGTTGTACTCCCATTCCCACGTGGCCGTTGCCTGCAGCTTGCGCTACAGGATACGATGTTTCGGGAGTCACTCGGCCCAAAAGTAATAGTGCTTTGAGTGGAGTGAGGGGTCGGCGTCGACCAAAGGGCTGGAGTGGGACGCCTTTGGGGTAGTCATGAGAGGCCTTTGTATAAAAACGAATTATGGTGTTAGACTGTCATTGTGTCAGGAGCTGACGGCTCTAGCGACGACGATCCTCACAGTGGAGACTTGTTCAAGACTAGGGGGTGATCATAGAGAGGAACTTGCTGGCCTCCGGATGGACTATAGGGCTCTACAGGATAGGCTGGGGCGGTTGGACTATGTGGAGTACACCCTGAAGCAGCATGTGAAGGGCTATTAAGCGGGCGTGTGCTGGCATGGTTGTTGTGCTCCGAAAATGAAAGGCCTGGGCTGACGGCTGTCCGGTCGCTGGTGGATGAAGTGCTCTCATCGCAGCTGGCCATCAACGCGGCCTTCTTTGATTACTATACGGTCTTCTACCAGGAGGATGATGAGCTAGCCGGGCCTCAGCTTGTGGCATATTTGGATGACCTACCGATTCCCCGCCTGGATCCTCTTCATTAAATACTGAGATAAGTAAATCTCCATATCAATTGGAAGCAAAATTTCTTGTTCAAAACATCAATTGGCCTTTCACAATGAATTGTTTGTATGTCGTAGAGAGTCAAAGAACATGACCCGCAAACTTTGCGGCCTGTCTTGTCCAGGGTCTTTGCACCTCCTTAAATTCAACAGAGGATCCTAAATCTTAGTACTTCTCAATAATCTTTTTTATGACCACTATTCCAACTCCTAAAACAGCAGTCTTCAAAGTATTCTCACACACAAAGTTTTGGAGAGTTCTCTATTTTTTTGCTTTGTGAAGGTTGAAAAGATTCCCAATTCCTCCCCCCCCCTGCAAACTTTTTGTCCACATAGCGGGATCACTTTCAGAATATTTGTACCCAGCCACATCAGCTAGGGTCTGCAGAGTGGGATCCATGTTACTGGCATATTTGCACCTAGTACCATACTAGAATATGTATGTAGGTAGAACTGTTACATGCATGTTTACATTCTGCAGTGGTTTTGCACACACAGAGGCATTGCGGCAGAAAAGAAAATAACTGTTTTCTACAAACTACATCCTCTGCAGAACCATTTGTTTAGTTTTAGACCAGGATGAATGCACCACACTCTTTTGCAAAAGTCATGATTTTCATGCAGATGGCCTGAAGCGGAAAACATGTCAAACTATGCAATACACCTTTGTCAAGATTGAAAAAAAAACAGATCTAGCCGCCATTTATTTGATGGGATGAGATATTTAGTATCGTACAACAGAAGATGTAGATATTGCTTTTGTTCTGGGATGTTTAGCTGACATAAAGCAGGTGTATACTCATACATGATTCCTAGTTCAATGTTGGCAGTGTTTGATATGCAGGGGTGCAGGGTCTTGTAGGTATAGTATGTAATGTTAAATGAAATTATCATTGAGGTAGCTACGAGACACGTGCACACCCCACACCAAGCGTCATAGCAAAGGCTCTATAGACCGTGATATGTGGGGTACAGTGGGCATCACTCATTCCTGTTCTTTGGTTCCACTGCACTAATAATAGCAGTTCCCCTGCTGGCAATGACTTTCTGAATACACACATGGCACATGTATGCAGCTATAGACTCCCATGCACAAAACCCGGCGAAAACACTATACATCAAAAATCACAGGCAAACCTCGATTAATACAGATGTAATGGCAGACCAAACATTCTTTATATATAATATAATAATGGATAGGGAACTTTACACCAGATATTTCATTTGAACTGGTTACACACCGAATGTGGAAATTAGGGGTCACTCTCTCTTAATTCTGGTTATCATAAAAGCGTGGCTGTGTGGTCTGTGCTATTGCTAGTCGTTTGCTAGCTTGCTAAGTATTGCGTCCTTTCAGCCAGTAGCCAAAGCAAACGCTGTCTAACTCGCAGCGGCAATGAGGAGACTAGACCGCTTGCTTGTGTTTTGTGGGTGTACTCTATTGTAGCATTTATATAATATTTCCATACCTGCTGTAGGAAAGTAGGATCTTCTTCTTATGGTTATCCCCACTTTTTTGCTGAATGTAATCCTGTTTTTGACTAGTCTGACTGGGATCCTGCTAATCAGGACCCCAGTCTATCTGCTTTCTCCCTAAACTGTTATGTTATGTACTTAGGTACACTCCAGATTGGATACTGGGGTACCCTTGTCAGTCCCTAGTATATGGTACACATGTACCCAGGGCATAGGTACCCCAGAGGCCTCCCATGGGCTGAAGCATGTATTCTGTCCCCATGAGAGGCCATGCAAAATGGAACTACAAGTCTGCCATTGCAGCCTGTGTAAGTTGGTGCATGCACCACTTACTTAAGATATAGGTTTACTGTATCTAAGGGTCACTGCACTTAAAACCTATAAGTCACCCCTATAGCAGGCCTTAACAATCCTGAAGGCAGGGTGCTTGGTTCTAAGTGAGAGGGTGCCACTGCATGAGCAGGACACCCCTGCAGCCTACGGAGTCCATTCTCCCAGGTTGTCAGTGAAGCAGCCATTTACGACATATAGAGTAGCATTATGTGACCGCGTGATGACCAACTGTGAAACGGCTAAAACAAACCCTATCGTGTTTGGTGTCAAACATGTTGGAATCATACCCCCACACCAGTAACCGGTGTGGGAGGTATGATGCCACCCCTCAGAAGCGAGCTTCGTGGGATCCCTGGTGTTCCCGGTACCAGCCTTCTAGTCCCGCACAGCACAAAATGGTTGCTGCTGACCAGAGACACATTTCTGCCCTCCTGCTGCTGAGCCAAACTTGAGCAGGGGAAGGCAGGACAATAGGCATCCTGTCACAGGGAGGTGTGACCACATCCCAGACAGGATTTAGTGTATTAGGGCTGGGTGGGTGTAGGAAGGTGGAATCTGACTATATGGTTGCCCCCACTTTTTTCCTGGTGTTTTGCTGGTTTATGACTTAGTTGGACTGGGACCCTGCTATTCAGGGCCCCAGTCTATCTGCTCTCTCTAAACGACATGGAGTGCACTCTAGGTGCACTAGTGATTGGATACTGTGGTGCCTTATGAGTCCCTAGTATATGGTACCTTAGGTGCCAAGGGCATAGGTACTTCACAGGCCTACCAGGGGCTGCAGCATGTGTTATGCCACCCCTGGGAAGCAGTCTAAATCTGACACCACAGGCCTGCTACTGCAGCCTGGGTGAGGTGGTGCTAGCACCCCTCACTGAGATATAGGTTTCCTATATCTCTCCTGCACACACATATAAACCTATCAGTCACCCCTAAGGCAGGCCCTATCAATCCTGAGGGCAGGGTGCTTGGCTTCTATGTGAGGGGGTGCCTCTGCATGAGCAGGGCCCTTCTGCAGTTCTCAGAGTCCATTCTCTGGTGCTGTTTGTGGATGCGGTTAAACCATATACTATTTAAGTGCATTATATCCTCGCGGTAAATGCTAACTTTGGAATGGCTGCATCAAAACATGTCGTGTTTGGTGTCAAACATCTTGGAATACTACCCCCGCCAATCTTGGCGGCGGGGGTAGCATTCCACCCTTCTAGAGGGATAAGACATGTACCTGCTGTGGAAACGCGGTAGAATCCTAAAGAGCCCTGGCATCACAAAATGGATGCCACCAGTCACAGACACTGGGCTGCCCTCCTGCTGATGACCGAAACTCGCAGTGGAGGAAGCCCAACAATAGGCATCCTGTCACAGGGAGGTGTAACCACCTTCCAGACAGGGTTTAGTGTATTGGGGCTGGGTGGGTGCACTCTTAGAGTGCTTTGAAGTCCTGCACTGGGGGAGCAGAAGGCTCCTCTGTGCATATGCCAGTTCAAACCAGCTCAGGGGCTACCTGCCCCTGCTCTGGCGCGAAACTGGACAAAGGGAAGTGGGTGTAGCCACCCCCTCCCTTGACCCTCCCATAGGTGGGGTCATAGAGCTAGTCCTTCCCCTCTTTTTAGTATAAGAGGGGGAACCTTGCCATTGCAAAGCAGATAACCCCTGGACGACGCTCTACAGAAGAATCCTGGCCCTTCGACGTTCCACTACCTTTGGAAGACAGAAGAATCTCCCTTGGAGTCAAGGAGTGACTCCCCTGCTTGGCAGGCACCAAAAACGACAACGACGGTCGCAAACTACGCCGCTCCCGCCGGAGTCCGAAGTCCCTGCAGCCCAAGAAGTGGATTTCCTGACCTCTCCCAGGCCATCGTAAGTCCCCAGCGAAGCTGAGGCAAGTGGACCCCACGAGTAACGAGGAACCGCGACCCCTGGGTACCGTGCACTATTGTCGAGTGCAACCCCTTCACAACGTTCTACGAACTTGTGCTTTGGATCACGTGTGGTCCCGACCTCCAGCAGGAATCCCTCCGAAGATCAGAGGCCTACACCGTCCCGAGTGACCGTGGGCCCCTGTTGAGTGATTCCGCCCGAGGTGTCTTCGCGATCCCTTGCCCGCTGGCTTGTGGGTCCCCAGAAGACTTCTTAAAGAAACCAAAGGGCTCCCCTGGTTGCTCCAGGCCTGCCCTGACTTACCCTCGCTGGGTGAGTTCCACAGACCTTGCTGGTCTGCGCCATCGACTTTTCTCCATCTCCCCGAGACTTGCGGCTGCCAAGGCTTGTTGGCTCCGATCGAGTTGCCGACACCGCAGTCAGCTGCAGACGTCGAGGGACACACCGAATCCAGCTCCTGGTCGTCGTCGACGCCTCCTGGACCACGTGGCTGAAGAGTCAAGGCACCTGCAACCGACCTGAAGCGACCGACGACGGTGGGCATCCATCTTCCTTGCCCCGGGTCACTGCCAAGTGACTTTGAACACTGTCCCCTCTGCTTTCAGGTCATCCTTCTTCAGAATCCAGGCTTGGATTCCACCGGACACTTCTTCAGCTCCCGCAAGCAGCAAGTCTTCTTTGTTCGCCATTGAAAACGACGCCGCGACCCGACACCAAAGGACACCTGTGCACCCGGCTTCCCTGGGTGAGGTAACTCCAGCACTACGGTGCTCCTGTGGGTGTGGGCCCTAGAACTACTTACCCTGTAAGTGACTTGCTTGTAGGTTCTCCCGAAGTATCCTAAAACTCTTTATTTCCAACCGCGACTTGCCCCATTGAAGTTAACGGCGATTCGCGCCTGTGTATCCACACTGCACGCGTCCCCCGTGGGTCCTTTACTTACCTGCCTTGGGTGGTTTCGTGAGGCCCCAGCACTTCTGAAGGCCCTAGGCCTTGTCTCCCTGCAAGTCGTTGTCCCTAAGTCTCTTACTTAGTATATGGTCTGGTACGCCCCTAGGGCCCCAGCCATATTTTGTGCTTAACTTATTGTGAAACGTTGATTTGTGCATATGTTTGTCTTCTAATCTCATAAAGAGATTAGTAGAGAGTTATTTAGAAATAAATACATATATATTTGATATATATACCTGTGTGGTGTCTTTTCATTTGGTGATTCAAGAGATTATATGGTAAAACAAGCTGCTTTACATTCCTCCGAGACTTAGCCTGAAGGCTGCTCTCCACAGCTACCACTAGGATAGCTTTCTTTAAAAGGTTGTCTTAAACCTATCTACCATAAGAGTCGATTTGCCCTGGTGCAAGGTGTCCACTTTAATTAGTGAACAGCATATACCAGGCCAACTTCTCACATTGGTGGGCAGCGTGTGGGATTCCAGCTTGCCATTGTTTTACCAGAAAATCTCTATTTGAATTACTAACTGAAAACCATTATAGGTACTCAAGGTACATATAAAGTCAAGCTTAGTATCAATAAGTTCTACTGAACTTAGAGCTGTGTGCCAAGGGATAGCACACCCTTTCCACAGCTCAAGCTAGGATCAGTAGGCCACAAACTAGTGTAGGTAGTACAACACTGCACAACACTAGAATGTCCTTAAAGGGTGGACCCAGTGGATCCACTCAGCCTCAGTATAAGGACATGGCTTTCTCTGACTTGAGAGCCATGTGTGTTGACAGACACCTGAGACTAGGACAGAGTCCCTCAACACTACACCTGATAGATCTGCTGACAGCAGATGACCTTAGATTGGCTCTAGGAGCTAAGGGGTCTGAATCAGTGGGTGGGTCAATCATAGTATCTGGGTCAGATGAGGACAATCCGAATGACCAAGACTCTGTGGTTGAAGGGCCAGGCTTCAAGGAGCCTGAACAGGACAGAGGAGTTCTCCCTAAGAGAACTGGCAGAGTGGATGAGAGGCACAGATCCCCTTCCAGGGAATCTGAGCACTCTTATCACTCTGGCAGAGAATTTGTCCAAGAGAGGAGCTCATACTTTAACTTAAGAGAGACCTCCTCTGAGAGAAGGTGCAAACTGCTCCAGTATGAGGAAGCCAAAGTGGCCCTCAGAACCAAGCAGTTGGCACTGGATAGAGAAGCCCTGGAGATCCAGAGAGCTTCCAGAAGGGAGGGTTTAGAACCCCCTGGTGGCAGCAACAGTGTCCCTAGAGGCAGAGAATATGTCCCTGACCATAGGAACCTGAGCAAGGTTGTTCCTCCCTACCAGAGTGGGGATGATATCCACAAGTGGATAACTGCTATGGAGAGGGCCTGTAGAGTACAGCAGGTCCCCCAAAAGCAGTGGGCAGCAATCTTGTGGCTCTCCTTTTCAGATAAAGGTAGAGACAAGCTCCTCACTGTTAGAGAAGAGGATGCTGATAATTATGAGGTCCTGAAGAGTGCACTGATAGATGGGTTTGGCTTAACCACTGAAGAGTACAGGTTGAAGTTCAGAGATACCCAGAAGGCACAGACTCAGGACTGGACAGACTTTGTAGATTGTGCATCCAAGGCTCTGGAGGGTTGGCTGGTTGGCAGTAGGGTTACTGATTTCAAAGGATTTTATAATCTAATGATGAGAGAACAGATCCTTAATAATTGTCAAAACCAGCTTTTACACCAGTACCTGGTGGACTCTGATCTGACCTCTCCCCAAGAATTGGGAAAGAAGGCAGACAAATGGGTCAGAACCAGAGTAAGGCCTAAGAATCAGGGTGGTGACCACAAGAAAGATTCTACCAAGTCCCAAGAGAAAGGTGGGGATAAATCCAAGGATAAGTCCACTACAGGGCCCCAAAATTCCTCTTCTGGGGGTGGGTCCCAAACTCCTTCCTCTCCTGAAAAGAAACCCTATTGCCATGTCTGTAAAAAGCCTGGGCACTGGAAATCTGATCCCAGTTGTCCCAGGAATGGCAATAAAGAAAATGTTCCTCCAACAACTACTACCACCCCTCCTGGTACTACCAGTAGTAATCCTCCAGTTGGGAGTAGTGCACCCAAAAAGTTAGGTGCTTTTGCAAGAGGAACAGAGGTGGGCCCTAGTTTAGACAGGACCCCCTCAACAGACTCCTCAGATTCTGATGGTGGTGTAGGATATGCCACCTTTACCATGGGTCCCATAGCATTGGGCAGGTACAGACTGGAGCCAATGATTAATGGTCAGAAAGCTGTGGCATTTAGGGACACAGGGGCTAGTGTCACCATGGTGGCAGGGAAACTAGTCCCCCTCACCAGCTTTTACCTGAGTTTAAATACCAGGTGACCAACATTGATGGTGTCAGAACAGATCACCCCATGGCCATAGTCAATCTCAGCTGGGAGGGGGTCACAGGCCCAAAAAGAGTGGCAGTGTCCCCAACCCTACCTGTAGATTGCCTGATGGGCAATGATTTGGAAATTTCAGCCTGGGCTGAAGTTGAACACCAAACCCATCTTAGGATGTTGGGCGTCCCTGCAAGGTTAGTGGGGCTGTGATGGCCACAGCCCCAGCCCAAGAATTTGGAGAGATGGAGCCTGAAAGAATGGCCCACTCTCCCCCGAAAGAGAGCACAAGGGTTGAAGAAAAGTCTTCTTCCCCCAGACAGTAGGTAAGGGTCAGCCTCCTCAGGGAACTGACCCTACCCCTAGTGAAGGAACTGCCACAGAGGTAGTCAGGCCTGGCCTGGCCACACCCCTGATGGCAGAGGACCCTTCCAAGGTGGTACCCAGTCTGGAGCAGGTAACCTGCCCCTCTCTACCCTGCCTCAGTCAGCCCAGGGCTGCAGAGGTCAGGGAGGTCAGTGGACCCCCCGGGCCCCCTGTCCAGAGGAAGCCCCCATCAGCAGATTAGGGGCACCCAGTCTAGTAGCCCTAGCCAGGTGAAAATTCCTCTACACACTGAGGGATCCCCCATACCTTTATGTAGGGACCTCCCCCAGAAGGACTCTGGTAGGCAAGGGCAAACCTGGGACCAGAAGGTTCCAAACCTGCCATGTCCCTCCAGTGTTCCATCCAAAGGGACCCAACCCCCAGCTGTAGGCAGCCAAAGGTTGACCCTTAGAGCAAAGTGCAACTCAGTCATGGAAAGACAGGCATACATGGTGACCAGTGATCTGAGGAAGCTGAGGCCAACATTCCTAGGGCCTCACTTCCCTACTCAGACACCTCACCGGCCTTGTACTTTACCTAAGCACACCAGAGGTAGTGATTCCCCATGGTGGAGACCCTCTCATACCCTTAGGGCGAGGGATTGCTTAGTGGACCATAACATAGGGGGCAACCATGCTAGTGCAGGTGCTTCCTTATATGGCCACTTAGTCAATATAGGCTCAACTGGTCAAGGTTAGCCTTATCTCCTTTCGTTTGGGGGGGTTATGTAGGAAGGTGGAATCTGACTATATGGTTGCCCCCACTTTTTTCCTGGTGTTTTGCTGGTTTATGACTTAGTTGGACTGGGACCCTGCTATTCAGGGCCCCAGTCTATCTGCTCTCTCTAAACGACATGGAGTGCACTCTAGGTGCACTAGTGATTGGATACTGTGGTGCCTTATGAGTCCCTAGTATATGGTACCTTAGGTGCCAAGGGCATAGGTACTTCACAGGCCTACCAGGGGCTGCAGCATGTGTTATGCCACCCCTGGGAAGCAGTCTAAATCTGACACCACAGGCCTGCTACTGCAGCCTGGGTGAGGTGGTGCTAGCACCCCTCACTGAGATATAGGTTTCCTATATCTCTCCTGCACACACATATAAACCTATCAGTCACCCCTAAGGCAGGCCCTATCAATCCTGAGGGCAGGGTGCTTGGCTTCTATGTGAGGGGGTGCCTCTGCATGAGCAGGGCCCTTCTGCAGTTCTCAGAGTCCATTCTCTGGTGCTGTTTGTGGATGCGGTTAAACCATATACTATTTAAGTGCATTATATCCTCGCGGTAAATGCTAACTTTGGAATGGCTGCATCAAAACATGTCGTGTTTGGTGTCAAACATCTTGGAATACTACCCCCCGCCAATCTTGGCGGCGGGGGTAGCATTCCACCCTTCTAGAGGGATAAGACATGTACCTGCTGTGGAAACGCGGTAGAATCCTAAAGAGCCCTGGCATCACAAAATGGATGCCACCAGTCACAGACACTGGGCTGCCCTCCTGCTGATGACCGAAACTCGCAGTGGAGGAAGCCCAACAATAGGCATCCTGTCACAGGGAGGTGTAACCACCTTCCAGACAGGGTTTAGTGTATTGGGGCTGGGTGGGTGCACTCTTAGAGTGCTTTGAAGTCCTGCACTGGGGGAGCAGAAGGCTCCTCTGTGCATATGCCAGTTCAAACCAGCTCAGGGGCTACCTGCCCCTGCTCTGGCGCGAAACTGGACAAAGGGAAGTGGGTGTAGCCACCCCTCCCTTGACCCTCCCATAGGTGGGGTCATAGAGCTAGTCCTTCCCCTCTTTTTAGTATAAGAGGGGGAACCTTGCCATTGCAAAGCAGATAACCCCTGGACGACGCTCTACAGAAGAATCCTGGCCCTTCGACGTTCCACTACCTTTGGAAGACAGAAGAATCTCCCTTGGAGTCAAGGAGTGACTCCCCTGCTTGGCAGGCACCAAAAACGACAACGACGGTCGCAAACTACGCCGCTCCCGCCGGAGTCCGAAGTCCCTGCAGCCCAAGGAGTGGATTTCCTGACCTCTCCCAGGCCATCGTGAGTCCCCAGCGAAGCTGAGGCAAGTGGACCCCACGAGTAACGAGGAACCGCGACCCCTGGGTACCGTGCACTATTGTCGAGTGCAACCCCTTCACAACGTTCTACGAACTTGTGCTTTGGACCACGTGTGGTCCCGACCTCCAGCAGGAATCCCTCCGAAGATCAGAGGCCTACACCGTCCCGAGTGACCGTGGGCCCCTGTTGAGTGATTCCGCCCGAGGTGTCTTCGCGATCCCTTGCCCGCTGGCTTGTGGGTCCCCAGAAGACTTCTTAAAGAAACCAAAGGGCTCCCCTGGTTGCTCCAGGCCTGCCCTGACTTACCCTCGATGGGTGAGTTCCACAGACCTTGCTGGTCTGCGCCATCGACTTTTCTCCATCTCCCCGAGACTTGCGGCTGCCAAGGCTTGTTGGCTCCGATCGAGTTGCCGACACCGCAGTCAGCTGCAGACGTCGAGGGACACACCGAATCCAGCTCCTGGTTGTCGTCGACGCCTCCTGGACCACGTGGCTGAAGAGTCAAGGCACCCGCAACCGACCTGAAGCGACCGACGACGGTGGGCATCCATCTTCCTTGCCCCGGGTCACTGCCAAGTGACTTTGAACACTGTCCCCTCTGCTTTCAGGTCATCCTTCTTCAGAATCCAGGCTTGGATTCCACCGGACACTTCTTCAGCTCCCGCAAGCAGCAAGTCTTCTTTGTTCGCCATTGAAAACGACGCCGCGACCCGACACCAAAGGACACCTGTGCACCCGGCTTCCCTGGGTGAGGTAACTCCAGCACTACGGTGCTCCTGTGGGTGTGGGCCCTAGAACTACTTACCCTGTAAGTGACTTGCTTGTAGGTTCTCCCGAAGTATCCTAAAACTCTTTATTTCCAACCGCGACTTGCCCCATTGAAGTTAACGGCGATTCGCGCCTGTGTATCCACACTGCACGCGTCCCCCGTGGGTCCTTTACTTACCTGCCTTGGGTGGTTTCGTGAGGCCCCAGCACTTCTGAAGGCCCTAGGCCTTGTCTCCCTGCAAGTCGTTGTCCCTAAGTCTCTTACTTAGTATATGGTCTGGTACGCCCCTAGGGCCCCAGCCATATTTTGTGCTTAACTTATTGTGAAACGTTGATTTGTGCATATGTTTGTCTTCTAATCTCATAAAGAGATTAGTAGAGAGTTATTTAGAAATAAATACATATATATTTGATATATATACCTGTGTGGTGTCTTTTCATTTGGTGATTCAAGAGATTATATGGTAAAACAAGCTGCTTTACATTCCTCCGAGACTTAGCCTGAAGGCTGCTCTCCACAGCTACCACTAGGATAGCTTTCTTTAAAAGGTTGTCTTAAACCTATCTACCATAAGAGTCGATTTGCCCTGGTGCAAGGTGTCCACTTTAATTAGTGAACAGCATATACCAGGCCAACTTCTCACATTGGTGGGCAGCGTGTGGGATTCCAGCTTGCCATTGTTTTACCAGAAAATCTCTATTTGAATTACTAACTGAAAACCATTATAGGTACTCAAGGTACATATAAAGTCAAGCTTAGTATCAATAAGTTCTACTGAACTTAGAGCTGTGTGCCAAGGGATAGCACACCCTTTCCACAGCTCAAGCTAGGATCAGTAGGCCACAAACTAGTGTAGGTAGTACAACACTGCACAACACTAGAATGTCCTTAAAGGGTGGACCCAGTGGATCCACTCAGCCTCAGTATAAGGACATGGCTTTCTCTGACTTGAGAGCCATGTGTGTTGACAGACACCTGAGACTAGGACAGAGTCCCTCAACACTACACCTGATAGATCTGCTGACAGCAGATGACCTTAGATTGGCTCTAGGAGCTAAGGGGTCTGAATCAGTGGGTGGGTCAATCATAGTATCTGGGTCAGATGAGGACAATCCGAATGACCAAGACTCTGTGGTTGAAGGGCCAGGCTTCAAGGAGCCTGAACAGGACAGAGGAGTTCTCCCTAAGAGAACTGGCAGAGTGGATGAGAGGCACAGATCCCCTTCCAGGGAATCTGAGCACTCTTATCACTCTGGCAGAGAATTTGTCCAAGAGAGGAGCTCATACTTTAACTTAAGAGAGACCTCCTCTGAGAGAAGGTGCAAACTGCTCCAGTATGAGGAAGCCAAAGTGGCCCTCAGAACCAAGCAGTTGGCACTGGATAGAGAAGCCCTGGAGATCCAGAGAGCTTCCAGAAGGGAGGGTTTAGAACCCCCTGGTGGCAGCAACAGTGTCCCTAGAGGCAGAGAATATGTCCCTGACCATAGGAACCTGAGCAAGGTTGTTCCTCCCTACCAGAGTGGGGATGATATCCACAAGTGGATAACTGCTATGGAGAGGGCCTGTAGAGTACAGCAGGTCCCCCAAAAGCAGTGGGCAGCAATCTTGTGGCTCTCCTTTTCAGATAAAGGTAGAGACAAGCTCCTCACTGTTAGAGAAGAGGATGCTGATAATTATGAGGTCCTGAAGAGTGCACTGATAGATGGGTTTGGCTTAACCACTGAAGAGTACAGGTTGAAGTTCAGAGATACCCAGAAGGCACAGACTCAGGACTGGACAGACTTTGTAGATTGTGCATCCAAGGCTCTGGAGGGTTGGCTGGTTGGCAGTAGGGTTACTGATTTCAAAGGATTTTATAATCTAATGATGAGAGAACAGATCCTTAATAATTGTCAAAACCAGCTTTTACACCAGTACCTGGTGGACTCTGATCTGACCTCTCCCCAAGAATTGGGAAAGAAGGCAGACAAATGGGTCAGAACCAGAGTAAGGCCTAAGAATCAGGGTGGTGACCACAAGAAAGATTCTACCAAGTCCCAAGAGAAAGGTGGGGATAAATCCAAGGATAAGTCCACTACAGGGCCCCAAAATTCCTCTTCTGGGGGTGGGTCCCAAACTCCTTCCTCTCCTGAAAAGAAACCCTATTGCCATGTCTGTAAAAAGCCTGGGCACTGGAAATCTGATCCCAGTTGTCCCAGGAATGGCAATAAAGAAAATGTTCCTCCAACAACTACTACCACCCCTCCTGGTACTACCAGTAGTAATCCTCCAGTTGGGAGTAGTGCACCCAAAAAGTTAGGTGCTTTTGCAAGAGGAACAGAGGTGGGCCCTAGTTTAGACAGGACCCCTCAACAGACTCCTCAGATTCTGATGGTGGTGTAGGATATGCCACCTTTACCATGGGTCCCATAGCATTGGGCAGGTACAGACTGGAGCCAATGATTAATGGTCAGAAAGCTGTGGCATTTAGGGACACAGGGGCTAGTGTCACCATGGTGGCAGGGAAACTAGTCCCCCCTCACCAGCTTTTACCTGAGTTTAAATACCAGGTGACCAACATTGATGGTGTCAGAACAGATCACCCCATGGCCATAGTCAATCTCAGCTGGGAGGGGGTCACAGGCCCAAAAAGAGTGGCAGTGTCCCCAACCCTACCTGTAGATTGCCTGATGGGCAATGATTTGGAAATTTCAGCCTGGGCTGAAGTTGAACACCAAACCCATCTTAGGATGTTGGGCGTCCCTGCAAAGGTTAGTGGGGCTGTGATGGCCACAGCCCCAGCCCAAGAATTTGGAGAGATGGAGCCTGAAAGAATGGCCCACTCTCCCCCGAAAGAGAGCACAAGGGTTGAAGAAAAGTCTTCTTCCCCCAGACAGTAGGTAAGGGTCAGCCTCCTCAGGGAACTGACCCTACCCCTAGTGAAGGAACTGCCACAGAGGTAGTCAGGCCTGGCCTGGCCACACCCCTGATGGCAGAGGACCCTTCCAAGGTGGTACCCAGTCTGGAGCAGGTAACCTGCCCCTCTCTACCCTGCCTCAGTCAGCCCAGGGCTGCAGAGGTCAGGGAGGTCAGTGGACCCCCCGGGCCCCCTGTCCAGAGGAAGCCCCCATCAGCAGATTAGGGGCACCCAGTCTAGTAGCCCTAGCCAGGTGAAAATTCCTCTACACACTGAGGGATCCCCCATACCTTTATGTAGGGACCTCCCCAGAAGGACTCTGGTAGGCAAGGGCAAACCTGGGACCAGAAGGTTCCAAACCTGCCATGTCCCTCCAGTGTTCCATCCAAAGGGACCCAACCCCCAGCTGTAGGCAGCCAAAGGTTGACCCTTAGAGCAAAGTGCAACTCAGTCATGGAAAGACAGGCATACATGGTGACCAGTGATCTGAGGAAGCTGAGGCCAACATTCCTAGGGCCTCACTTCCCTACTCAGACACCTCACCGGCCTTGTACTTTACCTAAGCACACCAGAGGTAGTGATTCCCCATGGTGGAGACCCTCTCATACCCTTAGGGCGAGGGATTGCTTAGTGGACCATAACATAGGGGGCAACCATGCTAGTGCAGGTGCTTCCTTATATGGCCACTTAGTCAATATAGGCTCAACTGGTCAAGGTTAGCCTTATCTCCTTTCGTTTGGGGGGGTTATGTAGGAAGGTGGAATCTGACTATATGGTTGCCCCCACTTTTTTCCTGGTGTTTTGCTGGTTTATGACTTAGTTGGACTGGGACCCTGCTATTCAGGGCCCCAGTCTATCTGCTCTCTCTAAACGACATGGAGTGCACTCTAGGTGCACTAGTGATTGGATACTGTGGTGCCTTATGAGTCCCTAGTATATGGTACCTTAGGTGCCAAGGGCATAGGTACTTCACAGGCCTACCAGGGGCTGCAGCATGTGTTATGCCACCCCTGGGAAGCAGTCTAAATCTGACACCACAGGCCTGCTACTGCAGCCTGGGTGAGGTGGTGCTAGCACCCCTCACTGAGATATAGGTTTCCTATATCTCTCCTGCACACACATATAAACCTATCAGTCACCCCTAAGGCAGGCCCTATCAATCCTGAGGGCAGGGTGCTTGGCTTCTATGTGAGGGGGTGCCTCTGCATGAGCAGGGCCCTTCTGCAGTTCTCAGAGTCCATTCTCTGGTGCTGTTTGTGGATGCGGTTAAACCATATACTATTTAAGTGCATTATATCCTCGCGGTAAATGCTAACTTTGGAATGGCTGCATCAAAACATGTCGTGTTTGGTGTCAAACATCTTGGAATACTACCCCCCGCCAATCTTGGCGGCGGGGGTAGCATTCCACCCTTCTAGAGGGATAAGACATGTACCTGCTGTGGAAACGCGGTAGAATCCTAAAGAGCCCTGGCATCACAAAATGGATGCCACCAGTCACAGACACTGGGCTGCCCTCCTGCTGATGACCGAAACTCGCAGTGGAGGAAGCCCAACAATAGGCATCCTGTCACAGGGAGGTGTAACCACCTTCCAGACAGGGTTTAGTGTATTGGGGCTGGGTGGGTGCACTCTTAGAGTGCTTTGAAGTCCTGCACTGGGGGAGCAGAAGGCTCCTCTGTGCATATGCCAGTTCAAACCAGCTCAGGGGCTACCTGCCCCTGCTCTGGCGCGAAACTGGACAAAGGGAAGTGGGTGTAGCCACCCCTCCCTTGACCCTCCCATAGGTGGGGTCATAGAGCTAGTCCATCCCCTCTTTTTAGTATAAGAGGGGGAACCTTGCCATTGCAAAGCAGATAACCCCTGGACGACGCTCTACAGAAGAATCCTGGCCCTTCGACGTTCCACTACCTTTGGAAGACAGAAGAATCTCCCTTGGAGTCAAGGAGTGACTCCCCTGCTTGGCAGGCACCAAAAACGACAACGACGGTCGCAAACTACGCCGCTCCCGCCGGAGTCCGAAGTCCCTGCAGCCCAAGAAGTGGATTTCCTGACCTCTCCCAGGCCATCGTGAGTCCCCAGCGAAGCTGAGGCAAGTGGACCCCACGAGTAACGAGGAACCGCGACCCCTGGGTACCGTGCACTATTGTCGAGTGCAACCCCTTCACAACGTTCTACGAACTTGTGCTTTGGACCACGTGTGGTCCCGACCTCCAGCAGGAATCCCTCCGAAGATCAGAGGCCTACACCGTCCCGAGTGACCGTGGGCCCCTGTTGAGTGATTCCGCCCGAGGTGTCTTCGCGATCCCTTGCCCGCTGGCTTGTGGGTCCCCAGAAGACTTCTTAAAGAAACCAAAGGGCTCCCCTGGTTGCTCCAGGCCTGCCCTGACTTACCCTCGCTGGGTGAGTTCCACAGACCTTGCTGGTCTGCGCCATCGACTTTTCTTCATCTCCCCGAGACTTGCGGCTGCCAAGGCTTGTTGGCTCCGATCGAGTTGCCGACACCGCAGTCAGCTGCAGACGTCGAGGGACACACCGAATCCAGCTCCTGGTTGTCGTCGACGCCTCCTGGACCACGTGGCTGAAGAGTCAAGGCACCTGCAACCGACCTGAAGCGACCGACGACGGTGGGCATCCATCTTCCTTGCCCCGGGTCACTGCCAAGTGACTTTGAACACTGTCCCCTCTGCTTTCAGGTCATCCTTCTTCAGAATCCAGGCTTGGATTCCACCGGACACTTCTTCAGCTCCCGCAAGCAGCAAGTCTTCTTTGTTCGCCATTGAAAACGACGCCGCGACCCGACACCAAAGGACACCTGTGCACCCGGCTTCCCTGGGTGAGGTAACTCCAGCACTACGGTGCTCCTGTGGGTGTGGGCCCTAGAACTACTTACCCTGTAAGTGACTTGCTTGTAGGTTCTCCCGAAGTATCCTAAAACTCTTTATTTCCAACCGCGACTTGCCCCATTGAAGTTAACGGCGATCCGCGCCTGTGTATCCACACTGCACGCGTCCCCCGTGGGTCCTTTACTTACCTGCCTTGGGTGGTTTCGTGAGGCCCCAGCACTTCTGAAGGCCCTAGGCCTTGTCTCCCTGCAAGTCGTTGTCCCTAAGTCTCTTACTTAGTATATGGTCTGGTACGCCCCTAGGGCCCCAGCCATATTTTGTGCTTAACTTATTGTGAAACGTTGATTTGTGCATATGTTTGTCTTCTAATCTCATAAAGAGATTAGTAGAGAGTTATTTAGAAATAAATACATATATATTTGATATATATACCTGTGTGGTGTCTTTTCATTTGGTGATTCAAGAGATTATATGGTAAAACAAGCTGCTTTACATTCCTCCGAGACTTAGCCTGAAGGCTGCTCTCCACAGCTACCACTAGGATAGCTTTCTTTAAAAGGTTGTCTTAAACCTATCTACCATAAGAGTCGATTTGCCCTGGTGCAAGGTGTCCACTTTAATTAGTGAACAGCATATACCAGGCCAACTTCTCACAGTGGGTGTGCTTGCAAGCGACTGCAAGTCTGCATGAGGGGCACATTTGATGTCCCTGTGCATAGTCCAGTTCAAACCAGTCCTGGGAGCCGTTGGCTCCCGCTCTGGCGCGAAACTGGACAAAGGATAGGGGAGTAACCTCCCCATTGTCCAGACCCTCCCCTAGGAGGGTCCCCTGAATCTGTCCAACCCTCTCCCGTGGGTATTTAAGGGCTTACCTGGCTGTAGGACACTAGATTCGACGTGGACAATATTCTGAACCAGAAACCACTGAACTTAAACCGTCTGGACACTCTGGACTTCGCTGGACTTTGTTTGGGCCCGACTTTGTCTCCCACTCAGTCTGCTGCATCGTCTGTGCCCGTGCACCATACAGGATCAGTGCAGGACCTGTGGAGCATCAAGGACAACCGAAGATATCTCCCTTGGAGTGAAGGAGTCACTCCCCTGCATCCGCAGGCACCGTAACACTGCTGTCCCGTCTGCTGATCCTGAGCTCCTACAGACTCCAAAGGCTTCAGCAACACAGGAGGTGGATTTCTACCTCCCTCGAGGCCCGAACTGCCCTCTCACCAAGTTTGAGGTCAGAATCCCTCGTGGGGGCTGCAATACCTAAACCCCTGTGCACTGCGTACAGTTGCAAGTGCATAAGCTTGTTGGCGTTTCCCCGAACAAGTGCATTGGGCTCTGAGTAGCCCCAAACTCTGGCACCATTTCCTGCCAAGAACTTCGACCTCCTCGCACTGAGTGCTCCGTGGGCTGTTGTTTGGTGAAATCGCTCGAGGTCCTTTCACGACTCCTGTGTCTCCGGCCTGTGGGACAACTTGAGGGTCAACTTTGCTTTTCTTGGGCTACCCTGGTTGCTCCAGGCTCACCCTGACTCCCCTGTGTTTGGTGAGTCCCCTGGACCTTGCTAGTCCGAACCGTACACATCCTTGACCTTCTGCGTGGGTTGCCGTTGCCAAGGCTTGTTGGTGCTCCCGCCGCACTGGACATCCTTCCTGGGACAGCTCATATCCGGCTCCTGGTCATCCTAGACATCTCCTGGTCCCCATAGCTGCAGAGTCAAGGACTCCATCAACCAACCTGAAGCACCCGACATCGGTGGGCATTAGTCTACCGAGCCCCTGGTCACTTCTAAGTGACCCATACTCTGTGCCCTCTGCTTTCAGGTACTTCTCGACAAGAATCCACCTTTGGATTCCAATGGACACTTTTCTGCCTTCCAGCAGCGGCTCTTCTTCGAAGTCCCCCATTGGGTTCGACAACGGTTTCGGACGCCACTTCAGACCTATGCACCCGGCTTCCCTGGGATAGGTAACTCGGGTACTTTGGTGTCCACGGGTGAGGTGGCTCTCCAACCTTCTGTGTTCCACCGGGTTTCTTTGAAGTCCAATGGGAAGGCTTCTTAAGCTCTAAAACTTGAACCGCGCCTTTCCCATAGAATTGTACGGAGCACGCGGTCGTGTGCCCACACTGCACTAGTCCTCTGTGGGGTCCCTCTCTACTCACCTTGGGTGGTTCCTTGTGGTCCCAGCGATTCTACGTCCTCTCGACACTGTCTTGACTCGAGTCATGGTTCTTATACCACTTTCTTAGTATATGGTTTGGTCCCCCCCTGGGGCCCACTGAGTATTAGTGCTATTTACTGTCATTTCTGTGCTTAAGTATTGTGTGCTTTGTGATCATCTCCGTGTAGGAGATACTGTGTCGTACTTGATAGTGTTATATTAATAAATACATATTTTTATAACTACTGTGTGGTTCTCCTTTCATTTAACCAATACTATAAGGTTGCATTCTGGTAAAACAAGCTAGCTGCTTAACATTCCTTCAAGACTAAGCCTGAAGGCTGCTCTCCACAGCTACCACTTGGATAGCTTTCTAAGGTTATCTTTGACCTCTTAAATCACCATAAGGGTTGTTTGGACTGGTGCAAGGTGCCCACTTTAATTAGTGGACAGCATATACCAGACCAACTTCTCACATTGGTGTGCAGCGGTTGGGATTCAAGCCTGCATTGTTTTACCAGAGAAATCTTTGTATTGATTAACTGAAAAACCACTAGTACTAGGTGTATATATAATACAAGCTTAGAATAAGTAAGTTCTACTGAACTTAGTGTTGGGTAAGTCAAGGGTCTAGCACACCCTTTCTGCAACCTAAGAGAGTTTAGTTCCCACTAGGTTAGGTAGATGCAACACCTCACCACACTTAGTATGTCTGCTAAACGAGATGCCAGTGGCTCTCTGCCTTCTAGATACAGTGAGCTTTCATTCTAGGAATTGAAAGCCCTGTGTGCCTCTAGAAAGTTGAAGACAGGGAGAAGTGCCAACACTCAACATCTGGTAGAGGTGTTACTTCTAGATGACTTAAGGAAAACCCTGGGTCAGATGAACAGGAGAGAGTGGGTGGGACAGGGAATGAAGACAGGGCAGGAGGTGACACCTTTTATGACCTGGACTCTAACCCTGACCAGGGGGAACCTGATGGTTCCCACCTGGATAACTCAGATCTTCAAGAGGGTCATGGAGAAGGCTCTGGGGAGCCCCTCTTCACCCCTCCTGGAAGAGTGCAGAGTTTACCAAGGAGATCTAGATCTCCCTCTGTAGAGTCTAATCACCCAGGACAGTCTGTAGGGACCTCTGTATCTAGCAAGAGGGACCACTCTTTTGATAGGGAGTACCAACTTCTTGAACTTGAGAAGGCGAGGCTTAGGCTCCGGCAAGAGCAGTTGGCCCTTGATAAGGAGTCCCTAGAAGTCCAGAGAGCTAGAAATAAATTGGGGCTAGAGTCCAATGGTGGCAGCAACAGTGTCCCTAGAGTTAAGGAACATTCCTTTGATAATAGGAACCTGAGCAAGATTGTCCCTCCCTACCATGTTGGGGATGACATCCATCAATGGATAACTGCTTTAGAGAGGACCTATAAAGTACAGAGGGTCCCTCAAGAGCAGTGGGCAGCTATCTTGTGGCTCTCCTTTGCCGACAAAGGTAGAAATAAGCTCCTCACTGTTAGAGAAGAGGATGCTGACAATTACTCAGTTTTGAAGAGTGCTCTAATTGATGGGTTTGGGTAACCACTGAACAGTACAGGATTAAGTTCAGAGACACCCAGAAGACACAGAATCAGGACTGGGTAGACCTTGTGGATAGTGCTATAAAGGCTCTGTAAGGCTGGTTGCTTGGCAGCAAAGTACATGATTTTGATGGATTGTATAATTTGATTATGAGGGAGCAGATCCTTAATAATTGCCAAAATCAGTTATTGCATCAGTACCTGGTGGACTCTGATCTGACTTCTCCCCAAGAATTGGGAAAGAAGGCAGATAAGTGGGTCAGAACCCGGGTGAAGCAGAAAACACAGAACTCTGGTGGTGACCAGAAGAAGCAAGATTCTAAAACTCCAGATAAGGGTGGGGGCAAGGGTAAAGATAAAAAACAGTCTTCATCAGGGCCCCAAAAACCTGCATCTGGGGGGTGGGGGGGGGGGGTCACAATCCAACAAGGGAAAAGGCAAAAAGAAACCTTGGTGTTACTTTTGTAAGGTAAAGACCCATTGGACAAAAGATGTTGATTGTCCAAAAGCCAAGGAAAATCCTCCTACCACCACTGCCCCTAAGGCAACTGAGCCCCCTAGCACAAGTACAAGTGGTGGTACAGGGAACAAGGGATTAGTAGGGTTAACCTTGGGCTCTGAGATGGGTTCTGGCCTAGTGAGAACACCAGCTCAGGCTGTGCTTGTCTGTGATGGTGGCATGGATATTGCCACCCTATTTGTCAGTCCCAGTTATCTGGGCAAATACAGACAGCAGCCTTAAATAAATGGTAAGGAGGCCATGGCATAGAGGGACACAGGTGCAAGTGTCACTGTTAGACCTGGCACCATTGGTGTGGGTCTCCCTTCCATTTTTTGCTGTTGCCTCATCTGTTTTTGCTGGTCTAGATGCTTTGGGCACTTTGCCACTGCTGTTCAGTGCCAAAGTGCAAGTGCTCCCTTTTGTAAATTGATGTAATGGATTAGTGATTCCATGATTGGCTGATTTGATTTACTTGTCAGACCCTAGTACAGTGCACCATGTGTGCCCAGGGCCTGTAAATCAAATGCTGCTGGTGGGCTTGCAGCACTGATTGTGCCACCCACAGAAGCAGCCTGTAAAATGTGGCTCAGGCCTGCCATTGCAGAGCCTGTGTGCAGTCTGGGACTGCCATGTCGACTTGGCCAGTGCACACACTTGCCAGTCCCTAAACCTTCCCTTTTCTACATGTTAGTCACCCCTAAGGTAGGCCCAAGGTACCCCTGTGGGCAGGGTGCATTGTATGTAAAAGGTAGGACATGCCCTGATGTGTGTGGCATGTCCTGATAGTGAAATACTGCCAATTTCGTTTTTCACTATTGCAAGGCTATCTGTTCCCATAGGCCAGAATGGGCAGTTAGTTTATAACATCTTATAAACATAACTGGCCCTAGGAACAAGATAGGAAAATAAAGTTTAGTATGCCTGAACTCAGAATGTTAAAGTGCATCTTTTAGTGTGGGTGATTCTTACATTCTGTGTTTGAAAATACCACTTTTAGAAAGTGGGTATTTTCTTTCCTAACCATCCAGTGTGCCTCTGCTAGGTTTGTGTATTGAATGTCTGGCTTGTGAGTGACAGGAGCTGGGAGAGGGCAGCGGCTCCGGCAGTCTGATGAGTCAGGGCTGGGCTGAATGGGACCTGGGTTGAATTTAGAGTAGGGGGAGGAGATTTCCTTTCACCTGCCTGGGCCAGGTCTGCTTTCAACAATGCTGCCTCCACCTCCTGCCAGGAAGCTGCACCAGTGAGGACAGAACTTGTTTTGGCTGGGTACAGACACTTTCTGCCTTCAGAGAACAAAGAATTTGTGTGTATAAAAAGGGGGACCCAGACCCCAGAACTTTAGATCACTTCTGGGAAATCAAGAGGAACCTTTGCCAAGGAGAAGAACCGGAGAAGCTGAAGGAAGATTACTGCCCCTGTGCTGTTTGCTGTTTGGGGTTGGCCTGCAGTGGTTACTTGTTGCCAAGGAAAGGAGAAAAAGGACTTTGCTGTTTGCTTTGTCATCTTGAGGAAGATCTCCAAGGGCTTGAAACTGAGCTTGCCTCCTGTTCTGAAGTCTCAGGGACACAAAGACTTCACCACCAGCTCCCCTGAATTTCCTTGCTGGGAATTCTAACCTGCAGAGAGGTGCCAGCTGTTGTTTAGGACCTCTAGAGACTGTTTGTCGCTGGGAGCTGGAAGATCGGCGCAACGAGAAGAAGCGTGTCGCATCCGCACCGATTCCTGACGCATCGCCGAGCCACGGGGAAGAAGCGTGCCGCATCCGCACTTGGTTCCGACGCCTTGCAGAGCAACCAGGAAGAAGTGCGCCGCATCCACACCGAGCCCCGACGCATCGCCGAGAAGATCTTCGCAGCACCTGCCGTGCGGCTGCAAACGTTCACGCATCGTACCGTATCGTCGCATCACATCGAGCCGCCATTTTGTCGCATCGTACCGGATCGCCGCCACGCATCGAGGCGCCATCTTGTCGCATCGTAACTGGAACGCAGTAAGAAACAGACGCATCCTCTCCTCTCCGGTAAGGAACAGACGCATCGCTTCCCCTGCGCTGCAGTAAGGAACAGGCGCATCACCTCCCCTGAAGCAAGGAACTGACGCATCACCTTCCCTGCGACCCTTTTGTTTGTTTTGCGTGACGCACCTAAGGTACTTTTTGGGAAAAGTGTTGCATTTACAACTTGCATTGAACTGAACTATTTCTACCATTTTAGAGCCTGATTTTTAATACTGTATTGTGGATTTTTGTCGTTTGGTCTTGTGTTAGTTTAGATAAAGATTACTTATTTTTCTAAACTGGTGTGGTATCCATTTGTAGTGTTTTCACTGTGTTACTGTATGTGTTCACAAATGCTTCACACACTGCCTCTGAGATAAGCCTGTCTGCTTGTGCCAAGCTACCAAGGGGGTGAGCAGGGGTTATTTTAGGAGTGTATCCCCCTTACCCTGACTAGAAGAATGGGCCCCTATTTGGACAAAGGTACCTACCTCTGCCAACTAGAGACCCCCATTTCTAACATTGGTGGTCAGCGGTGAGGATTTGGACTTGCATTTGTGATTTACATACAGTGATTGGTGTACACTACTAGTGAGTGCAGACCATTACGCGACCACATACATTTTGGTAGAATTTTTCCTTGGAACTTCTATTTTTTGAGAACTGCCAATTTTTCACCATGAGCAAAGCAGCATCCATTGCATCTGTGGATATTGAATTTGAAGAAGAGAGGATTGATACCTACACTGTGCCACACCTCAAAGCTGTTTGCAAGAAATTTAAAATCTCTATAAGAGGCCTCACCAGGAAAGAGGAATACCAAAAGACGCTGAGGACCTGGTTGGAATCTAGGAATGCCAGTGAGCATCCTGAAGAGCCTAGGGAGGAGGCAGAGAATTTAGATGGGCAGCTGGAGGGGCCATTGGGCCTAACTGGGGGGAAAGTGCCTTCCAGGGTGGGCAGCAGTGTTTCTTCAAAAGGCCCGTCCCCAGAGGAATTGGAGGACAGGGAGAAAAGCAGAGTGCATGAGATGGAGCTGACCAAGCTCAAAGTGGGGAGTCAGAATGACATAGAAAGTAAGAAATTGGAGTTAGAAAATAAGAGGTTAGCCATGGAAGAGAAGAAGATGCTTTTAGAGCATGAGAGAGTGGTGAGGGAGCTGGAGCTGAAAGCAAAGAGTTTAGAGATCACTCCCTCTGGTGGTAGCACACCATCAGTGCCTGTAGAAGGAAGAGTATATATTCCCAAGGATGTCATTAAGGAATTCATGAAGAGGGAGGACATTGGGCAGTGGTTTAAGGCCTATGAGGTAGTCATGATGTACCACCGGGTCCCTGAGAAAGATTGGGGAGCGGGGTTGTGGAGCCGCTTTATGGATGAAGGAAGGGACACCTTACTAGCATTGCCCAAAGAGGATCAGATGTCCTATGCCCCCATGAAGGAAGCCTTAATAGCCAGATATGGATTGACCCCCCAGAGCTGTATAGGCAGAAATTTAGAAATTGCAAGAAGCTGGAGTCTAGCACCTGGGTGGAATATGTGTCTTTTTTTTTGCAGAGCATTGGATGGTTGGGTGAAGGGTAGCAAAGTGAACGATTTTCAGGAGCTCTATGATTTGATTGCATGGGAGCACTTGTGCAGTAGTTGTTTTCCAGAGCTATGCCAGCACCTGATTGATAGTAAGCTGACTGATCCCAGGAAGCTTGCTGTGGAGGCGGACCGCTGGGTCAGTACCAGGGTCCACCAGGGTCTTGTGGGAGACTCCGCCAAAGGTGGGCAGGGTCCCCAGCAGAAGAGTGGGGGGGACAAGGGTAAACAGAAGGAGTTCCAGAAAGGGCCCCAAAGTAATCCCCAAGGGAACCAAGGTAAGGGTTCCGAGCCTCCCACTGAGAAGAAGCCCGGGGCCCGACAGACAAGTCTGTTCAGAGGGGTCCCAAGACATGTTTTGGTTGTGGTCAGGTGTGCCACTTCTTTTGGGATCCTAAGTGTCCCAAAAAGGTTAACGCTGCACCCACTGGTGCACCGCCCCGGCAGATGGCTAGTCTAGCCCTGGGGGAGGCGTCGGGTGCCCAAGGTGGGTGGGGTCCCGCAGAGATGTCCCTAGTCTCTTTAGGAGACAGTGAGATGGTCCCTAGGACTCAGCTGCCTGATAACACTAAGAAGTACAGGCAATGGGTGACCATCAATGGCCATAGGGTGGAGGCTCTGAGAGACACCGGAGCCAGTGTGACAGCTGTCAGTTGGCTGGTGTCTGGAGAGCAGGTGATCCCCAACACATTCTACCCTGTAGTTGCCGCTGACAACTCAGAGTGCCTCTGCAAAGTGGCACAGGTTCCCTTTGAGTGGGGGGGGGTCTCAGGTACCTTTCAAGTAGCTGTGAGGCCAGCCATGCCTGTTGACTGTCTGCTAGGCAATGATTTGTAGAGCTCCCCTTGGGCTAAGGTGGAGAGAAGGTCTCATTTGGAGATGTTGGGTCTGCCTGAGTGGGCATGTGTGACCATTCGGTCAATGGCAGCCGGTAAGGGCATGCAAGAGGACCTGGAGCCTGAAAGAGTGGCCCAGCTGCCTGCCTTAAAGAGAAGAGGCAGAGGGCGCGGGAAACCGGCACCCAAAGTTCCCACGGTCCAGGAGGAGGCAAACCTTGAGGGGGATGCCCTGGAGCCTACAGGGGAACAAGTGGCTGAACTGGGGGACCTGCCTGAGCTGACCCATTGGCAGCAGGAAGGAGGCCCCTCCAGGGAAGAGTTCTGCGAGGAGCAGAAGAAGTGCCCTTCTCTTGTGGGTTTGCGGCAACAGGCTGCAAACCAGGCAGCAGGTGATCAGTCTGGATCACATTGGATTTACTGGGAGAATGGTCTCCTGTATAGTGAGCCTAAGGTTGCTGAGCCTGGGTCAGCCCATGTGCTGGTGGTACCCCAGTGCTTCAGAGCCTTCCTACTGGGTCTGGCTCATGATGTACCTTTAGCAGGACATTTGGGGCAAGACAAGACCTTTAAAAGGCTTGTCACCCACTTTTACTGGCCCCAAATGCGCAAGAGTTCAGATACTCATTGCAGGACCTGTCAGACTTGTCAGGCAAGTGGTAAGAGTGGGAGGAAGCACAAGGCTCCTCTCCAACCTTTCCCTGTGGTCAGCACCCCCTTTGAAAGGGTGGGCATTGACATTGTGGGGCCTCTGGATCCCAAGACAGCCATGGGCAACCGGTTCATCCTGGTCTTGGTGGACCATGCCACCCGGTCCCCGGAAGCCATCCCTCTCCGGACTGTGACGGCCCCCGTGGTGGGTCGTGCTTGATGGGGATTTTCTCCCGTGTGGGGTTCCCCAGAGAGGTGGTGTCAGACCGTGGTACCAACTTCATATCTAAGTATATGAAGTCCCTGTGGCAGGAGTGCGGTTTAAACTATAAGTTCACCACTCCTTACCACCCCCAAGGTAATGGGCTGGTTGAGAAATTCAACCGGACCCTGAAGGGCATGATTATGGGTCTTGAGGAACCCATGAGGCAAAAGTGGGATGTCCTCTTGCCATGCCTTCTGTTTGCTTACAGAGAGGTGCCCCAGATGTCCTTAGGGTTCAGTCCCTTTGAACTACTGTACGGCCATCCTGTAAGAGGACCTCTGAGTTTGGTGAAAGAAGGCTGGGAGAAAGCTCCCAGTAAACCTCCCCAGGATGTATATAGCTACATGCTGGCTTTCAGAAACAAGACTAGGCGTTTCAGGCAACTCGCTCAGGCGAATCTGGAAGCCAGCCAGGAAGAGATGAAACGGTGGTATGATCAGAATGCCACTCTGATCGAGTTTCAGCCTGGACAAAAAGTTTGGGTCATGGCCCCAGTGGAGCCCTGTGCGCTCCAGGATAAGTGGACCGGACCTTTTGAGGTGGTGGAGCTCAAGAGTAACGTCACCTACTTGGTGGACTTGCAGTCTCCTAGGAACCCTTTGCGGGTCCTGCATGTGAACCTCCTGAAGCCCCACTTGGAGAGGTCTGAAGTGGGCATGCTCTTAGCAACAGATGCTGGGATGGAAGAGGAGACTGAGCCTCTTCCTGACCTCCTGTCTGCCAAGGAGCAAGATGGGTCAGTGGACGGTGTGAACCTCTCTACCGCCCTGACCCCTAAGCAGCAGAATGACTGTCGCCAACTGTTGGGACAGTTTTCTGACCTGTTCTCCCTGACCCTCGGTGTCACTCAGTGGTGTGTCCATGATGTGGACACTGGGGACAGTCTTCCAGTAAAACATAAGATTTACAGAGTGACTGACAGGGTCAGAGCTTGCATCAAGGAGGAGGTCTCCAAGATGTTAGAGCTAGGGGTGATTGAGTCCTCAAACAGCACTTGGGCCAGCCTAGTGGTCTTGGTCCCAATGGCTGCCGCACCCGGTGCCACAGCAGAACACCTGTTCTGTGTGGACTACCTAGGACTCAAGTCAGTCACCAGGACTGACGCGCACCCCATCCCCAGAGCTGATGAGCTCATCGATCGGTTGGGGGCTGCCCGGTACCTCAGTACGTTTGACTTAACGTTTGGGTACTGGCAGATCGCCTTAACTGATGGAGCAAGAGAGAGGTCAGCATTCTCCACACCAGATGGGCACTACCAATTCCGGGTGATGCCCTTTGGGATGAAGAATGCCCCTGCCACCTTTCAGAGGTTGGTCAACCAGGTGTTGGCTGGACTGGAGGATTTCAGTGCCGCCTACCTGGATGACTTTGCAGTGTTCAGTGCCACTTGGGAGGAACATCTGCACCACCTCTGGGAAGTGTTGAAGGCGCTGCGGAGGGCAGGCCTCACGATCAAGGCGAGTAAGTGCCAGATCGGGCAGGGTTCCGTGGTGTACTTGGGACACCAGGTTGGGAGCGGCCAGGTGGCGCCCCTACAGCCCAAGATTGATACCATTCTGGCTTGGGAGCCCCCCAAGACCCAGACAGAGGTGAGAGCCTTTTTAGGATTCACAGGGTATTACAGGAGGTTTGTCAAGGGGTATGGCAGCATTGTTGCCCCCTTGACAGAGCTGACTTCCAGGAAGCAGCCCAAGAAAGTGAACTGGACTGATGCCTGCCAGAAAGCTTTTGATGCCCTGAAATCTGCCATGTGCACGGCAACCGTGCTTCAGGCGCCCAACTTCTCAAAGGAATTCATTGTGCAGACAGATGCTTCAGAGCATGGTGTGGGGGCTGTGCTTTCACAGATGAATGAAGAGGGCCTAGACCAACCTGTAGCCTTCATTAGTAGGAGGTTACTTCCACGGGAACAGAGGTGGAGTGCGATTGAGCGTGAGGCATTTGCTGTGGTCTGGGCACTGAAGTTGAGACCATACTTGTTTGGGACTCACTTCCGGGTTCAGACAGACCACAGGCCCCTCAGATGGTTGATGCAGATGAGGGGTGAGAATCCAAAACTGTTGAGGTGGTCCATTTCCCTACAGGGGATAGACTTTACGGTGGAACACCGCCCTGGTACAGAACACGCCAATGCTGATGGTCTGTCCAGTTTTTTCCGCCTTAGTGAAGAGAACTCCCAAGAGGGCGGGTAGTTCTCCCCACATTTCAGCTGGGGGGGACACGTGTTAGACCTGGCACCATTGGCGTGGGTCTCCCTTCTATTTTTTGCTGTTGCCTCATCTGTTTTTGCTGGTCTAGATGCTTTGGGCACTTTGCCACTGCTGTTCAGTGCCAAAGTGCAAGTGCTCCCTTTTGTAAATTGATGTAATGGATTAGTGATTCCATGATTGGCTGATTTGATTTACTTGTCAGACCCTAGTACAGTGCACCATGTGTGCCCAGGGCCTATAAATCAAATGCTGCTGGTGGGCTTGCAGCACTGATTCTGCCACCCACAGAAACAGCTTGTAAAATGTGGCTCAGGCCTGCCATTGCAGAGCCTGTGTGCAGTCTGGGACTGCCATGTCGACTTGGCCAGTGCACACACTTGCCAGTCCCTAAACCTTCCCTTTTCTACATGTTAGTGACCCCTAAGGTAGGCCCAAGGTACCCCTGTGGGCAGGGTGCATTGTATGTAAAAGGTAGGACATGCCCTGATGTGTGTGGCATGTCCTGATAGTGAAATACTGCCCATTTTGTTTTTCACTATTGCAAGGCTATCGATTCCCATAGGCCAGAATGGGCAGTTAGTTTATAACATCTTATAAACATAACTGGCCCTAGGAACAAGATAGGAAAATAAAGTTTAGTATGCCTGAACTCAGAATGTTAAAGTTCATCTTTTAGTGTAGGTGATTTTTACATTCTGTGTTTGAAAATACCATTTTTGGAAAGTGGGTATTTTCTTGCCTAACCATCCAGTGTGCCTCTGCTAGGTTTGTGTATTGCATGTCTGGCTTGTGAGTGACTGGAGCTGGGAGAGGGCAGCGGCTCCGGCAGTCTGATGAGTCAGAGCTGGGCTGAATGGGACCTGGTTTGAATTTAGAGTAGGGGGAGGAGATTTCCTTTCACCTGCCTGGGCCAGGTCTGCTTTCAACAATGCTGTCTCCACCTCCTGCCAGGAAGCTGCACCAGTGAGGACAGAACTGGTTTTGGCTGGGTACAGACACTCTCTGCCTTCAGAGAACAAAGAATTTGTGTGTATAAAAAGGGGGACCCAGACCCCAGAACTTTAGATCACTTCTGGGAAATCAAGAGGAACCTTTGCCAAGGAGAAGAACCGGAGAAGCTGAAGGAAGATTAGTGCCCCTGTGCTGTTTGGGGTTGGCCTGCAGTGGTTACTCTTGCCAAGGAAAGGAGAAAAAGGACTTTGCTGTTTGCTTTGTCATCTTGAGGAAGATCTCCAAGGGCTTGAAACTGAGCTTGCCTCCTGTTCTGAAGTCTCAGGGACACAAAGACTTCACCACCAGCTCCCCTGAATTTCCTTGCTGGGAATTCTAACTTGCAGAGAGGTGCCAGCTGTTGTTTAGGACCTCTAGAGACTGTTTGTCGCTGGGAGCTGGAAGATCGACGCAACGAGAAGCAGCGTGTCGCATCCGCACCGATTCCCGACGCATCGCCAAGCCACGGGGAAGAAGCGTGCCGCATCCACACTTGGTTCCGACGCCTCGCAGAGCAACCAGGAAGAAGCGTGCCGCATCCACACTGAGTCCCGACATCGCCGAGAAGATCGTCGCAGCACCTGCCGTGCGGCTGCAAACGTTCACGCATCGTTCGGATCGTCGCATCGCGCCGCCATTTTGTCGCATCGCACCAGATCGTCGCCACGCATCAAGGCGCCATCTTGTCACATCGTAACTGGAACGCAGTAAGAAACAGACGCATCCCCTCCCCTCCTCTCCGGTAAGGAACAGACGCATCGCCTCCCCTGCGCTGCAGTAAGGAGCAGACGCATCACCTCCCCCGAAGCAAGGAACTGACGCATCACCTTCCCTGCGACCTTTTTGTTTGTTTTGCGTGACGCATCTAAGGTACTTTGTGGGAAAAGTGTTGCATTTACAACTTGCATTGAACTGAACTATTTCTTCCATTTTAGAGCCTGATTTTTAATACTGTATTGTGGATTTTTGTCGTTTGGTTTTGTGTTAGTTTAGATAAAGATTACTTATTTTTCTAAACTGGTGTGGTGTCCATTTGTAGTGTTTTCACTGTGTTACTGTATGTGTTCACAAATGCTTCACACACTGCCTCTGAGATAAGCCTGTCTGCTCGTGCCAAGCTACCAAGGGGGCGAGCAGGGTTTATTTTAGGAGTGTATCCCCCTTACCCTGACTAGAAGCAAGGGCCCCTATTTGGACAAAGGTACCTACCTCTGCCAACTAGAGACCCCCATTTCTAACAGTCACTATGGTGACAGAGGATCTTGTGGCCCCTGATCAAATCATACTTGGAGAAATGTACCAAGTGATTAATGCAAACAATGTCAGGACTGACCACTCCTTGGCAGTTGTTAATTTCAGCTGGGGAGGGGTAACTGGCCCTGAGAAAGTTGTGGTTAGCCCAGACCTACCAGTAGAATGTTTGTTGGTCAATGATTTGGAGACTTCAGTCTGACCACTCCTTGGCAGTTGTTAATTTCAGCTAGGGAGGGGTAACTGGCCCTGAGGAAGTTGTGGTTAGCCCAGACCTACCAGTAGAATGTTTGTTGGGCAATGATTTGGAAACTTCAGCCTGGGCTGAAGTGGAACTTAGGACTTATGCAGCAATGCTGGGCATCTCTGCAGATGTGTTTGCTGTGACCAGGTCACAGGCCAAACTGACTAACACTGAACAGGCCCTGGATCCTGGAACAATGGATCAGGTGCCTTCCAAGAGAAGGAGCGGTAAGGCTGTGCCTTCCCCCCAGACTCAGTGTGAGGATCAGTCTCTTGAGGGAGATGATCTTAGTCCCTGTGAAGGAACTGTCTCAGATTAACTGGAACCTGATCAGGTTGAGTTCTTGGGGACAGGGGGCCCTTCCAGGGCAGACTTGAGTTTGGAGCAGCAAACCTGCCCCTCTCTTGAACCCCTCAAACAGCAAGCTGCTGCTGAGGCTGCTGGGAGTGTCAGTGGATCCCACATGATCTATTGGGATGAGGGACTCCTGTACTCAGAGGGTAGAGACCCCAAGCCTGGTGCCACCAAGAGGTTGGTCATACCTCTGAAGTTTAGGGGCTTGAGGCAAGTCAAGAATTACAGAAAGCTTGGCATGACCAAAAGGCTGTTCTGACTAGTTTACCAGCCAGGGCAGAAGGTATGGGTGTTGGAGCCTGTGGCCCCAGCAGTTCTCCAATATAAGTGGAGTGGACCCCATACCATCATTTAGCAAAAAGGTGAGGTCACCTACCTGGTGGACCTTGGCACTCTCAGGAGCCCCCACAGGGTGCTCCATGTGAACAGGCTCAAACCTTTTGTGGACAGGGCTGACATGGGTTTGCTCATGGCAACTGATGAGGGACAGGAAGAAGAGTGGCCCTCTCCCTGATCTCCTCTCTCGGAACCCTGATGATGGGTCAGTTGATGGTGTAGCTTTGGCAGGCAGCCTCACTGACCAACAGCAGATTGATTGCGGGAAGGTCCTTCATCAATACAGGCACATGTTCTCTGTAACTCCTAATCAAACCACCTGGTGTACCCATGAAGTGGACACAGGTGAGAGTCTACCTGTTAAAAATAAGATTTACAGGCAGCCTGACCATGTCAAAGATTGCATCAGGACAGAGGTCCAAAAGATGCTGGAATTGGGAGTGATTGAACCCTCAGATAGCCCTTGGGCTAGTCCAGTGGTCCTGGTACCCAAACCTCACACCCAGGGTGGTGAGAGAGAGATGAGGTTTTGTGTGGACTACAGGGGGCTCTATGCAGTCACTAGGACTGTCTCATCCAATTCCTAGGGCAGATGAGCTTATTGATACTTTGGCCTCAGCCAAATTCTTCAGCACATTTGACCTCACTGCTGGCTATTGGCAAATCAGATTAGCTGAGGATGCCAAACCAAAAACAGCATTTTCAACCCCTAGTGGGCATTATCAATTTATTGTGATGCCCTTTGGTTTGAAGAATGCACCTCCCACATTCCAAATGCTGGTGAACAAAGTCCTTACAGGTCTGGAGGCCTATAGTGCAGCATATCTTGATTATATAGCTGTCTTTAGCCCCACCTGGGAGGATCACCTGGTCCACCTGAAGAATGTTTTGGAGGCTCTGCAGAAAGCAGGCCTCACTATCAAGGCTACTAAGTGCCAGATAGGGCAGAGCAAGGTTGTGTACCTGGTCCACCTTGTGGGTGGAGGCCAAGTTCAACCACTACAGAGCAAAATCCAGACCATAATGGACTGGGTTGCTCCCACTACTCAGACTCCAGTCAGAGCTTTCTTGGGCCTGACTGGGTATTACAGAAGATTTGTGAAGGGATATGGGTCTATAGTGACTCCCTTGAATGATCTCACCTCCAAGAGAATGCCCAAGAAAGTTCAGTGGACAGTTAGCTGTCAGAGGGCATTTGATGATCTCAAGCAGGCCATGTGCACTGCTCCCATTCTGCAGAGTCCTGACTACTCCAAGCAATTTATTGTCCAAACAGATGCATCTGAGTTGGGGGTTGGGGCTGTGTTGTCACAACTTAATACAGAGGGTCAGGATCAACCAGTAGCTATTATCAGCAGAAGGTTGACCCCCCCAGAGAGAAATGTTGGTCAGCTATAGAGAGGGAAGCCTTTGCTGTGGTCTGGGCCCTAAAGAAGCTGAGGCCATACCTGTTTGGCACTCACTTCATTGTTGAGACAGACCATAAGCCCCGCCTATGGCTAAAACAGATGAAGGGTGAAAACCCCAAACTTTTGAGGTGGTCCATTTCCCTACAGGGGATGGACTATACGGTGGAACATAGACCTTGGAGTAACCATGCCAATGCAGATGGACTCTCCAGATATTTCCACTTAGAAAATGAAGACTCAACTGGGCAAAATTAGTCTCATCTCCTTACTTTTTTTGGGCGGGGGGGGGGGGGGTTGTGTAGGAAAGTATGATCTGCTTCTTATGGTTACCCCCAATTTTTTGCTGAATGTAATCCTGCTTTTGACTAGTCTGACTGGGATCCTGCTAATCAGGACCCTAGTCTATCTGCTTTCTCCCTGTACTGTTATGTTATGTACTTAGGTACACTCCAGATTGGATACTGGGGTACCCTTGTCAGTCCCTAGTATATGGTACACATGTACCCAGGGCATAGGTACCCCAGAGGCCTCCCATGGGCTGAAGCATGTATTATGCCACCCATGGGAGGCCATGCAAAATGCAACTACAGGTCTGCCATTACAGCCTGTGTAAGTTGGTGCATGCACCACTTACTTAAGATATAGGTTTACTATATCTAAGGGTCACTGCACTTAAAACCTATAAGTCACCCCTATAGCAGGCCTTAACAATTCTGAAGGCAGGGTGCTTGGTTCTAAGTGAGAGGGTGCCACTGCATGAGCAGGACACCCCTGCAGCCTACGGAGTCCATTCTCCCAGGTTGTCAATGAAGCAGCCATTTACGACATATAGAGTGGCATTATGCGACCGCGTGATGACCAACTCTAAAATGACTGAAACAAACCCTATCGTGTTTGGTGTCAAACATGTTGGAATCATACCCCCACACCGGTAACCGGTGTGGGAGGTATGATTCCACCCCTCAGAAGCGAGCTTCGTGAGATCCTTGGTGTTCCCGGTACCAACCTTCTAGTCCCGGACAGCACAAAATAGTTTCTGCTGACCAGAGACACATTTCTGCCCTCCTGCTGCTGAGCCAAGCTCAAGCAGGGGAAGGCAGGACAATAAGCATCCTGTCACAGGGAGATGTGACCACCTCCCAGACAGGATTTAGTGTATTAGTGCTGGGTGGGTGCACTTGTAAGCGACTGAAACTCTTCATGAGGGGCACATTTGGTGTTCCTGTGCATAGTCCAGTTCAAACCAGTCCTGGGAGCCATTGGCTCCCGCTCTGGTGTAAAACTGGACAAAGGACAGGGGAGTAACCTCCCCATTGTCCAGACCCTCCCCTAGGAGGGTCCCCTGAATCTGTCCAACCCTCTCCTGTGGGTACTTAAGGGCTTACCTGGCTGTAGGACACTAGATTCGACGTGGACAATATTCTGAACCAGAAACCATTGAACTTCGACCGTCTGGACACTGGACTTCGCTGGACTTCGTCTCCCGCTCAGTCTGCTGCATCGTCTGTGCCCGTGTACCATACAGGATCCATGCAGGACCTGTGGAGCATCAAGGACAACCGATGATATCTCCCTTGGAGTGAAGGAGTCACTCCCCCATCCGCAGGCACCGTAACACTGCTGTCCGGTCTGCTTATCCTGAGCTCCTACAGACTCCGAAGGCTTCAGCAACACAGGAGGTGGGTTTCTACATCCCTCGAGGCCTGAGCTGCCCTCTCACCAAGTTTGAGGTCAGAATCCCTCGTGGGGGCTGAAAAACCCGAACCCATGTGCACCGCGTACATTTGCAAGTGCATATGCTTGTTGGCGTTTCCCGAACAAGTGCATTGGGCTCCGAGTATCCCCAACCTCTGGCACAATTTCCTACTCACAACTTCAACCTCCTTGCAATCAGTGCTCCGTGGGCTGTTGTTTGTTGAAATTGCTCGAGGTCCTTTCGCGACTACTGTGCATCCGGCCTCTGGGTCCTCTTGAGGGTCAACTTTGCTTTTCTTGGGCTCCCCTGGTTGCTCCAGGCTTGCCCTGACTCCCCTGTGTGTTGTGAGTCCCCTGGACCTTGCTGGTCCGAAACGTACACATCTTTGACCTTCTGCATGGGTTGCCGTTGCCAAGGCTTTTTGGTGCTCCCGCCGGACACTGACCCCTCAGCACTCGACATCCTTCATGGGACAGCTCGTATCCGGCTCCTGGTCGTCCTCGACGTCTCCTGGTCCCCGTAGCTGCAGAGTCAAGGACTCCAACAACCAACCTGAAGCACCTGACATCGGTGGGCCATTCGTCTACCGAACCCCTGGTCACTTTCAAGTGACCCAGACTCTGTCCCCTCTGCTTTCAGGTACTTCTCAACAAGAATCCACCTTTGGATTCAAACAGACACTTTTCTTCCTTCCAGCAGCGGCTCTTCTTCGAAGTCCTCCATTGGGTTCGACGGCGATTTCCGATGCCACTTCAGACCTATGCACCCGGCTTCCCTGGGATAGGTAACTCGGGTACTTCAGTATCCACGGGTGGGGTGGCTCTCCAACCTTCTGTGTTGCACAGGGTTTCTTTGAAGTCCACTGGGAAGGGTCCTTAAACTCTAAAACTTCCACCTCGACTTTCCCATAGAATTGTACGGAGCACGCAGTCGTGTTCCCACACTGCACCCGTCCTCCGTGGGGTCCCTCTCTACTCCGTTGGGTGGTTCCCTGGGGTCCCAGCGATTCAACGTCCTCTCAACACTGTCTTGACTCGAGTCGTGGTTCTTATACCACTTTCTTAGTATATGGTTTGGTCCCCTCCTGGGGCCCACTGTGTATTAGTGCTATTTACTGTCATTTCTGTGCTTAAGTATTGTGTGCTTTGTGATCATCTCCGTGTAGGAGATACTGTGTCGTACTAGATAGTGTTATATTAATAAATACATATTTTTATAACTACTGTGTGGTTCTCCTTTCATTTAACCAATACTATAAGGTTGCATTCTGGTAAAACTAGCTGCTTAACATTCCTTCAAGACTAAGCCTGAAGGCTGCTCTCCACAGCTACCACTTGGATAGCTTTCTAAGGTTATCTTTGACCTCTTAAATCACCATAAGGGTTGTTTGGACTGGTGCAAAGTGCCCACTTTAATTAGTGGGCAGCATATACCAGACCAACTTCTCACACCTGCCAACTCAGACGGTGCCACCGTGTGACACGTGATATTGGCTCCCATCACACGGTCTCCCGGTGAGGAGCTGATATCACATAGTGGCAGCTCATTTTCCGAGGCATGGAACTGCTGACGTCCATTAAGAGGTGTGAAAAAACCCCAGGACATCGGCACCAGACTCAGCAAAAAATGTTGGCGGGGAGGGGGGGGCAGGGTGGGATTCAAAAGTGCCTGGTAGGTACTTCTCGGCGCGAGGCCCTGTCTCCTCCTCACACGGTGAGAGTGTTCTTCAAGTTGGTAGGCATGTATTTCATTTCCCTATATGGGACGCCGAAGATGGCACCCCTTTTTGTAGAGTAGGTCTGCACACTATTCTTTGCTTTTCAATGTAAAAAATATGGAGACAAGTAGTGGACGGTGAGAAGCAAGTCCTATGACTCTTCACATCTACACTTGGCAAGTTTTCTAAAAATCTATACTAGGCACGTAACTTGACCTAAACTTCATGGGGAAGGGACAGGAGGCTAACGAACTACTACCACAAAATTACTTGTAGAGGTGGATGTCTTTAGCATCCGGTCCAATGTGCAAAATATAAAGTGATTTTTACGAAAGTATGTGGCAAAGTGCATTTTAAAGTGCACTGAACCAGTATCATTGGTCTCAGCTTAACAGAACTTAATGTCCTTTACAGCAAGCTTAGGGTTCTCCTTTAAAGGAATTTTATCAATAAACACCAAGTTGTGTTTTTGGATACATCCTGACCCAGTAATCCTGGAAGAATATGGCATTTTCGGTCTTGGTTACTGGGACAGTTAGTGGCAAAGAATGAATTTCAAGCAAGCTGGGTTGGACGCATTGATTTCAATCTGACACGACTTAAAAACTACTTTTAACAGGTATTTTTAGACCTTTTAGATCTTGTTTACCAATGCTGCATTCCAAGCAGATTTCTTAAGAGTCTGTAAAATCAAAGGTACAATCACAGACCTTAGTCAGCAAAGCTAGTCAAATCCTACTGGCTAGTACAGCTCCATGTACAGAGACCTACCAGGACCTGAAGCAGCGGTAGTGATAATTTTAAAAGGTTTCCTCACTAAAAGACAATAAAATGACAATACACAAGTCAAAAAATAGCCATAACAGTATGAGTTATTTGATAGCAAGGGCAGAAATATGCCTCTCGAACTGAACTTGAATTATCATTCAAAGTGCAGCAGTACTTAATTTGAGCCGGTGGGGCCCACCGCCACTCATTTTTGGGGACCGGCACTTATTGCTGTGAATCAGACATTAACAGAGAGCAGGAGATAAAAAAAACTATAAAGACAGAGGAAAAGAAAGACAGAAAAACCTTCACAAAAGCAGAGAGCAGGAACCTGCAGGAGTTAGATTAACAAGCAGGAAGTGTCAGGTAGTTGATTAAAGAGGGCTGGGGTGAATTCAAGACCACACAGTCTCGGAATTCGTCCTTCTGACATGTATTAGTGTCGGCCACGGGCTTCTGAGCAGAGCTTTGGACTCCGGCACTTATTCTATTACAAATTAAGCACTGAAGGCAGGCACACCGACACAAGACACATCCAGGATAGAATCCATTAGGCACAATAATTGGTTTGCAACTGATTTTCTGCTTCAGTTGTCTTGGTTTTAATGATATAGGTTGTGTATTCGAATGAATTATTTTCATATTATGAGAAAGAGACAAATTATAGGTACATAGCAGTTATTGTACATTTATTTTGCAGGACGCTTTACTTTTTTATGGTAAAGAGGGCACTGCTGCTGAAAAGTCCTTTTCCAGAAGATGAAAAGAATAAAGGAGAAAAACGAACATTTAGCAAGGTCTCAGGTTGCATGCAGTTTCCTATCATTAGTCGATGAGACATTCCAGAGATGTTACTGAGTCTGACAGTTTTACACATATCAGTGACCTTTGCCGCGTGCTGCTCACTTCCATGAATACTTTCTTCTCTTTGCAGAGTTCTGTAATGTTCTGTGTCAGGTGGTTGCCAGCCCAACAGCCGGCACCCTCCCCCTCCCACACACATATTAATCAAGAAGCGTAGGCAAAAGTCACTGAAATCTGGGAATTTCCCCAAAACTTGGGTATGAATGGTAACCCCAGTACAGGCTTTACATTAAAATTTCAGTGGCATTGGTTTTAAAATGTCATCTATTGTAACATCAAGCTCTTTCGAAATATTAGGTGGTCAATAGAATTCCACTAAATTCCAGCAGCTCTCCAGTTCTTGGAGTGGGTGCCTGCTTTTCAGCTGATTTAGGACAGTTTGTGTGCATGACACTTTTTATTGTGCTGCGGGGATGGGTTAGGATTCAGTGGGACAGCGAGGGTTTGCCAGCACACAATGTAATAGTGGAAAACATGTATTTGTCTCATCCACTGGTAATCACTGAGTGGCGTCCATAATTTGTTGACTCGTCTGCGCCATTACAGACCAGGATCAGTTATGAGCAATATGCTGCAGTCCAGACTCAACTGCCAGACCAGGCCGCCTCTGAATGGGAGCACAAGCAACCCTGGACCTGATCCAGGCTTATTGTGCTCATCAGGTTAATTGAAGCATTTCGCCCATCACTTCTGTGTTTATCTCTGTGAGGACTGAAGCCTACATTAGCGGAACACTCAGATGACAGCAATTCTACAGCCGATCTGTGCTGCGCGAGGGACCAACTAGTTCAGAGTATAGTGGGACAAGGGGACTGAGGTATAGGAGAAAATGAAAGCGAAGGGAGTGATGTGGGGTCTCTCCTCGTATGGAACTTTGAAGTAAACTAAAAGATGAATAAGAGAGAGGATTTTTAGGCGGGATGGCCAAGTAGGATAGTTGAGTGTGTTAAGGGTGCATCCTAGAATCAATATTTTGCAAATTTGTTTTTGATGTATACATTTTAGGGAGTACTCCTGAGGTAAGGGTTGGAATTTGTAAGTTCTTGATGATAGTTACAAAAAGTTTTCCCTACCAGTGTCCTAAGCATATCTGACCACATGTGTTATTGACTTAAAGTGTTTAGTTTTCGGTACTTCCCACAAAGCCCTACATACCAACCCAGATATCTCATATCGCTCGATGATGCTTTGTCTCTGAATGTGCCTTTACTACGTCCCCCTCCTGTTATGTGCACTGATATCCATCCCAGGCTTATTCTTACCACCACCACCGAGACTGGTCCACAACATTGTACAGTTCCTGCCTGTACGTAGTCTGCTATTCGCCTGGTGTCCAAGTATAGTCAACTTGTTGCAGCCAATCATTCTAGTCAATAGTTATCCCAATGTGCACTTCTCATCCACAGCGCTTACCCCTGGCATTTCCTGGTAACCTTATGTACAAGACGCAGCACTCAGAAGAGCCTGATCTGGGCATATACAACTGCGTAATAAATTATAACCTAATAAAACAAACCAAAAGCACAGGCAGTTTATTTTTTTAAATGTCGTTTTATTAGCAGCATGAGAAGTATCACATATTACACACATTGTAATTAACATAGTATAATAAACATGAGGATAATACAAACCATAAGGAGCGGCCGCTTTTTCTAGAATATTACACTGAACTATTCTCTGCCCTCCCCAACTCAACTTCTCTAACTCTACGAATCTTCCCGCCCTGACCCTTTCCTTCCCACCACCTTCAGCACTGATGGGCCGTAATGTGCAGGTACATAAAAATGTTAGTTTTGTGATCTTTCCTAGAAAACATCTGATCTGAATAGTAGGGCAATGTGTCCTAAGTATTGTGCAATAGGGTGTTTCCTTAAACCAGCCCTCTCTTCTTTGTGTAGGTGTATACTTTCAGAAAATAACCAAGGGAGTGCAATCTTACCCCAGTTCTGGACCGTCGGCGTGGTCGAGCTTTTCCAATTAATTGTGATGTGCCTTTTAGCCAGTAGTAAGGTCATGTCTATCAGTTTGGTTGATGTTCTACTCGGGTCCAGATGAGGAAAAAGACCCAAACAGCAGTACCTCCAAAGAATTATTCAGTGTCCACACTGTAACCTGATACAGCAGATCAATAATCCTGGTCCAATAGCCTGTAAGTGACTCACACAACTATAGTACATGGGGCAGGTTTGCTTCAGGAGTATGACATCGGGGACAGAGGGAAGACGCTCCGTATATATCCTGAAAATGCGACGTGGAGTAGGTGGCACTCTATTTAGGATGTTGAACTTAATATATTTAACACGTGATTTACGGGAAACCTTTTGAGGGTAGTATAGTATCTGTTATTTCTCTGAGTCATAGAGTGGACAACCCACGCCCTCTTTCCACTTTATTTGGAGAGAGCCCCTGGCCTGGTCCCAGTGCTGGAGATGGGCTTAGTTGAACCAATGAACCAATCTATTACTGTCTCCCATAGTAGATAGCACTTGGATCATCGAATTAGGAGGGCATTCCAAACCTTGGACCTGAAACAGAGTGTGTAGCGATTGTTTGATATCTATATAAGTAAGGAAATTACCAGCAGGTCTATCAAACTCCGTCATGAGGGCATTGAACGAATACAACTCTCTGTCTATAAACAAATCAGAGAGTGTGGTGATACCATGTTCTGCCCACAACTCCAGGTGCATCATAAGGATACCATTCCGTGGGGGTTGGCAACTCCCTGAAGCGAATCGCAGGGACATATGGGGACACAGGCTTGAGAATTGCTTTTGAACGCCGAAGACAATCCAGCTCAGTGGATAATAATAAACGGGTACCAGATGATGGGCGTTTGAAGGTCAGAAAAACCAAGTTCAATCATCCAGAATCACAATCTCTCAAAGAGAGGCCCTTTTCAGGAAGGGAATGACCACTAACCATCGAGCGGGCCATTGGAGTTGAGCTGCAAGATAATACTGTTCAAAATCTGGGAGCCCTAGTCTACCGGCATCAACTGGGAATTTAAGTGTAGAAAGTGACACTCATCGGCGTCCTTTATTCCAGATAAAATCACCTATCATCGTGTCAAAGTCCCTAAAGAAGGACCGGGGAAGAGTCAGGGGAAGATTAGCGAAGAAGTACAGTAGACGCAGTAAGACTATCATCTTGACCAGGGCTATTCGGCCTATGACTTACAAGAGCAGTGTTGACCAAAACGTAAACTGAGCCCTCAGCGTCCAGAGCGCCCCTCAGCACCTGGAGCGCCCTCCTCAGGTTGCTGTCTCGGAGATCTGTTGCCGAATGGTACACCTTGATCCCCAAGTATTTAAACATCACTATTTCTCATTCCAGCCGACGGTCCAACTGGACAAGCGAAGGGATGGCGTATCAAGCCCGGAGGGGGAAAATACAGGATGTGGAATAGTTAACCCGTAACCTGGAAATCTCCTCAAATTCAGTTAGGAGTTGTGCTGTAGGGGTGAGATCCAGCTGTGCATCCATAATGTATGAGGATTTCATCGGTGTACAGAGACGCTGTGTGAAGTATTGCTCGAGTCCTGATGGCCCATTACTCTCCCACTTGCCGAAGTCACAGACCGCTTACTTGAAAACATTACGCTGCAAACTTTTGTTGCATATATAAAAACGTCTTTATGCGGAAGGGACAAAATATTACATGAAGATGCAGCTTAAGGGTGTAGATTAATCACTCCAATATTAGTTAATTTAAAGTGTATTTTCATGGATTAGAAACATAATGCCCATTTGGAAAAGCTTTATAAGATGCACTTGAGTTGAGTGTTGGAGAATAGAACTATTGTTTTACTTTTTAGGAGATTTACGTATTTCATAATTTTGGAAAGCCGCCTGACAACAGTGAGCTGTTGTCTACTGTATATTTTATATAATGACGATAAAATGTGAACATTTCAGCAAGTTCTGGCTATTCTTCACGGTTCTGATGTTCTCTGCATGCCACCGATTCTTATTTGTACTGAAAGGGACCAGTGTTAATTTCCCCTACATTTGATTGGCAATGCTCCAGGTTCAAACCTGGAGTAAAAATGAAGTATGATCATGATCTGCTTTTGCTTATGTTTACATTTTTTAACATTTCAGCGCATCACTTATCGCATGCGTACTACTTGAGTCATATGGTGAGCCTGGATATATCTTGCATTCTTCCTACCAAAAGTAGAGGTACGTTTTTCTTCCCACCTGACTTTGTCTTTTTTGGTAGTTCATATGTCAACCCACGTTATCTCTGAAAACATACTAAACATTGCAGTAGAGTCGTCAACATGCATATCATTCTAGTCCTCAACGTGATCGATTATACAAAGGGCTTGTGCAGTAATGCTAGTTTACCTGACTCTTAAAATAGTGAGATGTTTACAATTACACTATTAATATGTATGTATGGAAATAGGTCACTTTGTGTGAAGTTAATTATATTTAGATAACCTTGCAAAGGTAGGTGTTTGATATAAAGGAGGTCTTGTGCAGTCTGACAGTGGTCGTTTCTTTTCTAGAGAAGTTTAAAGATGTTTCAATAAGAAGGAATAGTAGATTTTGCCCCTTGATTCGGTCATCCTGTTTTTTCGTTCAGAAACAGTCTTTGCCTTGGTTTTCCTCTTTGCCATCTCAGAGCAGTTTGACTTTGAGTCTCTCGGTGCTATACAGCAAAAATGCCCGTGTTCTATATTTCAGTATTGCTTTGTTTGCTGATCGACTAGGTTGTACAGAACAGTAACCTGAACAAGAAAGTGCACGGTAGAGTATGATCTCTGATTTGCAGTTTTATAAAGTTACTTGCTAAATAGAGGGTAAGCCTCGTTCTCACATCTAGAGATATTAGATGCAACTTATTAAGAATACCAGCTTTCTGGTCATATTTATTTTTATTTATTGGTTTGTTTAATTGTTTTGTAAAGCACTTACTGACAGGAAGCACTTCATAGAGCTACTGTTGTAGAAAAGTAGTGCTCTGAGCTCTCTTATGGGTCTGCCGCCAGCTTTTCCTGCAATTGAACCTGGGTTCATTGATACGGTTTGCCTGGCAGGCAGTGATCTGAAGTAGTGATTTGGCCGGATCTTGGGTTTGGGGGTATTTCTTACCTCCGTCCTACAATTCTTTGAAAGTGGTGAAAAGTAACTTCATCTTCTTTCCTCTGTGCCATTGGGAGTTAGTGTAGTTCTTTGAGGGCTGGCATAATGTAACATATTTTTTAAATTACTACAGATCTTGGCTGCTTGATCGTCCAGTCTCTGTAGTTTTACTTTCTCTTTATTAGGAGCTCCCATCTAGATGATATTATAGTGGTTGAGGCTCGATAACTAAATTGTGCTCCCAACTCAAACCACGTGCTTTGCAACTACATCGCCCAGAAATCGCTACTGTATTCTAATCTCACTGTACTAGGTGATTTCAACCTACATGCGAATGACCCATCCTGCTTGCAGGCAACTCAGCTGGTGCTGTCCCTCGCTGGGGCCAATCTAACACAACATGTCTTCTCCCCCACCCATAAGGCAGGACACACCCTTGACCTTGTGTTCTCTAACTTGGAGTCACTACGTACAGAGGCCCCCATCAAACTGGTTTGGTCTGTCCACTATCTGATTCCTTTCTTCTTTAGCATGGTTAAACCCTGTCAGAGTAGGGGTAACCAAGCTTTTATCAAAAGAAGTTGGAAAAACCTGACAGCAGCGTCCTTGGACCCTATCTTACAGGCTAGCCAGCCTACACTTTCGTCCGATCCTAATGCGGATTCCCGGGCTCTAAATCAATGGATTACGACAGGTGTTGAATCCACGGCCCCGGCTATTTCCGCTAGGTCATTGAGGCTCTCCCCCTTGGTTCTCGGACTCACTTAGAGCGGCCAAGAGCAGTTGCAAACGACTGGAGCGGCAGTGGAGGGCAAACTATAGTGAGGCGGCCAAAACTACCTATAAATACGCTCTGAAGGAATTGCATAAATTAATCAGAGTAGCCAGGAGGGATCACATAGCTAGCTGCATATATAAAGCTGACAACTCTTCCAAAGACGTATTCAAGGTGGTCAACTCTTTTCTCAAGCCTAAAGCATTAGAGACCAGTGTACCACCCTCCCTCTCTCTGTGCGAAAGTATTTCCGATTTCTTTGATAACAAAATCCAGAAGGTCTACAAGTCTTTCTCTGCGATACGTGAAACAGAGAAATCTGATAGTAGGGCGGGATGCGCACAAGAGCCCTCACTTACGAATTTTAGCCCTATTTCACTGCAGGAAGTGTTGGCGGAAATTCAGGGATGTAAGTCAGGGGCACCAGATGACCCCTGCCCCCCTAAACTTTGGAAAGTGATCGCACATTCTCTGAAGCATGTGCTGTCGCACATTTGGAACTCATCCCTTGCGTCTGGCATTTTTCCTGACATATGGAAACAGGCTACGCTTCTCCCCTTGCGGAAAAAACCAAATGGGGACCCGGGGGATTTGAACAACTACAGGCCTATCTCTCCGTTGTCTGCGCCAGGAAAGATGCTGGAAAAACTGGTGCAGCGACAATTGACCAACTTCATTGAGAGTATGGGCATCTTACACGATACCCAATCTGGCTTTAGGTCAGGCTTCAGTACCGAGACGGCACTCTTGGAGGTGGCTGAGTCAGTGAGGTTGGCGGTGGACTCAGGGGCATCCGCTATGTTGGTGCTCCTGGATCTATCGGCAGCATTCAACACTGTTGACCATACCTTGCTGTCTCAGAGACTGCAAGAGATGGGCTTAGGTGGCACGGTATTGGACTGGCTGAACTCCTACTTAAGTAATCGCTCACAGAAGGTCTCACTGCAACCTATTGTGTCTAAATCGAAACAACTCTGGTGTGGAGTCCCTCAGGGGTCAGCGTTGAGTCCTCTCTTGTTTAACCTCTACCTGCTCCGCTGTTCTCTCTGATAGCCAGTTGGGGGGTAAAAGCGATTTCATACGCTGATGACACCCAGTTGGTCTTCTCTTTCAAAGAGCAGTCCGAGGACTCCTTTAGGAGCTTTAAAGGCTGCCTGAGAGATATCGCGTTGTGGATGAATAACAACAAGCTGAAACTCAACGCAGGAAAGACGGAGGTGATGTTCTTCGGGAAAGAGTCACCTCCTGCACCGGATCTTTGGTGGCCGAGGGAAATGGGCCTGCCCCCGTCCCCTGCAGATATTATTAAAAATCTTGGTGTGAAGTGGGAGTCTGATTTGTCATTCTCGGCTCAGATACGGCAGGTGACAGCCACCTGTTTCAGTAAACTAAGAAATCTGCGGAAATGTCTGCATTTACTGCCAGAGGCATGCCGGAAAATCATAGTCCATGCCATGGTGACATCCAGGCTGGACTATGCTACTAGCCTTTACTTAGGCCTGCCAAAGTACCTAATTAGACGCCTTCCGATGGTACAAAATGCGGCTGCAAGACTGATTCGGCGGGTCCCTTTCCGACATAATGTCTCTCCGCATTTAAAAGAGCTCCACTGGTTACCCGTGGCCAGAAGGATCGAGTTCAAGGTTCTGATGCTGGCATTCTGAGCCACTCATGGTAACTGCCCCAGCTACTTGAAACAAAGACTTCGTGGCTACAAGCAGACAAGATCTCTAAGATCCAACTCACAAAAACTGCTCTGCACGCCACGCTTCAACAAGGCCCGCCATGGAGGCAGATCCTTCACGGTGGGGGCGGCTAAGTTATGGAACTCCTTGCCAAGTGAATTACGCAACATAGAGGTAGAGCCTCTTTTTAGGAAACTAGTTAAGACCTTGCTCTTTAGGGCAGAATAATGGGTCCGGGCCTCGCTTTTTGGTTTTTCATCTGCATACTGCCGATCGCTTTAGCGCCGGGACACCTCTGTTTGAGGTAGCTGTTGTGCTTTACAAGTGTCTGTATTATTATTATTATAACTCCAGAGCCCTTGTTAATTTGATTTGGAGTTTACTTGAACAGACAGCATCAGCCTCCTAAAAGCGCTGGGTAAATTTTTTTGTTCTGCTGCACATCAGTGATTTGCTAGCAAAATCATAGACTTTCATCAAACTGTATCCCAAGATTTTTAACCACTGCAAGTGCCAATGTTGTTCTCAAAGAAGGTTCCCGTAGTGAGGATTTTGATCTTGGAGCTTTTCTAGCAGAAGTAGCTCTTAGAATCGCAATAGTAACCATACCAATCAACTTCAACCCACCAGAATTAAGGTAGTGGATAACCTAATAATTCTTAGATGATTCTTATAGGTGCACCAGGAATCTTTTAGGTAAACAGTAGGAAGAGTCTATTAGAGAGCTTATAGGACAGTGTTATAGAATTCTTAAAAGAGCTCTGTTATAAAAACTATTTTTTTATTTCAAAGTATTTTATTATTAATTTTTTTTATAATCACAGACATTAGCATTTCTGTTACAAGGTTAGCCATTCGTAGTTTAGTACAACAGTGTTTACAGTCACTTTGAAGCATATGCTTAGCTAACCCCACCTTGCGTGGTTTAGTGAGAACAAGAAAAAGGGTGATAGAAAAAAGCAGGAGATAAAGGGGTGAAAGGAGGACACAAGAGAGGCTCTGTAGTTGTGAGACTTATAATCGCCTGACAAAGCCGCCACCTCGCTGGCTTGCTTGTAGCGAGATAGGGAGACAAGTCAGTCCTACCGATCCGTAGGGCCATGTAATTGCGCTCAGTTACGTTCTTTTTACCGCACTGAAAGGGGGGGTCAGGGAGTGTGTCGCAGGGAAGAATTGGTTTCATGTGGGTTCGTAAAAGTCTAGGTATGTGTCGAGTGATTTCCACATCCCCCCTGGTTGCTGGTCTCCAGGGTGAGTTCTGTAGTGCAATGTTGTCCGCACCTCTGAGGTGCGTGATCCAGTTGAACCAGCCTTTGTATGAGGTCTTACTTGTGTCTTTCCAATTGGCTAGGACCATTTTCACTGCTGCGGTCAGCAGCAGGTCTAGTAGGTCCTTATCGTGCTCTGATCTTAGTTCTGCGGTCATAAATGCGGTGGCGAGGGAGGAGAATTCAGTTATTAGTGTACAGCCCAGTACCTTAGTTATAAAACCAAAGATCTTCTCCCAGTATGTTTGGAGAGTTGGGCATTGGTAGATAAGGTGTGCTAGGTCCCCCTTTTCTTTGCTACAGTTCCAGCATAGTGCATTGTCCCAGAGACCTAGTGAGAATAAGCGTGCAGGGGTCCAGAAAGCCTTATGGAGTAGCCAGAATTTTGTTTGTGAGAGCACCGGTGAGATTTTATTGCGTGAGGCAGAGGTCCATAGTGTTGCCATTTCTTGTTCATTAAGTGTGTTTTTGGTTTGTTTTTCCCAATAGTTAATTGTCTTATTGTTAAGTTTGGTGGCTTTTGGGCGTAAGAGTTAGTAGAGGTGTGAGACCTGGTGTCCTAGTCTGTTAATGTTTGCCATATACTGGGAGATTGACGGCTGTGCGGGCGATAGTTTGATTTTAGACAGGGCCGTTTTGATTTTCAGAAAGTTGTAGAAAACAGTGTCTGTTAGGTTATGCCTAGACTTCAGTTCTGCAAACGTGGCGGGATATGCCCCATCTTCTAGTTGGTATGGGTGGTGAATACCTTTCTCTATCCATGTGTCGAAGGCTAGGGATTTCCCCTTGTATAGGATCTTACTGTTGGCCCAGAGTGACTCCAACTTAGAGCCCTTGATGCTGCTCTCCATTTTTTTATCTATTTTTAGAAGGGCAATTTTTGTGTTTTTGAAGATGGACCTGGAGGCGTGAGTATGCTTATTTGCTGTTAACAGCGCCAGGGGGTCCAGGTTGTTCAGGATGGCCCTCTCTACTTGTAGCCAGGCCGGTGTGTATCCGTTAGGGGGTGATATCCAGTAAGACCCCTGTTTTGCCAGAAAAGCTATTTGGAATATTCTGAAGTCTGCTAGGTTTACCCCTCCTAGGTTTTTCTCTAATCTTAGTTTTTTTAAGCTTATTCGTGCTTTCTTCCCTCGCCATAAGAATTTAGAGATCAGGATGTCTACCTTACGGTGAAAGTCATCTGTGAGTAGGAGTGGGAGCATGCTGATCAGGTAGTTAATCATTGGGGTGATCATCATTTTGATCGTCTCAATTCGGCCCCACCACGTTATGAATTTTGGGGACCAGGTCTCCAGGAGTTTCTTTATCTTTTCTAGCAATAGTTTCTCGTTGTGGCCTAGTGTGCTCATTAAGTCACTCCCAAAGTGTATACCTAGATATTTGATAAATCCTGTTTGCCAGACTAGCCCTGATCCTCCTAGAATATCCCTAGTGCAGTGGATGTTTAGCGGTTTGCATTCTGATTTATCTCTGTTGAGCTTGTATCCTGAGTGCCCGGAGTATTCTCCTATGGTGTCTATCAGGGGTTCAATTGAGGTCTTTGGTTGCTCCGTTACTATTAGTATGTCATCCATGTATGCGGCAAGTTTTATTTCCACGCCATTAATATCAACCCCTTTTATTTTCGTGTTTATCTTGATGTCACGGATCAGGGGTTCCAGTGCCAGCAAAAATAGTGAGGGGGACAGTGGGCAGCCCTGTCTTGTGCCTCGTTGTAGTGTAAGTCGTTCGGAGAGTGACCCGTTAATGACAATACAGGCTTTTGGGTCCCCATACAGGGCCATCACCATCCGTATATACTCTTCCCCTAAGTTGAAAGATTGCATGCATCGCTCCAGGAAAGTCCAGGAAACTCTATCAAATGCCTTCTCGGCATCAAGGGTAATGGCTACTGCTGGCTCCGCTTTTGTTGCCGTGTGCTCCAGTATGTGGCAGAGAAGTCTGGTATTGTCGTTAGACATCCGCGTACGTAGGAAACCCACCTGGGAGTTGCTTATTAGGGTCGGTAGGACCGAATTGAGTCTGGTTGCTAAGAGTTTTGCGTATATTTTACAGTCCACATTAATAAGGGATATGGGTCTGTAGTTTTTGGGTGACAGATGGTCCTTACCCTCCTTTGGGATGACTATTATATTGGCTTCCGACATGGATTGGGACACAGTCCCTCTGTCTGCACAGTGGTTAAAGACCTGCTTCATGGTAGGTTTCAGCTGCTCTAGGAAGGTCTTGTAGAAGGTGGCTGTGTACCCATCCGGCCCGGGGGCTTTTTTATCTTTCATTGATTTGACCGCCATTTCAATCTCAGCGACGCTAATTTCTTGCCCTAACCTCTGTGCGTCTTCACGGGTTAGCTGTGAAAGACCGAGTCTGTTGAGGTATTTTGTGCATGCCTCTAGATCCATGGTCTGGTCGTTTTCGTAGAGTTCCTGATAGAACTCTTGAAAGGTCTTGAGGATGTCTTTGTGTCTTGTGTGGGTTTTGTTGTTTGAATCTGTGATGGAAGAGATGGTAAATTGGTTGCGTTTGTGTTTTAGGTAGGAGGCAAGCAGTTTCCCCGCTTTATTTGCCTCGCATAGGTTAAGGGCCTTGTATTTGTTCAACCACAGTCCCGCTCTCTCACTCAGGATTTTGTTGTATTCGTACTTTTTTTTTGTTAGATCTGCTAGGAGTTTGGTATCTTGAGTGGCCCTGGCATGGTCCGTTTCTAGGCTTTTAATGTCCTGCTCGAGCTGTGTAAGCTGCAGGTTTGTGTTTTTGTTTATTTTGGCTTTTATTTCAATTATTGTGCCTCTGACGGTTGCCTTTAGGGCATCCCATAGTGTGGTAGTACTAGTCCCCTGTGAGTCATTGTGTCTGAGATAGTCCGTTATGGTCTCCTCAATCTTTTTTTTGTTCGCGGGGACTGTTAGGACGTCGCTGTTAAACCGCCACCTCCGGGGAACGGCTTCATTATGACAGCCGCTCAGTTTTAGGCTAATACATGAATGGTCTAAAACTAACCTAGGCGCTATCTCAGAGTGTTCTATTAGATGTGTGTGGGGCCCTGAAATTAGTATGTAGTCTATCCTGCTGTACGAATTGTGTGGGTTGGAGTAGAATGTATAGTCCCTAGTGTCTGGGTGCTGGAGGCGCCACGGGTCCTTAAGTTTGAATTTAGAGCAAATATTTTTGAGTGTGACGTGTGCGTTCGTCGGCTGATATTGGCAGGATGACTGTCTATCCATGATATGGTCCAGTGGAATATTAAAATCCCCCGCCACCACCATGAGGTCGTTCTGGGGGAAGCTATCTAGTTTGTGTGAAACCCCCTCCCAAAAGGTTGGGTCGTCCGTGTTTGGGCCGTATATGTTAGCTACGTGGATTAGCTCCTCTCCCCTTCTCAGATGTGTGACCAAAAGTCTACCCTCTTCATCGTGGTACTGCGATTCTAGTGTTAGGTTGGATCTTTTAGATAACAGTGTAATGACCCCTCGCTTCTTCCTTTCGGCAGGTGAGCAAGCCATCTGTGAGATCCAGTTGCCTTTCACTAGCCTGGCATCCTCCATGGATAGTTTGGTCTCTTGTAATAGGATTACGTCTCCTTTAGTTTTAGCCAAGTAGTCTAGTATCTTCCTGCGTTTAATGCGGTGGTTGAGCCCTTTGACATTGAGGGATACTATATTTAGGTCAGAAGCCAGGCTGAGAGTATTACTGTGGGCCATTATCTATGTTGAGGCATGTCTGGTGAGTCTACTCTAAATACCCAATACGTGATTATACTATCTCCGGGACCTGAGCTGGAGGATGGTGCTTTTCGCCCCCCCCTCTATACCCCCTGTGCGGTATGGCTAGAGGCCTCTTGTGAGCTGCATGTGGACTGTGTGTCGGTTTTGTGTGGATAGCTATGTTCGGTCTCTCAAATACGTAGGTTAACAGTACTTGCCAGAGCCCTTGTGTAGAAAAAGAGGTGAAAGTGGAAAGGAAGATAGAGAATAAAGAAAGCAAAGAGCTGAGCGACCCACCCCCGCTCCCCCCTCCCGCCCCTCCCCCATCACAAAAACATCGTATGTTGGACGTGCGACGACAGGGTCGCCGACCAGTCTCTCGAGGGTTAAATGATTACATTTCCATGTCTCTATGTTCCCAAGAGAATCTAGAGTTATCTAGCTGCTTATAATTCTTTAGTTGTGCTATTTCTGTGTTTATGTCCCCCCGCCCTTATCACTAGCCCCTGCGTCTATATAGGGTAAAGGATATGAAGATTGTCCCAGTTTCTGTACAGGGTAAAGGATATACAGATTGTCTCTTAGGATGAGCGCCGTCATCGAGTGTCGAGCATCGAGAAGCCTCCGCCGCCAACTGCGATTGTTCATTGATCCATAGGGCAAGACTTCGTGTGTGCCAGACTTCATGTGTGCATTGAGGTAGCTTATTGAGGTAGTTAATGAGATATCTGATGAGGTAGCTAGTGATTGTTGAGGTAGTTGTAGGCTGCAAGTCTCTTGTGCAGTCTCGTGCAGTTTCATTCACACCCCAACTCAGGCGAGGCTCTCCTTTTGCTGGACCCGGCTTGTGATGTCTCCATTTCTTGGGCTGTCGGGCCATCCAGGTATTTGGCCAGCTCCTTAGGCTCGTCGAAAATGTGGGAACGTCCGCTGTCGCTTATCCTGAATCTGGCGGGACCAATAAAAGAGAACTGTATGTTTTTCTTCCGCAGTTTGTCTCGTAAGGCAAGGAACCCCTTTCTAGTGTCCACCGTGGGTTTAGAGTAGTCCTGCGTGAATATGATCTTCTGCCCATTCCATGAGATCTGGTGGTTTTTACGAGCAAAGTTGAAAATGGCTTCCGTGTGCTGTGATCTCAGGGGCTTGCAGATTATTGGCCGGGCCGCACTCCTTGTTGTGGATTTGAAGGTGGGGACCCTGTATGCCTTATCTAGCTCGAATTGTCGGTCGAATTTTAGGTTTGTCAGTTTGGGGACCATATCTTCGAGAAAGGCCAAGCATGAGCCCGCCGTGTCTTCAGCCCCCTCCGGGACTCCTAATATTCGGATGTTTCCCCGCCGGTTGCGGTCTTCCAGTTCCGCCGTTTGTTTCTGGAGTGTAGCTGTGATTTTTGTGAAGGTCCTCAGCTCCTTGTTTGAGCTTAGGCCTGCGTCTTCAATAACACTTATTCTTTGTTCAGCTGCAGTGAGTCTGTTATTAACTGTGTGCAGGTCGGCCCTGACCGCTGCTATCTCTAACTGTATCGCGTCTGTAGTTTGCTTTGTGGTCTTGGCCAGGTCGTGGACATCTGCCAGCTTTTTTAGGATCATCTCTAGGGTGCCGTTGATGTCTGGTTTCTGTTTGAGCGGTGAGTCGGATATCGCAGGTTCTCCTTTGTTCTTTTTAAGCTGTTGCTGGAGCCTTGATTCCCTCTCCGCCATGTTAGTGAGTCTCTGGTTTTCTTGGTGTTGCCGAATTCCACTGCTCGTGGTCTGCTGTGGCCTTGTGTTGACTGTGGTCCGCTTTCGTCTGTTGGGGTTCTCTGTAGGTCCCTACCTTGTTGGCATCCTACTAACTATTTCTAATGGGTAGTTCTTTCTGCAGAATATTTATCCTGACGTTTTTCCAGGCATCCAGCTGGATTGGGATATTTTGTGGACTTTTTTTTTTTTTTACAATTCACCCATATGGACGCAGTCTTGCACCTTTAATAGATATTCAGTATGGAGTACTCCAACATGTTTCAGGCTTCTCTACATTCCACCACATTATCCTGATGTTTATCTCATTGCACTGTCTCCTCATACATACAAGCTGCTTATTCTGAATTGCATGACTGACTTTGAAAGCATTGAAATTCAGCTCTGCGAGGGCCGTGTAGATACGCACCAAAGGCCTCATTCATCAACCTTTTTTCAATATCTAAGCCAAACATATGTGCTCAAAAAATGAACTGCTGACACAAAATTCTAACAAACAAGATCTACAGACATTTACACTGGCAGGAGTAACTTAGTACTACTCCAGTCAATGGGTTTATGAGTTGGGGCACTCTGTGTGGGTGAGCATGCAACATACAGTGAAAACATAACAAACAATAAGTTTGTAGGCATTTGTAAACATTTTGCTGGTTGTTTCCCACCCTGAAAAGAATGGTAAAACTACCCCTGCAAAAGTCAGATTTAAAGGCCTTTCTACGAGGGGCATGAGAAAGAAACACCCCTAAATAAGATGGGATAATGGGTGAGGAGTTCTGCCGTAGTAGACGATAACACCCTTATAATGAAAAATTGAAAGGAAAGATAAATACAAATTAACAATTGTGTGAAATATACTATTGTGGATTGTCTACCATGGCTATAATCACCAGAATTATGCTTGGAGGGAAATAGGTATGCATGGAAATCATCTACAAATTGTGTAGCACTCCAAACATACTCAAGTTAATTTTATTGAATCCTTCAAAGTGAAAACTGTTTGAAAATCTTAGCTGTAAATCTATAAACATTGTTTTAGTCAGGACTTCAAAGCCTTGACTCACATGCCAATACAAAGCAAAGAGGACGCAGAACTTGTTAATTTTCAAGTAGCTAAACAAATTAATACAGTCTTTCTCAGGAAGAACATCCAGGATTTAAGCTGTACGTAGTTCAGAGCTGTGTCTTAAACTGTCTCTGATCTTTATCCTAAAGGACCTCAAAACTCTCCTCATGTGGCTCTTGTTGCATTATTCTAGTCAAAGTATTAGACTGTAACCTAAATCAGAGCCTCTCTTCATACTCTTCCTCCAGGCTGATTGTGAGCAAGTGATTTATTACTTGGGGTTGACTGGTGTCACTGTCCTGTCGTATCCAGTCAAAGGGTTCATTAATTTAACCCATGCTCAACTCATGGTAGCTATGGCACAGAGCAGACATGCTTAACTTAAAGAAACTATGCAAAATACCAAACAGTTAAAAAGTTGATAAGACAACACAATAAAAATCAAACTCAAATGTATTTATTTATAGTAAAATGAGAACAAAATGATAAAATCCAATAAGTGGAACCAGAGAAATGAGTTTTTAAACATGTATGTGAAAATAGTGCCGCAAAGCGGCAATGGTAGTCAAAAGTCTTGGTAGGCCGGCACCTAGGCATGATTTGAGGCAAACAGCGATGGTGGGGGGCCCGATACACCAAGTAGAATGCCACTATGTGCAGCTGAAAGTAGGGAAGTTCAGAAGTTTCTAAGTCCCAATCTGAAAATGGACTTTCAGAGGAAAAACACCTCTCTGCATGGGAAAAGCTGATGCAGTTAAACTGCTTTTTTGAATACTTTCTATGTGGCTGAAGATGGGAGAAATAGAGGGGTGGCAGGTTCAGGCTCAACTGGGCATTGTGTTGAAGTTCGGAGCTTGTGTCCATTTATCTAAAGTGAAATGTCACCACCCACACTCAATATGAAAAGTTCCAGTGTTGAACACATCTTCCCAAACTATCCTGAAGTACGTGGTTTCAAGGGGAGCTGTGTTAAGAGTTTTGAGCTCTGTACAATGATAAAGAGAGGCTCCATTCACGCACAAGGTTAGACCTGTACCTCTGAGTGTACGCAAGGATTTAAGAGATATATTGGATGGACTATGTAAAGAGGGATTATTGTTCCCACCAACTCATCTGATTGGGTTCCAGCAGTTGTTATTGCAAAAAAGAAATCTGTCGAAATTTTTTGTATGCTGACAAACATTCTAAATAAGAATATTATGGTTGATCGCCATCCACTACCTAAATTCTAGGAAATTCTGGCAGCCTTATCAAATGCTTGTTATTTTTCAATGTTTGACATTAAATCATCAAGTCAGTCTGTCACCAGAGTTGCAACATTTTACAACATTTGCCATTGCTTTTAGTGCAGACAAATATTTAGGTTACCTTCTAGATTGGCATCATCCACCAGTGTATCTCAAAAACATTTTTGATTTTTTTTGATTGAAGGTATTGACTGCGTTCAGGTCTTTTAGGATGGCATTTTTATATTTGGTGAGGGTCCTTAAGAACATAACGAAGGGTTTTCAAGCTATTGAGTAACTTGTACGACCTGGCATGACTGTCAGGACAGACAAATGTAGATTTCTTTTTCACTAAAATAGTGAACTGGACGGCATTGTTCTCAAAGCAGGCATTGTTCCCAAAGCAGACAACTGGATGCCGTAAAGAAAGCACAAAGACAAAGACTCACTGAAATCATTCTTAAGACTCCGCGAGTCCCAGATTCTCTAATTGGTGAGCCACTTTGGGGCCTGTTGAAGGAAGGGGTGACCTTTATTTCAGGAAAGGATCAAAATCTAGCTTTCACATTATGTAAAGATATGATTTGTAATGTGCTGTCACTTAAACCATTCTGCTTTTTTTTTGTAAACAGAGTTTATTGCATTTTCAAATCAAGTCATGTCATACAGCCATATGTATATCTTAATGCTTGTATTCCCGAGCTCTCATGTTCATGTCCATAGTTAGCACACATACATATTATCAACATGTGATTGTATACATTATGCATATCTTCTGATGAAGAGCCGGGCATTATGCATCTTTGACAACAAAGGGTCAACGCCCTCAAAGGCTGGCGACCGCAAACATCCCCCAACTTAAACATTCCCCCCAAACAACCTTCCCCCCCTCCCTTGCCTGTGCCTTGTCCATCCTTGCAATCAGGTGTGGTACGTGCTACATCATTCGTGTGCCTATATCCTTAAGAGCAGTCCATGTACTATCTCGGGCCTCGAGGACTTCTTGTTACCAATCGCCTCCTCTGCATGTATCACCTGGGTGTAGGAGCCTGGCCCCTCTCTCATTCGCGCAATTGTGCGTGTTCAGGGGGTGCTCGGCATCTCTTCCGGTGACAAGGGGTCAGGGTGCTTCAATGCTTTTACTAAGGCCTCCCATGCTCTGGCCACCTCTAGTGGTCCCTGCCCTCTCCTGGCCTCTTGGAGCCACACTGCCCCTTCATACCCAGCCCATCTTGTCAGTTCATTTCTCCCGATTGTCTCTTGCAGGCCCCCCGGAGCCTTCCAGTTCCTGGCCCTTTCCCTTTTCGCTAGAACCAGGGCTAGATCCTGAAACTTGCTTGTTGTCTTAGTCTTAGCAGTGTGTGGGAACCAATGTAAGAGGCAATATTTAGGAGTGCATTGAACCTCGCATTCGGAAACCTCTGCCAGGACCCCCATAACGGACACCCAATAATCCAACAGTCTCGGGCATCCCCAGAACATGTGTAGAAACTCGGCTCCAACCTCTCCGCACTGGAGGCATTTCACATCATCTACCGCGAAATATCTATTAATTCTCATGGGGTGAGGTAGTCCCTGTGGAACACATAAAAATTAATTAGCTTAATTCTTGCATTCCATGATATTTTAGGCATGCCGGCCACAAGTGCCTCCCAGTCCTTCTCTGTGATGGGGATCCCCAAGTCCTCCTCCCAGCGGGCTTGTAGATTGCCTAGTGGTACCAACATATCAACGCGCAGCCACCTTTAGAGACAGGTGACAGCTCTGTAGAGCCCCGACGAGGTGACCACATATTGACAGCCCCCAGCCTGAGGCGGCTCGAATAGGCTCATCCTCCAGTTTTTGCAGACCGCCACCATTACCGCAACATGCAATAAGAAATAAATCAACGATTGGTAGTAGCACTCCCTAAAGGGAAAACACCGCACATCAAAAAAAAAGAACAACAATATAGTAAATAACTAGTATAAGCGTGAGTTTTGTTCAATACTGTAAAAATCATGGGGTGCTCAAATAACTGAAAGCACCTACTACCAAACGGTGCTATTGGCAAGTTGCAAGAACATGCACAGTGACATTTATAAAAGCACAGTCGTAGCACACCCTTTTTAGTCACAAGGAATTTCACAAAAATATTTATCAAATAAATAAATGTCCTAGCAGCAAATATTGAAATCCTTAGGTCCACAGGCGAGTCTATCCTATTCAGATCAAGTATGGATTTTCAAATATCATCCACGGATCACATCCATAAAAAAGTTTTCATTTATTCATATACAGCAAATTCCCAGCAGTAATTGAAGCCAACACGTGTTTCGTCTGTACACATCAGTATTCAGACTTTTCAAGGCAGAATGGCTGAAACGTAAGTCAAAGTTCCACTGCGCAACGGGTCCTCCTTGTTAGTAGTGTTCAAGTATACACTGCTGATAGTATAACTCCTAGGAAAGCTGGTAGGTCCACCGCTCTACCCATGTAGTATACCCAATGGTGCTGTTACTTGTTGTAACAGATGCACCCCGAATCTAGAGTCCCCAACTTGGGCCAGTAGAGCCCCCCGTAGTCTTGCCAATAACGACCCACTGGCAGTAGAGCACAATACACCACTCTTCTCAATTCGGGCCTAAGGATTTCAATATTTGCTGCTAGGACATTTATTTATTTGATAAATATTTTTGTGAAATTCCTTGTGACTAAAAAGGGTGTGCTACGACTGTGCTTTTATAAATGCAATAAGAAATGACCGCGAGGGAGGCCATACCCCTCTCTAAAGTCCTCAAATTGAAGTAGCAGCTCAGTCTGAAAGAGGGCCCAGATCTTGTCGCGTCTGTCACCATCCAATCCGCCAGCTCCTGCCAATCACCCCCATGTGAAAGCTCCATCAGGAACTCCAGAAGGATGTCTGAGGAGTAGGGCATCCGCACCCTCGTCTTCTGTTGGCTCCTACTCCTGCAGTGACCCAGTATTGGAAACTCCATGGAGTCTCCAGCCCCAGGCATGCTTAGGTGCAACAGCACTCGAGATAATTTGCGACGGTCCGGGACATAAGGGCCCAGCTCTCTTCCAGGTGTAAGCCTACCTCCCAACCATTGCATCAGCCATTGGAGCTGTGCTGCTAAATAGTAGGTCTTGAAGTCCGGAAGCACCCTACCCCCCTTCGCTGTTGGCCTCTGAAGCGTGGCCAATGCTACTCTCCTGTGAACTATCCGCCAGATGAAAGATACCCCGGGGGATCCACACCGGCAGGACCACAAAGTAGTACAACAGATGGGGAAGGGTGACCATTTTCATTAGTGCTACCGTTTCTGCTACAGAGAGAGGGAACGTGGCTCAGTAGTCAGCACTATATTGAATCACGCGAACCACTTTGCCCACTAGGATCTGCGGGATCATGATAAATCCACACCCCCAGGTAAGAGAGACATTGAGGCTCTCAATTGACCTCCCCCAATCTCTCTGGCAAGGCCCTATTCGCCTTTGTGGGGAACAGGCAAGAAGTTTGGCACTTGATCTGTAAGCCCGACACTGCCCCGAACTGCTCCAGCAGGTCACCGACGCTCCTCAAGGCTTCCTCAGCGTCCCGCAGGAACAACAAAAAGTCATCTGCATAAAGCGCAATGTGGTGGGTTTGCTCACCTAGCATGATACCCCGGTAACGGTCCCCGTCATGGTGCAACAGGCCAGGGGCTCAATGGCCAGGGCAAAGAGCAAGGGGGCCAAAGGGCATAACTGCTGGGTGCCGTGTTCTTCGTGGTAACTTTCTAAGATGATACTGCCCGTCCTGACCCTTGCCAATGGATCTGTGTACAATAGGTGAGTCTAAGACACAAACCCCCGTCCTGGCCAAAGTGCAGTATTACCTTGTAGAGGAACGCCTTCTTGATATGCACTGCAAAAATCACAGCCTCCTCTTTGTCTTACATATCTGCCTCCAACAGCCGGAGAAGTCTCTGAATATTCATTCTACCTGTTCCGCTACCTTTTCTTTAGATTCCAGAAGTTTCGTTTGCTTTTCAGGTTGCCCAGGCCTACGCCTCTCAATGTCCCTCAGTGCTTCCTCGGCCACGCCTACCTCTGCCAGTAAGGTCCTCCAGACTCCCACCGGCTCCAGAATATGTCTGCCCCTAATCATTGTCTTAAATGCGTCCCATTCTACCTTGGGGGGTCGAGGTGGAACCAGCATTGTCAGCAAAATATCATCGGATGGCCTCTCCGATTGTATCCCAGAAGACCTCCACGTTGGTATACAGGCCCTCTCTCTCTCCCAACCTAGACCAAGCAGCAAGGGATTATGATCAGAAAGGGTCGTGGAAAGATACTCCGATGTCCTGGCCATCTCATCCACAGCAGGTGTGCACAATATTGCATCCAGCCGCACATGGATACCATGCAAATGAGAGAAAAAAGAGTAATCATGTTCTCCCAGGTGGTGTGACCTCCAGGAATCCACTAGGCCCCCTGTGTCTGCCAGTTTGTGAACGCTCTAGCTGCTCTGATTATCAGGGAGTCCCGCAACAGGGGATGGGAACGGTCCACAGCAGGGTCAGCCACACAATTATAGTCCCCTCCCAGGAGGAGCTGACCCACCAGATGAGGGGCTAATACTCTTGAAAGCTCAGCTAGAAAGGACCCCTGATCCACATTTGGGCCATGAATGCTACCTATAGTAATATCTCAACCATTTAACCATCCAGTGACCACTACATTTCGGCCCGTCATATCTATCAGATGCTCAGTATGCTGGAAGGGGATCCCAGGTCTCACCCACACTAGGACTCCCTCGCTTAAGCGGAGTAATCTGTGTAATAAGCTAGCCCTCTCCATCTATGCTGTAGCGCTGCCCCTTCTTTAGCCAGGAGGTGCGTTTCTTGATGCAGCTCTATCTGCACCCCTCGCCAGTTCATATGAGAAGACCTTATGCCGTTTAGCCATGGTGTGCATTCCTCTGATATTCCATGATAACACTTTGTGTCACGAAGGGCGCCGTTGAACATAGGAAGAATACATCAGATGACCCCACTGGACAAATGTGTCCCAACTGTAGCGGTGCTGCACATGTTCGCACAAAAAGGAGTTCTTACCAAGGCATATGTCAAATCCCACTCCCCTACAAACAAACAGCAAACACCCCAACTCCCACACCCCAGGACAAGCAGGGCCCATAAAAACTTTCAGCCAACAGGCTTACATATGTGGGTGTCCCCACAGAAACCTCAACGGGAGAACAGCAGTGACCGTTTCATCGTCTCCCAACTGGTGTGATTCCCAGGTGCATGCCCCCACAGACATTCTACAGCAAAAACACTATCGACCCTCCCCAACTTACAGCCAATCTCAAGTCCATACATCTCACCCACAATGTCATATAAGTTCATCTGCTGTACTAGGCGTGACCCAAGGCAGCTCAACTTCTGAGTTCTCCGTCGAGCTGGTGTCTCTCGTGCGAGCCCATTCATTGCCCAGTGATGGTGTCAGGCTTAGTCCTCTCCTGCTCATTGCAGCCATCACTTCCTCTGCTCTCTGCTGCTCTCATTGAACTTCAGCACCCGAAGGAGCTCTTCTGCTGAGATTCTTCGCCTAGGGGTGTGCCCAGTGGACCCCCAGCTGGTGCCTGCCTTTGGGTATGTCGTGATCCAGTCCCACACATCCTGCGGGGTTCTAAAGAATTGCACCACCTCTGGTGTCACCACTCTTAGACAAACCAGAAACATCACAGCGTAGGGCAGGCCCATCTTGCGAAGCGTGTCGCTAGGCTTCCATGAATCTGGACTTCCTTAGTGAAGTCCGGAAAAAACATACCCTTGCTGTTAGCAACATGAATGTCTCCCTAGAGCCTGGCCTGCGCAAGAATATGGTTGCGGTCTCTGTAGTAGAATAGCCTAGCCACCACTGGGTGCGTTGGCACCCCCGGAAGGGGCGACTGAGCTGAAACCCTGTGCGCCCTCTCTAGTGCATAGGAAGAAGAGAGTTCCTCTGGCACTTCCTCATCATGTACCCATTGTTGCAAGTAGGCCACCATGTTTTTCCCTTCTGTGGACTCCAAGAGGCTTATGACGCGTATGTTGTTCCTCCGCAACCTATTTTCACTGTCTTCAGCTCTGACCTCTACAGTTCGGACCTTATCTTCCATGGCAGTAAGTCTGTCTCTCAGTGTTGAGATATCCGAAGGCACATCCACTAATGTTCGCTCTGTAGTGGTGACTCTTTCCGCGAGGCACCAATGGTCATCCTTCAGGATGCCCAGATCTGCTCCCAGAGTATCAATCTTTGTCTCTAGCACCTCTCTGGAGGCAGTGATGGCCTGCATAACGCCTCGAAGTTTAAACCCTTCCTCCTGTGTCCCCTCTTGCGATGATGGGAGTGCTCCTACTCCTCGACCGGTGGTACCCGCAATTGTCGTCAACCCCCCCCTCCTGCCTCAGGGTCCCGTCTGCATGCCACCTTGCCCAAGGTGGCCCAGCAGCACAGGAGGATCTTCAGGTCCCCGGGGGTGGGACTTGTCCACGCCCCGCCCCCTGCTGGTCAGCAAATTGGTGGACAACTCCTCGATGTGGCACAACAGCTCTGAGTGGGTGTCAGAGCAGGCCAGTTCATGTGGTGCATATCTCGTTCTTCTATCCCGGGTAAGCTCTTGGCAATATATCAGGTACTCCCCATAGTAATCTGTCAGCAGGGGGCTGCACTTTCTCCTGAGGTTTCCGGGCTGCTGTTCCCGTGCTGGGTCCCACAGGGCACCTCTCAGCCAGTCAGGCCGAAAGACAGGTCAGTTAATATAAAGCAACGGCCGCCACTTTGCTTTCGATGCCAACCCTTCTGGTCTCAGTGGCCTCTCCAAAGCAGCAGGGTGCACCAGTCCCCCTGTAGCACGCCAAGGTCCTAAGTCAATCAGCAGCCCCATCTGCACGCCTCTGCCCTGTATTTCCACCTGCCACTCTTCAGTAGACCATGGTTCTCCACATAATTCGCACCCAGATTGCAGCGTGCCTTCGCTGATCTGCGTTGCTCACAAATCTCCAATGGCACTCAAACTGGCCCACCCCACTCACAAAGCCCTGTGAGTGGCTCTCACTGCTCCATCAGTATCGGGCTCTCAGGGCTACAAGTGTCCTCATTGGCAGCTCCCCGCAGCTAGTCGTTAGCTTCAGCACCCGGTCCCGCCAGCGTCGACACGCCAGCCCCATCCAGATTCGTCACCCCTCCTCGTGCGCACCGCAAAGGGCCGTATGTTCAATGCAGCTCAGAGGGTGCCCTACTTAGTTAAGGGCCTGCTTACTGTTCAGTATTAGCTTGTGCTCTCTGGGTATAGGAGAGCTGACACTGCCCCAATTGTGCTGTGTAGGTGCTGTCCTGAAGGATGCCTGGGCCGTTTCCACTCCCAGTCCCCAGTATCAGTAGGTTCCCCTGTCGCACTACAGGGCCTTCACCAGGATGGGCCCGTCTATCGGTGGTATTATTACAGTCCAGGCCCCACCAGAAAGAGAAGTTCCCCTGAGGAGCCATCTGGATTCTCTGCGCCTCAGGTGAACTAATATAATCAGGGCAGTCTCTGTTGTCAAGGGGAGGGAGCAGCAGGGATGCCCTGTGTCGCCCAGGCTGTCGGGCCAAAGTGCCAGGCTGCTTAGTGCCGCAGCGTTGAAGGCCACTCGCTCACCTCCTCCTCGGCCCGTTTCCCTCAGGCGCAGCGCCGAGCCGGTCCTCCAGTCAGAGCCCTGCCTGGGCAGGTTCGTGGTCATGGGGACCTCCTCAATGGATCTCTGGGCAAGAGGCACGCCATTCGGTAGCTCCGACAGGCTTCAACCGGTTGCCTGCACCACGTTCTCTCTACCCTGCCTCTCTGGGATCTCGCAACCGCCATTTTGGGAGCAGACCGCGTTGTCAGGACGAGCGGCCACCAAAGGCTGCAACAGGACCTGTCTGGCCCCTATCAGGATTTAACACTGTGAAAGGAGGGTGGCAGGGGCACACATGTAGCATCAGTGCCCCCCCCAGGTCTCACTCAAATGGCAGCAGTGTTGCAGGCCGCCCGCTCACCTTTTCTGCGGCCCGTCTCCCCTCAGGAGCAGCGAAGCGCTGGCCCTCCAGTCAGATCCCCTGCCAGTGCAGGTTCAGGGTCGTGGGGGCCGACTCCAGGGAGTTCCAGGCAAGAGGCGCTCCACTGGGTAGCTCTAGCAGGCTTAACAGGGCCCCGCACCGGATCTCTCTCCCCTTCCTCACTGGGATCTCACAGCTGCCATTTTTGGAGCGTACTGCATCGTCAGGACTGTAGTGTCCTGCTGGACACGTTCTTGTGTTCCGCCTGGTGTCAACCCACACTGTACACCCACCCATCACAGGCCTCACTGGTCAGGTGACCCTGCTAATAAAAGGGGCCGGGCGCACGTGCCCTGGGCCAATTACCAGTACCCTACTACTGTGTCGGTGTGCCTCATTTGCAAGTATGTGGGCCTAGCGCCCAACAACTTTACAAGGACGAGCTGCTACCAAAGACTGCAACTGGACCCGTCCGGATCCTATCAGGACGTTACAGTGTGCAGGGAGGGTGGCAGGGACACACAGGTGGCATCAGTGCCCCCCAGGGCTCACTCAGTCTGCAGGATGATAGCGGATGGGGGTCTTCCAGCGGGCGCTCCGATGGAGTGTGACTCACTCCATTGCCGGATGGCCATGCCCCCGCTAAACCATTCAGCTTTGAGGCAAATGTGTTGTGACTGTACATGTGGACACAGTTGGAACTGGTGCGGATCTGAGTCAGCGGAATGATAACAGAGAACATATGTAGCTTTTCTCTCTCACGTGTGCTCATCGGGTGAGCTGAATTATAGTACTATTGAACACAAAGCACTGGCATGTTCGTATGTTATAGAATGATTTAAAACCTGCCTCTGGGACTCGAAATTTGATTTGTACTGTGACCACGAACCATTCACATTTACGCTGAGCGGTAAAGGAAGGGGTGAAGCTTCAAACAGATTAGTTCAACTCATTGCTAAGGATTTCAGTTTTGGAATTCAATGCGTGTCTGGTGTGTTATGTGCTGGCTGATTGATTGTCATGGAGTCCAGTTGCTTAAACTGAAACTGACAGTGGTACGACTTATGAGGATTGTTTTGTAGCAGCTGCAGAAGCTGTACAGAGGTGTGTTGACATTATTTCTGTTAAGGATTTTTAGGACGCATAGCCAAAGACAACATTTTGCAGTCTAAGTCTACTTTGTACATGGGTGGCCCGGGATAGATGTTTGAAAAAGATATTCGAGATTTTACGTAACTTTTTGATGAACTGTCAATTAAGGATGATGTAGTTGCTAGATAGGATGTTTTGATATCACCTGAGGGAGTGAAACATAAATGTATTTAAATTGCACATTACTGGCATTATGGAATTTCAGATGTTTGGGAAATGTTAAGAAAATATTATCAGTGGCCACATATGGATGATCAGGTAGAACATTTCATAAATGGATGCTGCACGTGTGTGTTGTCGGATATGCATTGGAAGGTTGCTGGGCAGCTACTTTATCTAGTTTCTTTGCCAAATGAACCGGAGAAAGTGATGATAGATTTTGCTCGGCTTCGAAAGTTACTAATTGCTAAAAATTAAGTTTTTGGCAGCTGTAGTGGATGACTTTTGTAAATGGATTGGCTATGTAAGAAGCATAACAACTGATGTGGTCATTGAATTTCTGAGGACATATTTTCTAAGGAAGGCACACCCACGGCTTTATTATGTAAATTGCCTGGGGGCACATAGGGGTGTGTGCCTGCTTTCTGTGTTCTGGGGCACTTTGGTATTACAAAAGTGGCCAAATATACTTGTGCTGTACCTTCTATAATAAAGAAATAACAAACACACATGTAACATCAGCACTGTCCTAAAGGGGTGTTCTCTCATTTGCATGGGGTGAGGAAAACACTTTGCCTCAGAGCCTTTGCCGTATTATGAATGCAGGCCCAGAAGCAAAGAGATAATCGGGAGGCGCACTGTGCACCAGAGAGATGTGGCACACAGTGGGCCCCTTGAAGGTGCCCTCAGAAAGCAGGGAAAAGGGGTCCCAGACATCAGCCTGCAGGCAGGTGCAGTCACTCATTACACTTTCCTGCTTGGGGATCTCTCTCTCTCATGAAAATGCAGGGCGGGTGCCACCTGCACTGTGAATGGCAGACTGCTTGCTGCAATCAGCCCGCCCGTCTTTCACTAGCGCACTGCTCCCAGGGCAGGGCAAGTTTGTGGCTGCCATGGGAGTGCATATTATCAGAAATAAGGTGCACTGTCCCTATTTACGTCTGGTTCACCTAGTTAATGTGCACTGTGGTGCAAACATGGAGAGTGCACTATTACTGTAATATGATCTAATTACCTCCCTGGACTGAGGTCACACTGTGAAAGTCAACCTATGATTGTCTATTTGTTGCCCATCCAATTCTTGTTTACTCCAAACAGCTTTCCCTGTGCTCATTTGATGGCATGTTTGGCCTTGGGGTTACTTCGAGGCATCAAGCCCGCTATCGACCGCTTTTTGTTTTTCAGGCGATGGACTGATGAACAATGGACAAGTGAAGCAGTGTTGCAACCGGCCCCTTCATGCACTCCACAGAGCGCCTCTTCACCACAAGCACAATCAATGGTACTCCACCACTGCTGGTTCAGAGGGGCCCTAAGCATGCATTGCCAGCACTAGATTCTTCTCTTACCCTGCAGTGTCTGCACTAGACCAACCCAGGGTGGGCCAGCACTGGGCCCTCAGCATGGAGTGTTAAAACCATGCCCTTACTGTTCAGTGCCAGCCCAGGGCCCTCAGCATGCAGTGTCAGCACTGGACCTTCTCTGTCCAGTGGCAGTCGTGCCCTCACACTGCACTAGTTCAGCTCTTTACATACCATATTAGGCACTTAGGAAACTACATTGTGTTCAGATCAGGGGACACCCTGAAATGCCAGCCCTGGGCTGTGGGGTGCTTGGTGTTGTCAAGCACCAGAAGATCCACTTTGCTTCCAACAACTTTCAGGACATTCCCTGCCAAGAAGGGGTCAGGCAGGTTTCCTGGGTATGTAATTGGTTTGCTTGCATATCACCCGCAAGTAAACAAGAAGGGTCATTTCTATTCAGCTCCACAGGAAGGGTAATATCTATAGATAGCAACCTGGTCCTTAACCCTCCACTATCAACGACAATAGGAATGTAGGTGGAGGGAGCCATGCCTTGAATAAGGGGAAAAGTCAATCAAATGAGACTTCCCCGAATGTCTGTTCAGCACCTATATCACCTCAAGTAGTGAGCCATGGCACTCTTATCCTAAGCAGTGCAGATAAGTTACATTTTAATTTGTGTGAAATTCACACTGACAAGTTCCATAGGGCATGTTTCCACATTGATGGGTTTGCAGGACATGATTCCACATTGGTGGATGACGTGGAGCACATTTTGTTGTTGGTGGTTTATCTGGTACATGTGTCCTTGTTGTTTACTTTTTGGTGGACTACCTTGCTTACATTTCAGCATAGGCTGAGACGGGGGCTCCCATTCCCATTGGCTTTTACATAGCATGTGTGTCCCTGGTGGTGATGGGTTTCGTAGCACACATTTCATTCTTGTTTGGTTAACTTGAGTGTTTTCCCTGTTGGTGGTTTTCTATCATGTATTACTCTGTTGGAGAGGTCTTTGGCATGTGTCTCACTGATGGTTGATTCCCTTCCCTTCCCTGTGATGTGTTTTCCTTTTAGTGGCATACCCAGTATGCATTTTGATCTCCAACATAGGTGAGGTTTTGGTGTGTATATCCCAAATGGCTATTATCCAGGTGGATTCAGCTGTTGGTGAGCCATCTGATGCACCATTTTCTGTTAGTGGGTTATCTGGCTCAGGTTTCCTGGTTGGTATTTCACCACTGGACGAACTACATGATCATTTCTCTGTTGGTTTTTACTTGATGTGTGTTTGCCGTGGCAGGTTACTACAGGGAGAGGTACGCTTCTAAACCATAAACCCCAAGCCTACTAGAGGTGAGTGTAGTTCAGTACTATGGTGTTATGTGTTCCCTAAAAGAGATAAGAGAAAAGAAAGCAGGCTTAGGGACATGTGCATATGTCTGTTGTGTTTTTTAATCATTAATTAATCCCAGTTACATTTTGCCTTTTACCTGTGTCAGACATGTACTTACTTATATATTATAGCTTGACCTGCACCGATGGGTCTGTAAAATTGAACTTTAATCCTGAAAATTTCTCCTGATTTTTGACCTTTTATCGTGAATTTTTACAATCACAGCCCAGAATTTGTCTCCATACCAGGTTGTCATCCTATCAGAAATAGTTGAGGAGCAAAGAATATTATCATCACAATTCGAAAGCCAGAGATTGCGATCTCAATGTCAGAGACTGGGTTATTATGAAAAAATCATGGAAGGTTTGCAAAGGCGAATCAAAGTTAGCTGGTTTTGTGCATGTGGACAAAGTTGCTAGGAGTGTAGTCTTGTTGAAAGGTTAAGGTTGATGGAATAAGAGAAGTGTGATCTGGTTAGTTGAAGATTAGGTGAGGTCATTAAGACCAGGTGTTATGTCAAGATACAGTTTGTGACTATTAGATTGGACTACATATAAGCTTATGGGAAATGCAACAAAGAAACAGGTGGGAAGCCATTCAAAAAGTGACCAATTTCCAGTTGGTGCAAGATGCTTTGGGTGAATTTAGTATGCAAGGGTGAGTGCTTGTGGATCTGATTAGTGAAAGAGGGTTCAGGTGTGGTGGGACAGGTTGAAGTGTGGTGTCTGATGGAGGAGTTGTGCTGCCTGCAGATGTTCCTGAAAGGCATGTTAGGAGCAGAGTTTCCGGAGTGCTTACAAAATTTCACAAGTGTGAGTTCTATTAAATATCATCCTTCATGTGCATTTATGTTTACTCTTATTTTCGTTTCCTTTAAAGGGAGAAGATGTGGTGCAGTTAAGTGGAAAGCTGTGTGTTTGAAGGTAGAGGATACCCTAAAAAAGATCTGGGGACCTGTGTTAGATTCAGGGAGGGCTTAGAAGAAAGTGTTACTCAATTACCTCGAGATACGGGCCAGAATGTGGGTTGGAAGCCAGTACCTAAGGGGTGTCCAGAATGTAAGGTGGATGAGGTCTACCCCAAAACTCAATGGGGAAAATCCATTCCAAAGAAAGATGGGTCATGGAACGCCTAGACCGACGAATACGGTGAAGTGAATGGACAACATGAAAATGAACACTTTCTGCTTGTTTGCAGGAAGAACAAGACTGATCAAATGGATATGTAATCTCAGTTTAACCTACAACACCTATGCCACTGTGTTTGTCTGTTTTATTGATGAAAATAGAATTTGTTTTTTTAAAGAAAAGGATGAAGAAGTGTTACGTAGGAGGTACTTAATGAGCCTGCTTTTTGCATATAGTTGTTAGTTTTAGATGTAGTGCCTTTTAAGAACCCATTGAATGCTGTGATAGGTTGTGTGGTTGGTGTGGAACGTCAGCTGGTTCTTGTCAGTTGGATTCCTCATCTTACTGCACTGCCTGGCCCCTTTGTGATAAATATTTCATTTTTGTTTCTTTGCTGGTTTGGATCCACTTATTACAAAGGTAGTTACCAGTCTCTCTACCTTTCTGGAACTCTCAGTGGCTTTCAACACTGTTGATCATTGAAGGCTGACCCACAGCCTGCAAAACCTTGTGTCCTTCAAAGTCAAGGTCAATTGCTGCTTTACTTCCATCCTATCCAACCACAAACATGTGATGAAGACAGGGAACTTCACTTTTGACATTCACCAAATCGCCTGTGGAGTCTGTTAGGGTTCTGTCCTGGCACACATGCCTTTTAATTTGTTTATGGAACCACTGAGAATTGTGATGGAGGAATGAAGTGTCTTGAGGCAACCAAATGCAGACAATTCCAAATTCGGGTCCTTCCCAGACATTTTCACACTAAAAAGCTGCCTATGAAACCATCACAACTGAAGGTTAACACAGTGTTGTGGACTATATAAACTCCACATTGATGGTTTTGCCCCGTCTCTTGTCTGTGGCAAAATCCTATGTCTTAAGGGTAAATACTATCATGCTCTCCATGTTCCCTCACACCAAGCTTACTTTAAAATTTCCTAGATCAATTCTTCCTTTCCTAAAAAATGATAACCTTTTCTACAATCCACAGATTTTTTTATGGCAGTTAAGAAGCAGTCATATTAAGTTTGGATTATGGACGTTCGACTGTCCAGGAATTCCGAAATCCACCTTTGCAGCACTCAAAGCATTAATGCACTCTTCAGCCAGGCATGTAAGAATTTGACCGTGTTACTCCTATCCTTCAGAACTTTACTGGATTTCTCCAGAAGCCAGAACAAAATACAAACTGGCTTGCCTCATGCTTAAAGCCCTCTATAGGCAAGCATTCTGTATGGTATCCTCCTTAAACAATTTCTGGTAAGTAAGAAAATCTGAGCAGTAAAGAGGGTGTTGGACTTGAAATTTTAGTCACACCTGTGTGAGTCTTAGAATTATGGTTAGCCTCTCCCGTCTCAGACACCTGGGCCCTCATTAGAAGTGCCTTCTTTAATCCAGTGGGGCCGGTAACAGAAGGTACCAGCCTGATCAAAATGATGAGATTCACAAGAACACTGCACATTTCTTCTCTTTCACACACATATTTCTACTGCTAAAAGCAGCCAAAACCTCTGTAAAAGTCAGGGTTAAGATTAGAAATTTCTAGTGCAATTGGACCCAAAATTACTGATTTCCCCAGTAATTCCTCATCTCCCAGTGGACCCTCTTGATCCAAGTCATAATAGGCAGAATTTTCCCTACCCCAGACTTACTGGTAACCTTGATATCAATAGCTCCAAGGATGCGTAAATACCAGCCCATTTTATGTGGCACTTCCTAATGAGGGTCTTAGAAGACCTTATTCAATTCATTCTGGAAAAAATGAAAAACAATCTATTCAAATATTTTTTAGATGTGTGGGGGAAGAAACACTGAGGGCAGAGGAAGCAATACAGGGAGCAAGTGGAAGCAGTACAGGGCGCTGGTTGGGGAAGCAGCATGGAGAGAGAGCAACATGGAGTGAGAAGAACAAACAGATGAGAAGGCAATGTCAAGCTGGGGGGAGCAGCACAGGGATGAAAAAACATTGTGGGCTGGGGAGATGCAAACACATCATAAAGAGGCGGGAAGAAGCACACGAGCAGAGAAAGAGCAACACAAGTGTGGCAGAGGGGGAGAAGTACATGAGGGAAAACACATGCAATCCACATGGAGTGCTTAAACAAAAATAAAAAAGTAGCCCCTGAAAAATTAGCAGTGAAAGGACTCAAGTAATATGTCCGTGCTCCAGGGGAGGTACAAACACAAGAAGAGGAAGTGAAGCCCATACAAGCTAATGAATAAGAAGCAAACGAGAGTGACCGTAAAGCCAACCAATGGTAAATAATGCGTAGGCTATAGGCCCACTGTAAGGAGACAATATGTCTCCCAACAGACAGTGTATTTGCTGTCTAGTAGGCGAGTGCTAAAAAAGGATGAATGCCCTTTTCCTTGTTCCCCGCGGCGAGTTGTGCGAGAAATAAAGAATACATGTGCGGTCCTGCATTGTGAGGGGTTAGGCAATACAATTACCTGTATGTTAATTGTATTACGTTAATTAGAAAGCGAGTTGCCAGCAGGGGACAATGTGTGTACTAAAGATCCCTGCAGATAGGGACTGCACACAGGCTTCTCTGCTTGGGGACATTTCTTTCAAGGGCACTGTCAGGGCCCTTGCAATGTAAGTACTTTAATGCTATTGTTACTAAGGTAAATTGCATTGCTGTGCCCCTGACAGTGCTAATAAAAACAACAGTTTTGAGCTTTGGGCTTAGTTTTTATTTTGGTCCTGCAGTGTAACTCTAATTCCACTCCCCAGATTAGAATAAAAACAAGTTGCATTTTGCCTGTTTAGAAGTTTGCCTTTTAATTTTGCTCCGTCTTCTGTACCACAGCATATCTATAGTGGTAAATTTAATGTGGCCTGACAGATACCAGCTGTGTTTGTGTATGCATGCGAATATATTTGCATTAAAAGTGCATACAGGTGACCTGGGTGCATTTCTGTAAAGGCTTCTGCCAGGTGCAGATTTGAAAGTATGCCGATTCCTTCATTTCCCTTTATTTAAAGCTTCTTCTGGGCTTGCCAGCTCATGGTTCACAATGAGCTTTCATGATATTGTTGGTTTAACCTCTAAGAAGGAGTTAAAGGATATTTCAAGATGCTGTTAGTGGCAGATACAGTTTTGTAAGACTCATGAATCTGAATTAAAATTGTTGAAGTCTGTCTTCATGTATTTTATAAACAGTTTATTTGTTATACTCCAGTCCAGTCAATCAGAATCCCACATTGCTCTGCCTGGAACTGCTGCTAAAAATGGCCGATGTATATGCGAATGGACCTCTCTGGGCTACTGATTGCCCCAGGTGCCAATCCAGGAAGGCTGGTTAAGGTGTGAGTGACTCCAACCAGCTGTGCCCTTAGCCCTTAGGGAAACAGCTCCATGACTCTGATTCACAAAGCAGCTGGTGGTTCTCACCCTTTCTCTTACTAACAGATTGCTCAGCTTTTGATATAACAAAGAGAGAAAACTAGAAGTTAGACCCTCAGCCAATTTGAGAAGGCTAAAGACTTGTGGAGTGTGAGCTTGGTGTTCCCACACCAAATCTCCAAAGATGTTTGTCAGCATGCCACAATACTGGGAAAGGGTTTGCCGAGAGCTCACGGTAAGGCTATAAGATAACTGATTGAAAAATGCACAAACTAGAAGAAGACTTTCCTCTATTTCCAGTAGACATAACCCTTGATTCTCAGGACAAGAAGCAGAAGGGTTGTTTTCACTTGCTGTGTCTGTTTTGGATTGTGCTTGTCTACCAGAGCTGGGGATGTCGGCTCTCTGGTACTCTGCATATACAGTATAGTACTCTGTTTCATGCTAATGCCTGACACCTTTGGAACCACAAATGCTAAGAAACATAAAGGGGCTTATTACGATGTTGGTCGGAGTTGCCTCTGACCGACAGTCTCGGTCTTGGGACCGACCGACCTCCGGTCAGCGGTTCCGACTGCCTGATTACGATGCGACTGAACAATGTTCGATTGGATACACACATTTCTCTATGGGAGCTTGTGTTACGGCAGTAAACCGGCCGTAATACAGGCTCCCATAAAGAAATGGGGGTGTGTGTAAAACCCGGCACCATGGGATGCCTGCCACACAGTGCATGGATTTGCAGTGGGGCGCCCTAGGTACCCCCTCCGCCACCATCCATAGGTGGCGGAGGCAAGGGGGCCCTGCTAGGGGCCCCTAATTTCACTTTCCGACAGCCTTTTCCATGTCAAAAAGGCCAGCACAGAAAGGCTGTGGGAAACCGACATCATAATCCCGATGGCGGAAGCGCCGTCAATAGGGGATTACGGTGCGGTTCTGACCGGCCGGAATACCTGAGAGCCAGTCGGAACAGCGTCAGAATGGCCGGCCGGTGCATGCTCCGACCGCCGATATCGTAATTTGCCAGTCGGACCGCAAACTGACTGTGTCGGTTGGAAAGCCTCCAACCGCGGTCGGAAAGCTTCCGACTAATGGTCGGAGGCTTTCCAACCGACATCGTAACCGGCCCCAAAGTGTTGGTAAATATGGTGTGCAGTAAAACAAGGAACCACAAGGACTGCATTGATAGTTCCTTAAAGATGTGAGCCAGCCTGCTCAAATCCTTTCGTATAATGTGGAACAGAAGGAGTGAGAAACACTGGTCCACAGTGGCTAAGAGCTGTGCTGCTTTGCTGTTCTTTGACAACCAATTTGAAGAATTGTTCCTGATTTGTGGATCTCAAGACTGCAAAATCAGAAGTGCAAGATTCTAATGAGTGCTCAAGGACTTTGAAAGTTGCAGGTAGGTTCATTGGAAAACTGACAAATATCCAGACTCTCTCCAGATAGGACTCAATCTCCTTTGGATCCACAATCACTTAATTTCACTTACAGCATTTCCATGCCTCACAAGCTCCGTTCAAGGCCATGCAACTCTGGGACCATCACTACCTGGAAAGAGAGACGTTTCGTAAAAACCACAGAATAACACACATTGGCAAAGCTAATAGGTCTCGCCTTTAGGGCCTACTGGGTCTACTAATGCTTTTTGGTGATGATGAACAGCTTTGGCAAAAAACAGTGCTTCTATGCGTTGCTGTTTAGCATCAGCAAGAAAAAGGCTCAATGACTCAGCTGCTGTTGGTGCACACATACAGAATGACGCAGGTGCCATTTTCTTTTATTTTTTATTGATCTAAAAGGTGAGCACCACTTAGATCAGTATATTTAAAAAAAAGGAATTCTAAGTGTGTGAAAGTGCTTTGGAGGACCGGCAGCATTTTGCTGTCCGGCCTTTTTCAAAACAAATTAATGTTTTAAAAAAAGAACAGTGAGGGGCAGACGGGTAATAGAGGAGCAGGTGGGTAGAGATGATTGGGAGTAGCAATGGGGAGTGGGTGGAAGGGCAAGAGGGAAAGAGGGTTAGAGCCTGAAATTTGGGGCCAATGGAAAACCGGTTCAACCCAAAACACTTACAGTAGAGGCCTCAGATTTCGGCGACACTCTGTCTCTAGGCCAATTAATTTTTGCCACCGTTTTAGAATGGAGCTGCAATCAAAAGCATTTAAAAAAATATCATCAACTTTTAATACTTTAATATTCAGTCTATGATGAGAGGTATAGAATCGTTTTAGAAGCTTTATTTCTCATTAAGAGATTAATAATTGTTTTTGTCGTTTTTATTCAAATTAGTCAAATAACAGAAATATCAAGAAAAATGTGGTTAGAAACAGCATAAAATAGACGGCAAAAGGATATAATCCCTATCTTAGTATTAGAGAACCTAACCTATCTTATATAAGAACCCATAAAGAGTCCCTTTGGAAAAGAGCAAGATTTTTGGAGCATCTAGTTAGTCAAAGAAACAAACTCCCCATAAAGAGCAGTCCAGGAAAATCAGCCGAGTTCCACAACAGTTGCAGTAACAACTGTTAATAAATCAAATGAAAATAATCACAGCAGTAGCTATGATCAGCATAAAGGAGAAAGTCTCCCCACAAAAAGGGTCAGGACAAGGGAGATCGCCGTTAGCAGTAGCTCTCAATTATTCGGGCATGAACAAAGAAAGCAATGCCTAAAGCATTAAGGATAGGAAGGCATTAAGGCATTAATTCTCTTTAACTAGGAACACGTATGTATGAAAACGTAAATCATGTTGCAAAATCCAGCAGGTTAAGTCATCTTCGTCCAATGGAAAAAGATCTTCCGATGGTCTGTTGTCTCTCCTCCTGATTCCCACGGTAACCAGTGACGCCGGTGGGCAGTTATCTAAAAGTTTCTAAATGTTGTATACTAGATACATGAGGGAAGGTTCTCGTGAGAACCCTTGCAGGCCTACTCTGTCAGCTGTTGTCAGTGTCCTATTGTGTGGACAAAGGGCTAGTCTAAAGCAATGAAACATTTCTATAGGTAAAGTCCTGGTTAGATCATGTAAAACAATATCTTCAGCTTAACATTACCAATACTTTAATCATTATGAAAAATACAGCGAAGCACATTGTTTTAGAGAGAGTGAAATCATATGGTGCGAAGAAGCAAAGAAATGCATTTTTCTTAGAGCAGCACGTTTTAAAGCGATGAATAATTTTGCAGTCAGATGCTAGCATTAGGTCGACATTTTCTAAAAGGTATTTTATTTAAAAGGCAAACAAAGGTCGAAAGAAAATGTAAGGCCTAGTCGTCAAAGCACTTTAGGAATGGGTGCTTACTGTATTTTAATAAACTGCACATTTGCTCTATATGTTCAAGAAAACACCTTTTCCTATGTTTAAAGCTACATGTTTTACTTTGCACATTTAGAGAAGCCCATTTCCTATGTTTTATTTTTCTATACAACCTTTCTATGGCCAGGTTAAAACACATTTTTCTAATGTCATGGCACATTTTGTAATGTTAATTAAGGTCTATTTAGTTTAAAATGTTAAACTTTCTCAAGAGCAACACAGGGGCAGCGGGAGAAGCACACGGGGGAGACCGCAACACAAGGAAAGGGGAGAAGCACAAGAGGGAAAAACCAAAACGGAGCACTTTCCTTTATTACCCACTGGATCTAATAAAGTTACATTGTACCGGAAAATTATTTTATATGTAGATAGCGTTATCTGTGTCTGAATCAGTGATTAATTTGAACTGGTGGTTTCTGGTGCTCGCACCAGCACTTAATTTTTGGCACCAGCACTTATGACAGTCTGCCACTTGGTGGCACTGTCTGTCTAATTTTGGAATGAGCACAACAGTTGTTTAATAATTCTATATACATTAAAAATGACAAATACCTGCCGACCAAGCCATTCTTATAGCTTTGGGAGGCCTGGAATAGTCTGATTGGTCACGCTTGTAGAAGTGTCATGGTTATTTTGGGTTGGTATTGTTATTGGCAGTCCTGGCATGGGCAATGGGTGGTGCACGCTGCAGTGGCTTCCTGACAAGAGCCTGTCACTTGGTTATTTTTTGTTTTACGAATTAAGCACTGGACAGAAGTGCGAATGAGCCAAATTTGTGTAAAAATGATACATACAAAACTTTGCGAATCTGCAAGTAGCAGCCAATTCCTGGCTATTATTCGAGCATGAGCCCATGTTAAAGAAATTAAGCTGGTATTGTTGTGAACGGTATTTACAATATTGCTGTTCTCATTGTTAGAACTGTTCCCTTTCTGTATTAAATGTTTTCAAGCTTAATTGGCAGGTATGGCATGTTTATTGATTTGTTTTTAACGATGGACCATGTTATCTCGTGGCCACGTGACACTGCTTCTTCGTATTGGCAGATTGCGATGGAGTGGCTGGATCTCGCGGACGGGTATTTAATTGTGGGCACGTCCTACAGTTGTCCAGTCCCCGTCCCTGCAGGCAGGGCTTTAAGTGGTCCGGGTCTGAGCACCGGCAGTTATTTTCAGGGGGCCTCGAAACGGGTCTCTATCGGGCTCTATTTTCGGGCCTCGCAGAGGTAGTCCGTTTTCTTTTTTTTTTTCTTGCACCAAACTTATTTTGCTCTAGCTGGAATTGCCAGGCTAGATCCTGAGACCGCTGACGTTTGTGCATGCGTGCAACGCCCATTGGGATCAAAGGGCTTCAGCCCCCCCACCCCCTCGTGTGTGGCAGCCCTGCTGAGACAGCTTCCCGGGCACACACAGAGCCGCACCCGAGTACTTCACAGGTCTTTAAAAGACCATTCGCTTGTAAATGAGGCTTTGTTGTTTTTTCACCCCTTCTAGATCCCCTGCATCTCCACTCTAACTATTGCTGGAAGAGTCACCCCTCCCCCGAAATTTTTCTTAGCCCCCTTCCCCCGAAATTTGGCTCTAGTTCCGCCCCTGCCTTTGTGCACGTTGTAGATCCGTTCATGCAGATTTTTATCATATGATGCGGGACTGTGGGAAGTATCACAGTTTAGGACAGAAAGTCATGAATCATTACATTTACTGTCATCGGGGAGCAGGCGAGAATGTCTACGGATGCTCTTGCTGTTCAATCGCATGAATGCATCATCACCGCTGCGATTAACAAACGCCTATTAAATACCGTACTTATGTTAATGGCTGCGAACTGTCGCAGGGTGAACCTGCTGCAATATTGATGATAAATTGCGCATTCCAGAGTGCCTGGCATCATAACTCGATCAAAGGCTATTTTATCATCAGTGCAACTTGAGAAGCGCACTGGAGCACACCTGCGGGAAAAACACATATAATTGAAATGCAGAATAGGCGTTTCTGCTGACAGAGAAGGACTGAGAAACAGGCGTAGTACAAAGAGGCCATCTTAAGAAGTGGCATCTTGCAGTTACTGGCGCACTGTGTATCCTACCTGGGATATCCTCATGCGCAAATGGTCATGTACCCTAGACTTTAGGGGATGCCGAGGATTCGGTCAGAAGGAGGGGTGGTGGCCTTAGTAGTCACACATTCCTCAGAAGAGCCGCCACGTCGAAGCACCTACTCCTTCTGCTCATTGCCTGTTGGTTCCTGCTCTCTTCATTTGGAGCATAACAGCGCAGCAAGTTGTCTTGCTGCATTGTGCCAAACCTTAGTAAATTTTGCTCTAGCCTTTAATAATATTCACTCACTGAAATAAAGAAAATATTTCTGCCTGGGATGTATAGATAAACACAAAACATCATTCTAAGAGCTCACATGAATGCAGGTTTCTGGTGCAAACCTGGAATCCTGACCGGGGCTGGACAAGCCATTTGAAGCACCTGGAAATATTCTGGTGGCGCAAGGTATGAATGTTTGCTGCTGGCCACAGTCACTTTTACTCCAGTCTGCCAGCAGCGCTGCACGGGCTACCACTAGTGCATGTAAAAGCCACCCCCACACAGGCCTCGTGGGGTGGTTGCAACGGGGCAGTGTGGCCATCCCAATTAATTTACTATGTGTCTAGAAGTACTGCAAAAGCAGCAGAGCAGTGTGTGGCTGTACCTAGAGCTGCATAAATGCATACCCATGCCCCCACTGCACAGGTCAGTTTTAAAAGCATGGTGTGTGATGCATATGTGAAATGGGGAAATACAAGGCTCCTATGCACTTCTACCCACCCATAGCATTGCGTGTATCTGTCAACGCATCACATGTGGGACAGGAGATGTGAGTTGTTTTTCACCCCTTTGTAGAGCCCCTGCAGCTCCACTCTGCCTATTCCTTGAAGAATTAGCCCCCCCCCCCGGAAATGTTTTCTTAGCCCCCCCCCCCGCCCCTCGAAATTTGGCTCTACTTGCACCTCTGGGGAGGGTGTATGGCGTTATCCATACATATCTTTATTTAGACCACGCCCCTACTTGGATAGGCCACACCCCTTTAAGAGGTTTGCCCCGCCCCTTTTAGAGCACCCCCCTTTTTTTCCCCCCACTTAAAGCCCTGCCTGCAGGCTTTGTACACCGAGCACTTTTAGTTTCATCCTTTGTTAGACTGGGAGGCAATGGAGGGCCTGCATCTGTATCCGAAGCCCTCGTCTGCTGCTCCAACCTCAACCAGGGGAGACGGGTGGGAAGAGGGAACAAAAGGGAGGATATGATGGATGTTTGTGGGGGGTCCCGGAAGGGACCCACATATCAAAAAAATGATAATAAACGGGGAATGCAGTGGCAGTAACTCACTGACGTTGTTTTTACGACAGGAAACCTACATAATCTGGAGACAGTGTGTGTGTGTGTGCGCGTGTGTAGGGGTGGGGGTTGTGGCTGGCTGCGGTCAGAGAGGAGGGACCGACTGCATCCACCTCAGCCCGATTCCATTGCACGTTTCCCCCAATGGCCAAAGGGGTTGCAGTGTTCAATGTATCTTGGGCTGACGACAGTGCGAAAAATACACAGTCCGTTGCACACTTTAGCTAATCAAACTGCACAGTTGTGTATGCCTTGCAGATTTTTAATGTGACATAACGATTATAATTAGTAAATTGTGTCTACGCGGCAGAAAGTCCCGTCTTATTAACCCAATTTTGCGTGTCATTTAAGTGCAAAAAGCCACACGGGATGGCCGCAGGGACGCAGACAGTCTGGAAGATTCGCAGAAAGAAAGCCCAGACTGGCCGGGGTCCCTGCGGCCATCTAATTATATGAGTGACAGCAAATCCTGCCATGTTCGAACTTGTACACGGAGGCGGCTTACTGGCTCCATGAAATGTGATTGTAATAAAGAGATTTTTTTGAGTCGTGACTGTAGGTAGCTCAGCCCTGCACTCGCAGCGCTCCGGGATCAGCTCATTTGCATTCATTATGAAGAGCAAAACAGTCATATCCTGAAGCAAAATAGTCATGTGAGCCCTTCCCCATGAAGTATGTGTGGCAGGAAATTGTCTGTAACAAGACATGAGTCACGAGTTCTTGTTACTTCCACAGCAAGCAGCGAAGTGTGCAAAGTATGTGAAATTAAACTACATGTTCCCGTAACTTCCCTGGTTGTATATGACTTTAAAACTGCGTAACGTGTCTGTGATTTGCTGTGTGTTTGAGATGTGTTGACAAAGACCTAGAAGTGGAACTACCTGACATTAATATGAGCTTTTGATTGGATCCTGATAGCTAAGAAGCGGGTGGTCCCCACTGGGCTCCATCATACCTGCAGCTTCTAACTGTCCATTAGTTCTGGGGTGACACCTCAGGGTTGTAACTTGTGAAGACCTGTGCAGTTTATCATGGTTGTGATAGAGCGCAGTGATATTCTGAAAATTGTTGGGGTACATTATATTCATGAATAGTCCGTACCCGCATATATTCTTATGTGTGCTAATCTTAGTTAGAACCTGTGTTGTAATAATCAGTGGTAAATTCTATTGTATTGTAATTGCATTTGTATAGCGCTTACTACCCCTGACGAGGCGTCGAAGCGCTTTTCGGCGAGTAGCACGCTACTCCGGGACCCCGGCCACTTAAAGAAAAGAAAAAAAAAATTTGGGGCACAGCCAAGTCGGCTCATTGCAGAAAGATTCGCCACTACATTGTCCAGCAGGCCACGGGGTTGGCCACGCCCACTGGGGCGGGACAGGTTTTCATCTTTAAGTGGCGCCAAGAAATGAAATGGCTGTGCAAGTTTTTCCAGAGCCTTTGAAAAAGTGTTCACGGACACGAAACGCGTCAGGCGCTCACTGGACTGTATCAAGTGCTGTGTGGTATTGGTCTCGCTGAACCTGCAATAAAGAATTGTGGCAGATACTTACCTGTCGTGTGGCAACTCCTTTACAGGCAACCTTGTTTGTGGATGTTTGGCGGCCTGCCTGAGCCGCGGAGAAGCCCCGGTGTTGTTGGCAACACTCCAGCAGTGACGTCAACCGTCGCCACTGCTTATGGGACAAGTAGCCGTTTGTTTGCAGAGACAACGTTTCAGCGGTGATACAATCCATGCATCACCAACCCACTGGGGCAATACTTTTAAAATTGGGGCACAGCCAGGTCGGCTCATTGCAGAAAGATTCGGCACTACATTGTCCAGCAGGCCACGGGGTTGGCCACGCCCACTGGGGCGGGACAGGTTTTCATCTTTAAGTGGCGCCAAGGAATGAAATGGCTGTGCAAGTTTTTCCAGAGCCTTTGAAAAAGTGTTCACAGACACAAAATGCGTCAGGCGCTCACTGGACTGTATCGAGTGCTGTGTGGTATTGGTCTCGCTGAACCTGCAATAAAGAATTGTGGCAGATACTTACCTGTCGTGTGGCAACCCCTTTACAGGCAACCTTGTTTGTGGATATATATATATATATATATATATTTATCTATATATATATAACATGGTCGTCAGTGACATCACTGATAACATCACTGATGATATCTCAAAGGACATCCCTGATGACATCATCCAATGACTGTGAGTGTTTTTAAAAAGTTTGAGTGTTAAATATATATATATACACCAAGGTGTACTGGTGAATCAGTGGGTGTATGGATGATTCAGTGGGTGCATGACTTACTGTATAAGTGAGTGATTGTGTCTCAGTGAATGCATGGGTGAATGACTAGGTTATGCGAATGTCTGTATCAGTCTGTCAGTTGGTGTCTAAGTGGCTGTATGGGTTGGTGAGTGGGTAAGTGAGTGGCTGTATGGGTGATTGATTTGTTGTCTGAGTACCTGTATGAGTGTCTGTGTGGGTGGGTGAGGGGGTGTGTGACTGCCTGCATGGATGAGTGAGTGGGTGAGTCAGTGGCTGTATGGGTTAGTGAGTGCATCTGTGAGGGGCTGTATGGGTGACTGAATGTGTGTATGGCTGTGTCGGTGAGTGAATGGATGTGTCAGTGGTATATGTGTGAGTAAGTGCATATGCAACAGGCAGTATAGGTGAGTGTTGGGAGTATATGAGTGACTGCATGTGTGACTATCACGAGAGAGATTGGCGTATGGGTGAGTGTGTGTTTGTGTCAGTGACTGTATAGGTGAGTGAGTATGTGTAATAGTATGTATGAATAAGTGAGTGGGTGTGTGTATAACTGTATAGGTGAGTAAGTGGCTGTGTGATTGACCTTATGGGTGAGTGAGTAGGTGTGTGAGTAGCTCTATTGATGACTGACAGTGTGTGAGTGGGTGTATGAGTGGATATATCAGTGGCTGTATTAGTGAGTTGGTGTATTTGTGGCTGTATGGGTGGCTGAGTGGATGTGTGTGTAGTCCTATGAATCAGTGAGTGGGTGTGTCAATGGTTTTGAGAATGCTAGTGTGGAAGTTGGAGTGGGTGTATGAAAGGTTATATTGGGGTGTGAGTGGGTGCGTTAGAGAGTCTATGGATGATGTCATTTGAGATGTCATCAGTGATGTCATCAGTGATGTCACTGACCATGTCATGAGTGATGTAATATGTGAGGTCATAAGCAGTGCATTGCTGGGGAGCGAGTTATAGTGTGCTCAGCTAACTATAACTACTGAATTTCTCTGATTTTGTATGAGTGAAATGTCAGCCTAACTATAACGTCCCTGTAACCTTTGGTTTTTCAGTGAATATATAGTTCATGCTTATGTATATGAATGTGTTTGTAAACAGTAACTGTTTGAGGCGATGCATACCCTTTCATTTAAGAATAATGCATGAGTTATTTACCCCACATTAAAGAGAGTGTGACACGGGGCATGCCAGCAGTAGTATATACCCATTTGTGGGCATGCTGTTTTTATTAAGTCTCTGAACCGGGCAATTGATTGAAAGAGCGCTAAATGAAAACAACAAATAAAATAAATAGTATCAAACAAATACATTTGGAAAAGAACATTTATAAGTCACAATATTTTTAAGAAAAAGGATGTAAGTGTGGTTGGCATACTTGAAAAGTGCTGTTAATATCTCATCAAACCTTTCTAAAGACGTAATACTATGGGGCTAATGCAAGATTGTCACTTTCGTAATAGTTCTTTCTTTCAATGAAGAGCGACCCTGCATCTTCTCTGTCAGATCTCTCTTCATTGGCTCACAATTTAGAAGAACAGCCGCATAGGTGTCAGCCACTCTGGAAATTACCATGTTGTCTAGGTGGCCAATCAGGGTCTCTCTGCGCAGAGGCTGTTATCTGGGGTGTGGGCTTATCATTCAAGATGTCCTTTAATACTGTCTTCCCCCTTCAAAGGAGGAGGCCAGTGGCTCTTATGTCTCTGTGCCACATTCTCCCCCAGGCCAGTTGCTTGCAAGCAGATGATGCAGCTCGAGACCTGGCAGGTGTCTAACGCCTACAATAAAGGGGGCGAGTCATGGGCCCTCAAATCAGGATGTGACACTCCCTAGCACATCATACTCCCTCCCACTGAGGATAAACGGTTAGTGGGAGGTAGACTGTGAGGAGGGGCATGTCACCCTCTTCACACCCCTGAGGCGCACCCTTGATGAACCGCCTTCCATCTCCCATGATGGTTTTTTACGCAGTATTTACAGAGTCCACTCACAGATGTGAGAGTTTGGTGTCGCTAAAGTGTGGAGTAAGCTTATACTCCAATTTTGAGATAACAGAGACAGTTATATTGCAAAAAACAAACAAGTTTTAGGCAATTTGCAAAGACCACCGAGATCAAGGGTCTCCCTAAGGTGACACGACGTAGAGTTCAGAGAGTAGGTCTCAGAGCCGAGAAGATTCTGCAAACAAGTCTAGAGCACCGGATCCCTCCAGCCCAAGGCTGAAGTGACACACAGCTGGCATGTCTTGAGCAGTGTAAGTCTCTTTCGGTTGTGTTGTTCTGTTTTTCACGTAGATGGATTCTTCCTTTACTTGAACTCGTATTCAAAAAGAAAATCTTCCCAACATCCGTCTCTTCTGTGCCTCAAAGTGAACAGTGATTTTTATCAAGCCTTTCAGACATTTATTACATTTCAGCTTGGTTATGAAATTTGCAGTGCCTCTAAATATGTTACATGATAGAAACACGTCAAATCCTAGTGATTAGAATTGTGTCTAGTTTCCAAGAAAGTACAGGGAAATATGCCATTTTAATACTAGGAGATTCATCCCTCAGCCATTCCCCCTTTCGTTTGCTTTTCGTGCTTTTTGTGTAGTTGGCACGTGTGCCTTACAGAGTTCTTTGTGTGCAGTATTTAAATTATGTATAGAGCTACTCCTTTTGTTGCCGGATTACTGTCTGCCACGTGCGTCTGCTCTACAAAAGACCAGCCCCAGACAGGAATGCTTTAGTTAAGAGAAACAATTATAAAATGATTGGTGAAGTGAATTAACTGAGCATAACGAATGGGCATGTGCAGTTAATACATGATAATGAGATTTAAATTCAGGAGGTAGTCAGCGCAGACCTCTGGTAGTTTTAGAATACAGAACACGTCCATTTATCAACATTCATTTTATAATTTCACATATAGACACATTATGGTAATATGCAAAGTACACACACAAGGGCATTCACACGGCCAATTTATACAGACTTTGTGACTAAGGACAAGTCAGTTGTTTTCTCAAGTAATTTGCATATTCATTGGAGGCTGGGAAAAATTCTCAGTGGTAGAGTCAATATCGCCACAACAAATTCTGCCCTGCAGGAAAAGCTAAGCAAGAGAGCACGACCACTCCCATAGTGGTTTGGAGAAATGTTCTCCCCTCCCCTCCTCTCCTTGACAACATTTTGAAACAAGTATTGGCACAGCCGGAAGGGCTTGGCAGTGATCACTATCGGCTTTATGAAACCTTTTTTTCATTAGATATCCGTTGAAGATGTGCATTCAGCCACAACGGGTTTGTTCAACAAGTAGAAATCTACGACTGCCAACTTTGAATACATTTTTATTATTTGAGCAAACCCATCAAAGATGGCCACAGTGGATGCTCTCACGTCCATGGCGTCCACTTTGAATAGGTTTGCTAAATAATACAAACCAATTTCTTCATGCCCGCCATGCATGCGCATTCACGGGCACCCATCTTGAAATAGGTAAAAAACAATTTTAAGATGTTCTGAAATGCGTAGATGTTAGGCACAGCTATTTTTTTCTATAATCTTACATTTTGAATAATGATTCATGTGAAACCACAGTGCACTACTGGAACATTACAAGGATAGTTTTAAGCCCACACACTTATGGTAGGTAGGATGTTAGTCTTTTTCATTTCGCAATTTCCTTTTCATGGTTAGAACCAGATTTATGATTTGGGCATACATCCGTCATGCCTCAGTGCAAAATAATTGTAAAAATAAAGTTAAAGTTATTAGTGAGGCGTGGGAAGTGCTGACAAGCGGGCAGGGATGAAGGAATATTTAAAAAAACAAGAGGACTAGGGTGGTGGAAGCGAGAGATGAGCCGGGGAGGAGTAGGAGAAATAGAACAATGACAAACTGAAGGGAGGCATGGAAGATGCAACATGGAGAGCAGGGTTGGGGGCAAAGTGAAGGGGGAAGCAGCACAGTGAAAGAGAGAGAAAGGAAACACACTTCCTTGGACCTAAAGAAAAAAATATACCCTCAGTGCAATCAGTGTCATCAGTGTAAGCCTACAAGCTAACCAATCAGAATACTGTGAGACCTAAATGCTCCCGAATGGGACCAACACAAGAATAGGCAGGCGTGAGAAATGGGGTCCCCTTGGATTTTTCACTTTTTAGGCTTTTCTGGATGTCTACAGTGAATGAGCCTCACTACCTGAATCTCACTCACAGCAAGCTCTATAATAATGGATTGTGAGTGCTAACCACCAGTGTACGCCTTTTAAGATAAGGTCTGCTTCTGCTCAGCTAGAGTAAGAGGCTGTTGGCTGTTGGCTTTTTGCATATGAACATGTACACACACGCATGTGTACATGCTGAGTGTGTGAGACTGCCATCGAACGCAAACCAATATCTACACACTGGTAGCCTGTTCCAGAAGGGAGCCTTAGTCCTGACCTTGGCAGGCCTTAGAATATAAGTGGGCATTAATAGAGTGAGTATGTACAGCTGTAGTGACTACTGAAAATTATATGTACTTCACTGTATTATAGTCTGTGGACGGAAACTGCACCAAACTACAGTCTTGCCATAGCTAGGCCTAGAGACTTGATTGACGCACCAATATGATGGTAATTCAAGATTTTCACCTGTGTCCCTCAAAACATGAAATTGGCCCAAAATCTCTGAGTCTCAAAGCAAAACCTTGAAAAGACCCAGATATGTATAGAGAACTTGCAGGTAGGAGGCAGAATTGGATTTGCGTAAACCTAATCCTAACTACGCTTCAGGAATTGTAAATGAATACTATAGTATTGGCCACGAACACTAGTAAGCATGTATTGATTTTAGAAAGTTAAAGCTAGCATTGACGTGGGGAAGCACGTAATGTACATTAGTATTATGTAAATGGATTGTAATCTGTTAAACTTCCAATCACTCGTCTACTCAATAATTGGGAGAGACAGAAAATGAGTGAGAACTAGAGAAAAATAAAAGAAATCCTCTCTTACTGTAGTGACACAAGAAATGTTGATGGCAGATGAATTCAAACATAAGGATGGGCGTGAAGTTTTCAAAGTCACTCTGAACTTGGCTAACCAGCCACACTTTGAGTCAAAGGGGTCAGTCAATGAGTAGGAGGTAATGTTGATGAGACCGCTGAGAAAAGCACCCCCTAGTGTAATGGCTGAAAATGTTAACATCGATGACACTTCCTGTATCACTCTGCTTGACTCTTCAGTCTGAGTCTGATTGACACACTGATTACTGAACCCTTTATGAAATCCCAGCCATGAGCCTCTATGTATGGGAAGAACATTCCATTGTTTACACAATAGTTTCAGCACTTTCATCGATGTTTCTTAACTCAAAACGATCTTCTGATTAACACAGAGAATGTGGGATTGAAGAGAAGTAAATATTCTTTATTCCTCTTGCCCTTCCTCTTTCCCTTTCCATTCAAACTTCTGATCCAACTCTCTGGAACTCTTTGTTCCAACACCACAAACACATTCTTTTCCATTGTCTTTGGGTTTTCATGATTTAAGCTGGAACCTCTTTGGCCAGAAGTTCTGCTTCTTTAATGCTCGTTTTTTTCATCTCTCTAATGCTCTGTGTTAATCTGTCCTTGTGATGCAAACAACCCATTTATGATTGTGTAAACTTGTTACCAACAATAGCATCAGTTCGACCAACATTCGGGAGTTGCGGGCCTGCTTTAGGTAAAACGACGGGCGATACTCATGGACGAAGGTGTGACACTGAGATAGTGCCTGCTCACAACAACCCAAGTGGCATAGTGGGCCTTCAAAATAAGGCTGGACAACTAGTCTTCCTAATAGTGAGGTACAGTGGGAATGCATGCATGCTGTGTATGCATGTTTTAGCATGATTGCAGAGTGTATCTAAACGTATGCAACATAATTAAGGGATAATCACTTTTCATAAGTGTTAGAAGGTGGTTCTGACACGATGGGCCGCCCAGATTTTTCGCTTTTTGAGCACCTATGTGTGGAGCTTTTACTGTGGGAGAGCCTCATAAATTGGGACTCATCCACAGTGAACTCATAATGAAGGAGACGGCATGTGGATTTTACTGGTGTCCCCCTAGCTTGACTAGGCCGCTGCGCAGCAGCTGGAGTAAGGGGCACCGGGCTGGTTACATGCAGACACCTGTGTACATGCGTGTGCACACGTGTAGGGGCTGCGCAGGGGAGATTCTTGGCGTGCGCAGTCCAGGAGCAGCTACAAAGTGAATGGTGTGGCAGGACTTATGCAGAATTGGGTGGTGACACGGAATAGGCCTTATACACTAGGAAGGAACATGCCAGGGAAAGTCAGTGTGCTTTACTGTGTTTTTCACTTCATTATTCCCCTATGGGGATGTGGAGCCCATGTGCTAGATTAACTTCCATAAGGCCTACAGATTCCAGACACGCACTAAAGTCCACTGTAGCGGATGTGAAAAGAAGTATTCTGCAGAGTCCAGAGTCATATTTGTACTGCTTTTGGGTCATCCAGAAATGTTACATCTCTCTGAGTCAGATCATAACCAGGGCCTGGCTGGGGGTTGACCTCAGCAGGCTGGATTGATGACCTTTCCCTCCCAGAACGAAGACCTCCTTTCCACGAAGGGAAGATAGGCGGAGTTACAGGCTCATCCATCAGCAGCTATCACTGGGTGCCAGGCACCAGGCTGCACCTAGGAGGGAAGGGCTCTGGTTTCAGAGACCATGTGGCCAGAGACCCTGGACGACACCATTTTGAACCAGCCCAGAGGCTGGACAAGAAGGAGGGAGCAGGGGCAGGGAAGTGATGTGGCGCTGTTGGATAGGACCAACAGAGACTTCCTGCCAGCCCCCTACTCAACTTTTAAAAAGTGCTTGCACAGGAAGAGAAGCTCTCTCTGGGGTGTGGTCTGCTGAGGCGGAAGGTGCTGGAGCCTGGCAATGGGCAGTTGGAAGGAGGTACCCCCTGACTGCCCCCAGGCCCCTAACAGTGCCAGAAGAAGAGCCCAGGACCGATGCGCAGAAGCAGGAGCCTCTGCGCAGGGAGAAGAGAGGCCCAGGATGAGAGCCAGGCGAAAGTCTGGCGCAGGGAGCCAGTGAAGACCGCTCCCTGCAGAATGCACCCTCTTGGAGTCCCGGAGGGCGAAGGAGAGTGCTCCCAGTGGCTGGGGGCCGCCGCCAGGAGCAAGAAGACACGAAAATGGGGCCGATCGGACCTCCAGGGGCTGAGATATGGCCCCCGGAAGGTAGGCGACCTTTGACCCCTAATTGGACCGACGACGAAGCGCGTGGGGCTCCGCCGCCGGTCTCCAAGATGCCCCCGGGGTGGGTCAGGTCCCGGGGGCTGCCCCCAAAGAGGAGTAAAGACGGGGAGCGCCGTCGTGCTCCCCGCAAAGGTGCCCAGCTGGGGACCAGGAGCCCACCCTGCCCCACCGAAGATGGGGGCGGGGGGAGCGCCGTCGCGCCCCCGCGAAGAGTGGTCAAGGGGGCCCGGGACCCCATCCCCGGGCCCCGAAGTCAGAGTCGGGAGCGCCGTCGCGCTCCCCGTGAAGATTCCCCCGCGGGGGCCAGGAGCCCACCCTGGCCCCCACCGAAGCGAAGCAGCCGGGGAGCGCCGTCGCGCTCCCCGTGATGAGGAGGAGGGGCCCGGGACCCCATCTCCGGGCCCGAAGTGACCGGATGGAGGGAGCGCCGTCGCGCCCCCGAAGATGCCCGGGGGCCCGGGACCCCATCCCCGGGCCCCGAAGACTGAGAGAAGACCGGGGAGTGCCGCCGCACTCCCCGCGGTCCAGCCGGACCGGAGGACGAGGACACGTCTGCCCGCGGGAGCGGGCAGACCAGAAGTTCCCAGCCGGCTCCCGCGGTAGCACACGTGGGTGCTGGCCGCGCGGGGAGCCGGCGGGGGCAGCCGGGGTGGGCTCCCAGGCTGCCCTCCAACGATGAAGACAGGCGGGGGTCCCGGGTGGGACCGGGACCCCAAAAGAAGAGGTGCAATGGGCCGGGCGGGACCGGGCCCCAAAATGTGCAGAGCGGCCGGGGGTAGGCTCCCGAGCCGCATTCCCTACCTGGGGGTCCGGGTGGGACCGGGCCCCCACCGAGGCCTGAAGATGCGGCTTCCCTTACCTGGGGGTCCGGGTGGGACCGGGCCCCCCACCGAGGCCTGAAGATGCGGCGAAGCCGCCAGCAACTCCGCGCGGCTCTCCCCGGCACAGCGGGAGAGCCGCTCATCTATTATGCGGAAGCGGAGCACGAAGCGCCCCATAATGCCTTGCTAGGCATTTCAGAATCGAGTGTTTTGGTGCTTGTGGTGGCCCCAGGAGGACGGGGTCACCACCAACTTGGTGCAAGGGTGCTGGGGGAGCTGCTGGAGAAGCGCAGTCTTCCCCCAGTACGAAGAGAAAAGTCCCACCCTAAGTGTCTTGGGGACTTAAACAGGATAACCCCTCAAGGGCTCAGCTTCCATTTAACACCTTCTGGGCTGGAACTTTTGTTCTACAGCTGAGGGTGTGTTTTGAAGTGCTTCATGGAGTGAAGGGCTGAGTTGGGGATGTCTGGTGAAGGGCATCCCCTGGAGGTGAAGAGGTGTAATTGCACCAGAACTGCATTTACTCACGGTTGTTCCTTTTAGAGGGACTGAGGGTCACATATGTAATGTGAAGGTACCTGTGTAAGGTGATGTCATAAGCAAAGTGGGTTATGTTGCAAGACACTCCTGCTAGGGTGTCTGGCTGGATATGCGTAATCCTGTGATTTCATCTGTGATGCCTTTAGGGGCTGTAATTGCAACGCATTTTAATGTCCAACAAATGTGCGGAGTACTGTCATTCTAAAGTGTGCGTAAACATGTATCTTTTCTGCTGCGCTTAAGTGAGGAACAACCCAGACTGTTAGCCCTGAATATGTAGGGGTGCATACTGTATGGTCAATATAAGATGCTCAGTCAGGGTTATGTGTCACTAGGGCAGGTGAACCTATTTTTAATGCGTGTTGAGGTAATGGGGTGGGTCGCCACTGGGATGGTGCCAGTGCGCAGGGCCCTCGCTCCAGGTTATGCTCAACACACTGCATTAGGGGGCAAGATGATGTGCATACATGGGAGTGGTGGTACTAGACCCCACCCCCCTTTGGGAGGGGTGGAGATGTTACGCAATGTCACAAAGTAATTCCAACAGCTTATGTATATTTGTAAATTGGTGCATAGTATTGAGTAGTGTGTGTGTTTAATAAATGTACTCTTACTTTTATAAAGCAAAGTACAGACTGGACAATCAATTATTGAGTGTTATTTCTGCGCCCCTGCAAATGGCGATTACTAGCCCACACCACCTCTCTTGAGTAAAGCCTCAGACTGCTCTGCAACGCTACCCTCTGAGAGTCAGGCGCTACAATTGGGTGTTTGGTTCCCAGTGAAGGACAAATGGAGTCATGTTATTTGTGCAGGCCTCACAGATACTGCCTCGTTTTCCAACATTGGTGTCCAGCGGCGGGAAACATAGTATCCCATTCTGGTGCGCATTTATAGCATTTGATAAGTCCAGTTTTGCCACACATTACCTATGCAGTAATGAGCAAATGGAAGAGCGCAAGGCTCTGAGAAGGGTTCAAAGTTTTGGTTAGGTGAACTAAAGGTATGGGAAAGGGAAGCCCCACGCACATACGGGTCATGTGAAGATATTATGGTTGAAATGTAAACTGTATTGATATGACCGCGCTATGTTGATTTTCATGTGCTAGCGGGATGGTGCTTTCCAGGAAATGATTGCATACAAATGTTCTAAGCCATATTGTACACCTTTGAACTCTAACACTACACACACTACACTTGCATGAGGAGGGTGGCTCCTCAAGAGATAGGGACAGCAACTGATACCTACATCACAGGTGGGGGTGTCGGGGTGGATTGACCTTTGTGGGGGACAGGAGAAAGAGGGGGTCCTGGGAGATTCCCGCGCTTTTTAAGGGCAGGGAGGGTTTCCACAGAAGGGGCCCCAGGTATTCTTCCCCCGCTGAAAGTACTTGCATTGGCGCAGGCCAAAACCACTGGAAGGGTGGGGCAGGAGGTTTCTTTACCCCGGGTAGTAACGCCCCAGGGGTTCCCATGGTGGGGGACCCCAGGAACTTTTCCCACGGTGGGAGGAGGGTGTGGTAGAGTTGGGTGTCCGGTAGGCCCCCAGGTTAACTGGTGGGGAGGTGAGCGACCCAGAGGTGGCCCCTGGTAGGGGGTGGCCCCAGAGGAGGGTAGTTCTTGAGTGATGGTGTGTAGTGGTAGCCCCTAGGTACCCTAGGTGGGCTAGGTAACTGACCCAGTGGAGATCGGAGCGGGGGTGATGTACTCCCTAGTTTCCAGGTGAAGGGTTAGTGGTGGACCCTGAGGCGACAGGGTCGGGTGGACGGTGACCAGTCCGGTAGGTCCTGTGGGTCTTGAACCCAAGGACCAGGAGCATGGGGGTGTTCCCTAGCTCAGGGCAGGAGGTGGACTTCTGCAAGGTAGTACCACCCTGAACACAGGTGGGGCCTATCTTAAGTGACGGGACCCTGTGGTTCGCAAAGGGGTGGTGCAGGCCTAGCCGGGATCTTTAGGGTCCTGGCTTGGTGTGGTCGTGCTACCCTGAAGGCAGGTAGGGCCTATCTTAGGGAAGGGACCCTGCTCTTCATAAGGGGTGGTGCAGGCCATCCAGGGACCATGTAGGGCCCTGGGCGGTCTCCCAAGGCGCTGCTGGGAGACCGGGGAGGGCCATGAGAAGTGGGCCTGGGTGTAGCTAACTCGGGGCCCACAGGCTCTCTAAGGGTACTCTGGGAGGAGAGCGCGCCTCTCGGAGGGAAGGGTGCATAGGCCCTGTTCTCGCAGCGGAGAACAAGGAAGGGGTCTAGGTTCCCGGGGTAGTTTCCGTGGGGAGCTACTGACGGGGGGAATGAGCTGTAGGATGTCTGACGGGGCACCCTCAGTGTTCCTCCCTGGCACTGCCAGTGTGGTAGTGAGGCCGGTCTGAGGTCCTATCAGGGAGCCAGGCCAGTGGCCAAAGGGTGCTTTTCTGTGTGGGAAAAGCACGAGTGGCTGTGCTTTCTTTAGGGAAGCCAGTCGTCCCGAAAGGGTGGTGGCAGCATAATGACCTCAGCGGCAGGCTGAGGGTGAGGGTCCAGAGAGGTTGCATCTTTGGGGTGCAAGGACCAAACGGAGAGAGTGTACTGGTTGGAACAAACTCCAGAAGGGAGACCAGCTAGTGACCCAGGGGATGGGATGTAGACCTGTCCCAGAAGACCGCATCGGTGCTGAGGCACTGGACCCTTGTCCAGAGAAGGGGTAGGCATAGTGTTGCATGCCCAAGGGCAAAGGTGGGCCTAGTGAGGCCAAGCCCATGTAGACCATGAGTGACCTAGAGGTATCTAACCTAGAGCCCGGAGGGTTCTTAGGGTAGTTTGGGATCCCTATCATGGGGGAGATTTCATGGATGGGAGGAGTAGGTGGTCTAAGCGGATAACTGGTGAGTAAGGGGGTCTGGTCAGAACCCCTTATAACTAGTTATCGCTGACTACGGGAAGAATACCCATGTAGAGTGGCTACTTCTTCCCTGTAGGAATCAGCTGGGCGCGGCGTGTGTTAGAAGGTGGTTCTGACACGATGGGCCGCCCAGATTTTTCGCTTTTTGAGCACCTATGTGTGGAGCTTTTACTGTGGGAGAGCCTCATAAATTGGGACTCATCCACAGTGAACTCATAATGAAGGAGACGGCATGTGGATTTTACTGGTGTCCCCCTAGCTTGACTAGGCCGCTGCGCAGCAGCTGGAGTAAGGGGCACCGGGCTGGTTACATGCAGACACCTGTGTACATGCGTGTGCACACGTGTAGGGGCTGCGCAGGGAGATTCTTGGCGTGCGCAGTCCAGGAGCAGCTACAAAGTGAATGGTGTGGCAGGACTTATGCAGAATTGGGTGGTGACACGGAATAGGCCTTATACACTAGGAAGGAACATGCCAGGGAAAGTCAGTGTGCTTTACTGTGTTTTTCACTTCATTATTCCCCTATGGGGATGTGGAGCCCATGTGCTAGATTAACTTCCATAAGGCCTACAGATTCCAGACACGCAATAAAGTCCACTGTAGCGGATGTGAAAAGAAGTATTCTGCAGAGTCCAGAGTCATATTTGTACTGCTTTTGGGTCATCCAGAAATGTTACATCTCTCTGAGTCAGATCATAACCAGGGCCTGGCTGGGGGTTGACCTCAGCAGGCTGGATTGATGACCTTTCCCTCCCAGAGCGAAGACCTCCTTTCCACGAAGGGAAGATAGGCGGAGCTACAGGCTCATCCATCAGCAGCTATCACTGGGTGCCAGGCACCAGGCTGCACCTAGGAGGGAAGGGCTCTGGTTTCAGAGACCATGTGGCCAGAGACCCTGGACGACGCCATTTTGAACCAGCCCAGAGGCTGGACAAGAAGGAGGGAGCAGGGGCAGGGAAGTGATGTGGCGCTGTTGGATAGGACCAACAGAGACTTCCTGCCAGCCCCCTACTCAACTTTTAAAAGTGCTTGCACAGGAAGAGAAGCTCTCTCTGGGGTGTGGTCTGCTGAGGCGGAAGGTGCTGGAGCCTGGCAATGGGCAGTTGGAAGGAGGTACCCCCTGACTGCCCCCAGGCCCCTAACAGTGCCAGAAGAAGAGCCCAGGACCGATGCGCAGAAGCAGGAGCCTCTGCGCAGGGAGAAGAGAGGCCCAGGAGGAGAGCCAGGCGAAAGTCTGGCGCAGGGAGCCGGTGAAGACCGCTCCCTGCAGAATTCACCCTCTTGGAGTCCCGGAGGGCGAAGGAGAGTGCTCCCAGTGGCTGGGGGCCGCCGCCAGGAGCAAGAAGACACGAAAATGGGGCCGATCGGACCTCCAGGGGCTGAGATATGGCCCCCGGAAGGTAGGCGACCTTTGACCCCTAATCGGACCGACGACGAAGCGCGTGGGGCTCCGCCGCCGGTCTCCAAGATGCCCCCGGGGTGGGTCATGTCCCGGGGCTGCCCCCAAAGAGGAGTAAAGACGGGGAGCGCCGTCGCGCTCCCGCGAAGGTGCCCAGCTGGGGACCAGGAGCCCACCCTGGCCCCACCGAAGACGGGGCGGGGGAGCGCCGTCGCGCCCCCCACGAAGAGTGGTCAAGGGGGCCCGGGACCCCATCCCCAGGCCCCGAAGTCCAAGTCGGGGAGCGCCGTCGCGCTCCCCGTGAAGATTCCCCGCGGGGGCCAGGAGCCCACCCTGGCCCCCACCGAGCGAAGCAGCCGGGGAGCGCCGTCGCGCTCCCCGTGATGAGGAGGAGGGGCCCGGGACCGCATCTCCGGGCCCCGAAGTGACCGGATGGAGGGGAGCGCCGTCGCGCCCCCCCCGAAGATGCCCGGGGGCCCGGGACCCCATCCCCGGGCCCCGAAGACTGAGAGAAGACCGGGGGAGTGCCGCCGCACTCCCCCGCGGTCCAGCCGGACCGGAGGACGAGGACACGTCTGCCCGCGGGAGCGGGCAGACCAGAAGTTCCCAGCCGGCTCCCGCGGCAGCACACGTGGGTGCTGGCCGCGCGGGGTAGCCGGGGGTGGGCTCCCCAGGCTGCCCTCCAACGATGAAGACAGGCGGGGGTCCAACGATGAAGACAGGCGGGGGTCCCGGGTGGGACCGGGACCCCAAAAGAAGAGGTGCAAGGGCCCGGGCGGGACCGGGCCCCAAAAATGTGCAGAGCGGCCGGGGGTAGGCTCCCGAGCCGCATTCCCTACCTGGGGGTCCGGGTGGGACCGGGCCCCCACCGAGGCCTGAAGATGCGGCGAAGCCGCCAGCAGCTCCGCGCGGCTCTCCCCGGCACAGCGGGAGAGCCGCTCATCTATTATGCGGAAGCGGAGCACGAAGCGCCCCATAATGCCTTGCTAGGCATTTCAGAATCGAGTGTTTTGGTGCTTGTGGTGGCCCCAGGAGGACGGGGTCACCACCAACTTGGTGCAAGGGTGCTGGGGGAGCTGCTGGAGAAGCGCAGTCTTCCCCCAGTACGAAGAGAAAAGTCCCACCCTAAGTGTCTTGGGGACTTAAACAGGATAACCCCTCAAGGGCTCAGCTTCCATTTAACACCTTCTGGGCTGGAACTTTTGTTCTACAGCTGAGGGTGTGTTTTGAAGTGCTTCATGGAGTGAAGGGCTGAGTTGGGGATGTCTGGTGAAGGGCATCCCCTGGAGGTGAAGAGGTGTAATTGCACCAGAACTGCATTTACTCACGGTTGTTCCTTTTTAGAGGGACTGAGGGTCACATATGTAATGTGAAGGTACCTGTGTAAGGTGATGTCATAAGCAAAGTGGGTTATGTTGCAAGACACTCCTGCTAGGGTGTCTGGCTGGATATGCGTAATCCTGTGATTTCATCTGTGATGCCTTTAGGGGCTGTAATTGCAACGCATTTTAATGTCCAACAAATGTGCTGAGTACTGTCATTCTAAAGTGTGCGTAAACATGTATCTTTTCTGCTGCGCTTAAGTGAGGAACAACCCAGACTGTTAGCCCTGAATATGTAGGGGTGCATACTGTATGGTCAATATAAGATGCTCAGTCAGGGTTATGTGTCACTAGGGCAGGTGAACCTATTTTTAATGCGTGTTGAGGTAATGGGGTGGGTCGCCACTGGGATGGTGCCAGTGCGCAGGGCCCTCGCTCCAGGTTATGCTCAACACACTGCATTAGGGGGCAAGATGATGTGCATACATGGGAGTGGTGGTACTAGACCCCACCCCCCCCCCCCCTTTTGGGAGGGGTGGAGATGTTACGCAATGTCACAAAGTAATTCCAACAGCTTATGTATATTTGTTGGGGCGTGGCTTGCCGGCGAATGGAGACGGACGCGTGAGCGTGGAGCTCCGCACCGGCCCCGCCAATTATCCTGGATAGACGGCCGCCCGATCCCTGGGGGCTGCGACGGGGGTCCCGTAACGTCGCGGGACCTTGGGGCGACGGCTGTGCCATCCTCCCGCCTGACCTGAGGCAAACAAGCTGTGAGCTGCATCGGCACAGCGGCCGAGCACGGGGGACAAGATGGCGTCGAGCTGAGAGAGGAGCTCCGTCCGCCCGGAGCGTGCTTTCCTCCCGAGCGACTGCCAAGCATCAGCGCTCCACTACAGGTCAGCGGAGTTAAGGAGAGTGGTGAGAGCGCTGCTGGCGAGTGGTGTGGACGAAAGGCGCCTTGCTGTTGGGGTTGGCTGTGACCAGACCCGAGAAGACTGCGGCGAGCGGCCTGCTCCTGCGGCGTCGCATGGGCCTGGTGGATCGCCTGCTCTACCCTGAGGAGCGGAGAGGAGGGCGGGACCGCGGCACCTGGGATTGAAGTGACGCACCACTGGTGAGCGGGCGGCTGTGAATTGCTGGGTAGGCGCTGAGGTGCTGCGGCCTGCAGTGCATCCCGACTTGACGACTGGTCTCCCGCCAAGAGTGCGGCGAGCTGGGACTGGCGGCGGGCGAGAGACCCAGGGTCGCGCAGAGGAGAATCCCTCGAATTGAGTGCTGCCAACCCGCCGGGCTCGCTTGCGAGTGCGAGTGGACCCGGGGGCCCTGTGCTGAGGCCTGCGGAGGATTCCTGCGCTGCTCGGAGGACTGGGAACAGCTGGAAAGGCCTGGAGCCGAATGGGCCTAGAATGCGTTGGAACCGGTGCGCGCTGAACATGGGGAGACGGCCCTGAGCTCCTTAACTGCGTGGCGGACATCTGCCCAAGGCTATAGTCAGTGGCACCTAGCGTGAGAGTACTGCTACTGATTAATTGCACACTCGAGAACCCGGGACTGCCGAGGTGGCGGTTGCCCTGGTCCCCGCCACATACGAAGCTGATTGGGGTGATCGCGACCTGCACGCGAGGGGAGCTTGGACATCTACGTTCGAAGGCTCCCTACCTGCGAGATGGGAAAGCCTAGGGGAAGCAGCAGGCGGCTCAGCCGGACCGAGAGGATGGGGGCATGATTCCACGCGGCCGGAATCTCCCGAGCCGCCGAGTGATGCGGGGGTACAACTACAATTAGCTCGCATACTCCAGGCCATCACAGATACACGAGAGGCCCTGCAGAGAGATATTGCCACGGTGTCAGTGGGGCTGGGATTGCTGCGCGCTGACCACGATAAACTGTCGGGCAGAATGAAGCAAGCTGAAACTTCCTGGCAACTATAGAACCAGCGCAGAAAGTCCTTACTGACCAGATGGGGAGGTCACCCGCAGAGTGTCGGCGCTGGAAAAGCGGGCAGAAGACGCAGAAGGGAGGAATCGCAGAAATAATATTCGTGTTCTGGACCTGCCGGAGGAAATTGAGGGAACTAATATGGTCCAATACTTGGAAGACTGGCTCCGTACCACAGTGGCACCGACGGGACTGACGCAGTTTTACACGCTGGAAAGGGCGCACCGAATACCGGCACGACCATTAGCATCGGGACGACCGCCGCGACCGGTGGTGGCGAGGCTCCTTCATTACAAGGACAGAGATCATCTACTGAGGATGGCACGCTCGACAGGACCGTACTCCGTGGGCAACAGTAAGGTCTCCCTCTTCCCTGACTACACGCAGGAGGTTCAGCGCTGTCGCGCGTCTTTCCTGGCAGTCAAGCGGGCTCTTCGTGACGAGGGCCTCCAGTACTCACTGTTTCCCGCTCGCCTGAGAATAGTCTTGGACGGTACCACGCACTTTTGTGAGGGCCCATCGGAGGCCTGGGACTGGCTGGAAACGTATAGAACAGGCAAGAAACCGGCCAGGGATGCTGGAACTGGAGAATTTTCGAGGCAGTTGCCGCGGCGCCGGCGCAGGTCGAGGCGACGACCGGCTGCGGTGAGGGCGCCTGGCCCGTCCCAAACGGAAAAAGGCAGGCAAGCGGCATTGCAGGCGGTGTCGCAGCTTTTGGGAACTCCGGAACAACACTCGGACACAGGACAGGAGTCGGATAAGTTGCGATTGGGAACAGATACAGATACGGCCGATTCCCAGAACAGTGATGCAAAAATGCCTCATGTTACACCTGGCACGGCTGATGAACTTATGTGATATATTTGTTGTGTGTTTTGATGCTTGAAGGGCTTGTGTGCCTGTGAGATGCCGGCGGTACTATTTGGACATAATTAGCATCATATGCTTGAATGGTGTATTGACCGCCGGATGTGGTGGATAGATGAGGGGTCAAACGTAGGGGCTCCCGTCAAGATGCCTCCTGGGGGTGGGAGCGGATAGTATAGTAACACTGCGGGGCCTTGGTGTGGTCGACTTTTTGCTGGCGGCCACTTTCCCCACAGTAATCCCTCAGTAGCCACTAGAGGGAACCTAGTTTGACGTAGTTTGGATGGGGGCTTGTTTTTAGTACCTGTCCTGGGGTGGGGTTGTTGGGATTGTTTGATTGTTACTAGGGAATGTTACCTGGGGGCTGGCGCAACCCTACTTATAAGGGTTTGATTCATGGCACGGGGCACAATTGGCTGGTATTAGAGCAGGATGATTGGGGTCTGGCAGTGATGTGGGCTCGATGGCTATGTCTGAGTTGAAATGTATAACTTGGAACGTCAGGGGTATGCACTCAATGCAGCGTAGGCATAAGATACATACATACCTGGTTCGTAGGGGGATTCAGCTGGCGTTTTTGCAGGAAACTCATATTGCCCCAAAAGAGGATATGGCACTGCAGCGTAGATGGAGAGGACAGGTTTTTAGCACCACATACTCTGCCTTTGCCCGGGGTGTTTTGGTGTGGGTCCGAGCCGGGTTCCGTTTCAGCCTACTCGTCAATTGAAAGACCCGGAGGGCCGATATGTTTTGGTTGCAGGTAGACTGAATGGTAGAGATGTGGTCTTGGCTAGCGTATATGCCCCCAATACGGAACAATCGGCCTTTCTACGGCAGTTATCTGGGAAGGTGGCCCCTTTCTTCACTGGTTCTGTACTATTGGGTGGGGATTTTAATTCGATCACGGACGTCCTGCTGGATAGATCCCATCCTCCACTTCCAGAGGCGCCCATTCATAGGCTCTCCAGGGATAGGCGAGACTGGCAACAACGGTGGGATTTGGTAGATACTTGGAGGGCACACCACCCAACTGATCGAGATTATTCATATTTTTCTGCTGTACATGACCTCCATGTGCGGCTGGATGCGATGCTGTGCACTCCTGATCTCCACGCAATGATGCAACACAGTGAATATCTCGCCAGAACGATATCGGATCATAATCCCTTATTGTTGCGTTTGAGTTTGGTCCCTGATCGTCCTGTAATCCCGACTTGGCGGTTGAATCCAACATTGTTAGAGGATCAGGTGTTTAGAGAAGCGGTGGGGGCTGCTATCACTGACTACTTCCGAGACAACACTGGCACTGCTTCATCGTTGATGGTAGAATGGGACGCTTTTAAGAGTGTGATAAGGGGGCATTGTATGGCGCAGAAAGTAGGAGTGCACAGGGTGTTGCTGCAGGACTTGGAGAGCGCGGAGCGACGATTGCGAGACATAGAAAAGGAGAGGCCTGAGCGTCCGGACTGCCAGCGGGACCTCTTGGCCGCAAGGGAAGAGGTCGCAGTGCAGATGGAGCGACTGCGCTGCTATGATTATAAGCAATATGTCACGCGGGCGCATGCGGAGCGCGATAAATCAGGGGCGTTATTGGCATGGCTGGCCAACCCAACTAGGAGAGGGACGAGTATACTTGAGTTGCGCGCACCGGATGGGGAGGCCTGTTACACGCAAAAGGGGATAAATGATCAGTTCCGTGCTTACTATGCGGAACTATATCGGAGTCAAGTTCTCCCTGATAGAGAGGCGGTACGGAGCTTCCTGACGGGGGTGACCCTCCCAATATTAGATAGGGAGCGAGCAAAGCTGCTGGGTGAGGACATCCCTTTAAGTGAAGTCCGCGGCGCAATTAAGCACATGGCCAGGAATAAGACCCCGGGAGTGGATGGACTCCCGGTGGAATTTTATAGCGAGTATGTTGATCTCTTGGCCCCCAGATTGGTGCTGCTGTATAACGCAGCGCGGAAGGATAGGTTACTGCCCTCCACGATTCGTGAAGCGCTCATTATTCCCTTGCTGAAGCCAGGAAGCCGCCTCCTGACGTGACAGCCTATCGACCATTATCAATGTTGACCACGGACTATAAAATCTTAAGCCGGATTTTGGCGTCCCGCCTGCTCCCCTATATGACCCACCTAATACATGCAGACCAGGCGGGTTTTATACCAACCCGAAACACCGCTCAGAATATTCGACGCCTATTTCGGATTCTGGATGCAGACACGTATGAGAGGGCCACTGCTACGGTATTGGCCATAGATATTGAGAAGGCCTTCGACAGTATTGAATGGCCTTATTTGTTTCAAGTCATGCACCGCTTTGGTCTGGGGAGGGCTTTATTGACTGGACATCTCTCTTGTATTGTCAAACCACGGCCCGTGTGCAAACAGGGAAGATGATATCGGATACCTGCACCGTGGGGCGGGGAACGAGACAGGGGTGTCCCCTCTCCCCATTATTGTTTGCCCTGGCCATGGAGCCGCTGGCGGCACGGGCTCGCACGGGTCGGCATTTCCCAGGGCTGCGTGTTACTACGCAGGTTCACCATATAGCTTTATATGCTGATGATCTCCTCTTGTTCCTGACGGATACCGAGGGAGCCCTTAGGGGTGCGAAAGCATTATTGGCAGAGCTAGGTAGCATTGCCGGGCTTAAGGTTAATTGGGGAAAGTCATGTCTGTTCCCCATAACACCACAGAATGATGGGCCTGAGACTACTCAAGAGGTACGCTGGGAACGTCGATGTATGACGTATCTTGGTACTCGTATATATCACACCCACGCAGATTTGCTGGAGGGTAATGTGGGCAGGGCTATGGGAGCACTCAGGGGTTGCATGACATTTTGGAGTACGCTTCCATTGTCATTGGCGGGACGAGTGGCCCTCCTTAAAATGGTAGCGCTCCCGAGACTCCTATATTATTTTAGAGCGTTACCCTTGTGGATACCGGCCTCGGTTTTCCGGCAGTTGCGGTCAATGGTGATTGGGTTTCTTTGGGCTGAGGGCGGCGGCGAGTGGCTATTAACACGCTGATGAGGCCACGCTCGGAGGGCGGTCTGGCGGTTCCAGACTTTGAAACATACTACCTAGCGGCACAGTTGCAGGGGCTCACTCAAGCAGTGGTGCGAGAGATCAGGAGCACGGATGATGAGACGGGGATTAGTGTCGAGAGACATCTACTCTCCAGACTGCTGTTGCAGCTGCCGTTGCCGGCCTCCTCTCTCACCCGTGAGATGGGGACGTTTAAACTTTGCTGGAATAGGGCGCTCAAACGTGCGCAGGTTGTGCGGCCTTATGCTCCGGAAATTCCTTTGGCGGTGTGCACGGCGCTGCCGCATGGCGGTAATTGGATGGCCTTGCTGGGCTGGGAAGAGAATGGATTGACCACTATGGGAGATCTTTATGAGGATGGGGCAGTGCTCCCCTACACGACGCTACGGGATAGATATGACTTGCCCCGTGGTGATTACTTACTCCACATGGCGCTTATCGCAGCCATCCAGGCGCATTGGAAAAAGGGACTTAGTGAGCCAGCGACCTCGTTGACATGTCAGTATGTGGTCCTGGCGGCTGGCACCATTAAGGCGGTAACGTGCCTCTACGGTAGAATGACGAACGAGAGGTTGGCCCCTTTGGCGACCCTCCGGCTGCGGTGGGAGGAGGATTTGGGAGATGGGATCCCTGAGAAAGCATGGGCAGAACTTGTCGAACGAGCGTGGAAGAGTACAAGGAATGCTCGCTTCCAGTTGGTTCATTTCTACATCCTTCACAGAGCCTATCTTACTCCGGCTAAACTCAATCAATACTTCCATACGGAATCGGCGGCCTGCCCGCGCTGTGGTACAGTGGGGGCGGATTTTGGTCATATGATGTGGACATGTCCACAGCTAGGGACGTATTGGGAAGAGGTAGTTGAACTATTGCAGGATGTCACGGACAGGGACATGGTACCCACAATGGGCTTATGTTTGCTGCATTGGTTTCCCCACACCGCCAGGAATAAAACAACGAGTAAATTTATAGACCTGGGGCTTTTGTTAGCAAAGAGGAGATTACACTTCACTGGAAAGCAGAAAGGGGCCCCAATTATGGGAGATGGCGCGCAGAGTTCGTTAAATGGGCGGACTGCGAGGGGTTACAAGATTGCAAGCGGCGAGCCGCGCGAAGAATGAGAAGGCGCTAGAGTTGGCGAGGGCTTGGGAAGCATTGGTGCAGCTTTTGAGGGCCCCGATAAATGAGACTGACGATGAAATAGAGGCGCAGCTTAACGAAGACTGGAAAAAGGGATGGTCCTGTTTGTGGTTTCACTGCATTGAGCCTTTTTATTCTATGTGCCCTGCCCTTGGCGCTGAGAAGCCATCGCCCTGATTGCTGCACTGTATTTTGATCTTTCATCCTCAATGCAGTTGTGTCTTGTTGCCATTATTGTTTGTACATAGCGGTTGTGCCACAGGGGGGAGGGGGTGGGATAAGAGGGGGGAATTAGAGCGTGCACCGATTGTTGGGGGTTTATGAGATTCGAAATGATGTTCTGTCGTGGCAAGCAGAAGAACAACTGTACCACCAGTAGTCTAACACTGTATTAATGGCCTCAGACATTATAAGTTGTTATGATACTCATTCGTCTCAGTGAGACATAGTGGCTGAATAGCAAAACTATTTTCTATATGTAAGACATCTGTGTAAGATTGCTGACAGAACGGACTAAATTGTGATGCACGCGATTGTTTTTGTTTTTTGTGATTAAAACAATAAAAACAAATTAAAAAAAAACAACAAAAAAAAACAGCTTATGTATATTTGTAAATTGGTGCATAGTATTGAGTAGTGTGTGTGTTTAATAAATGTACTCTTACTTTTATAAAGCAAAGTACAGACTGGACAATCAATTATTGAGTGTTATTTCTGCGCCCCTGCAAATGGCGATTACTAGCCCACACCACCTCTCTTGAGTAAAGCCTCAGACTGCTCTGCAACGCTACCCTCTGAGAGTCAGGCGCTACAATTGGGTGTTTGGTTCCCAGTGAAGGACAAATGGAGTCATGTTATTTGTGCAGGCCTCACAGATACTGCCTCGTTTTCCAACAATAAGCGAGTAGTGAGGGGATTTGTTAGACCTGGTACCATTGGCGTGAGTCTCCCTTCCATTTTTCACTGATTGCCTTCTCTGTTTTTGATCTGTATTGCTGGTTTAGATGCTTTGGGCACTGTGCCACTGCTATTCAGTGCCACAGTGCAAGTGCTCCCTATTGTAAATTGATGCATGGATTAGTGACTCCATGATTGGATTATTTGATTTACTTGTTAGACCCTAGTATAGTGCACCATGGGTGCCCAGGGCCTGTAAATCAAATGCTGCTGGTGGGCTTGCAGCACTGGTTGTGCCACCCACAGAAGCAGCTTGTAAAGTGTGTCTCAGGCCTGCCATTGCAGAGCCTGTGTGCAGTCTAGTACTGCCATGTCTAATTGGTAAGTGCATCCACTTACCAGTCCCTAAACCTTCCCTTTTCTACATGTTAGCCACCCCTAAGGTAGGCCCAAGGGCAGGGTGCATTGTAAGCAAAAGGTAGGACATGCCCTGGTGTGTGTGGCATGTCCTGAAAGTGAATTACAGCCAATTTCGTTTTTCACTATTGCAAGGCTACCTGTCCCCATAGGCCAGAATGGGCAGTTTGATTATAACATCTTATAATCCTAACTGACAAAGGGAACATGGTAGAAAAACGAATTTAGTATGCCTGAACTCAGAATGATAAAATACATCTTTTAGTGAAGTTGGTTTTAACATTCTGTGTTTGAAAATACTACTTTTAGAAAGTAGGTATTTTCTTGCCTAACCATCCAGCTGCCTCTGCTAGGTTGTGTATTGCTTGTCTGCTTTGTGAGTGACAGGGGGGTCTTGGCTCCAGCAGTCTGAGTCAGGGCTGGGCTGAATAGGACCCACATAGAATAGAGAGTAGGGGGCGGGGATTCCCTTTCACTCCCCTGAGACCTCATAGAATAGAGAGTAGGGGGAGGAGATTTCCTTTCAGCTACCTGGGCCAGGTCTGCTCTTACACAATGCTGTCTCCACCTCCTGCCAGGAAGCTGCACAGAACTGGTTTTGGTCAGGCACAGACACTCTCTGCCTTCTGAGAACAAAGACTTTTTGGGTATAAATATTGGGGCCCAGACCCCAAGACTTTAGATCACTTCTGGAACAACAAGACAAACCTTTACCAAGGAGAAGAACCAAGGAAGCTGCAGGAGTTTGGACTGCCCCTCTGCCAGTGTGCTGTTTGCTGGGTTGGCCTGCAGTGGTCTTCATTGCCAAGGAAAGGAGAAGGAACTTTTTAAGAACTTTCATCATCTTGCAGAATATTACTCCAAGGGCTTGAACTAGAGCTTGCCTCCTGCTGAAGTCTCAGGGCTACAAGACTTCACCACCAGCTCCCTCCTGAATTCCCTTGCTGGGGATTCTGTCTGCAGAAGCCTGCGTGTCGCTGGGAGCTGAAAGCGGGACTCAACGAGAAGAAGCGTGTCTTCGTCGCAGCTGCCTGCCGTAGTATCACCGTAGAAGCGTGTCGCCACCGCAAGGGTCGCCGTCGCATCACCGGAGAAGCGTGTCTTCGTCGCAGCCGCCTGCCGTCGCATCACCGGAGAAGCGTGTCGCCACCGCAAGGGTCGCAGCTGCCTGCCATCGCATCACCGGAGAAGCGTGTCGCCGTCGCAGCTGCCTGCCATTGCATCACCGGAGAGGCATGTCGCAGGGCCTGTCGTGGCTCCAAAGTACAGAGTTCGCCGCATGGCCATCGGGCGTGCACGCATCATCTTCACGTCGTCGCATCGCATCAAGGGCGCACTCTCATCGCATCGGATCGTCGCATCGCATCGAGACGCCTGCTCAACGCATTGCCCTCCCTGCAGACCCTTTGTTTGTTTTGCGTTACGCATCCAAGGTACTTTTGTGAGAAACGTGTCGCATTTATCATCAACTTGAACTAAGTTACTTCTACCATCTTTAAGTCTATTTAAGTACAGTATTGTGGATTTTTGTCGTTTGTGGTCTTGTGTTAAGTCTATATAAAGAATACTTATTTTTATAAATCCTGTGTGGTGTCCATCTGTAGTGTTTTCACTGTATTACTGTATGTGTTCACAAATGCTTAACACACTACCTCTGAGATAAGCCTATCTGCTCGTGCCAAGCTACCAAGGGGGTGAGCAGGGGTTATCCAGTAGTGTAATCCCCTTTCCCTGACTAGAAGCAAGGGTCCCTATTTGGTCAAAGGTGTATACCATTGCCAACTAGAGACCCCCAGTTCTAACATTGGTGGTCAGCGGTGAGGATTCTGGATTTGCATTTGTGACTCATATACAGTGATTGGTGTACACTACTAGTGAGTGCAGACCAAACGCAACCACATACTTTTTGGTAGAATTTCTTTCTCCTTGGACTGTTATTTTTCTGAGAACTGCCAATTCTTACTACCATGAGCTGACCAGCATCTATGGATCTAGATTTTGAGGAAGAGAGGTTGGAAACCTACAATGTGAAACAGCTAAAGCGCTTTTGCAAAAAATTTTAAATTGCTACCCCAGGCATTGCCAAAAAGGATGAATACCAAAAGGTGCTGAGGGCCTGGGTGGAAGCAAGAAATACCCCTGATCTGGTGGTGGAGCCAGTTGGGGATGCAGATGAGCAGCTGTATGTACCATTGATTCCAGCCAGGGAAGGGGTACCGTCCCCGCCTGGCAGTAGCATCTCTTCCAAAGGCGCGTCCCCAGTAGAGCTGGAAGACAGAGAAAGAGACAGGGTGCACAAGCTGGAGATGGCCAGGCTCAAAATGGAGGGTCAGAGGGACCTAGAGAATAGCAGGTTGTCCTTGGAGAGAGAGAGAATGAGGTTGGAACATGAGAGAATGTTGAGGGAGTTAGAGCTCAAAGCAAAATGCTTAGAACTCAATCCCTCTGGTGGCAGCGCACCATCTGTGCCTGCAGAAAGCAGAGTCCATATCCCCAAGGATGTCATAAAGGAATTCCACAGACAGGAAGATTTTGGGCAGTGGTTTGCAGCCTATGAGATAGCAATGTTGGCCCACCGGGTCCCTGAGAAGGATTGGGGAGCGGGGTTGTGGGGCCGCTTTGTGAGTGATGGGAGGGATACCTTGTTAGACCTACCCAGTGAGAATAGGATGTCTTTTGCCCACATGAAGGAAGCCCTGATGACAAGGTATGGTTTGACCCCAGAACTCTATAGACAGAGGTTCAGGAATTGTAAGAAACTGGAGGCAACTACCTGGGTGGAGTATCAGTCTTTCTTTTGCAGAGCTATGGATGGTTGGGTGAAGGGTAGCAAAGTGGATACTTTTGAAGCGCTCTATGATTTGTTTGCATGGGAGCACTTGTCTGCTAATTGTTTTCCAGAGCTACACCAGCACCTTATTGATAGCAAGTTAACTAACCCTAGGAAGCTTGCTGAGGAGGCGGACCGCTGGGTAAGCACTCGGGTCCACAAGGGTCACGTGGGAGACTTCGCCAAAGGTGAGCAGGGTCCCCAGCAGAAGAGTGGGGGGGACAAGGGTAAACAGAGGGAGTTTCAGAAAGGGCCCTAAAGTAATTCCCAAGGGAAGGGTTCCCAGCCTCCCCCTGAGAAAAAGCAAGAGGCCCCGACAGGTAAACCTGTTCACAGGGGCCCCTCTAAGAGCTTCACGTGTGGTCAAATGGGCCACCGTTGGTATGATGCACAATGTCCCATGAGGGATTTCAAAGCACCACCACGTGCACCACCCCGTCAGATGGCGAGTGTAGCCCTGGGGGGGGGAGGAGATGGGTGCCCAAGGTGGGTGGGGTCCCGCAGAAATGTCCCTTTTCTCGCTAGGAGACTTTGAGATGGTCCCTGAGACCCAGCTGCCTGATAACACTAAGATGTATCCGAAAACAACGGTTCTAGCAGGAATACAATAAATCTATATTGGTAATTAAAAAAGCACAATCGCAATCAATTAGGGTTAAGGAGTGATGTCAGAAAGAAAAAGAGCCTCGCAGACTTGATGTTCATAATAATCCTTTTTATCAAAATGTTTTCATATAATACAAAAACAATACAAACACAGACCGAGAAAAACCACAATAGTGATTATATGTCCCCAAAAAATGGAACCATCCAACACATAGTGAACAGACATGTGATATATACAAAACTTGGTTTCCACAATTATTGAAAGGAAAGCGACCACAACACGAATTGGTGATGATTATAGCATCTGTGTACAATAGTCAGAGCTACTAAAAAATGATTCGCTTTCAATCAAGTCGACGACGTTTCGACCCTCTTGCAATGTGGGGTCTCCTCAGGACCAAGGGATAAGGGACACTCTGAAAAAAGTTAGAAAAAGAAGAAGGAAGAAAGCGTGTGCTTAGAAAATGGTTGTTGAAATCTTAAACCAATGGAGGATTGGGTAAGAATAGTCAGTAAAACACACAAGATGATGGACGGAATGTTGCACATTGGCAAAACATTCACCCCCAGTCACAGATCTGGGTTTAATCCATCGTTATTTTGCTCACCACGCCACCCCAGTTCAGACATGGCCATATGCAAATCAGTCTTGACCCTGTGCCTCATGGGAACAGTCCAGCCCGAACTGCCAAGCCATGTCTTCCCTGGACCAGAATCAAGCATCCTAGGACCGGTTTCTGGCTATCAGCCGTCATCAGCCAGGATAGCTTGACTCCAGTGTCGTAGTGAGCACGGGACCCACGTCTGGGCATACCCTTCCCACATAGGGCGAACAGCAAAACACACAAGATGATGGACGGAATGTTGCACATTGGCAAAACATTCACCCCCAGTCACAGATCTGGGTTTAATCCATCGTTATTTTGCTCACCACGCCACCCCAGTTCAGACATGGCCATATGCAAATCAGTCTTGACCCTGTGCCTCATGGGAACAGTCAGCCCGAACTGCCAAGCCATGTCTTCCCTGGACCAGAATCAAGCATCCTAGGACCGGTTTCTGGCTATCAGCCGTCATCAGCCAGGATAGCTTGACTCCAGTGTCGTAGTGAGCACGGGACCCACGTCTGGGCATACCCTTCCCACATAGGGCGAACAGCAAAACACACAAGATGATGGACGGAATGTTGCACATTGGCAAAACATTCACCCCCAGTCACAGATCTGGGTTTAATCCATCGTTATTTTGCTCACCACGCCACCCCAGTTCAGACATGGCCATATGCAAATCAGTCTTGACCCTGTGCCTCATGGGAACAGTCCAGCCCGAACTGCCAAGCCATGTCTTCCCTGGACCAGAATCAAGCATCCTAGGACCGGTTTCTGGCTATCAGCCGTCATCAGCCAGGATAGCTTGACTCCAGTGTCGTAGTGAGCACGGGACCCACGTCTGGGCATACCCTTCCCACATAGGGCGAACAGCAAAACACACAAGATGATGGACGGAATGTTGGACATTGGCAAAACATTCACCCCCAGTCACAGATCTGGGTTTAATCCATCGTTATTTTGCTCACCACGCCACCCCAGTTCAGACATGGCCATATGCAAATCAGTCTTGACCCTGTGCCTCATGGGAACAGTCATGTCTTTCCTGGACCGGAAACAAGCATCCTAGGAATGTTTTGCCAATGTGCAACATTCCGTCCATCATCTTGTGTGTTTTGCTGTTCACCCTATGTGGGAAGGGTATGCCCAGACGTGGGTCCCGTGCTCACTACGCCACTGGAGTCAAGCTATCCTGGCTGATGACGGCTGATAGCCAGAAACCGGTCCTAGGATGCTTGATTCGGTCCAGGAAGACATGGCTTGGCAGTTCGGGCTGGACTGTTCCCATGAGGCACAGGGTCAAGACTGATTTGCATATGGCCATGTCTGAACTGGGGTGGCGTGGTGAGCAAAATAACGATGGATTAAACCCAGATCTGTGACTGAGGGTGAATGTTTGCCAATGTGCAACATTCCGTCCATCATCTTGTGTGTTTTGCTGTTCACCCTATGTGGGAAGGGTATGCTCAGACGTGGGTCCCGTGCTCACTACGCCACTGGAGTCAAGCTATCCTGGCTGATGACGGCTGATAGCCAGAAACCGGTCCTAGGATGCTTGATTCGGTCCAGGAAGACATGGCTTGGCGGTTCGGCTGGACTGTTCCCATGAGCACAGGGTCAAGACTGATTTGCATATGGCCATGTCTGAACTGGGGTGGCGTGGTGAGCAAAATAGCGATGGATTAAACCCAGATCTGTGACTGAGGGTGAATGTTTTGCCAATGTGCAACATTCCGTCCATCATCTTGTGTGTTTTGCTGTTCACCCTATGTGGGAAGGGTATGCCCAGGCGTGGGTCCCGTGCTCACTACGCCACTGGAGTCAAGCTATCCTGGCTGATGGCGGCTGATAGCCAGAAACGGTCCTAGGATGCTTGATTCGGTCCAGGGAGACATGGCTTGGCGGTCAGGCTGGACTGTTCCCATGAGGCACAGAGTCAAGACTGATTTGCATATGGCCATGTCTGAACTGGGGTGGCGTGGTGAGCAAAATAACGATGGATTAAACCCAGATCTGTGACTGGGGTGAATGTTTTGCCAATGTGCAACATTCCGTCCATCATCTTGTGTGTTTTGCTGTTCACCCTATGTGGGAAGGGTATGCCCAGACGTGGGTCCCGTGCTCACTACGCCACTGGAGTCAAGCTATCCTGGCTGATGACGGCTGATAGCCAGAAACCGGTCCTAGGATGCTTGATTCCGGTCCAGGAAGACATGGCTTGGCAGTTCGGGCTGGACTGTTCCCATGAGGCACAGGGTCAAGACTGATTTGCATATGGCCATGTCTGAACTGGGGTGGCGTGGTGAGCAAAATAACGATGGATTAAACCCAGATCTGTGACTGGGGGTGAATGTTTTGCCAATGTGCAACATTCCGTCCATCATCTTGTGTGTTTTGCTGTTCACCCTATGTGGGAAGGGTATGCCCAGACGTGGGTCCCGTGCTCACTACGCCACTGGAGTCAAGCTATCCTGGCTGATGACGGCTGATAGCCAGAAACCGGTCCTAGGATGCTTGATTCCGGTCCAGGGAAGACATGGCTTGGCAGTTCGGGCTGGACTGTTCCCATGAGGCACAGGGTCAAGACTGATTTGCATATGGCCATGTCTGAACTGGGGTGGCGTGGTGAGCAAAATAACGATGGATTAAACCCAGATCTGTGACTGGGGGTGAATGTTTTGCCAATGTGCAACATTCCGTCCATCATCTTGTGTGTTTTGCTGTTCACCCTATGTGGGAAGGGTATGCCCAGACGTGGGTCCCGTGCTCACTACGCCACTGGAGTCAAGCTATCCTGGCTGATGACGGCTGATAGCCAGAAACCGGTCCTAGGATGCTTGATTCCGGTCCAGGGAAGACATGGCTTGGCAGTTCGGGCTGGACTGTTCCCATGAGGCACAGGGTCAAGACTGATTTGCATATGGCCATGTCTGAACTGGGGTGGCGTGGTGAGCAAAATAACGATGGATTAAACCCAGATCTGTGACTGGGGGTGAATGTTTTGCCAATGTGCAACATTCCGTCCATCATCTTGTGTGTTTTGCTGTTCACCCTATGTGGGAAGGGTATGCCCAGACGTGGGTCCCGTGCTCACTACGCCACTGGAGTCAAGCTATCCTGGCTGATGACGGCTGATAGCCAGAAACCGGTCCTAGGATGCTTGATTCCGGTCCAGGGAAGACATGGCTTGGCAGTTCGGGCTGGACTGTTCCCATGAGGCACAGGGTCAAGACTGATTTGCATATGGCCATGTCTGAACTGGGGTGGCGTGGTGAGCAAAATAACGATGGATTAAACCCAGATCTGTGACTGGGGGTGAATGTTTTGCCAATGTGCAACATTCCGTCCATCATCTTGTGTGTTTTAAGAATAGTCAGTACCTGATGGTAGTTGCACAGCCACGTGAGATGCACATAAAATGTGAAACACCAGTGAGATGGGAAAAAGAAAGAGTGAATACTCACACGGGGACTCGGTCGAGCACTGCGCAAAATAATACAAAAAGGGTACCGGTCAGAGATACAATAATAGGTAGCAGGCGGGTGACTGTACTTCTAACAGTCCAAAATAATATCTTACCCCCGTGTGAGAGACGAACAAAGGGGCTGTGAGCTTGTATTAATCAATGGCGGCTCAGTCACAGTAGTGGGCAGGGATCATCACCTGTAATAGTAAGCATGACGCTTGTAAGTAAGGAGCGACATACTATGACTAGCAGACTATGCAATCGTTGAAATAATGAGGAAAAAAATAATATAAGTAAAAAAGGGGGGCTTACCACTAGATGTAGTGGTACCTGAGCAGGGTCCTCCGCTGAATAGCTAAAGCCGCGGGATCGATAGTGCCACAGCAGGAGAATCAGGCTGTGGAATGATGTGCATATTAGTAATGTATTCTGATGAGAACAGATAAAAAGCGCTATGAACGACAGGCATGGCCAGGGGTGTATAATATGTGACACCAAATAGGCTGGGTCTGATAACACTAAGAAGTACAGGCAGTGGGTGACCATCAATGGCCATAGGGTGGAAGCTCTCAGAGACACTGGGGCTAGTGTGACCGCTGTCAATTGCCGGCTGGTGTCCCGAGAGCAGGTTATCCCCCATGCATTCTTCCCTGTAGTTGCCGCGGACAACTCACAGAGCCAGTGTGAGGTGGCTCAGGTTCCCTTTGAGTGGGGGGGGTCTCAGGTACTCTCCAAGTAGCTGTGAGGCCAGCCATGCCTGTTGATTGTCTGTTGGGCAATGCTTTAGAGAGTTCTCCTTGGGCTAAGGTGGAGAGAAGGTCTCATTTGGAGATGTTGGGTCTGCCTGAGTGGGCGTGTGTGACCACTCGGTCTATGGCAGCCAGTAAGGGTGTTGAAGAGGTTCTGGAGCCTGAAAATATGGCCCAGACCCCTGCCTTAAAGAGAAGAGGTAGGGGGCGCGGGAAACCGGCCCCCATAGTTCCCACGGTCCAGGAGGAGGCAGACCTTGAGGGGGATGCCCTGGAACCTACAGGGGATCAAGTGGCCGAACTGGGGGACCTGCCTGAGCTGACCCATTGGCAGCAGGAAGGAGGCCCCTCCAGGGAGGAATTTTGTGAGGAGCAGAAGAAGTGCCCTTCTCTTGTGGGTTTGCGGCAACAGGCCACAAACCAGGCAGCAGGTGATCAGTCTGGATCACATTGGATCTACTGGGAGAACAACCTCCTGTATAGTGAGCCTAAGGTTGCTGAGCCTGGGTCAGCCCATGTGCTGGTGGTACCCCAGCACTTCAGAGCCTTCCTACTGGGTTTGGCTCATGATGTGCCTTTAGCTGGACATCTGGGGCAGAACAAGACCTTTGAAAGGCTTGTCACCCACTTTTATTGGCCCCAGATGTGCAAGAGTTCAGATACTCATTGTAGGACTTGTCAAACTTGCCAGGCAAGTGGGAAAAGTGGGAGGAAGCACAAGGCTCCTCTCCAACCTTTCCCTGTAGTCAGTACCCCCTTTGAACGTGTGGGCATTGACATTGTGGGGCCACTGGACCCCAAGACACCCATGGGCAACAGGTTTATCCTGGTCTTGGTGGACCATGCTACCCGGAAGCCATCCCGCTCAGGACAGTGACGGCCCCTGTGGTGGGACGTGCACTGATGGGGATTTTCTCCCATGTGGGGTTCCCCAGAGAGGTGGTGTCAGACCGTGGTACAAACTTCATATCTAACTATATGAAGTCCCTGTGGCAGGAGTGCGGTGTTACCTATAAGTTCACCACTCCTTACCACCCCCAAGGTAATGGGCTGGTTGAGAGATTCAACCGGACCCTTAAAGGCATGATTATGGGTCTTGAGGAATCTATGAGGCGTAAGTGGGACGTCCTCTTGCCATGCCTTCTTTTTGCTTACCGTGAGGTGCCACAAAAGTCCTTAGGGTTCAGTCCCTTTGAACTGCTGTATGGTCACCCGGTAAGAGGACCTTTGAGTCTGGTCAAGGAAGGCTGGGAGCAATCTCCCAGGAAACCTCCCCAGGATGTATACAGTTACATGCTGGCCTTCAGGAACCAGACTAGGCGATTCAGACAACTCGCTGAGGCGAATCTGTAAGCCAGCCAGGAGGAAATGAAACAGTGGTACGATCAGAATGCCACTCTGATTGAGCTTCAGCCTGGTCAGAAAGTTTGGGTCATGGCTCCTGTAGAGCCCTGTGCGCTCCAGGACAGGTGGATCGGACCATTTGAGGTGGTGGAGCGCAAGAGTGATGTCACCTACATGGTGAACTTGCGGTCTCCTAGGAACCCTTTGCGAGTCCTGCATGTTAACCGCCTGAAGCCCCACTTAGAGAGGTCCGAAGTGGGCATGCTCCTAGCGACAGATGGTGGAATGGAGGAGGAGACCGAGCCTCTTCCTGACCTCCTGTCTGCAACAGAGCAAGATGGGTCAGTGGATGGTGTCAGCCTCTCTGCCACACTGACCCCTGAACAGCAGCAAGATTGTCGCCAATTGTTGGGACAATTCTCTGATTTATTCTCCCTGGTTCCTGGTGTCACTGAGTGGTGCGTCCATGACGTCGATACTGAGGACAGTCCTCCTGTGAAGCACAAGACTTACAGAGTGACTGACAGGGCCAGAGCTCACATCAAGGAGGAGGTCTCCAAGATGTTTGCCTTAGGGGTGATTGAGTCCTCTCACAGCCCGTGGGCCAGTCCAGTGGTCTTGGTCCCAAAAGCTGCCGCGCCTGGTGCCACACCCGAACTCCGGTACTGTGTGGACTACCGAGGACTCAATTCAGTCACCAGGACTGACCAGAGCTGATGAGCTCATTGATCGGTTGGGGGCTGCCCGGTACCTCAGCACGTTTGATTTAACGTCTGGGTACTGGCAGATCGCCTTAACTGATGGGGCCAAAGAGAGGTCAGCATTCTCCACACCAGATGAACACTACCAATTCCGGGTAATGCCCTTTGGGATGAAGAATGCCCCTGCCACCTTTCAGAGGTTGGTCAACCAGGTGTTGGCTGGACTGGAGGATTTCAGTGCCGCCTACCTGGATGACATTGCAGTGTTCAACGCCAGTTGGGAAGAACATCTGCGCCACCTCTGGGAAGTGTTGATGGCACTGCGAAAGGCAGGACTCACGATCAAGGCGAGTAAGTGCCAGATCGGGCAGGGTTCTGTGGTGTACTTGGGGCACCAGGTAGGGAGCGGCCAGGTGGCGCCCTTACAACCCAAGATTGATACCATCCATTCATGGGAATCCCCCAGGACCCAGACACAGGTGAGAGCCTTTTTAGGACTCACAGGGTACTACAGGAGGTTTGTCAAGGGGTATGGCAACATTGTTGCACCTTGACTGAGCTGACTTCCAGGAAGCAGCCCACGAAAGTGAACTGGACTGACACCTGTCAGAAGGCTTTTGACGCCCTGAAGACTGCCATGTGCACAGCACCTGTGCTTCAGGCGCCCAACTTCTCAAAGGAATTCATTGTCCAAACATACGCTTCGGAGCATGGTGTGGGGGCTGTTCTATCACAGATTAATGAGGAGGGCCTAGACCAACCTGTAGCCTTCATCAGTATGAGGTTACTTCCATGGGAACAGAGGTGGAGTGCAATTGAGCGTGAGGCATTTGCTGTGGTCTGGGCACTGGAGAAGTTGAGACCATACCTGTTTGGGACTCACTTCCGGGTTCAGACAGACCACAGGCCCCTCAGATGGTAGATGCAGATGAGGGGTGAGAATCCAAAGCTGTTGAGGTGGTCCATTTCCCTACAGGGGATGGACTTCACGGTGGAACACCGCCCTGGTACAGAACACGCCAATGCTGATGGTCTGTCCAGATTTTTCCGCCTTAGTGAAGAGAACTCCCAAGGGGTTGGGTAGTTCTTCCCACATTTCAGCTGGAGGGGACACGTGTTAGACCTGGTACCATTGGCGTGAGTCTCCCTTCCATTTTTCACTGATTGCCTCCTCTGTTTTTGATATGTATTGCTGGTTTAGATGCTTTGGGCACTGTGCCACTGCTCTTCAGTGCCACAGTGCAAGTGCTCCCTATTGTAAATTGATGTATGGATTAGTGACTCCATGATTGGATTATTTGATTTGCTTGTTAGACCCTAGTATAGTGCACCATGGGTGCCCAGGGCCTGTAAATCAAATGCTGCTGGTGGGCTTGCAGCACTGGTTGTGCCACCCACAGAAGCAGCTTGTAAAGTGTGTCTCAGGCCTGCCATTGCAGAGCCTGTGTGCAGTCTAGTACTGCCATGTCGACTTGGTAAGTGCACCCACTTACCAGTCCCTAAACCTTCACTTTTCTACATGTTAGCCACCCCTAAGGTAGGCCCAAGGGCAGGGTGCATTGTAAGTAAAAGGTAGGACATGCCCTGGTGTGTGTGGCATGTCCTGATAGTGAATTACAGCCAATTTCGTTTTTCACTATTGCAAGGCTACCTGTCCCTATAGGCCAGAATGGGCAGTTTGATTATAACATCTTATAATCCTAACTGACCCAGGGAACATGGTAGAAAAACGAATTTAGTATGCCTGAACTCAGAATGATAAAATACATCTTTTAGTGAAGTTGGTTTTAACATTCTGTGTTTGAAAATACTACTTTTAGAAAGTAGGTATTTTCTTGCCTAACCATCCAGCTGCCTCTGCTAGGTTGTGTATTGCTTGTCTGCTTTGTGAGTGACAGGGGGGTCTTGGCTCGAGCAGTCTGATGAGTCAGGGCTGGGCTGAATAGGACCCACATAGAATAGAGAGTAGGGGGAGGAGACTTCCTTTCACTGACCTGAGCCCTCATAGAATAGAGAGTAGGGGCGGGGATTTCCTTTCACTCCCCTGAGACCTCATAGAATAGGGAGTAGGGGGAGGAGATTTCCTTTCAGCTACCTGGGCCAGGTCTGCTCTTACACAATGCTGTCTCCACCTCCTGCCAGGAAGCTGCACAGAACTGGTTTTGGTCAGGCACAGACACTCTCTGCCTTCAGAGAACAAAGACTGTTTGGGTATAAATATTGGGGCCCAGACCCCAAGACTTTAGATCACTTTTGGAACAACAAGACAAACCTTTGCCAAGGAGAAGAACCAAGGAAGCTGCAGGAGTTTGGACTGCCCCTCTGCCTGTGTGCTGTTTGCTGGGTTGGCCTGCAGTGGTCTTCATTGCCAAGGAAAGGAGAAGGAACTTTTTAAGAACTTTCATCATCTTGCAGAATATTACTCCAAGGGCTTGAACTAGAGCTTGCCTCCTGCTGAAGTCTCAGGACTACAAGACTTCACCACCAGCTCCCTCCTGAATTCCCTTGCTGGGGATTCTGTCTGCAGAAGCCTGCGTGTCGCTGGGAGCTGGAAGCGCGACTCAACTAGAAGAAGCGTGTCTTCGTCGCAGCCGCCAGCCGTCGCATCACCGGAGAAGCGTGTCGCCATAGCAAGGGTCGCCGTCGCATCACCGGAGAAGCGTGTCGCCGTCGCAGCTGCCTGCCATCGCATCACCGGAGAGGCGTGTCGCAGGGCCTGTCGCGGCTCCAAAGTACACAGTTCGCCGCATGGCCGTCGGGCGTGCACGCATCATCTTCACGTCATCGCATCGCATCAAGGGCGCACTCTCATCGCATCGCACCGGATCGTCGCATCGAGACGCCTGCTCAACGCATCGCCCTCCCTGCGGACCCTTTGTTTGTTTTGCGTTACGCATCCAAGGTACTTTTGTGAGAAACGTGTCGCATTTATCATCAACTTGAACTAAGTTACTTCTACCATCTTTAAGTCTATTTAAGTACAGTATTGTGGATTTTATTCGTTTTTGGTCTTGTGTTAAGTCTATATAAAGAATACTTATTTTTATAAATCCTGTGTGGTGTCCATCTGTAGTGTTTTCACTGTATTACTGTATGTGTTCACAAATGCTTAACACACTGCCTCTGAGATAGGCCTTTCTGCTCCTGCCAAGCTACCAAGGGGGTGAGCAGGGGTTATCCAGTAGTGTAATCCCCTTTCCCTGACTAGAAGCAAGGGTCCCTATTTGGTCAAAGGTGTATACCATTGCCAACTAGAGACCCCCAGTTCTAACAGGATTGTTCCAGTTGTGATGAAAGCTGGGGATCTTTCGGGGCAACAAATTCACCGGCTGAAAAATGTTGGCCTATGGATGTTGTAGTAATTGACACTCCTGAACATCCCAATTTGTTTTTAACCTGTTTGCAGTGCTATTGGAATAAAACATTAAAAAAACGATGCTATACCCTCAGGCGTTTTAAAGTACGACAAAAGATCCTAGAAAAGAATTAGTGACATCGAAGTGCTCCCTTCAAAAGTGAGGTTGAGCCCGTCCGGTAATTATTGTAAATACGGGACCAGGACTCTATGATGAAGCATGCTAAAAAGAAATATGTGGGTGAGAGTCTATCTTCAAACAAAAAGGATATTCTTCCCCTTTTGACTTGGGAATAGGTTTTGGTAAAGCCTTTTAGGAAGGCATCTTTTTGTTCTAAATGATTTGAACCTGCGAAGATGAGGTGACCTTTCTTCTAATTTCTTTTCACTGCTTCATTTGTTTTACAAAGCTACTGTAAGATACATTCAACACTGTAAGAAATTGGGTTAATGGTTGGGGGGGGGGGCTGAAACTCTACTCAAGCAGCAACCAAAATCCTTGTCAGGGTGAAGTTGCAAGCAAACCCCAAATTAACAAATTAACCCAGCAAACCCCAATTTGTCAACATCACTACGGCGGCTCCATCATGGCGGCTCAGAGCTTCTGCTCTGTTGAAGCCCCGCGTTTAACAACCACGCGCGGCGCTTAAACTCCTCTTAACCAGTGGATTGAGCCATTTCCTGACATCGGAAGTTTGGGTGCGTCTGCCGTACTGGCAGCCGTTCCACCCGGACGCTGCAACGCTGGGATATCCGCAAAAGTCTCGCCCGGCGATATTGCCTCAAGATGGCGCCTGTGATGGAACAGACCCGCGTTTAGCAGTATCGGAGCGGAGACTGCATCATGGGGAGCCGATCCTTGGAACCTATTCCTGATCAACGGCGTAATCGGGGGCTCCACTACCCGCTTCCCCGGTGGACGCCCGCAGCTGAAATTGACCAGCTACACAGTAGGCACAGCCCTGAACATTGGACCTACTCAACACGATCCTGACATATGGCGAGCCTCCATCCGCCCGTGTCCGCTGGTGTGGCCCGTCTGCTTCGTGTGAAAAGCAACCCTCGGCAGCAGCGGACAGGCCGGATAGCGTGCTCGGAGCCCAGAGGCACTTGTTGCCGAAGATCGAGGTGAGCGGCCCCCCCCCACATCCCCTCCCCTGCGCGAGGCAAAATGGCGGCTCCCACCGCGCTGCCCACCGTAATGGGAGATGTGTCCCAGTGCGCTTACAGGGTCGGAGCTATGCCCCGAGCGCCCTGGGACGCCGGGGAGATCGAGTGTCCTTTTTAATTAACTAATGGGAGTCTGGCCCATCCCTCCGTGTAAAGTTCTGTCGTTCTCGGCACACTCACGGTGTGGATAAAGGTCCCAGGATGCCTGACCCCAACATGGCCGACAATGGTGACTCTGTTTCCCCCTTGCTGAACCTTTACTTACTCAACCCTTCCAGGACTGGGACTGACCTCAAGAGGACGTCTGGAATTCTCTCGGACCTTGGCTCCCTCCCAACCCCCCCGCACTATTCTGACAATCCCCGAGTACACATGACCTCTATCCTGTCAGCGGAGTCCGAGCATTATGTCCGACGCCCGGTGGAGCTGCTCTGTTCAGCTAATGAGGAGATTGGCCTTGGTTCACCCCCTGACCGTCACCTGCCCAGCCGGACCTTGGGCACAGTTTCTCCCCTTCTCCCTGTCTCGCCCACCCCTCCCCTCATCGTATTTCTGCCGTTCTGCTTTTTCCTTGTCTCCTTTCTATCCAACTTCCTGACCGATGCCCGTTGAGAGCTATTGGGGAGACTGGCTTTGGATTACCTCCCTGGCCGTCACCTACCCATGCGGTCTTTGGGATGACTTTGCCTCTGTCTCTTATTCCCTCTTCCCCCTCGTCCTCTCCCTTCTAACCCCCCCTCTCACCCTTCCCTCTCTACTCGTCTCTCCTTCTCTCCCGTTAATGTCTCATACATTTGATGTAACTTGTAATTGTTATTATTGTTGTAACTTTGTTGACCTTATGTAAAGCGCTCTGATACCTACGGGTCTAGCCAGCGCTATATAAAACTGTTTAAATAAATAAATAACCTGTGCTCGACCCTCTGGTAGCTTGGCACAGAGCAGTCAGGCTTTACTTACAGGTGATGTGAAAAAGTATTTATGCAGCACTTCAAACAGTAAGAAAGTGAAAACACAACACAAGGAAAATCCCATACCAATTTAGAACAATAGAGTTAAATTCTGATAAATAAATCGAGACCAAAACAAACAAAAATCCAGTCAGTAGAACTGGAGATATGGAAGTTTAAAGATTTTAGTGAAAATAGCCCCAAAAAGCACTAAGCACTATCTATGGTTATCTGGCCGCTCTAGAATGAGACAATGTCAAAAGTTCAGGCTGACCGCACTGGAGTGCGGAGGCCAGCTACAGGGACCCACTTAGGTCCGCTGAACACAGTACCTTAATCCTGGTTGTGAAGAGATGCATAGTACCGTGTTGAGGATGCTTTGTGCAGCAGAGGTGATGTAAGGGCCGGGCAAAGAGATGTGTCGCGCAGCTGCAGTTCTGGGGAGCTGCGAAGTGCGATGCGATGACCTTGCTTGGAGCCTCGTCACACCGTGGCGGTTCCGTTGGGCTGGGTTGGGTGATGCGAAGTCCTTGCGTCGGGAAAGTCGGCGCAGCAGAGACGATGGCTCGGTTCCGAGGGTGATGTGTCGAGCAGCAGAGACGATGCACCGGTTCTGCAAGAGATGCGCCGCAATGTGGAGGACATGTGTTCTGCTTAATCCACAGATGGGCTGGCAGTGCACCTTCAGGCCCATTTTCAAGGATCCAGGACTCACAGGTGGCAGAGACCAGGTGCTGGGTTTAATATTGTTGGAAGCCTGTTCTGTCCCTGGGGCTTCTGCAGGGCAGCAGGTCAGCACAGCAGGGCAGCAGTCCAGCAGAGTGGCAATCCTTTTAGCAGCACAGTGTCTGGGACTCTCAGGGCGTGGCAATGTTGCGGGCTAACCCAGCACAGCTCCGCACCCTTCCGCCGTGTGGGCCCTGCCATCTGGCTCAGCGAGCGCTACTCCTGGCGTCTCCTGTGGCAATATGCCTGTATAAATCAGGACGGTGTGGTTAGAGTACAGTAAATCGTCTGGCGGGTGTTGGGGGGAAACTTCATCTGTGGACCTCATATCACTGTGTCTATTGGCATCGGCTTTACATTATGTGCACCATTATTTGCTGCCAGTTTTTGCACCATATGTATTATCTCCTCCACCTCTGGGGGTGATGATATCACTACTGCCCGCATTGTGTTGTGTGCCACAGTCTATACACCTTAATAAATGAGATACCCAGACCCCTGGGACCACGTCTGCTGAGGAATTGTCCCTGCCTCCCATTTGAGACGTTCCGCCGATGTCTCACAAGAGAATGTACTCCCTGCATCCATCTTGGATGCCATCACTACTTGAGGCCCCTTTCTAGAACACTTGATGCTTCGCATCAAGAACTCTGTTGGAGAAGCATCACCTCCTGAGGACCACCTCAACTCCACTGGAAATCGCTCATAGCGATAAATATACCTACTAAGGCCTAGGGAGGGTGTGAGACAGTGCGGGTGCTGGGAGGATGTGCCCGTGACCCTGGACGACGTTTCTCTGTTTTAGGGGGTGAGTAATCTTGGACAATTAAACCTTGTTGGTGGAGGTCGGCAGACGGTTTCACTTCTCTTCTCCACCTGTGTTATTGGGGACATTGCTACTACCTTTTGGGCTTTCCAGCGCACCATGTATAACAGAATACATGCGCTCTGGTGACGCCCAGTGTCATTACTTCTCCCCAGCTCAAAGGGGGGTTCACAAACATTGCACCTAATATTTCCTTCCTAAGAGAAGACAGTGTGTTATAGTATATGTATCTGTGTGTGCCGGCCTTCGGTGGTGGAACCTGGTGCCCGGCCTCCTAGTTCCAAAGACTTTGGCTCACAGTGTAACCATTGCCTTTATTCCAGGGTAAGCAATCATAGTAGGGATTGTTGAGTATGTAACTGCAACACATCCCTTGAATGTCAAATCAAGGGGCAACCTGAGGATTGTTACAAGGATTGCTCAACTTGTCTGCCATGAAACCTTTGTTATTCTAGCTCATTGTTTTAGCTCATTGTTTTAACTTGTTATTTTAGTTTATTGTTTGTTCCAAACCCCTTTCCTTTGTGTTCACGAAGATCTCCCAGCACAGAAATTTCGATGCCGACGGCGTGGGTGCTAGGGAGAGTTGCTCCATGCTGCTCCCACAACAGGCCAACCAACAACCAGAGCAAAGGCATTGTTCGTGCTATGTCTATGACAGAATGTGAAGCCTTTAAAAAATGTACTGGTTACCTCGGCAGCATCGCGTCTGGAACCTTCTCTATGAATAATCTGAAACGCATTCTCCAGGACATGCAAAGACAGCTGGAACTGTCACAAGTAGATAATCAAAGCCTATGCATGCACGTTATGACACTGTCCCAGCAGATGGACTCCCCCCAACAGAACCGTGGGGGGCGGGCCTCACCCACTGGGCTCACACCTGGAGTCCAAGCAGCTCCCTTTAACCTATTGTTAATCAATTAGATGGCAGCGGACCCAGAACGCTTTACTGGGGACTCCCAAAAGCTGAATATCTTCTTGACCCAGTGTCATCTGTACTTCCTGTGCCAACCCACTGCTTTTCCTACCAGGGTCCAGGGTAGCCTTTGTGCTCTCCAATCTTACGGGAGACCAGACCTTGGCAGAGGTTCTGGTATCAGAAGACCGCTATATCCTGCACAACTACTATTCCTTCGAACGGGAACTTCAAGAAATCTTCGATCAGTGTACCCCCTTTCACATGGTGGACAATGAACTCTTGGAACAGCGACAAGGTGGCCGAGACCTTTTGAGCTACCTATCCCGCTTCAGCCGTCTTGTCGTTGAGGCCAACTGGCCAGAAAATAAGAGGGTGTCGCTGTTCTATCGGGGCCTTCGACACGAGCTGAAGGATATGTTAGCACAAGTAGTAGACCGGCCGAATAATTGTGATGAACTCAATAATCTACCTAACTTACCTGCCACAAAACCTTTGTTATTCTGGCTCATTGTTTTAGCTATTTGTTTTTCCTTGTTATTTTAGTTTGTTTGTTCCAGACCCCTTCTCCTTGTGTTCACGCCAATGTCACCCCGCAGAAACTCTGGTGATGACGGCATGGATGCTAGGGAAAGTCAGTCCATGCTGCTCTGCAAAAGGCCAACTAACAACCAGAGCAAAGGCATTGTACTGCACTCATGAGAATTGTTAGAAATGGGGGTCTCTCGTTGGCAATGGTTTGCACCTTTGTTCAAGTAGGGACCCTTCTTCCTAGTCCGGGTAAGGGGGATACACTTCTAAAATAACCCCTGCTCACCCCTTGGTAGCTTGGCACGAGCAGACAGGCTTATCTCAGAAGCAGTGTGTAAAGCATTTGTGCACACATACAGTAATACTGTGAAAACACTACAAATGGACACCACACCAGTTTAGAAAAATACACAATCTTTATCTACACCAAACAAGATCAAAACGACAAAAATCTACATACAGTTATCAAGATATGACTTTTAGAAGGTAAAAACAGTTCTGTCCATAGCGAACTATAGATGCAACACTTTCAACACAAAGTACCTTGGATGCGTCACAATCATAAACAAAAACAGCCACAGGGAAGGTGATGCGTCGGTTCCTTACTCCAGGGGAGGTTATGCGCCGGTTCCTTACTGCCACGCAGGGGAGGTGATGGGTCGGTTCCTTACTGAAGGGGAGGTGATGCGTCGGTTTCTTACTATGCGGGGAAGTGATGAGTCGGTTTCTTACTGCAGCCCCGGCATTCTTGTAGACTTGGCGCCCTGGTGCGATGCGTGAGGATCGGGGATGCGTCGGTTCTCGATGCGGCGGCAACGGCGATGCGTTGGTCTCTCCAGCCACAGTCCCACGATGCTTTGGTTCTTGCAGCCACACAGCATGGCCTGCATCGAAATTGGTGCGGTGATCTCGGAGATCGGTGCACAGGATTCGGCGTTCGGCGATTTCTCCAGCCGTGAGCAGGCGCTTCGTTGGTTTCTTCCGCGGTACAGCAGCAATGCAACGGAAACGGGTGCGGATGCATCGCGCTTCCCTTAGTTGTGTTTCTTTTCCAGCTCCCAACAGCAGGAACAACCTCCAGAGGCCCAACACAGCAACAGGCACCTCTTGGCAGGTCAGAACTCCCAGCAAGGAAGTTCAGGGGAGCTGGTGGTAAAGTCTTTGTGTCCCTGAGACTTCAGATCGGGAGGCAAGCTCTACTTCAAGCCCTTGGACATATTCTTCAAGCAGGAGGCACAGCACACAGCAAAGTCTTTATCCTCTCTTGGTAGAAACAGCCACTGCAGGCCAACCCCAGATGGCACACATCAAAGGGGCAGTGCTTCTCCTTCAGCTTTCCCAGCTTTTCTCCTTGGCAGAGGTTCCTCTTGAGGCCAGAAGTATTTTAATGTTCTGGGGTCTGGACCCCAATATTTATATTCCATTTCTCTTTGCTCTCTTGTGGCAGAGAGGCTGTGTGCGCAGTCAAAACCAGTTCTGTCCTCTCTGGTCCAGCTTCCTGCCAGGAGGTGGAGACAGCATTGTTTAAGGCAAACCAGGCCCATTCAGGTGAAAGGAAATCATCTCCTTCCCCTACTCTAAAAGCAGCCCAGGTCCATTCAGCCCAGCCCTGACTCATCCAGGAGAGGCAGGACACACCTCAACCCACCCCAGTGGCTGTCTACAGTGAATGCACATCCCCAGCCCCTGTCACTCCAAAGCCAGACAGTCAATCCACAGACCAGCAGAGGCACACAGGATGGCTAAGCAAGAAAATACCCACTTTCTAAAAGTGGTATTTTCAAACACACAATATAAAAATCATCTTTACTAAAAGAAGCATTTTATATTCTGAGTTCAGGCATACTAAACTTCAGCTTCCTATCTTGTCCCAATGGAAAGTTATACTTATAAGATGTTATAAATAATCTCCCATTCTATCCTATGGGACAGATAGCCTTTCAATAGTGAAAAACGAAATACACTGTATTTCACTATCAGGACATGTCACACCCATCAGTACATGTCCTACCTTTCATGTACACTGCACCCTGCCCATAGGGGTACTTTGGGCCTACCTTAGGGGTGACTCACATGTAATAAAGGGAAGGTTAGGGCCTGGCAGGTGGGTACACTTGCCAGGTCGACATGGCAGTACCAAACTGCGTGCAGACACTGCAGTGGCAGGTCTGAGACCCCTTTAAAAGGCTGATTGTGTGGGTGGCACAATCAGGGCTGCAGGCCCACTAGCAGCATTTGACTTATAGGCCCTGGGCACACACAGTGCACTGCACTAGGGACTTAGTAGTAAGTCAAACAAGCCAATCATGGAAATACCAAACCATATTAACAATTTACACAGAGAGCATATGCACTTTAGCACTGATCAGCAGTGGTAAAATGCCCAGAGTCCTAAAACCAACAAATCAGGATCAAAAACAGGAGGCCATAAAGCAAAAAGTCTGGGGATAAACCCACTGAAAAAGCCAGGTCTGACAAGAATGAACTTTATAAACTCACTATGAGCAAGTGCAAATGCCTACTTATAAAAAAAAAAAGGACCTATTATATGCAGCAGTTTGAATCAGCTAAACATTCCTCCAAGAAGTTATTTCAGGTAATTGCTAAACTTACTAAACTTCCTGGTAACAAAGGAGTAAGCAGTAGTCAACTCTTCTGTGACTCGCTTGCCCACTGCTTTCGGGATAAAGTTGATCAAATCTATCTGGTTTGATACAAACAAAAACCCAGCCTCTAAGGGAAACAAAAATACTCCTGAAGACCTAAAACAAGTGACCTCTACTGATTTCTCCCCAGTTACACCAGATCATGTGGTCAGGCTGATTCACTGTACTAAATCTGGCTCTCCATCGGACCCATGTCCCCACTCAGTGGTAAAGCTGGTTCCAGAGCTGATAGCTGCTAATCTAACCAGCATCTTTAATTCCATCTTTAGGTTGGACACTTTACGTCACTTTGAAAAAAAGCCTCTATTCTTCCCCTCTTAAAAAAATCTAATCTGAACTCGGAAGATCCAACTAACTATAGTCCAATTTCTCGCCTACCGCTTCCTGCAAAAATTGCAGAGAAAGTGATGAACCAACAACTTGTGCATTTTATCCAGGATAACCATCTTCTGGACCCAACACAGTTTGGGTTCAGACCTAGACACAGCACAGAGACTGCTCTAATGAACTGCAGCCCTTATTCTCCTTGATCTGTCGGTGGCCTTTGATATGGTCAACCACAAGGTTTTGATTGACCGTCTCGAGGATCTCGGGATCAAAAATAAAGCACTTGCCCTGCTGAGCTCATTTTTGGAAGGAAGAGAGCAGGCAGTGGTTCTGGATCAGTTTGATTTGATTTGATTAGTGCATTTATACAGCGCACGAATGCCCGGGGGTGTGTTGGCGCTAGGAACAATGGATAGGACGGATGCTGGACTGCTGCACTAAGCGAGTTAGTTGGAAAAGAGCCACGTTTTCAGCGCCTTTCTGAAAGAGAGAAGTGACGTGCTACTCTTTATGGCAATCGGGAGTAGGTTCCAGGTCTTGACTGTTCCCAGCAGGAAGCTTCTTCCGCCCCAGCGAGCCTTCTTAAACCTGGGTGTTTGCAGGAGTTTAGTGTTTGCGGATCTTAGACTTCTAGAGGGCACATACCATTTCAAATGAGTCCTCAGAAATTGAGGCCCTCTGCCATGAAAAGCTTTAAACTTAATCCTCTTGTCCACCGGGAGCCAGTGGAGGGCTCTTAACCCTTGGGAGACTGGCTCAAACCTAGGGATATCCAGTACTAATCTGGCTGCCGCATTTTGAAGGCGTTGCAGTTTTAGCAGATACTGAGATTGGATCACCATATAAAGGGCATTACCCATAATCCAATCTGGATAGTGCCAATGCTGTAACCAATGTTTTTAGGGCATCGGGAGGGATGAATGGACAAATTTTCCTATTCATTTTTAAGATGAACCAAAAAGTTGAGGAGAGGGTGTTAATCTGGCTATTAAATGTCAACTTATCGTCAAAGATAAATCCTAGGTTTTTGACCTTCGCCACTGGAGCTGGGCAGTCGCCCAGACTGGCGGGCCACCATCTGGGTCACCAGAAGGATGAATCAAAACCCAGCAACAGGACTTCAGTCTTTCCGCCGTTCAGTTTTAGGCAGTTGGACTGCATCCACTGGTTAACCTGTGTCATGCAGCAGTTGAAACGGTCAGCTGTCTCTTCCACGTTGCTTGAGACTGACACCACCAACTGGGTGTCGTCAGCATAGGAGACCACTGAGAACCCATACTGCCAAATGATTGAAGCCAGAGGGGCAACATATACATTAAAGAGTGTGGGGCTCAGAGACGAGCCATGAGGCACACCACAAGGCTGTTTGAAAGGCTCGGATGAAAAGGCTCCAATTTCTACGGAAAAGGTCCTATTGGTTAAAAAAGATGACAAAAGTGCAAGGGCAATCTCTCTAATCCCCAACTCCGATAGCCTACTGGCTAGTATTTCGTGGTTCACCGTGTCGAAGACCGCCGATAGGTCAAGCAAAATCAAGGCGGCCTTGCCCCCCGGATCTAGAATTGCCCTTAGTTCCTCTGCGGCCATGACCAAAGCTGTCTCCGTTCCATGTCCCTCCCGGAGCCCGTACTGAGAAGAATCGAGGAGGTTTCGGGAGGTAATAAATGCAGTAAGCTGTGCATTTAATATTTTCTCCAGCACTTTGGCTGGTAATGGAAGTCTGGAGATAGGTCGATAACTGCTTGGATCCTTAGGTTCAAGATTTGTTTTTTTAGCAGAGGGAGGGTTGAGGCTGTTTTCCAGGCATCTGGGTAAATGCCCGAGTAAATTACTTCATTGAAAAATAACCCTAGTTGTTCGCTTAATATTTCTGGAAACAGGTGCAATACTTTGGGAGGACAGGGGTCAGCTGGGGCCCCTGATTTGGATGTTTTCACCACCTGCATGATCTGTTCTAATGTCGGGGGGGGAAAAAAGCAAAAGTCGACTTGGTGGAAATAGGATCTGACACTGCCGTAATGTTCTTGGGGACGGAGTCGGCACTATCCCTTAAGGATTTATACACCTTCTCCACTTTATCCTTGAATGAATGTCCCAGAATATTGCAGAATTCGGCACTGCTTTCCATCCAAGGTATAGCAGGTAGTTTCGCTAGTTTTTTAACTGTAGAGAAGAGCTCTTTACAGAAGTTCCTTGCCTGGAGGATTTTCGCTGAGAAGTATTTGCTTTTTTCATCTAAGATCAGCTTCTTATAGTCTGCCAATGATTGAGCGTACTTAGTTTTTTCTATCGGGTCGTACTTTGCTCTCCACTTTCTTTCTGCCCTTCTACAGGTTTGTTTTTGAGCTCTGAGTTTATCAGAGAACCATGGTTCTGATGGGGCTTTCCGCCTAGAGAGGACGACCTTCATAGGGGCTAGGGGGTCTAATGCTGTCTTGATCCATGTGGATAGCCTATGAACAGAGGAGTTGATGTCCGTAGCAAGATCTGGTATTGTGCAAAGTAGGGATGCCTGTAGTGTAAGGGGGTTAGTATTGGCCCAATCCCGACGGGTGACTAAGATTGGTGGGTTTGTGTGTCTTGGAAGGTGCTGATTAGTGCTTAAAGTAAACATTATAGCTTTATGGTCTGACCAAGGAACCGGCATTAATTCTGAGACTTTAAGTGATGGGTTTGAAGTAAAAATACCATCTAGGGTATGCCCGGCGACATGCGTGTCAGTGAGAAACTAGCCATCGTATCGACTAGTGAGGCTGTATCCTGATCTACCTGTTTTTCCAAGTGATAATTGAAGTCTCCTAATATAGTGAAATCGGACGCGTCCAGACTGGATTCTAAAAAGGGGCTAATGGCATTCAGAAAAGATGTTCGTGCCCTCGGAGGCCTATATAAGAGAAGGCCTTGAAGTGTGTAGTTATTACCAAGTGAGATCTTAAAGGAGAGTGTTTCACAATCGGGGGAGCTTCCAGCTGAGGTTCCAGCCACTTGCAGATCATCTCTGAAGATAATTGCTAGTCCCCCCCCCCCGCTTGTTCGCTCTGTCTGCTCTGATAATAGAGTATCCTACTGGCAAAGCTAGGGCAAGATCTGGGTCCGAAGACTCATCTGCCCAAGTTTCTGTAATAAATGCCATATCAAGCTTATGTGTGCCCGTCATTTCTGCCACCTCGGTATTGTGTTTTGTTAATGACTGCGTGTTGCTCAACATGGCTTGAAATGCCTTAGCGGTTATTTCTTGTGGTTGTATATGCTGAGGTGTTAAAGCATTGACTTTGGTGAAGCTAAGATGCAGATTGCAGTGCTGACACTGCTTAGGCTCCTTCTGGAGATCTAGTGTCGGGCAGCAAGTATTTATATGGGCTTTATTTAGCCTGAGTAGTTCGGCCCGGGAGTAGTTGGTGATAGCGTTTATCTCGCGTGGAAAATGCACAGGGATTCCAGCGCGGTCCAGGCGCGGACAGGCGCAGACAGGCTTGCCTTGTCGCGCGTCCGCTCTGGCATCAGGCTATGTAGGGTGAGCAGCGGGAAGACTAGCCCGCGCACCGCCCGGAAGTGCCTGACTGCCCCAGAAGTGAGGGAGAGTCCGAGGCCAAAGGAAACGCCCTCCACACAAACGGCACTTGCCGCAGCGGACCAGGGCGGAAAATAAGGCCCCAAATCTCCCAGGACAGCTCTACATAAGAACCCCGGTCGTAAAACCCAGGTAACGGCGCAAAATTGTAAATGCAGGAGCGGTTGTGCAATCCCCTACAAAAAGTGCAAAGTGCAATAACTAGGCTGGGCAACTGAGCACCGTGGGTCATACAAGTTAAAAACACAAATAAAACTCAGCGAAATAGAATAATAATGCAGAGGTTAAAAGTAAAATTAAATTAAGAACTGTTAGCAGCCTCGGTCGTCTTTACTGCAGCTCACTGCGCATCCGCTCTGGCATCAGGCTATGTAGGGTGAGCAGTGGGAAGACTAGCCCGCGCACCGCCCGGAAGTGCCTGACTGCCCCGGAAGTGAGGGAGAGTCCGAGGCCAAAGGAAACGCCTTCCACACAAACAGCACTTGCCGCGGCGGACCAGGGCGAAAAATAAAGCCCCAAATCTCCCAGGACAGCTCTACATATGAACCCCGGTCGTAAAACCCAGGTAACGGCGCGAAATTGTAAATGCAGGAGTGGTCGTGCAATTCCCTACAAAAAGTGCAAAGTGCAATAACTAGGATGGGCAACTGAGCAGCGTGGGGCATACAAGTTAAAAACACAAATAAAACTGAGCGAAATAGAATAATAATGCAGAGATTAAAAGTAAAGTTCACCTTAAAACCTTTTTCCCTTCCATACGGGGTCCCACAAGGATCTTCGCTTAGCCCTACGTTGTTCAACTTACACGTAACAGAGCTTCAACACTGATTAAAGCCTTTGGATTCACCGTTCCCTCCTATGCCGAGGACACTCAAATAGTGGTGTCAACATTTAGAAATGGAGACATGATCGATATTAAGTTTCATGAGTGCATGTGTGCAATCCAGGTTTGGATTGGCAATCGCTGTCTAAAGCTTAACTCTGGAACGACTGAGGTGATTCTTTTTGGAAATATTACTCAGGTTTGGGCCCCATCCTGGTGACCAGAAGAAATGGGACCACTCCGAAACCCTAGGAAAAAGGCAAAGAACTTAGAAATTGTGATTGACGATAGACTGAATTTTGGAAATAAGATTAATTCAGTGGTTTCATCCTCATTTAACACCTTGAGGATGATAAAAAAAATTATCCCATACATTCCTTCAGAAGCTAAAAAACTGTAATCACAACCCTAGTTCTATCAAAAATCGACTATTGCAATGGTTTGTATTTAAACCTGCAAGAACAATACCTGAACAAATTACAAACCTTGCAAAATGCTGCAGCCGGGTTCCTCTGGGTATTCCCAAATTTCAGTCAGTCTCCTGGGCTATCAGTGGGCTACACAGGCTGCCAGTCAGGAATCACATCAAATTTAATGCTCTTTGCATAGCCTACAAGGTTTTGTATGATATTGGCCCTGAGTTTCTGAGACATACATTTGTCTGGTACGAACCTGCGATCCTCGGGTGCCAAGAAAACAGTGATCCCTAGATTCAACTGGGGAGGAAGACGTTTAATTACTGGTGCTACTAAGATCTGGAATCTTCTTCCATCACATATCAGGGCCTCACTGTCCTTGCTGGTGTTGGACTTGGCCCTTTTTGCAGGGTCATCCCTGAACTTTTTGCCTTCCTCCTAGTCATTTTTCTGACCTGGTGTTGGTGGTTTTAGGACTCTGGGCACTTTAGCACTGCTGTCCAGTGTAAAGTGCGTGTGCTCTCTGTGGTAAACATGGTAAGATTGGTCTACGCCTGTTTGGCGTATTTAATTTACCTGTCAGTCCCTTGTAAAGTGGTATCTCAGATACCCAGGGCCAGTAAATTAAATGCTACTGGTGGGCTTGCAGCGCTGCTTGCGCCACCCACCAAAGTAGCCTTTCAAACCTGTCTCAGGCCTCTGCCATTGCAGGGCCTGCGCGCGCAGTTTTCTGTCGTTGTGACGTGGCACCTAAAGTGCGTGCCACATCTATGACCCCCCTTTTACTGCATGTCAGTCATCCCTAAGGTAGGCCCTAGTTAGCCCTATGGGCAGGGTGCATTGTAGGTAAAAGGTAGGACAGGTACCTTAAGTGTGTGACATGTCCTGATAGTGACAAACAGCCGTTTTGGTTTCTCACTGCTGTGAGGCTGCCCTCTCATAGGAATGCATTGGGGATTCCCTGATAAGTGTTTCAGTGGTAATTCCTGATATGAGAGGAGCAGCGTGGTCAAGTTTGGTTTGTTTGGAATAGTGATAATAAATGCTGCGTAATGGTGTGCGCAGATTTATGATCACTATTTCAGAAATGCCTCTTTTAGAAGTTGGCATTTCTGTGTGCTATGTGTCTTTGCCTGCCTGATGTGTATTGCATGTCTGGCTCTGGAGTGACAGGGGCTGGGATGGTGTGGGGCTCCAGAGGGGCAGGGTGAGTCAGGGCTAGGCTGAATAGGCAGATCTATATTTGGAGTAGTGGGAGGAGTAGCCCCAAACCCTGAATAGGTCTGTGCCTGCCTTATTCAATACTGGCTCCGCCCCCCTGTGGTGTGTCTGAGGACGGAGCCCAACCTGACAAAGGAGGGTGTGAGCACTGTACACAAAGTGCTTCAGTACCCCCCAGAACCAGTTGGGACTGGTTCCCCCAAGCCCTGTGCCAGGGCAGAACAAAGACAAACACCGTATAAATATTGGGGCTGTGACCCCATGTACGGTGTGCTGTTTTGGGTGCTTGCTTGTACCTGCTGGGCCCCAGGAGGAACCGCCACGAGGGACTGCCCCTCGGCTGGAGGACCCTGTGAGCTGGCCTGCCTGGGCCCAGCTTTACCCATGGAGCTCTGGACTTAGCGCCTTGTGAGCGCTTCAAGGGTATCTGTCTGCACAGGAAAACGAGAGGAGCGCTTGTGCCCTGCAGCGTGGGCCGTGCTCCCCTCCCCGAGGTGACCGAAGCCCCAGAGGGGGGCCTACACTGCCCCGAGGCGTGAGGAGCGCCTCAGGGGTGTTTTCGCTCGACAGCGCTGTGCTGCAACTGTTTCTGAGGGAACCCCGGCGTGGGGATTCCCCCGTGATGCAGGAAGGTGGAGCGGGAGCCCACCCCGCATTTTTATTGTCCCGGGAACCGCGCCACCAGGAGCGGCGTCCAGGAAGCCAGGCAAGCTGCCTGACTGTCGGGCGGGGCCGGAGGAGGCGTGACGCGGAGATCAGAAGGGAGCCCGGGTCGACGGAGGCTTCGCTCCGTGTGTGCTCCAAGTCGGAGCGGTGCCTAGTGGAGGGCGGGAGCCTACCCTGCACTCGAGGGCATCCAAGGCCCAAAGAAGGAGCCTGATCTGAGGTTCAGGGGACGGCGAGAGAAGACGACCCGGAAGCCAGGCGGCGCGTGCCTGCCCATGAGCGGGGCTCCCCACACTGAGGAGGAGAGCCACGCGTGCCGGCCAGTGGAGAAGGAGCCTCCCGGGCTCACCGGGTCCCAGGAGATGAGGACCGGAGCCCCACGGGCTCCTACAGGGATCGCCTTCATTCAGCTACTGGCGTCAGTCCCGAAGGAGAAGCCCCGGTGAGTGGAGCTACAATTGAGCATTGGTGGGTGCCGTGAGTGGCACCGGAAGAGCCCCGGTGAAGGGGGCTCTCAAGGCACGGTTAGTGCCAGTGCTGTGTCTTCTCCAGCTGCACTGCGAGAGCGCGGGCAGTTGCAACGAGGGGGCACTTTGTTTAGAAGGCCCGGAGTAGGGCTTCAGAGGCACAGTGGTGCCAAGGCTGATTTTCTCAGCTGCACCGCGAGAGCGCGGGCAGCTGCAACGACGGGGGCATGCTTTTTCTAATAGCGAGGAAGGGGTGAGATGCACCCCCCCCTCCCCCCCTTGGCAATACACGCACATCTCTCTGCTGCATTGGCAGCCGGAGGGCCTGGTGGAAGGCCCTATGATTATCGTGCCCTGACTTTTGGACAGAGGGCATTTGGGGACAGCCCAGACGGGCCCCAAGGAAGGCCAGTTGGCCTGGGGTCATTTTGGTGGTATTGGTACCTCGCAGGGCCCTAAAAGGATGCATAATGTGTTTATGCCTGAGGTGATGTATGCACCTAGGGAGTGTTACTATGGTGCACTTCTAAATGTGATTTATGCCTAATGTGTTTATGCATAATATGTTTCCACTAAGTACAGTATTTTGCCAGTAGTCACTGGCTGTTTCATTACTTACCTGTTCTTATGGTTTTGACAGCGGCCCGATTGGCCCTGTCCTGTATATAATCCCCTGTAAAGTACTACCTAGTGCCAGGTGGCACAGTGTATATTTGTGATTATGATCTAATGTGTTTATGAGTAATACAAAGGCTATTTTTGATATAACCTTGTGTGGAGTTTCTTTTGTGGTGTGCCTAGTGTGTCGCTGCTGTGTGTGTGTGTTGCGCAAATGCTTTACACATTGCCTCTGGGATAAGCCTGACTGCTCGTGCCAAGCTACCAAGGGGGAGAGCAGGGGTTATCTTCAGCGTGTAACTCCCTTGCCCTGACTAGAGTGGTGGTTTCTGCCTGGCTTAGGCGCTTGCCCTAGCCAACCAGAAATCCCATTTCTAACAGCTGGCCTTTAGAAAGGAGCTGAAAATATAGCTTTTTCATAATTAGGGCTTCATTCCAGTTGTGTTCGAGCAATTGCTAGCGCCAAGACACCTCAGGGCATATGAGCGCTCTACAAATTGCTTAACATAGCATAACAAAACATTGTTCATCTGATGTTTATGACACACAGTAGTCCTTCTTTCTGGCAGAGTCCACCGGTCTAGATGTATACTGAAGAGTTGGGTCTAAGGGTGCCCACTTTGAAGTAGAGGAAGCTTCTAGAGGTTCACTCCCTTGAGGTGTCAGACATCCCCTTCCTCCCTGTCCTGGCTCAAGCTTGTCTGGGATTTCAAAAGACCAGTTTCAAACCCCCTTTTGAGATGCTCAGGCAGAGCCTTTGTGATGTGCAAGTGTGGTAGCTGACAGCTCCCCCCCTCGTTAGCTCAGAGTGGCCCATCCTGCCAACACCTATCTTCCCTTTTTCTCACTGTCTGGGAGCAATAAACAAAGACCAACTGCCAGCTACACCTAGTCATGTGACCCAGGAACAGACCACAGGCACCAAATGGTGAGGACAAGAAATACTATCTTCCTAAAAGTGGCATTTTCAGAATTGTGGCTAAATATCTGACATTACCATTAAAGAGGTCTTTTAATTACATTTCTCAAGACACCAAACTCAATATTCCCCCTGCTCCCATTGGAACATTATCACTTATTAAATGTAATAAGTTAACCCAAAGTTATCCTACGGGAGAGGTAGGCCTCACAGTTGTGAAAAACGAATGTAACAGTTTTTCAGTACCAGTACATGCAAAACTTAAAAGTGCATGTCCAACTTTTTAAATACACTGCACCCTGTCCTCTGGGTTGTGTAGAACCTACCCTAGAGGTGAATTATATGTATTTAAAAGGGGGTGGGGGTTCAGCCTCGCAAGAGGTTTACATTGCTAAGTCGAAATGGCAGTTTAAAATTGCAAACACAGGCTGCAATGGCAGGCCTGAGGCATCTTTAAAGGGCTACTGAAATGGATGGCACAGTCAGTGCTGCAGGCTCACTAGTAGCATTTCATTTACAGGCCTTGGGTACATGTAGTACCCGTTTACTTTGAACTTACAAGTAAATTAAATAAGCCAGTTAGGTGTATAGCCAATTCTACCATGTGTAAAAGGAGAGAGCACAAGCACTTTAGCACTGGTTAGCAGTGGTAAAGTGCGCAGAGTCCTAAAAGCTAACAAAAACGGGTTCAGAAAACAGGAGGGTGAAGGCAAAAGGTTAGAGGAGACCCACACCAAGGATGCCAGGTCTAACACACACTATACAACCAAAAGTATTTTTGAAGACCCACAATAAATGCCAAACAAGTAAAGAAAACAAAAAAAGGAAGTTCAAATGGGGCTTATATATTATTTCAGGGTTTAAAATTGGAGCTACCGGTGATACTTTTGTCATAAAGGAAGCAAAAAAATATGGGTTTTGCATCTCTTTCGTGTATCGATTGGCTGATTTTACAATAGACCAAAGAAATGAAAGCAATGTGTGTTGGTTTAAGAGGCTTCCCCAGATTGTTGTAGGCGTTACAAATTGCTGCCTTTGTGAACGTTTCGGGGTTGATTCCATGTGAATTACTGGTAATGGGAAACTGAGTAGCAGGTTTGCATGGCGCAGTGAACCTTTCATTATAATGATGATGATAGCACTTTTCATCCTTGTTATTATGATTCAAAAACACTTTACAAGCTAATGATATATTAAAACAGGTGAGCTTGAGGTGTCAGCAGTCGGTAAACAAAACAACAAAAGGTGTCATATCTGACAAGCCAGTAAATATTAATAATCCACAGGCCTTGGGAACACACTGTCTCAGAGCAGCGGGTTGAAGTGCCTTTTTGGAGCACTAATCTGTTTACCTCGGACGTATATTTATATGGCTTGCAGTATTAAGTACTTGCACATTTCCACAATGTACTAAAAAGGTGCCCGGGATAACAACAGGCATTACAGATCAGCACTGCAGTGAGCCAATGACCTGTGTTCTGGATAAATGCTGAAACTAATCTATATACCCGGTAGAGGAAGCTGAAGCTCGGGTGCTCTTTTTCTTTTTTTTATAATCAATTTTTATTAGCAATTTAAAAAAACAAGCGAACAAATCTTCAGCATACCTCATACAAGAGAAAGCAAAACAAAGCCACCAACCAGCAGTGGAAACCACATTTCTGATGAGACCAGACAGGTGAAAAGTCAGTACATGGTTACATAGAAGGCCATATGAAAGAACTAAGAAAGTAGGTTCAACCATTTACCCCACACCTTGTGAAATTTCGCTGGGCAGCCACGCGCCTTGTAGAGGGGTTCTTCCTAGGCCTCGCACCAGTCCACTCCTCGGTGCCATTTTCTCAGGGTAGGGGGGTTGGCCTGAGCCAAGGCCGCCGCAATGTCATGTTTGGCCACAGCGACCGCAGTCCCCAGAAAACATTTATCTGCTCTAGAGCCATCCAACCCATCAAACACGCCTAGGAGAAGTCGTGTGGGGTCATGGGGAACCTGCCACCCCAAGGTCTGTGTAAGCTCCGTCTCCACTCCCGACCAGAACCGGGTGAGGCCCGGACACATCCACACCATGTGATAAAAATCGGCCTGAGCTCGGCCACAACGTGTGCAGTCTGGGGACGGGCGCAACCCCGCCCTATGCAAGCGCGCGGGTGTAAGGTAAGCCATGTGGAGGTAATAGAGTTGTACTAGACGGAGTTTGGAGGAGGTCGTGAGAGTTTTGGGTGCCATAAGGGCATCGCGCCAGTCCGCCTCTTCTAAGGGGCCAAGCCAGCCCTCCCAGCGAGTCCGCAGTGATTCTAAGGCGGTCGGGCCATTGTTCACCAGGGAGCGGTATATCCGAGACACCCCTCCTCTGCCCAGATTTCCCATCATGACCTGCACCTCTAGCGGGCTGTACTCGGGCAGGGATGTGCCTGCTGGGATGTGGTCGGTGAGGGCGTGACGGAGCTGCAGGTACTTAAAAAATTGGGAGTTGTGTAGGGTGTGACACTGCTGTAGGTCAGAGAAGGCCCTGATATGATCCCCCACCCACACGTCCCCAAGGAGAGAGATCCCGATATGGTCCCACTGTCGAAATCCTGCGAGGGCCGCCGTCTCCCACAGCCATCTGCCCTGCCATAGTGGAGTGTGTTGAGTGAGACGTTTGTCCCAACACGTGTGTCGCAGGGTGGAATGCCAGGCCACCAGGACCGCCCTCGTGATTGGCTGCATCGCCTGTGGTATGGGAGTCCTGTATAAGTAAGCCTGGATGTGTGGAAGGTCCATGTCTATAAGTTCGATCCGGTAGGCCGGGTCAGACCACCCTCCCGTGAACCAATCATGGATAACGAGGAGTCTAGTGGCCAAATAATAAAGGTGGAGATTCGTCATACCCATACCTCCATCAAAAGGTGGAATCCGGCATCGGGCTAGGGCGATGCGTGGCCTCCTACCCCCCCATAGGAATTTTGTGATCATTCCATCAAACTCTCTGAACCAACTCCCTGGGAAGTGGAAAGTAGTATTCTGAATAATGTATAGAAAGCGAGGAAGGATCATCATTTTAAAAAGTGCCCCTCTTCCAAGAGGGTTAAATGGAAGGGTCTGCCAGCACTTGAGATCAAGTTTGGCCTTCGTGACCAGGGGGGTAATATTAAGCGCCCACTTCAGCTCCGGGAGCAGAGCCACCCAAATCCCGAGGTACTTAAACGACTGCCTCCGAAGGGGGATGGTCGATTGCCAATCAAAGCATGCTCTTGAAAGATGGAGAGGGATCAGGGTAGATTTGGCCGGGTTAAGCCACAGACCCGAGATGTCCTCGAAGGCCTGGAGCACCTTCAAGCAGCGGGGACCAGAGCTCTCCAGATCAGCCAAGAAGAGCAATACATCATCCGCATATAAGGCAATCTTGTCCACATGGCAGGAGTCCCAAGACCAGCCCCGGATCAGAGGGTCGTTACGTATGAGGCAGGCCAGGGGCTCCATTGCCAATGCGAACAAGAGGGGTGATAAAGGGCATCCCTGGCGCGTGCCTCTCCGAATTGGAAATGCGTCTGAACTGGCACCATTGGTAAGGACCCTGGCCCTGGGAGTGGAGTAGAGGGCGTGAACCAAGTGCCGGAAATGGGGTCCAAAACCCATTGTCGTAAGAACGTCTGCCAAATACCCCCAGTCCACCGTGTCAGAGGCCGTCTCAAAATCTATAAATAAGAGGGCCAGGTATGGTGTCAAACGGTGGGCCAAGGCAAGGTGGAGGCGCCGTATGCAGTGTCTAGTGCCGCGAGCCGGCATAAAGTCGCACTGATCCGGGTGGACCAGCCTAGTCAAGAGAGGACGGAGACGCTGGGCCAGGGCCGTGGTGAAAATCTTCATTTCAGTGTTGATTAGAGAGATCGGATGGTAGTCCGCACAGGAGGCAGAGGGTGGTTGGGTTTTCGGAATGACAACAATAGTGGCCACGTCGGTCTCGAGGGGGAAAGAACCCACTTCGGCAACATGTTGAAAAAGTTCAACCAGTTGGGGGACCAACAAATCCCTGTAGGCCGCATAGTACTCCTGCGGGAAACCGTCGGTCCGGGCGTCTTCCCCGGCTTCAACAGAGAAATCGCTCCCTGTATCTCCTCCGGGGTAAAAGGAAGGTCGAGGTCCATCGCCTCCGCCTTAGTTAGGCAGGGGAGATGGACCGCCGCCCCCCCCAGTAGGTCCCCAGGAGGACGAGTGGAGTACAGCTGAGCATAGTATTCTGCAAAGGCCTGTGCGATGGCCCGGGGTATCGCATCTTTGACCTCTTTATCTTGCAAAAACCACGTGTTCAGTCTCCAGACCGTCCGTGCCCCCCCTGCCACTCCCCCAAGACGCAGTGACACAGCCGAGTGATCCGAGATCCCCCGGGGTAGAATCGAGATATCGGAGACTCCGTGACAGTCCGTGGCAGGTAGAAAGAGTAAATCGATGCGTGAGTGTGTGTGGTGTGCCGCCGAGGTGTGGGTGTACTGTTTCCCTCGGGGGTTCCAAACCCTCCAGACGTCGCATAAACCAAGAGCCGCTGACCAATCCGACAGCTTCCCGGCCGATGCTAGGCGTGATGAAGACAGTGCACCGGTCGCGTCAAGAGATGGCTGCATGACCGCATTGAAGTCGCCCCCAATTATTGTCTGACCCAGGGGCAAGGCAGAGACCACGGCTGTGAGGTGATGAAGGGCGGAAGTAAGTGTCGCAGGCGGAACATATGCGGAGACCAATTTCAGGGTATGTCCCTCAAGTCCACCCGATACGGCCACACAGCGGCCTTGTTTGTCTGTCGTTACCCGCTCAACTGTGAAGGGGAGACCCCTACGTACCAATATGGCCGTCCCCCGGGAGCCCCATGTAAAACCCGAGTGCCACACCCTGTCAAACCTGTACCTTCCTAGAAAGGGGCAATGGGTGCCCAGGAGATGGGTCTCCTGAAGGAGGAGAATGTCGGGCACGTGGCGCTGAGCGTATTTAAGGACTGCGGTGCGTTTAATGCGATCTAACAATCCGTTTACGTTCCAAGACAGAACATGAATGGATCTAGCTCTGGTAGACATCCGGGCCAGAAGTGTTGTATGAACGAGGCGGTCCAAGGGGCCTGGGCCTCAAGGGGTACACTGTTCTGCAGCCTGAGCAGAGAGGTGTGGCGCGCAGCTTGTCGTGTGCTATCTGTCGGTGGAGAGATGGTGTATCGGTGTAGAGGTGCTGAACACAACAAAAAACACTAGCTCGAACGGAGCTAACTCGAAAACATTCTTGAGGACAACGGTCCCCCTCCCCCCCCAAGTCCCCCTCAGCTCCCCCACCCTATACTTCCGGAACTGAAGCATCTGTCGTCCTGAAAAAGAAATAAGTTAACAACAACAAACGGCTAAGCTAAAACGCTTAGCTGGTAGATCGTGGCAGCGGTGGACCCCTCCACATTGACGGATGTAGCGGTAATCATCAGCGTGCCATTGAGCGAGCGGTGTTTATGAGACTTCTGCCCCCAGCCTGGTCCAGGGTCCAGGGTCTCCGCAAATCAAAGTTCAGCTAGTTCCTTGAGGCCCTGAAGCGCACGGCCTCAAACAGGACCGAGTCCACAGTGGTGGATTCCTCCAGTTGGCGGGCACAGTATGGACCACTAACAATCCTTTGGATGAACCAAGTTCGCAGGATATGTATACCCACATCAGTCCGTTAGGGTCCCTGTAAGACCAACCTCCATCTCATCTCCGAGGCCCTGCAGCATGGGACTTCTAGAGAGGTCGGTCTCTGAGTTCGCGGAACGTAAAACTCTCGAGGGATCTGGGCTGTGACGGAGATCATCCACCGAGCCGGATCGGCCGCGGTCCCATAGGGCCAACAGGCCCCCAGCGGCGTCGGGCTCCTGGATTCCCGGGTGAGGCGATGCAGATACAGCCCCTCGCCGATTCCCCCTCCTGCGGGACTGTGTGCGCCTACGCTGCTGCTTGGGAGGGGGCAATCTCGGCGCCCGAGACTCGGTGGGACGTCTGAGGGGGCAGGCTGCATCCGTAGGGGCCGTTCCTCAGTCAGCCAGGTCCAGGCAGCCTGCGGTGTATCGAAGAAGATTGTCTTGCCCTGGAAGACCACTCTTAGGCGGGCCGGGAAGAGGAGGCCTTATCTCAGTCCCAAATTACAGAGCTTTTGTTTGACTTCAGCATATGAGCGGCGCTGGGCCTGCACCTCCCTCGTGTAGTCCGGGAAAAGCATGATAGTATTATTCTGGTACCTCGGGGGACCCTGGGATCGGGCTGCGTTGAGGATAGCATCTCTATCGCGAAAATTGAGAATCCTTGCGCTTATGGGATGGTGCGGGGCGCCGGGAGGCGGCCTAGGGGCCAAGGAGCGGTGAGCGTGCTCAATCGCGAACCAAGCCGAGAGCATGTCTATGGGCATACAGGATCTCAGCCACGTCTCCAGGAAGGTGTCCGTCTGGCCCTGTTCAACCCCCTCCGGGAAACCCACCAGGCGCAGGTTGTTGCGACGTGCGCGGTTTTCAGCATCTTCGGCTCTACGATGTAGCTCCGTGGTGCGAGTTTGGAGGTGGGTCACCTGGGTCCTCAGCTGCCCGAGCTCATCCTCAACCGTGGATATACGGGACTCTGCCTCAGAGATCCTTGCTGTGGCGTTGCGCAGGTCTTGGCGTAGGAGGGAGACGTCCACCCGTACCTCGCCGATCCTGCTCTCAACCGAGGCCTGTGAGTTACTAATAGCTTGTAAGATGGTTGAGAGATCGGTCCCGGGAAGGGGGGTGCTCCCAGAAGCTCCTTCAGCTGGGTCGCGCTCAGCTGTAGCGAATTGGTCTATTTTGGTTTGGGTTTGCGTTGCAGGCGTCTTAGAAGTGCGATCCTTCCCCATCCCTGCTGCAAGGTAGGGGAGGCTTTGGCCACTAGAAGAGACAAGGCACGTATAGGTGCGGGGGTGCAAGCAATATCCTATGAGATATATCCACTGTGCAGATCGTCAATTCTCGGGCCCCACAGTAAGGGGTTGGGGGGGGACAAGGGAGAAAGGAATGGACGACAGAACCCCTCTCCCGGTCCCTGCTGGTCGACCAACGCAGCCGAAGTTCCCCACCGCCACCTCTCCACAGCGGATTCCCCAAGGGATGCCAACCAGGGCCCCGGTTTAAAGCAGCTCCTCACCGGCCCGCGCAGCCACTCTCCACATCTACCAGGATGTTGGTCAGAAGACAGAGGATAATCCCACCGCGTCAGGGGGGACCGCGGAGCCCCCTCCACACCCAACACAGCAGATCCGGCTCACTTCAGGCAGGCACGTCCATGGCTGCACCTCAGGACCACAACCCCCAAGGTGACTCCAGTAGCAGGAATCAGGGAGTCCCAAGAGCCCCGGGGAGATTGCAAACTGCAGGGGGGGACGAGAGATACGGCTGCCAACCCGGGCCGCTAGTAGTCCAGGCAATTGGAGAGCCGGGGGGCCATCAACATGGAGCGCATCAAGTCAGGAGGCCCAAATAGGTCGAGGCAGGCCGGGCCCCAGTGGGAAGTCCTCGGAACGGTGGGCAGCGAGACAGGATAAGGCATCCCAGGCTTAGACTCTGCGGGCGTGGGGAGGGCCCAGGCAAGGAATCACCCCTCACACACCCCTGCCACAGATAAAGCACGCTCACCCACCTCCATCTGGGAGCGCCAGAACTGTAATCGGGAATCACCACCGGCAAGGAGCAGGAAAACCGGCTGACACCAGCCCAGCAGATCACGGTGTCAGGGCGCCCGCCTGGTGATGTCTTAGGATGCAACGGTCCCAGGGTTGCCGCCGAGGCGGCGCAGATCAGGAGCGCAGATGCTTTAGTCCCAGTGGCAGTCCGCGGGGGGTTTCGTCCACCCGCGCCTCGGGAGATCCGGAGGCTCCGGAGGGCTCAGGCAGATCTCACCTCCACGGCCCCAGCAGCCGGAGTGGTTCCCGCCCCGTGAGGGCACACCAGGCGGAGCCCTCCCACCAGAGCGTTCGGTGGAGGGCTAAGCACAAACTCGAGGTCAGACCAGGAGAGGGAGTGGGGGGGGTCCAGGCCTCGAGGCCCCGCCGCCCGGTATAGCGGCCGATTCCCCAGTCGGAGGGCCACTCAACCACCAGCCGCCGCTCACTACTCCGAAGGCCAGTCCGGCGAGGGTAGGGACGCGGCCAGGCAAGGGGGAGAGGGGCGCCTCCCCGCCCTCAGCACAAGACACCTCAGCCCCGATGCCGAGCGAGGCAAGGGACAACAGGTCCGGAAGGGTGCCGCACCGGAAGGCCTCCGACGGCAAGCTGGGGGAGCCAGAACAGCAGGCGCAGGCTAGGATAGCGAGACTCCGGAGGCGGGCGCCACCATCTTGGGCGCTGGGAGGCCGGAGCTCCGGGTGATCCGTGCTCACAGCAGACGACACCGTGAAGTGCCCCAGGCCCGGCAGGCAACCCCTGCCACAGTAGGTAGGGCTGAAGCTCAGTAGGGGTCTGTAATGTCGCTGATGGTGGCGGATTTCAACGCAGATGACGGAGGGGTCCGGAGCACTCTTAGAGTGCGACCGCCATCTTGACGCGTCAAGCCACGCCCCAGCTCGGGTACTCTTGGAGGTTCTAGAAGAGGGAGATAACACTTCCGGGCCAATAAAACTGAAAACTCTCTTTCTCATTCTTGTTCAACCCATCTGGATTATTGTTCCACCCAGTTGAATGCTCTTGTTTTCCTGTTGCTTTGATCCTCCAAAATCTTTATTTAACTCTGCAATCAGTTTTTGTTTCAAACTTCTCACCACTCTCCCCCTACACATAACCTGTCTGTACTGGCTTCCATTCACTTTCCAACTCTATTTCCACCTGAATACGAACATGCCTGGGACATTTCTGCCAGGGCAGAACAGTAGTGAAACTAAAACACTGATAGGAAGGAGAAAGTGTGAGAGGGCGAAAGTGAGACAGCGTGAAAGATGGAGAAAAGGAAAAATCATTGGGGGAGATAGTAGCATCAATGATTCTCGCGTTCCCGTACCTTCCCCATTATGAATCGTTTATCATATGTTGTACGAACACATCTACATTTCTTTTTCTGCTAGCGAAACATAGGATCAAAGTCTGGCCTTTTTCTTTTGCAAACTGTTAAGGGATTTCTAGCATGATAACTGAGGGCCCACTGTAAGTTGCACTGGTAGGTATGAACTATGAAGGCGTCACACCTTCAAAATCATTCACGATCAGGCACTAGTCTGTGGGTGACCACTTACTGCTTATCGTTGGATCGCCAGGCTACAAAAATGTGACAAATTACCCTACCTAGACACACTTGCACAATTATACAACCACTAGCCCGCTACCCCAGTGTGATGTAACAATAGGTTTTGGTGTATGACCCTTTATTAATTTAAAAGCGTAGGGGACAAAAAGAGAATGGGACGTACCTTGCCGTCAATTACAGGATAACATATAAGATAAAATAAGATGGATGTACAGCTGGAGACTAGAATGGCACGTGGCGGTCAGGAATGTCTATATGTGACATTCTTTTGCCTTCCCAGCACGTGCATAAAGACAGTATCCTCACTGATGACTTTAGCAGCTTGTATGGCGTATGCCCTCAAATTCACTGGGGCGGATTTTGAATTAACAAGTTCCTTTCTGACCTGACCTCACCTGGTTTTGTTAAAGGGTAAAAAGTGCTTTTAAAGTGCCTAAGTTCGGGATCATCCTACTTCCTAAGAAGCTGGTATAATGGTATATACAACCATGTGTGGCCCTCTGCTGTGCCTGTCCAGCAATGGATATTACACTAGAAGAAGCCCCGCCATAAAAACATGACGAAACCCAGCAAAAAACCTGGAAATTTTATAAACTATTTTTAGGCAAGTCGCCAAAGAGAAGGTACAATTGAAAACAAGCATTTGCAATGCAATCGGTCTCGCCTTTGGGACCTTATATGTATTTAGCTATGCAGCACATTAGCCTGGGTGCTGAAACATCTACTGTTCTTTAACATGGAGGAAAAGTAAGCACCAAACTGCGTGACACGCTAGGTATGGGTACACATGGAGAGAAATATTGCCTTTCAGCGGGAAATGGTATAGTCCAAAGCTCTGTTTTTAATATAAAATCAGGGCCTTCGGTGGTCATATCACTGAAAATACAAGATTTGAAAAAAATATTATTGTCTACGGGTGCTCGTGGAAGACAATTTCTATGGACTGGAATCTAGAGAATGCTAAAGTGATTCTGGTATTTTACTGACCTCTGCTGGTCGTTTTCTATCAAGAAAGTTAAATAGAGTCAGTTGCCAGAAAAATAAAAAAAAGAAAGTCCCTCAGCAGAAAGCAATTCTGGTATTTTACTGACCTCTGCAGGTCGTTTTCTATCAAGACAGTTAAATAGAGGCAGTTGAACTGGAAAAAAAGTCCCTAAGCGGAAGCAGACAAGTCATAGGGCTGATCTCCAGAGCCCACAAAGTACATACACATATAAGTATATACTAAAGTATATACAAGAGGTCTCGAATGCTCGACCTAAAAATATCAGGTCCCGGCAACGTTACAGCTTTCTTTAGTGTTGTCTGAATGGTGTCTCACTTGAGACACACTCAAGCCGACACGTTTCGTCTGGGCGCGCCAAAAGGAAGTGAGGCGGGGGAAGACAGAGTGGAACCTGGCGCTGGAGAAGCAAGATGCATCGGTGGCCCTGTGTCGTCTCAGTGACTTCAGTTCCACTGCTCAGTCAGAGAGTTGTACCTCATGAGTCCCGTTTACATATCTGTCAACCTCTTGACTTTAAAATAAGGGTGAATGCAGGCGTTTAAGAGACTTACCCAATTAAGGTGAAGGGGAAATTAATAATTTTTTAGAGGGTGATATAGGATTCAAAAAGTGGTGACCCCTTTAAAGTCAATCAAGGCTTCTTTCAGGTGGATAAATAGAAGTAAAAAGAGGGTGACACCCGTCATATGTGGGTGAGTTGACAGGTATACATTTATGTGGTGCTTACAGCGGACGTTTGTTCATGCACTTCCCAGTGTCTTTCATCTTCCTTAAAATGTTTAATTATTCATGGCGCTAATGGCTGACATAGATGTGTTCCATACGTGCTTTGGCTTTCCGTAGTGGTAGAAGTACCACAAATTGTAAATACATCCCAGGGTAAGCAATCCTTGTCAAGAACCGGGGCACACATCTTTTGTGACTGACACTGTCCCAGCCATAAGAGGCTTATTTGACGCTATGACTGCTGAGTAGGTAATCTTTAAATCCCCAGCTAAACCTCGTACATATACCATTATTGAAATTACATTCAGGCAGCGCTCCGCTCCACCAGTGTAACACCCGTTGAAGGCAAACTCACTTTACTCTCTGAAGCACTTTTTGAGAAATTTGGGCAGCAGAATTCTACAAAATGTATTCTGTCTACATCTCAACTTTGTCAGTAGCATTATGAGGGCACAAATTACCACTACTGTTGTGGTGAATACTGTTGGGTTTCATGACACATATATTTAAAACAGGCTAGCTGTCGTATAAAGACAAAAATTACTTGACAGAGGATGTTCTCTAACTGGACGTAATTTTAGATGGTTCTAGACACTCCGAAAGTGTAATCTTAGCTCTATTTTGTATGTTGCATATCCCCTCTTCGGTTTTATGTCTGTATTCTGACAATTCTGTACTGCCTGTGGAAGTTTGCAGTGCGGTTAGTGTTTGTCTTTATTCTTTTTGCTTCACTCAAAAAACACTAACAAATGTCCTTTCTGGCCGTAAAAGAGGACTCAAGTTTGCACTCATTGTTGACGTCAACATTTACACCTACATTTTTCTACTACATGAAACAAAGAATCCAGCCTTTCTCATACATCTTTGGATAGCATGGATGCTGGTCTTCTTTTGATCTCCTGGTTAGTGGACCCACATAACTCTTTAATTTCATTCACCCCACTCCCTGTTAAAACAAAACACAACATGTCTGGCAGTCAAAAGTCTAACGTGTTTAATGCAAAAATAGCGAGCAGCATTGCAGATAATGAGGAAATAATTGTCATTTCATCCATCCGGAGCTCTCACCCAAAACGACCAGTTGAAGCACGTCATGCTAAAATGCTATGCACATTTTCCCTCTGTCTAAGTCTATGGAGCTCAAACACATGACAGAAACTTGTTACTTTCAGTGTATCTAATGAGCAAGTGGCAAGACCCTTTCACGGGGACGTCCCTGAAGCACTGATTCAATATATGAACACACTGCTGACTTCATACATTTTCTTACAATCGTGCTTCTGGTTTCCAATATCGAAAACAAGGTTAAAATTTACTGCGATATGCAGGAAATGTGCAAACATGCTACCTCAAATAAAATGGCTTCTAGGCCTACTAGAGCAGCACAATTTAGCAGGTGTACCGAGGCTAAAGGGCCCTTCTAATTATTAAGGAAACTACATTCATATTTGATTATAAAATATATCCGAGCATGTTGTAATACACAGGTGCAAAGGCACATTGACATTAAAGAATTTAGAATAACAAATTATGTTTTCGCGAAATGGATTGCTTGCTTGTTGGGAACAATTTACTTTTAGCATGGTTCAGGACTAAACATTGATGCCATCATCTTAAGGCGTTGTGTAAGTTAGGGGGGTGCATTGCCATCAGGCCTCAGACCCCTAACACTCTCCTTGACTTAGCGCAACACATGCATCATTGACTCAGTCAGCTCTAAGGGTTCTTCTGCAGTGGCGGCTGGTAGAGAAGGGGGGTGGCAGAAGTGATGGCCTTTGAAAAATATTTTTAAAAAACACGTAGCTTTTCCGCCGTCTCTCCTGATCGTCTCCGCTTCTCTTCTCTGCCTGACTCCAGTCCAGAAGAAGCAGGAAGCACACAGGCTCCCCTAAGCCAATCACAACGCTGCATTGTGATTGGTCTGAGCGCCGAACCGACAGGGAGTCTGTTCCCCACCAAGATATGAAAGTGCGCATGACTGTTTGGCCGGCCCAAGATGGCCGGCCAAGCAGTCATGCGCACTTAGTGTGCACAAACCACTCCTCCTTCCTGAGCCATCAGCCCGCCCGGCCTAACCAAGCCCTGCAGCAACAAAAAATAAAATGATAATAACGTTGTTATTGTCATTTTATTTTTCCATTTTTAACTGCTCTAAGAGCAGTGGGGCGACGCTTCTCCGCCTTAGCGGAGGAGCCGCCCCTGTTCTTCTGTTTTTACGAGACTTATTTTTTTGCTTACCGACTGATTGCTTTATTTTTGTGCTTTGCATTCCTGTCTCTAAAGAATCTCCTGATTGGCATAACCTCTGTTGTTGAGACTACTCTTTCAGCTGTTGGGAATATCTCTCCACTCTTCAAACCTTCTGTATCTGTATGACTATGGATAATCACTGCTAGAAGGTGTTCTGGATCTGAACGGAGCCCAGGTACAAAAGAGACCTCTGTGTTTGTATGAGAGAGAGAGAGCAATGAGGAAAGTGGGGATGTATTCGTACAGGGTAGCACACAGCAAAGGAGAGTGGATTTAGTCAAGAGGAGACTGCCCTCTCACAAGCCATCACTCAATGGCCAACTCTCTTGAAGCCTAGTAGGAGTAACATCTACAAAAAGATCGCCAACTCCAAAATCTCATTTACACTGAAAATCTTTCAATCTAAGTTAACAGTCTAACAATGTGTAAATTCCACAAGAGCATGCATTGCATAAGAGAAAACAAAGGGAGTAAAGCTCACAACCCTGCTGTACATTAAGACGACACCTTTAGTCCACTTGAGTTAAGAAAACATGCACTCACTGACTTTGAAGCCTAATTCAAGACCTTTCCATCAGGAGACATCTGCTTCTTTGTAAATATTCTACATATGCTCTTTTAATGAACTAATTGCAAAGTGATGAACACCCTACAGACTCTGGCACTTTTTAGAGAGGAAAATGTACCCTAATAGTAAAGTGGTTGTTGCCAACTGAAAAGAGTGGGACTGTTGCAATCTATGAGGATGAAGGTCCATGACCAGCTGTATAGCTGTACCATCCTTGACAGTTTTTGTTTGTCCACTAAAGATCCCTTGTCTTTTCAACTTTCACAACACTTTGCGGGGACCCTAATCTTGTGGGATGAACTAAAACTGAACATTTGGTGCTCTTAAGGGGCATTGTTTGGTATGCCGTGGGATGGGGATACCCTAGCCTGTAGTCTTCAGGAGATGGCCATCCTTGGCCCCCTCTACACGGGCATAGCTGCTTTTATATAGCTTTGGGGTGCAGTAGCAGAATGTAGAAGGGATAAATTAAGTCCAATTGCCTGGGCCAGATGGGGCCCCTCTGGTTGTTAAGATTATGTGCATTGCCTTTGCAATAATTGCAAAGTTCAGAAAGTGTGCCCTCTGATGACTGTGAACCTTTTTATATTTGTAAGAATGGCATTTGCAAAACAGAGCCAGCCTACAAAGAACAGCAAAGAAGGACAAAACTCTCATCTTCTTTCATTCTGCTTCTTTTGTCTCTAGGACCTTTTGAAGGGAATACACAAGGTTTCCTGCTCTTGCAGGCACTGGAGGACAAGATGCTCTCTACGCACAAGCAGTGGCCACAACACTATAGTCGGGGAATTGAGCAAGAGCTGTCCTTCCTAGAAACGCTTCCTCGCACTGAATCACAGATGTTTATTGTTACCCATCTCAATGTTACCCATTTTATCGATCTTGGGAGGCCGAAAGGCAGAGTGGAATTCTGGGATTTCTTTTTTTTTAAATTCATTTATTTATTAATTTTTCAACAGTATCACAGTGTATACAATTCCAGTGAAAAACAGACCAGAGGTCCAATATAACAAGCCACAAGACAAACACTAAATAAGCAAATGTGCCGCATGATTCAAACGAACCTCCCAGTACTTGTCAGGCCACAACTGATCACCCAGGCCTAACACCACCCCAGTGCAATACCCCTCCCACCCCCATAGCCCACATTCTAGGGCACTTCAGTGTCTTGGAAAGGTTATCCTGCCATACGGAGAGGATTGTAAAGACGGCCAAGGAGAATCTACCCTACTAGGTAACTCCCCCAACTTGAGCTTGAAAGGTAAGAAAATGCTTTGACATCAGTGCCTTGTGTACTTATTGATCCTAATTCTGAGTCAAACCCCCCACTGACATTGTCCATGGGATCTTCTCATATAGTACCCCGCCCGCCCCTTTCCCATCCCTTGCCCCTGTCTGGGCCATCTCAGTGAACATGGGCCGCCCCACCACACCTGCCTTCTGAATCCTCCCCTGTGTACCAGTGGGGAAGGTTCCCCTCCAACCAAGCTGTAGCCCCACAGGTAAAATATTCCCCAGTCTGCCTTAACAGACTTCCAAAGCATCACTGTTCTTGAAGGCAAATAAAGGGGACAATAATAGAATCAAGCACCTCTCGTATGTGGTCAGCCAAAACAATTCAGGTGTCCACTCTGCATGTGGAGGTACTAATGAAGTTTGCCGATGGCAAAGCGTGCACATTTTTGCCACCATAAGTGCTGTTGACAACTACTGACGCTAGTGGGAGGAAGTATCCTCCATGCTGTCATGAAGTTTTGCAAGTTGCACTGTCTGTTTGAAGGGACATAGTCTAGTAGTATGCAACGCCGCCACATTTCCTTCCAATAATACTGATGTCATGGGCAGGAACTCTAGTTCAGTACACCTCTAACAACAATCTTCGGATGCAAGTCCAGCCTTCCGCAATTTATAAGGAGTCCAGTACCAGTTATGTAATACCTTGAAATAGGTGTATTTTTTTTTAAACTTTATTTTCAGATATGAAACAAACATATTTTGTAACAAGCACCTTGCTCATAGTGTCGTATACAATCATTTTGCAAGCTTTACATGTCGCTCCTGACAGTTCAATAACAGTTGCAGCTATGACAGTAAGAATAATGCAGTCTCGTGTTACCACTTATCCGAATCAGGAGGACTCGCCCCCAGCCCGCCCACACAACACTTCCCTTATGCACATCTCCTCAAATCTGACCTGACATTCAGCATAGATACGTAGAGGTACAACACTCCGAATATTAGTGCTGTCAAGTCCCACAATATAAGTCCGGCCCGATCATCCCACTCCCTCTGGCACAATACCGTTTTCTGCCTGAGAGCTGGAGGCCTGCTTAGCAGCTGCTATATATTCCCGAAATGGACCCCATATATCTCTGGGGCGGGATGTTGACGGCATAAGACTGGCATAGGTCTCTGCATTGACATTACAATAAGCTAAACTGCGCAACCAGTCCTGCACTTTGGGAGCTGTCTTCCTACCCCAATGTATGGCAACCTCTCTTTTGGCCAAGAGTAGGCCCAGTGAGGCAAGGCTTCTGACCTTTTTTGGGAACTGCACCGTGTATCCTAACAGCGCAATCTCCGGGATAGGATTGAGAGGCAAGCCAACCATTTTCCCCAGGGTCGTGTGTACGTCCGCCCAGTAAGACTGTAATCGGGGGCAAGACCAAGCCAAGTGTATGAAATCGGCGTGAGGTGCGGTGCATTTTAAACATGTATGGGGCCTAGCGGCGTCTATCCTGTGCACCTTGGCAGGTGTAAAATAGGCGCGTCGAAGGAATTTAAAATGAAGCAGCTTGTGTCTGCTATTAAGGGATATTTCTTTGGTGGCCGCGCAGCATTTTGACCATTGTTCGTCTGTTATTTGCCCGCCAATATCTGTCTCCCAGGCTTGTCGAAGTTTAGCGTCACACACTGGCTTCATACGGGCACTAGCTTTGTACATTTTGGAGATGAGGCGAGCCCCATCAGGATTCTCTATCACTAGTGTGAGTGGGGAAAATGAGTCAGGTTCAATGGGAAATGTGGGGAGCGTAGCCCGCAGGGCTGATCGCCCTCGGGTCATAATAAATCGGGTCATGAAACTGCAGTTAGCGTACCTTGTGTCTTCGTCAAGTGCAAATACATGTCCCCCAGGGTAGAGATCTCCTATTTTGTCAGTCTAGTGTAGTCAGTGTGCGCTGCACCAGGCCCTCCCTTGTGATTGGGAACCATCTAGCGTTTGACAGAGGAAGGGAGGAAGAATATAAGGTCGTAGCGCCGGTGAGTTTCCTCAATTTTCCCCAAGCCCAGGAGGTGGTAGATGCCGTTTGAATGTCACGTGGGTCTCGAGGAAAGCCCCTGGGAAGCACTGCGGACAGTTTGTCGGGGAGAACAAGATCCGCCTCCGGTCGTAGAAACGGTATTCGCGCGTCCGGGTGGAACCAAGCGTGCGCGTAGCGGCATTGTGCTACTAAATAATATAATTGGAAGTCCGGGACATTATACCCTCCTCTTTCGTACGGCAATGTAAGGATGGACCAGCGGATGCGTGGCTGCTTCCCTCCCCAGACCAGCCGGGTGATGTGTGATCGTAGTGTACGAAAGAAACCGTCAGTGAGGGGTATGGGAATGTTGTTGAAGAAGTACAGAAATTTGGGAAGGACCACCATCTTTAAAATTGCACCCCGACCCGCTAGTGATAGTGGTAACCTCAGCCATTTATCGACCTGCGTTTCCAAAGTGTGAACGGCATGCCCATAGTTTAAGCGTATGATGTGAGTGGTGTCTAGGTGAATGTGTATCCCGAGATATTTTACCGAATCGTGGTACCATTCGAGGGGGAATTCACATTCCCATGGTACCGTGCTCGTGGTTTGCGGAAAAATAATGGACTTGTGCCAGTTTATGCCTAGCCCTGAGAATCTACCAAAGCGGAGAATTTCCCTAATGAGGGGTGTTAAGTTGATATGTGGTTCCCGGACGTATAAGATGGTATCATCTGCATATAGGGAAACAAGGAGAGGGCCGGTATTAAACTGCAGCCCCCGGTGCAAGTGGCGTTCTTGAAAACGCCTGATCAGTGGATCCATAGCCAATATAAACAGGAGTGGGGATAAGGGACAGCCCTGTCGAGTTCCACGAAAAAGCCGAAAGGGTCTGGAAAGCGTGCCATTTAAACGGAGTCTCGCCGTGGGGTTGCCGTAGAGTAGAGCAACCGGGGCAATGAAACCAAATGGCATGCCCATGCGTCTCATCACTTCGATGATGAATGGCCACTCCAAGGAGTCGAATGCTTTCTCCGCATCCAGCAATATAGCGGCCGCAGGGGTTTCCGGTTTTATTCTGTGTAGTACCGCGAACAGCGTACGTAGGTTCAGAGAGGTAGACCGGTGAGGTACAAAGCCGGATTGCACCGGGGAGATAATGTACTCCATTAGTTGAGACAGCCTATTCGCAATTACTTTAGCCAAAATTTTGTAATCCAGATTGAGTAGGGATAGGGGGCGATAGGACCCGCAATGTCTAGGGTCTTTTCTGGGCTTTGGGAGGAGAATTATTACGGCCTCTCGTAGCGTGGGGGGGAGTATCTGTTTTTCTAATGCCTCCGCATAGACTTCAATGAGCTGCGGGGCCAGAAGGTCTTTGTACTCCTTGTAAAAATCCCCTGTGAAGCCGTCTAACCCAGGGGCCGTGGTGCCCCGGAGATTGTCGATGGCAAGCGTGACGTCTGCCACTGAAATGGGTTCCACCAAGAAGTCTTGCATATGCTTCTCCAGATACACCAGCGCGATCTCTGAGAGGTAGTCTGTCTGGGCTGTACTGTCAGGCCCAACTCTGGAAGTGTAAAGTGTGGTATAATATTCTAGGAACTCGTCGCGGATAGCGGATGTAGTGGTAAGTGTGCCACCCGTGGTGGAATGAAGTTCAGTGATGTATGATTTACTGTACGGCGGCCTCAGCATTTGTGCCAACACTCTCCCCGGTCTCTCCCCCTCCCCATAACGTCGGGCGGTGTGATATTTCCCCAGGTACAATATCTCCCGGTCTGCAGTGTCTCTATAATCGGACAGAAGGGCTAGCCTTGTTGCCTGGTCAACAGGGTTCGGGGTCCCCGAGGATTTGGAGTCTAATGCAGCGATGTCACGTTCAATACGGGACATCGTGTTGCGGAGATCTCTGAGCACCCCGGCATGTTTAGAGATACAGACCCCTCTAATAACGGCCTTGAAACCCTCCCACAGTACCGCCCAGGAGTCCACCGAGCCAGTGTTAATCTCAAAATAGTCTTCGATAGCTTCTCGTACTTCCGCATTGAATAGTTCTTCCTGTAGGGCTCTACCCGGGAAGCGCCATTGCCGTTCGTACCCCTCTGGTCGTGGGAGTTTCAAATGTAACACTATCGGGGAGTGGTCAGAGTATGTCCTAGGGAGCGTCGTGTGGGAATCGAACCAGTCTGTAAATTCAGGGGAAAGCAGCCAATAGTCTATCCTGGTCCAAGTGTTATGTTGACCAGAATAGTGAGTGTACTCGGTTAGAGTAGGATTACGGCTCCGCCAGATATCTGCAAGTGTATATTGGTCACAGAGGTCCCTCAGGGCTCGCCGTGCCCGTGGTTTAGTGTCAGGGACTTGGGAGGTGCTGTCAATCCTAGGGTCCAATAATAAGTTGAGGTCCCCTCCCAATAATAGCTTTTGAGGCGCGTGTTTTGCAAGCTGGGCGCTCAGTGCGTGGAAAAACTCGGGGGAGTCCACGTTCGGGGCATAAACGTTGATCAGTGAGACCCTGTGGCCACAGAGGGAACCAGTGACAATGATATATCTACCATCTGGGTCACGGACAACGTTACTAAGACTAAATGGGACTCTTTTGTGTATTAAAATAACGGTGCCCCTAGCGTAGTTGCTGTAATTTGCAAAATACCTATGTGCGCCCCAGCTGGCACCGAATCGCGCCGCATCTGTGGGGGGGAGGTGGGTTTCCTGCAGGTATGCTATGTCTATCTTGTGCCGGAGTAAGTAATGAAGCACCTGTCGCAGTTTACGGTTATCATGGAGGCCTCTGACGTTCCACGACATCAGGGCTAGCGCCGAGGGCCCCTCGATGTTTCCTAGTCGTGTCATCTGGGCAAGGTGTATAGTCTGTCCTGACAGAACTGCAGTGAGCATCGAACATTGCTAGTGATAGTGAGCTAAGGTGTGAAAAATGGAGGCCAACCCTCTGTGAATAATCTGACAATAAGTACAAATCAACTTCTAGCTGGGCTGATGTGACCCAAGCATAGTACCCCAAGGTGAAGATAAACCAACTCAATGGATACACCATGGGGGGGTGGCAGCGCGGGGTCGAACCAGCCAAATGACAAAACAATGTAAAATACATAACATTTTCCCCCGTTGGATACATTAAATGCATGAAATCAAGCAAATGAGTCAACTGGTGCCAGGATTGGAAAAGAGTTCTGCACTGTCATCCGAGCCGCTATGGGGCGGGGAAGGGAGGGACCCTCCCGCAGCTGTCTGTGTGTTTCGTTGCCTGTATGTCCGACAGAATTCCTGCGCCTCTGTTGGTGTGTCAAATATGCGGGACCTGCCGCCAACATCAATTCTTAGTCTCGCCGGGTAGAGCATGCCATATTTGAGTCCTAGGTTTCGCAGAGTGGCCTTCACCCCATTAAATTTACGACGGGCCTCCTGGACCATTGCTGTAAAGTCTGGATAAAAGGACAATTTTGACCCCTGCCAGTCCACATCTCCACGTTCTCTCGCAAGCCTCAGTGTAGTGTCACGGTCTCTAAAGTTCGGGAGGCGTGCTATTATGGGCCTGGGGAGGAGACCGGGGTTAGGCCTTGGGCCCAGTGACCTGTGGGCCCTTTCCACTACGAAGCCGGTTGTGAATGCCTCTCTGCCAAAGAGGTCAGTGAGCAATTTCTCCACAAAAAGATCCATGCGGCCGGTGGCTGTCGTCTCTGGAACCCCCATGATGCGGACGTTGTTGCGGCGACTACGGGCTTCCAAATCTTCGTTTTTTATGGCGACTTCTTTGAGTAAGCGTTCTGTTCGTTCCAGCCTCTTGAGGGACTGCGCGGTCCCGTCCTCGATGTCGGATATGCGGGCCTCCGCCACGTCTAGTCGCCGATCGTGCACCTGTATTTTAGCCCCCAAGTCGGCAATGTTCTTATCCAAGGTGTCAAAGCGGGAGTCTAGGGCCTTGAAACCTGCCCTCATTTCTTGCAGTAGTGAAGCTACCGCTGCTTCGGTGGTCGCGGAGTGGTCCATGGCGTGTGTGTTATCGGCCAGTTCAGGTGAGTCCAGGGATGTGCTTTCCGCCACTTTCTCAAATGGGAGGGTTCTCTGTTTGGGATCCTTGTGTCCCTTGCTGTACTGGGGTGCCAGGGGGTGATGTGGCATAGGTCGGAGTGGGGAGCAGCAGGCCCCAGGACCAGGCCAATTGCAACGGCCAGCGAACCGTGGGCGGCTTTAGGACCTCCGTGCGATGGGTAGACACCTAGAAATGTACTTGCTGGGTACAGGAAGGCAACATCAGCGTGTGTTGGCCAAATGGCGACTACCGGGCTAAGAACTGGGTCGTAGAGTGGTGTAGGGGTTAAACTCAGATATACCCCCTATTGTCAGAGCTTGGATGGTCAGCGGGAGGAGTTTCCAGCTTTTGCGTGGGCCTGTGTGAAGTCTTCAACATATAGGCACCGGGTCCTCGCATGTGCGCGGTGTCCTCTAAACCGCAGCGCTGTGCAGCCTGTGGCGAAGTGCACTGTACTCAAGGGTAACTTTAGGCCCCGAAGTGTGTATGGCCGATTGCAGTGCCAGGAAGGTAGCAAGCGGCTGACGGGTCAATGTAGGGGCCGACCACCGCACTCACGCGGCGGGCCCTGGGACTCGGAAGCCCGCCGAGCCGGCACCCCGCCGCCGCCCGCGCCCCCGATATCTGCTGTGCGCGGGCCCTGTCCCCGCACACGCCTAGCGATTGTTAGGGGGGTCATGAGGCCGGGCCAACGGCCAGCCAGGAACGGGAAAACAGGCGGGCGGGGGGGCAGGATCCCCGCCCAGTCACGACTCACCGCTCCGCCGTCCGGCCTCCCCAGGCGCTTCTGATAGGTGTCCGGGCCTCACACGCACTCCGGCTCGCATGGGCCGCCGGGCCGCCGAGACATAGGCTTCTCCCGGTCGCTCGCAGTGCGCTGTATCTCCGGTGTTAAGGCTGATCTGCGGCCGGAGAGCGGTTTTTCGGGGTCAGTGCCTCTTACGGTGCCTGGCGCTTCGGGTACAGAGCAAAATTGGCAGCGTTATGTTGGGGAAAATGACAATGGGCCGGGACGTCCGCCGGAGCTTCTCTACCAAGCGGCCATCTTTGCCGCCGGCTTGGCCACGCCCCCTTGAAATAGGTGTATTTCAATTGAGCTGCCCGTATGTACCAGTCATGATGTTCTAAGATCGCAGTCCAATCCCCATCTAGTATTGCACAGTGAGTCTCATCTGTCCGTATTCTTTGGACCCCCGTTTCGAGGGTTTGGAATACAAAGAGTCACTAAGTAACTGGTAAAGATCAGTGATTGTAGTTCCAAATACGCCTAAATATTTCTAAACTTGGCAAATCGGACACCGAAATGGTGTCGGACTTAATCAGACTTCTCATACAGTGTCTTAGTTGGCGATAGCACCACAGTTGGGAAATGGGCAGAGAGTACATGGTACATAATGTCTTGAAAGATCTAAAAGCTGCCACTTCATCGAGGTTCCTCACCATCCAAATCTTGCAGTCATCCCATATTGCCATTTTATCATTTTCTGCCCTATTTTTACACCCACATTGGACCACAACAGCGCTCCTTTGTGTACAGATCCAGTCATACCCAATAGGCATTGTGGGTCTCTGCAAGTCTGCCACATTGACTGGGAGCAGCCATCAGCGCTTGTTGTGCCGTCTGCATACAGCAATCCCAGATGCGGGGGTGTGTGTACTACTGCGTGTTCAATGCGCCCCCAGGTCAGTTGTTCTATAACGTCCACTGGAAGGTAGACTGATTGAGGGAGATGGTGTGCTAAGTAGTACAAGTAGACATCCGGGACTCTTAGTCCCCCCGCTCTCTTGTCTGTGTAAAGTTTCAACTGTTTCAGTCAGGGCTTCCTGCCTGCCTTCTTTGTGTCTTTGATGCACTTAATAATCATTCTAAGCAGGTGTTTCAGAATAGAAATTGGCATCACACTGAAAATGTAATTAAACCGAGAGACTGTCGCAATTTTCACTTTCGGGGCACGCCCCCACAATGAGTGTTGCAACGCCGACCGTCGAAAGTCACCGTTCATGTTGGCTAATTTACCGTCATTGACCAGATTGGCTATCACCATATATGCCAGTCTCTTATTGAGGACGGCCCCAAAGTGCTTCAGGCAAGATGTTTTCCATTGGAAACCATACCCACCCCCAGCGCCTGGCCATGTGTGTAGTAATAGGTACTGTCCCACTCTTACCCCATTTGATCCTATCTCCCGAAAAGACTGAGAAGATATGAGGGATAGTATGCAGTCATCTGGGTCACTAAGGGTCAGGAGCACGTCATCAACTTCTAACATAATCTTGACTTGTCCACCATGGGTGTCTATGCCATAAATGTGTTCATTCTGTCTAATAGGATAGGATATAATTTATAGAGCGCACTAAAACCTGCAGGTGCCAAAGCGCTATAGCAGAACAGATAGATCAGCAAGAGCAGCGCAGCCAAGAATCAAAGATTCTCAGATGAAGGGCATAAAAGAATCTGCTTCAGAAAAATAGGCAGGCAAAGCGTTCCATAGTTTGGCAGCAACCACCAAGAAGGAACACCCATCCCATCTAGTGTTTGAAATCTGGGGATCCTAAGCTTTTTACAGCATGAAGATCTAAGTGGTCTACCAGGAGTGTTCCAATGGAAAAGAGCATTCATTTGGCTAGCTCCCCTCTGGTGAAGAGCCTCCAAGACCAAGCACAAAACCATGAAGAAAATTCACCTCCTGACTGGAAGCCAATGAAGGGCACGGATCCCATCTCTAACCGAGTGCCATTTGGAAATGTTCAAAATAAGGTGGGCTGCCGAATTCTGTACAACCTGAAGTTTGTTCAGGGAAGAGTTGTTGATATTAATGTATAGTGCATTACAGTAATTCATCTGTGAGGTGACAAGGGCAGTAGTGACTGCCTGGTGAAGTGCCAATGGAATATAAGGAAATATCTTTTTCAGGGTCCAAATGATGTAAAAACAAGTGCTGGTTGTGTGACTGACCTGCACATCGAAACTCAGGGCATTATCAAAGATGACCCAAGGTTTTTAGCTTCAGGAGTGGGGAGAGGTCCACAGGCTTCCGGCCACCAGATGTTTGACCAGATGGAGATTTGAGAACCAAACACAAGAACTTCAGTCTTGTCTGTGTTTATCTTCAAAGAATTGTCTTTCATCCATGAGATAATGCTAGACATATACTGGTTGAACTTCCCCACCACTAAAGACAGGACATTGGAAATAGATACAGTAATTTGAGTATCTCATGCCTATGACAGCCCTTGAAACCCAAATGAACGCACCACATCAGCCAGAGGGGCCACATAAAGATTAAAGAGGGTCGGGCTCAAGGATGAGCCCTGAGGCACCCTGCATGGGAGGCTGAAAGCTTTTGCCTTAAAACTGCCTCAGCTAACCGTTTGAACCCTGTTAGATAACAAAGAGCGAAGAAGCTGCAAGGCGGTCCCACTAATCTCAGCTTGCTGCAGACGCTGAACGATCCGTGCAGCCAAGACAGTATTTAATGCTGCAGACAGGTGAAGCATTGCCAAGATAGCCACCCCGCCCTGACCGACATGACAACGTCTGCTGTCTGCAGCCACAGTAAGGGCAGTCTCCGTACTATGGCAGGCACAGAACCCCTTTTTGGGTATCAATAAATTTCATAAGCTCCTGATTGATAAACTTTTCTTTGATTTTGGCAGGAGCTGGCAGCAAAGAGATGGGACAAAGGTTTTTCATGTCGCTGCCAATGGTTCTAGCACCAACAAATCCAGGAGTGGAGAGAGCAGGCATACTTGCCAGGTTCCCTGTCGAATATCAAAGATGCAAGATGTATCCCCCACAGTATATGTGAGCCGTGAGGTTGGGGTTAAGCCAGCGGACCTTCTGCAAGAAATTTGTGATAGGGTACGAAAAAGATATCCCCATTCCACCCTTTTGAATGCTTTCTCAACGTGCAGGGATAAAAGGATCTTGTCATCAATGTCCTCCCTCACCTGCTAAATAACATTAATCACGGTCAGCATGTGGTTCCGAGACGATCAGTAGCCACAAAGCGTACCTGGGACTCATGTATGAGACTCTGCAGGACTTTCTTAAGCCGGGTCGCTAGCACATTGGCCAACAGTTTCACATCTGTATTCAATAGTGATATCGGTCTATATCTAGCATGGAGCATGGGGTCCTTCCTCTCCTTGAGGATGAGGCTGATTATTGCCCTATTGCACTCTGTACCCAGTGAGTCCCTGTCCTCCGGTTGAAAAGTTTATACAGTAGGGGTACCACTAGGTCCTTGTGAACCTTTTAAAATTCTGTCAGGAATTCTGTTGCATCTTCAAAATAGCTTCAAATATCTCTTCCACCGTTAACCCCCTTCTAATTGTCGTCTTAATTCCACCGAGAGAGTAGGAAGGCGCACCATTTCCAGAAATATCAATTCAGCCCGATGATTGTCAGGCACTTCCGTGCACTGAATACGTCTCCTAGATAGCTGGCAAGAGAGTTGGTATCTCGACGGGGTGCATGGTCAGCCAACCTATAGGGTCCTGTATAGCAGGTATGGTTAGGTAGGTTTCCCGTTGGAGGCATGCTGCAGGCATCCTTGCTCCTAGTTCCATCACTTGAGACGCAGAAGGGTATACTCAGCCTGAGTTGTACATAGAGAGTTCAATTCAAATTTTCCTCTCCCAAGGAGATGGAGGAGCTGCAGGGTAGGGCGTGCAGTGTATTGCTATGTTAGGTCCCTAATGTCCCTTTCTAACTGACTTTATTCATCTTGAGCTGGCTGCTTACAGGTCGCGGAGCCCCATATTATCTTTTCCCCTAGGGTGGCCTTCCCTTTGTCCCACATGATTTGAGGGGGCAATACCAGTTCCTAATTTTCCTCCAGATATTGATGCATGGCCAGTGCACGCTTGCCCTCAGGGGGCTTATAATGAGACATGTTGAGACTCTACCTCTTGGTGATCGGTCTAATCTGACCCAGATAGGCGCATCCAGGATTACTGGGGCATGATCCGACACGCCCACTCCAGGAACGTACAGTCCCCCAGCACTAGGAGGACCTGGTGATTGACAAGAAAGTAGGCAATCCTTGAACATATCTGATTAACACAGGAGACAAAAGTGTATTCCTTCTCAGTCAGGTGCATCAATCTCCAGGGGTCTATGGTTCCGTAGTTCGTCATGACATCAGTCAGCAGCGCAAGGTCCTTGTCACTGGGTTTATCGCATGCACCAGTCCTATCAATGTATAGGTCTTGCACTAGGTTACAGTCTCCACAAGCTGCCACTCTACTCCAGCCAAATTGCAAATAGAGCCTGGAGAGAGAAGAGAACAGCTGAACTGTCAGTGTTGGGAAGCATCTACAGAACCCACTACCTGTGACAACCGTTTGTGCTGAGTTTGGCGAAGACATACCTTCCCCCCCCCCCTTATCCACCCATGTCTTCTGCACCATATACTGAAACAATTTATGAAGGAGTACGAGGATTTCCCGCTTTTTAGTAGAGGTTGGCCCACTCGGTGCCTCTGCATAACTCACTGGTCCACCTACATTACTGGCACTGAGGAGTTTCCCCACCCAGTCCTTTTTCAACTTGTCCGATTCTAATTGAGAGAGGCGTATTTCCTGTAAAAGGACAATGTCGGGGAATTTCGAGTCTAAATATGTGAGGGCCTTCCTCCTCTTGATGGAGAGGGTCAAGCCATTGATATTGAGTGAGACAATATGGAGTTTCGTAGGGCGACTTTGGCCAAACATGATAGACTTGGTAAGCCATAAGCGCAGGGGTGTACAATATATCGGGGGGGAGAGGGTGCAACATGAACCACCACCAGAGACTGTCTTCATACGAGGGTTTCAGGCACTGTCGAGGAGGAGCTCCTGCTGTATTGCTGGCTGGTCCTGGGAGGGCAGCGCAAACGAGTGTGCTAAGAAAAACTGCCCCTCCTGGCAGGGCTACAGGATCTGGAAGAAGTGAAAAGAAAATGGGAAAGAAGAAAGAAAGAAGTGGGGGTGAGGTGGAACCTCCAGTATATGTAGGTGGCAAACAAATGGCACGCTACTGCCCTATAAAGTGCTGACTGCTTAGAAACTAACTACTGCTTTGAGCCGGTGAACTTTCTCCTGCCTACCTGTTTCCCCAGTGCCCACAGCACTGTTTAAAGGAGTACATGGCAGTGGTCCCTTGGCCGGGGCCCCCACACAGTCCTCACTCACAATAGGAACTTCATAAAATGGAAACATTGAATCAGTGAACAGAGCTACTTTCCCACCCTGCTAACACATAAATGGGGGACCCCTTTCCCGCAAGTCAACAAGAGTTGTGTTCTAAAGGAGTATGACTGTGGAAAAGGCAGGCGGGGCCCCCACTCACATGTCCACTTCTTCAACCCCTAACCAAACTGGACAGGTCTTACCAGATATCTGATGTCACTGCCCCCGCCCTTTTCGTGCAATGTCCACCAAGACCCTCAGATCTTAATAGGAGAACAGGATTTATCTCTGCACCTGACCGCTGCCGTTTGGGAGTCCCGTCTGTCCCTGGCTTCCCATTTTTTCATCACGGTCTAAAGTCTCTCCTGTTCAGTGACAGAGTCATTGTGCCAGTCTGTTAAACCGGCGAGGTCCTTACATGCCCCATCTCCCCACAAATCCAGCATATCATGCACATCATCGGGCTGTGAAGTATCCATGTCCTTTATGTCAAGTCGTTTCAGAAATTGTTCGACCTACTCCGGATCCGAGAATTCCCTGTGGATGCCGTTGATGGTCAGAAGCATTGCGACAGGCTCCAGCAATACATAACGTATGTTCAGTTTCTTAAAACGTAGTCTGAGTGCCAGAAATTGCTTTCATCTGAGCATGGTGTCCTGCAAGAAATGCGCTGTGACATAGAGTTTGGACTTTTTAAAAGAGAATGTGCCATTTTGCCGCTTAGATAAGCTGCTGCACAAGCTAGTGCTGCAGGAAGTAAGCAGTAATGGGGCACGGAGTGAAACCGTTCCAGCCTAATCGAGGACGGATGCGGTAAGTCTTTTGAAATTCCTGCGGCGGCATAACGGTGAGGTCAGTGAAGGTCGGGAGGAACATCATTAGGAACCCCTCCGTGTCTGCAGCTTCCAGTTCCTCTGGCACACCTAGAATGCGGAGGTTGTTCCTGCAGATCTGGTTCTCCAAATCCACTAATTTTTGCTTCATTCACCACAGTTTGTTCCCTAGGTCCTAGCCTCTGTCATAAGTCTCCATGCGATCCTCCAGGTCCCTCGCCTTCCATTCTGTCATGTCAAGTTGAGTTCGAAAGGCACTAATGTTCACCCGCATCGATTTGAGGTCACTGGACGTCATTTTTGTATCCTTGCGTACTGAATCCATCTTTGTTTATATGACAGCCAATTTCCTCATTAGGGTCTCTAAGGTGATTTCAGCCATTGCGTCTCAGCGACCGTTTCGAGACTAGGACATGAGATAGATGTCCAGCCAATGGCAAAGCTAACCTAATCTGTTGCTGCTTCCTATCAGCTATGGATGGCAACCAGGCTCGACCAGAACACCAGCACTCCACCACCAGATGTGTTGTAAACTTAAAGTCCCTCTGAACTTTACCTATTCCAAGGAGTGGTGGAGATCTGCTGGAGTGTCATTCCCTGCCCCACCAACTTGCCTCTGTCCGGAAGTGAGTCTGCATGGGATTGTCTGGGCAGAAAGCAGGGTATGATACCATGAGTCCATGAAGTTGATGGAGCTAGGAGGGGGACACTAAAGTGCCCCCTCAGAAGAAAAGTGCATCTCTCTGAGGAACAAAGTAAGGGGCACCCCTTTGTAAATAAATTTCTAAAGGTAACATAGCATAAGTGAAGCTTCACTTGTACCATTTGTAAAATGTGCCTTAAGAAGTGTGGTGTGCCCATCTCCATCTTTAAACTGTCAACTATGGGCCCAGTTTTTTTTTTTAATTTGAAGCTTTTTATTGAAAAGATGGAATAAAACATATATGCTGTACAACCACAACAGAAATCCAGCACCAATGAATAGTAAAAGGTTATGCATTATATCATTTCTGCCATTCCAACACTGCTTTTTGCAGCCTAACCATTGCAGTCATAATCCAGGTGCTTGGCATGCAAATAATAACGAAAAACAAAAGAGAAAAGAGAAGGGAAACAAAAAGAAAGGCAAACAACAAGAAGTCGGTGAAATAACACGTTTCCTACGAACAAAGTACAGGTCTTTTTAGATGATAGATCATAGATGTGAGGAACTGGCACGTGTTGTGGGGCGGGCATAGCCCAAAGCCACAATGTGTAGGTGGTAGCACTTAGTATGCACCAGTGTCTGGTGAGTGTCAAGAGAATAGCTGCAATACCCTAACCCTAAGACGAGGAGGGTTAAAGCAAGTAAATTCTATGCGGGTAAGATATTGAAGGAGGGGATGCCACACAGTCGTCAGTTCTAGCGAGGTTATGAGAGAGTTGCTCCCTGGCTAAAATATGCCATAATCGGGTTAACCACTGGGCTACGGTGGGCAGGGTAGGCTGCTTCCAGAGCAAGGCGATCAACTGTCAGGCTGTGTGAAGCATATAGCTAATAAGCGTCCATTCTTCACAAGTCATTACTTTTAGGGTTGAAGGACAGATTACCAGAACCACAGTCTGATAGGATGTAGGGAGGAGATATCCCACTGTGGCTTTAATATGGCTAAGGATTTCCTTCTAGAAGTTAGTGATCGGGGCGCACGCCCACCAAATGCGGTGACAATCACCACGAGCGTTGCAGCATCACCAACAGAGGTCAGAAGACCCAGTATAGATGGTGGACATTAGGGATGGTGTATAATACCATTGAAACATGAGTTTGTATGCTGTTTCCCAAAGGGAGAGACTACGATATGTTTTGGGGATGTCGTGCCACATAGTATCCCACTGCTTAGGTGTTATTTCTCCTGTGTCAACCTCCTCCCACTGGAACTGATAAGGATGGGTATAGTAGGCAGGTGTGGAGTGTTGTATCGTGGTGTATGTGTTGGAGAAAAGTCCACACGAACCATCATAGGTGCGCACTAACTTTTCAAAAGGGTTGTATGGTCGAATGGCCTCGGGGTACACAGTGGGATGGAGTGCCCAATCTCTCAGCTGAATGTATTCTATCCTAGCCATTTCTGGGAGGTGAAACTCCACTTTGCACTGGTCGAATATTTTCATATCTGTCCCTATAAATAGGTCTGGGAGCGTCCAACATTTGTTGTCCGTCCAGTCTTTAAAAGCAGTGGGGGCCAGTGCTGGGGCAAACACAAGATTGTGCGCGATCAGAGTGTTAGATGAGGGGAAGATGGCCAACCCCTTTGTGAGGGCCAGTTTGTCCCAAATGTTGAGGACAGTCTACTAGGGGTGGCTATATATGCCCTGCGATGGCAGGTGTGTTTGGGTATTCACGTGAGGTCCCAAAGCAGTCCATAAGCAACGACTCTGTCCATATGAAGCCAATGGGCCTCACTTTCCCGGGCCACCCAAGCAGAGATGAAACACAGATGCGCCACCAGATAATATTCTAAGAGGTTAGGGCATGCCAGACCGCCACGATCATGCGACTGCATCATAAGGGCATTAGATATTCTAGGGTGCTTCCCATTCCATATAAACACACGAATGTTGCACTGCAACTGTGCGATGTCATCCTGTGAGATTGGGGTAGGCAAGGTCTGGAATAGGTAAAGTGCCCATGGTAAGATGTTCATTTTGACCACGTTAACCCTCCCCTACCACGAGATCGGCAGAGACCTCCACCTCCGAAGATCTTCTAGAATGGCACGACCGAGGCAGGGCCAATTTGCTTTTGTCCATGTGGTACGGTACGCCTGGGGGTGAGGTAATACCCCAGATACTCAATTTTATCGGAGCACCATCTAAACGAGTCTGAAGCTGGGGCACATCCGTTGCCGGGACTGTGAGAATGAGTATGCTTGATTTGGACATATTCACTTTGAAGCCCGAAATGGCCTCAAATGTCACAAGGTTGGAGACCACCACCGGGAGTGAGATGGCAGGCGGCGAGAGCACAAGAAGGTGATCATCCGCAAATAGAATGATCTTATGTGCTTGACCCCCAAAATGTATGCCCTCTGTCTTTGGGATGGCAGATAGTAATGGCCAGGGGTTCTACCTCCAGAACAAATAAGGGTGACAACTGGCACTCCTGCATTGTGCCCCTACGAATGACGATGGGGTCAGTGCTCTGACCGTTGACTCGAATGGTGGCCACCAGAGCGACATACGAAGCCATGATTCTGGAGATCATCTTAGGACCCATCCCTATTTTAACTAAGACCGCATGCAGAAAAGCCCAATTGACGTGGTTGAAAGCCTTCTCCGCTTGCAGTGACAGAAGGCATGCCGGCAACTGGTGGCAGTGTGCCTTTTCCACCAGGTGTGCTACCCAGCGAACATTGTCAGCTCCCTGTCAATTACTTATGAAATCCACCTGATCTGGATCTATCAGAGAAGGCAGATGGCGCTCCAGCCTTGTTGCCAGAATCTTAGTGAAGATTTTTGCATCCGTATTTAACAAGGCAATGGGACGGTTGGAGGAGCAAAAAGCCGGGTTCTTGCCCAGTTTAGGGATGAGAAATAACTCTGCAGCAGCCATTGTGGGAGTGTGTGTTCAGTGCGTAAAGGAGTTGAACAGGCTGATCAGATGATCACCCAGTTCAGGCAGAAACAGCCTGTAGAAACTGACCGGAAGGCCATCCAGCCCAGAAGTCTTGCCAAGCGGAAGCGTTCTCGGCACCAGACGTAGATCCTTCATTGAGATAGGGGCCTCCAGGAGCTCTGCATGTTGGGGCGGTATGAGCTCTCAGTGGCACTGGGCCAGGTATGCTGCTATCAGCACAGGCAGGGCCTCCTCACTGTCATACAGAGCCTGATAGTAGCTATGGAATTCTCTCCACTTGTCACGTCTGTGGTCGCTCATTACTCCGACGCCGTCTTGAGTTTGGCAATATGTGCTTTCGCTTGTGCGTGGCGCAGTTGACGTGCCAGGAGAGTGCCCACTTTGTTGCTACCCCATAATATCGTTGTTTGAGGGCCAAAAGGGAGCGCTCCGCCTCGTCATCCAGTGTGCGCGCAACTGTTCTCCGTAACACTGCTAGCTGTCTTTTGAGGCGCCGAGTCGGCGCCACCTTGTCCTCCACCGTCTATATTTCTTCGGTCAGTTTGTTTTCAACTAAACGTGGCTCTCTGCTTCATGCAATAGCTACCAACGAGATTACCACCCGTATGGTGGCTTTAAACCCCTCCCTCACTACCGGCAGAGTAACATCCTGCAACATGTTATGGGCAAAGTTGTCAACCGTACCCTTGCGTATCTCTTCAATGTCGACTGGGTCACGGAGCAGTCATGGTGGTAGGTGCCACAGTGGGGCAACCCTAGTACAAGGAGTTATAGTGGGCCACGTCAGAGCCATATGTGGTGGTCAGAGAGGGAGATATCAGAGATTTCAGCTTCTTCAAGAGTGCCAAGAAGGGAGTGTGTCACAAACAGATGGTCAATTCAGGAATATGAGGTATGCATATGGGAATAAAAGGAGTAATCCCTAGAGTCTGGATGGACAAAATGCCAGGCGTCAACAAAGCCCAGGTCCGCTATCTCTCTTTTCAGCTATGTGGACATGGCCCCTGTGCTTTGGTACGAAGTTGTATTTCTGTCCATTTTGGGGTCCCAGACCAAATTAAAGTCCCCCCCGCTTTGATATCTTACGTAGCGCTGTGTAATTGCTCCCTGATAACATGACAAAAGTAGGAATCTTGTGAAGCATTAGGGAATACACGTTAAATAAAGTGAAACGTCTTTGCCCTGTGGTCAAATGCAGTGTCAAAAAGCAGCCCTCCTTGTCCCTCACTACCTTTGTGCGTTGGGGCCAAAGCGGGTTTTTCTAAGTATTCCCACCCCCAATGTTTTGGATTCTGTGTAGGCCCAGTGGCGTATATCAATCAATCAATCAGGGGTTTGTTGAAGCGCGACTACTCACCCGTAAGGGTCTCAAGGCGCTAGGGGTGGGGAGGGGGGGTGCAGGTTCCATCCATCAAGGAGGGGGTCTGTCGAAGAGCCAGGTTTTGAGGTTTCTTGCGAAGATGGGGAGCGATGTTGTCTGTCTGAGGTGGAGCGGAAGGGCGTTCCATGCTTTGGCCGCGAGGAAGGAGAAGGAGCGGCCTCCCGATCTGGTCTTTCTGGTGCGGGGGACCACGGCGTAGGGGAGCTGGGCTGATCGTAGGGTCCTTTGGGGTGCGTGGAATTTGAGTCGGCTGTTCAGGTATGCTGGTCCGGTGCCGTGGAGGGCCTTGTGTGCGTGGGTGAGCATCTTGAAGGTGATTCTCGCCTCGACAGGGAGCCAGTGGAGTGTGCGCAGGTGCTGGGAGATGTGGCAGTGTTTTGGCAGGTTGAGGACCAGTCTTGCGGCGGCGTTCTGGATGTTCTGTAGCTTGCGGGTGAGGTTTTTGTTTATTCCGGCGTAGAGTGCGTTGCCGTAGTCGAGTCTGCTGGTGACCAGGGCGTGAGTGACGGTCTTTCGGTGTTCGAGGGGGATCCATTTGAAGGTCTTACGAAGGAGGCGGAGGGTGTGGAAGCAGGAAGACGAGACAGAGTTGATCTGGCGGTCCATGATGTTGAGGCCACGGACATTCAGAGAAAGTACCTTAAGACCCTCGTTCATGAAGGGGGAGGGGGATGATAGCAGGCACCATGCAGCTGCCTGGGCGGCGGGGGCCCACATTGGACCATATGGGTTTCAGAGTGTCCCTTGGTACATGCTGGGCTGGGGAGGAAGATCCCTCTCCCTTCGGAGATGACATCACCAGGAGCTGCTTCACCTCCACTAGGGAGTGCATAGATTGTCGCTTGACCTCCCAGGTGAATAGTAGAGTGAAGGGGTGGCCCCACTGGTATTTAATGTCCAAGGCACACAGCTTGTCTGTAATCGGTTTGAACTCCTGTCTGCGACTCAAGGTTGAAGGTGAGAGATCCTGAAATAATTGGATAGTAGGCTAGGTTTGCTTTCTTCCTGCCAGCACGTAGAATTGCTTCCTTTTTTGTGAAGTAATGGACATGTGTTAAGATGTCTGGCGATGCACCCGGGCGGTTCGGAGCAGAGCCTGCACAGTGGGCTCTATGTAACACAAGGGGGTGCCTCCTCATCTCTCCGGGTCGCCTGTAGGAGTGCTGTCATGAACTTCAGGATGTCTGCGCCCTCCTGTTCCTTCAGCACCCCCCAAATATGAATATTAGCGCTGTAGCCTATGCTTCTGTGGACAAGATGGCGGCTGCGGGATAGCAAGACCGCAACTCTGGCGTGCACTGTCTGGCCAGGACCGGCTCTCTGCAGGCCGTCAAACTGCTATCACCACACGCGGAGATTTGTGTAGGTGCATCCCCCGTCTTGTGCAGCGTTGAGCTGCTCCCTGTGTTGCAGATGGAGCATGGACCATTACTGGGGCCCGGAGAGGTTGAGGCTTGTGTCCTACTCCATTGCGAGTCAAGCCACTCCCCCCACTATGGGCCCAGTTTTGACCAGTGAAGTAGTACATTCTGCGGTGCTGGTGGACGGATCCCACATGACCCCACCTAAGATGGTGTATTTTTAAAAGACATTAAAACATGTACACAGAAGGCAAAAGCTTTGTGTTTGTTCTGTTTAGCATGTCTTGTGCCCAGAACCCTCTACAGAGGGCACCAAGATAGTAGCCTTAGGAGGATAGTTCTCCGCAAACTCCACCTCTGGTACGCCTAATGGTGAGCTTCATCTCTGCTGCTGTTCCCCTGGGTGCATGCAGGCTCTTCTCACAATCCCTGCACCCTCTGCACTTTCTGTCTATGGAGGTGGGGTTCTGGCCAGCCAAAGGCTCAGTGTTTATTTCATTTGCATGCTTTCCGCATGAAGCCCTCTAATTCGTTTTATCAAATTATCACAAAAATACAATAAGAAAACCACAGGAGCCTTAGACCAAGGAATCATATAAAACATTTGTTATGCATGGCTTCCATAAGAAGCCTTTATCTTTACAGCAGATTCCAAATCTTGTAATCTCTGCTATGACGATGCAACAGTTGATAACAAAGCACGTTATGTATGGCTCACACATTACTCCTCTGCCCTTGTGTAGTAGTTGAAAGTAGGGACAGATTACGTTGAGAACCATACATAAGACAAAAGTATAAATGGGTAAAAAGTGAATTATGGAAATGTTTTTCACCTTTGGGTGACATCAATATATGTATTCAACAGATGCTACATCAAATCATCTGCCAAGATGAAGGCCTGACAGAAATCAAAATTAAAGGCAGTTATTCTGTTCTTTTAATGACACAATGCCTGAAGTAATCAAAGCATCAAACACCATTTATGAACTCCTTATGATTCGGCTGGTAAAATGGGGTGGTAATTATGCTTACTGGTTGCTGTTACTACCCAATTTACTGGCCATCACAAGTATGAGTCCCGAAATGGGGAACAACATGTGGAACCTAATATTACTGGGACGTTTAGTACATATTTGGTGAGATATTGGGGATAAACTCTAGTATGATACATGGATCAGTTGGAACACTGTGCGCTCTGTAGACATCCCTGAATGCACAGAAAACCTGACGCAAGTAGGTGTACGGAGCACAACAGGTGTCAAGCTTATGTAAAGTACTGACCCCCAAAAGCTAATGTCTCTTGAATATACCATTTCAATCACCAATAAATCTACACAATGAATTTATAGTAACTGGAGATACAGAATATTACCACAAACAATGCAATGTTAGTCCTGCAATATATTACTACTGATTACTTACTTGAAGTTACGCAACCCCCTATAATCAAAGACGTAAAGTACGATATGCAAATGTAGGCTATAAATTAGTCCTAAAAGATAAATTAACTGAGACCGCCAGAATTTTTAAACTGTAACAGATCAGTCAAATTTATATCACTTTGCAAATGGCAATAAGCAGCACACGTTTGAAGCACAGCGGTTGCTGAAATTCCAGTGCCGTATTGCATCTGAGCTCCTGTTCCTCAAAAAAACAATCTACATAGGGTGGACTGGAGATGTTTGTGTGCTCTTAGTGGCTGCCAGCCACATACCCATGGCTGGCAGGCTTGGGCCACCCGGACCATGGCACACGATGACTACCGCACACCCATTCCTCTTACACTGAGTACTGTAACACTTCCTCTCTTAATGTTGCAGAAGTTTACTATAACCACAAGGCAATCAGAGGGCAGACTAGCAGCCCTGGTCACAAAGACAAGCTGAAGATGCTTTGCTACAGTGCAAAAATAATGGGGCCAACAGAAGTGAAGATGACTAAGCCTGTGATCAGAACAGATGTCCAGCCCTAGCAACCACAGAGTTGCCCCCCTGTACTAGGCTTGTCAAGTGGATGGGAATTATCCCTGATCCGGAAGCCAAAGCTCCAGAATGAGGACACCTTGAGCTGAAAGGGCTTTAATTCAACCCCGAAAGCACTTGCACATAAGGACATGGTTGTGAATATTAATTGGACGTAATAGGTGAGAGGTTGCCAGAGGTGGACACCCTCACAGTAGTACATGATGTTTATGGGTGATGACACTGGTGAGACAGCATAGAAGAAGGAGTGATGTGTGCATTATCTCTGGTCACTGGCTTGGATCATCAAAAAATAGCTTAGAAGAGCAGAGATCTAACTATGGAAAAATATAGTGAAAAGTTTAAAAGTTCATTAAAGTTTAAAAAACGTTAGAAATATTTTTAAGATAAATATTATTGTACACTAATTGTGTATATTTAATGGGAATGTCGAACAAAATAAAGCAAATGCTGCAGCAATATTAACTTAGGTTTAAATTCAATATTTAATTAACTTAAATATATTACAATAATTTAAATTCTTTTTTAAAGATTTATTACCAAAGAAACCCACTGAAAGTAAAATCTTTATCACAACTACTCTAACACAACACAACAAAATTACATTTCAATAATGCATGTCAAAAACACATAAAAATAACGGAACACAACACAACCACAACAAAATATCACATAGCAAATATGTACAAACGTTCTTGTCACACATTACCACCTCCAGAATCGTGTTTTCATAATATGGTGGTAAAGGGTATTTGGAGCAACCACTACCCTGACTTACTACTAAGGACAGAAAATAGCTAATTCAAAAATGCTCTGCGATCCGGCCTTGTATCTTTCCATGCAGGCCCCCTGAAAGTACGTTCCTAAAATTGTTGTTTACTGGTTTTTGCCTTTTCGCCTCTCGTGATTACCTAATGTTTTTCTCAGAAGCATGCTGTGGCTTCCCGATATCCGCCTGCTAATGGGAACCACATAAGAGGAAGCTCTTAGTATGTGAAACAAAAGTAGGCTAGTGACTGACAGCCCTCCACCAAGCAGGCTCCGCTGAGATACAAAGACCGTTCAAATGTTGTTTTCACTCACTGTGCTGGTCAGTCACTGAAGCAACTTTGCAAGAAGCTACTTACCTTGTGTTGATAACAATAAAAGGCTAAAAATATAAATAATAATCCTAATAAAACAGGTACAAATAATGTAAAGCTCCATTAAGTGAAATACATTAAAATGATTGATGGATAAGGCATTATTGGTTTTCAGCAGACATGGGGGATCAACACAAAGAGATACGTGCTAGATGACGTGAGTGAACTGCAAACGGCACAGATGTCTTACACAAGTGGGCGTTGATATATTGGCAGACAAAAGCACCAAATGCAGGACCACAGCAACACACTGAACACCTAGATACATCGTTTACTCTCAAACTCCATGTGTAAGAGATGCAAAGAGCTGAGCTAACTTTAAGATATAAAGCAGAAATCAATCAATCAATCAGGGGGTTTATAGAGCGCGCTACTCACCCGTGAGGGTCTCAAGGCGCTGGGGGGAGGTGGGGGGGAGCAGCTCTGGATCAGTCGAAGAGCCAGGTCTTGAGGTCCTTCCTGAACGTGTGCAGGGTCGGGGACCGTCTTAAGTTCACAGGGAGCTCGTTCCAGGTCTTGGATGCGATGTAGGAGAAGGCTCTCCCGCCTGTTCTGTTTCTGCGGATGCGGGGGACCTCTGCCAGGGCGAGGTCGGCGGAGCGGAGGTTCCTCTTGAGTACGTGGAAGGATACTCTCTCGTTGAGGTATTTGGGTCCGATGTTGTTGAGGGATTTGTAGGCGTGGGTGAGGAGTTTGAAGGTGATCCTCTTCTCGACGGGGAGCCAGTGAAGGTCTCGTAGGTGTTGGGTCATGTGTTTGTGACGTGGTGTCCCGAGGATGAGTCTGGCTGCGGCGTTCTGGATGGTTTGTAGTTTGTGTAGAAGGGTTCTGTTGATTCCGGCGCATAGGGCGTTGCCATAGTCCAGTCTGCTGGTTGTGAGTGCTTGGGTGACGGTCTTTCTGCAGTCGGGGGGGATCCATTTGATGGTCTTGCGGAGGATGCGCAGGCAGTTGAAACTGGTGGAGGCGACGGCGTTGATCTGGCGTTTCATGGAGAGGGAGGAGTCGAAGATGATGCCGAGGTTTTGTGCGTGGTCTGTAGGGGTGGGTGGGTTCCCGAGGGCGGAGGGCCACCAGGTGTTGTCCCAGGCAGAGGTGCAGGGTCCGAGGATGAGGACCTCGGTCTTCTCTGAGTTGAGCTTCAAACAGCTGTCTTTCATCCAGTCCGCCACATTCTTCATTCCTTCCTGGAAGCAGAGTCTGGTGTCTTCGGGATTTTTCGTGAGTGAGAGGATGAGCTGGGTGTCGTCGGTGTAGGATACAATACTGAGCCCATGCTGTCTGACGATGGCGGCTAGGGGGGCCATGTAGATGTTGAAGAGCGTGGGGCTGAGCGATGATCCTTGGGGTACTCCGCAGTTGGTATCGGTGGGTTCGGAGAGGAAGGGAGGGAGTCTGATCCTCTGGGTTCGGCCGGAGAGAAAGGATTGGATCCAGTCGAGGGCGGCTCCTTGTATCCCTGCGTCGTGAAGTCTGGCTGCGAGCGTGCGATGTGAAACGGTGTCGAAGGCTGCGGAGAGGTCTAGAAGGATGAGGGCCGCAGTGTGTCCTTGGTCGAGTAGCATGCGGATGTCGTCAGTGGCAGCGAGGAGGGCGGTCTCGGTGCTGTGGTTGCTGCGGAATCCAGACTGGGAGGCGTCCAGGATGGAGTTCTCTTCGATGAAGGCTGTCAATTGGGCGTTTTCGAGTCTCTCGGTGACTTTGGCCGCGAAAGGGAGGAGAGAGATGGGCCGGTAGTTTTTCAGGTCTGTTGGGTCGGCCGTTGGCTTCTTGAGGAGGGGTTTAACCTCCGCCCACTTCCAGTCGTCTGGGAAGATGCTGGACATGAAGGACATGAAGGTCCGTCCTAGTTCGGGTGCTATGGAGGCGGCAGCCCTGTGGAATATGTGCGGTGGGCAGGGGTCCGTTGGGGCTCCTGAGTGGGTTTTCCTCATGGTCGCGGTGATGTGTTCTACGGTGGCGGGATTCCAGGTCATGATGGTTGGTTTATCGGCGTAGGGGGGGGGGGGTGGTGTCCGGCGTCAGTTCGCTGAAGTTGTCGTAGAGGACCTTGATCTTCAGATGGAAGTAGGAGCTGAGCTTGTCGCAGAGTTCCTGGGAAGGTGTGACGTCCGTGGTTTCGCTGGGGGGTTTTGTGAACTGCTGTATGATGTTGAACAGTTCCTTGGCGTTAGTCGCGTTGGTCTGGACTTTGTCTCTTATGAAGGTCCGTTTGGTGTCTCTTATGCGCTGGTGGTAGTCCTTCAGGGCGTCCCTGTGGTTGTTCTGTGCTTCCGTGTTTTTCAGGTTTCGCCAGGTTTTCTCAATGCGTCTGCAGGAGCGTCTGGCTTCTTGTAGTTCTGTGGTGAACCAGGCGGCCTTCAGAGGCCGTTGTTTGGTGGGGTGGCGGAGGGGTGCTAGCTTGTCGGCGCAGCAGGAGATCCAGCGGTGAAATTCCGTGGCTGCAGAGTTGGTGTCGGTCGTGGCGCTGGGGGGGTCTTGGAGGAGGGTGGCATTGAGGTGTTCCTCTGTGACCTTGCTCCAGTTCCTTTGTGGCCGGCGCGGGGCGGGCTTGGGTGCGGTGGTGGTGTTGAAGGTGAAGTGGATGCAGTGGTGGTCCGTCCAGAGTGGCTGGGTGGTGTGGCTGAAGCGGATGTTGGTTCCTCCCGCGAAGATTGGGTCGAGGGTGTGTCCAGCTTTGTGGGTGGGCGTGTTGACCAGCTGCTTCAGTCCGAGGTTGGCGAGGTTGTCGAGGAGAGTGGTGGAGTCGGGGTCGTCGCAGTTGTCAAGGTGGAAGTTCAGGTCCCCGAGTAATATGTAGTCAGTGGAGGTGATGGCGTGTGGTGCGGCGAGCTCGGCGATGGTGGTTGTGGACTGGGTGCGAGGTCCCGGCAGTCTGTAGATGAGGGTGCCGCGTAGCGTGGTCCTGGGGCTGGTCTTGATCTGGAAGTGGAGGTGTTCTGTGTTGGAGTGGGGGTCGCTCGTGCTGGAAGTGGAGAGTCGGAGGGGGGTCTTGTGTGCGATGGCGAGTCCTCCTCCTGGGCGGTGGGGGCGGTCCTTTCTCTGGATCTTGTATCCGTTGGGGATGGCAGTGGCGATGTCTGGGCCGGAGGTGGCGTTGGTCCAGGTTTCCGTGAAGAAGGCGACGTCGGGCGAGAGGGTGTCGATCAGGTCCCAGATCTCTACGGCGTGTCGGTGCAGGTAGCGCACGTTGAGGAGAATGCATGTCAGGGTTTCGGCGGTGCGTGCATCAGGCGGGCCATCGGCGGAAGTGGTGGTATTGTCGATTGTGAAGGATCTGCGGCAGCGTCTGCACGAGAACTGTTCATGGGTGGTGTTAGGCGAGGATCTTTCGCAGTCGGTGTGTCTTCCGGGGTTGAGTGCGGCGGGGTTGTATCGGCGGGGTCCCGGAGATCCAGGGTTCCTGGCGCTGGCCGCGGTCGGGTCGTGGACGGGCGCAGACGGGCTTGCCTTAGGCGCGCCAGCGGCGCGCCCGCTGCGCGCGGTCGCCATTATGTAGGGGAGGGGGGCGGGAGCAGAGGTAGGGAGGCGGGAGCGGGGCTGAGTCGGGGGGCGGGGCCGCAGGGGCAGCAGCGGCGGGGAAGAAATGAGCAAGTACAGCGTGGGGGAAAAAAAACACAGTAATGTACAGTAATACAGTAACAATAGCAACAGTGAGGAGTACAATCAATAAGGAGCGGAACAATGGGGAAATACACGGATGGCAGGCAAAGGAGAACCTGAGGCGCAGGGACGGGCTGCCGGCTCGAACCCTGCTCGAAGAAGGGCTGAGGACTGGCGCGGTCGGCTGTGAGGCGGAGCTGCTGGGGAGAGTGCTGGCCTTGGACCAGAGGTCAAGTTTTCACACGCGCTCCCCCGCAGCGGTCGCCATTATGTAGGGGAGGGAGGCGGGAGCAGAGGTAGGGAGGCGGGAGCGGGGCTGAGTCGGGGGCGGGGCCGCAGGGGCAGCCGCGGCGGGGAAGAAATGAGCAAGTACAGCGTGGGGGAAAAAAACACAGTAATGTACAGTAATACAGTAACAATAGCAACAGTGAGGAATACAATCAATAAGGAGCAGAACAATGGGGAAATACGCGGATGGCAGGCAAAGGAGAACCTGAGGCGCAGGGACGGGCTGCCGGCTCGAACCCTGCTCGAAGAAGGGCTGAGTACTGGCGCGGTCGGCTGTGAGGCGGAGCTGCTGGGGAGAGTGCTGGCCTTGGACCAGAGGTCAAGGTTTCAATGGCTTAAAAGAGACGGCAATTGGCCATTAGCAAAAAAAAAAACTCCCAAAGTTATACTGTGCCAGTCACTAAGCAGGCAAGTAGTAAATCAAAGCAACAAAACAATAGGAAATCCAGCAAGGTGGAATATCTATAAGTTGGGGATGGTGGTGTCTGACTTGCGAAATGAAGCTACCGAAATCCCAGAGATTTCCAATTTTAAAAAGGGAAGACACTTGCCAAAATGCAATGGGTAAAGAATCAAGCTGCTCAACTCCTATTTAGCCTAAGATGTAATAACCAAATTGCCCCTGGATTTTGCTTAAAGAGATAACTGAATACAAGACTTTTGCAAGACCCCTTCGATCATCCGTGATAGCGTGCGGCACAGCGGCAAAAAGGGTTTCAGGTAACCAAAGCAGAGCGTATAACTATTTATACCACGCGCTATAATCAGTTTGCCTATTTTCCTATATTTTCTCTCTCTAATTATAAGACTAGATTTTGGCCCATATTGCGTCAGGTCCTCCGACGGCCCGTAGAATTTGACAGGGATTTGGCAAATGACATAGATGAAATATTCTCCTTATGAGGACCTAGAACAAAGAGAATATTTATTTTTACACCCTTCTATATACATTTATATACATCTCTTTATCATCATTATAATGAATAAAGACAGACTCAGTTTCTCTGTTAGTTTGCTTTTATCTATTTTCTTTTCATTCATATATGAATTGGTCAAACAGAAGCACAATATCGAATCTGTATATTCATTCAAGAACAAATTACAGGTAATCACAGTAACATCTCAATTACAGAGCATGAGTTGAGTGGATCGTTTAAGAGACAAAAGAGCATTTTTCAATAAGAACAAATGCAAATACAGAATTTCATACAAACCTAGAAAACTATAGCACGTGCTAATAGCAGGAAATCCCAACCCTCAGGCCGAGAGGGAAAGATGGGGCTATCCTCATGAGGTATGAGGAGCAAGTTAGGAGTCAGCTTACAGACAGCATCAGCCAAGTACATCAAAGTACGAACGCCTCAGATAGATCTAACACCAACGCTCTCCTCACTCTCTCTGCCTTCTTCTCTATCTGCCTCCTCTCCACCCAATCTATCACTAATAATTGTACCCTAATGTCTATCAATTCTGTCTTATTCTTGTAACAAAATCCAGGAAAACCCTTTTCTGATTGGCTAGCAGGCATTGGGTGTTAAGTCACACCACTTCCGTCGCTCTTCCCTCTCAAATGTCTATTGTTTAATCCCATGCTGTCATCATCGTCCTTCAGCCGGGGAAATCAAATCTTCCCCCTCCTCAGCGCACACATTTTCAGATGCATTTGGAAACATTTAGCAGTTCAGTTTATCATAGGAAACACGCTTTTCCCTGCAACAGTAGGAAGCATCGTAGATACACTGGACACGTAGCAGCCACTCGAGAATAAAGAACACAATAGACAGCTTTGAAGAAATAAACTCGATCTCTGTATTTCTACATTCTAAATCAATATTAACCCTAACGCCAATGCTGAGGCCTTCTTGTAAAAGGTGCAGTTTCTCTAGGAGAAATAAACATGGTTTTATTATTTATTCAAAAACAAAAGATTCATCACTTAATTTCATTTCAACCTCTTCATTAGTATAATAGAACTAAATCATTTAAAACTATTATTCTGTAATTAATATTTGCTTAATTATGTTAACAAACAAGACACATCTTTTTCGTATTTTTACTCATGATACAGAAATCCTTTGTGGCCTACTTAGTCACAGTGTCATTTTCCTGCACCTTTCTTATTTCTTTTTCTTGACGGTATGTTAATTATTTTCAATTAATTTAAAACTTTGTTAATAACTCACACCATGGAAGGTATAATCCGAGCAGGTTTTATTTACGCAAAACCCTGCTTCATCATGCGCAAGTCACTCTAGTCATGTACCAAGCTTCCTAACCAAACACTTTTGGCCCTCCAACTTCCAATGCAACGTCTGTCTCCTTGAACATTCTGGACACCTACTCATATAGGCTCAATGATTAGCAGTTCACGCCATGTGCTTTGATGTACTCTCTGGAATGCCCCCCACTCCTCAGCTCCCCCCCCCTCTCCTTGTGCGCTCACCCTTCTTTACCTCGCCTCCCTCATGAGGCCAGTTCTAACTGTGTTTTCCCAGGCCTTGCTGTAACTCCCTTTGTTTTAGGATTCTTTGTTGTGGGAGAAGGTGCACTCATTCTGTGCCCGTCCAGGCCAGCCCATTGTCATTCTGCACATGCCGATGAGCTGGATGACTTTGTAAACACAGTCAAACTAACTTTGTGCACACCAACCCTTAAGTCTGCAGCAGCCTTTTGTGTTGTGCACCAGTGACCAAGCCAGTCCAGGCCAGAGGCCAGATTACCCAGCCATAGGCCCACCAATCAAATTTGGATTTCCCCGCTCCTTGCCTATCCGAGCCTGGCCCCTTTCCCTGGGCCTCACAACACTTAATTCTTGAAGGGTGGCTTATATTCCTTATCACTTCACAGGACACTTTGGGCAGAGAGAGACATAGTAAGATGTTTGTTGAGGATTGGGGGACTATTAATCACATATCACATTTTTTAGTATTTAATTCCATTAACACCTTCTCTAAATCCGATCATTTTAAAAGACGGAAATAGAATGGCTGGATATGGTGCTTATATCTCTCACCCAGCCCAGCCTCTTGCTATCTCTCTCGTGTTCAGCCACTTTTACATCCATCTTTCCTCTCCATGGTCCAGAGACGTTTTAATGCATGGGCAAAGTGGGCTCTGGCCCAGGGCCCCAGCCTTTCAGGGGGCCCCTTGACAGAGTCAGCTCCGTTCTCCAGAGTTTTGCCCTAATGACCTTGAATATTTCTTAAACAGATTGTTTTAAATACTGTTTTCCTTTAATTTATTTTTTATGTACCTGATGTGTGAGAGTCTAGTACAGCCATTTTGCAGAGAAAATGTTGTGTTTATGTTTCATGCAATATACATAAAAAAGTTTCTTTTAGATCAAAACAAGGCCTAACATATAAAAAATGGGAGGGCGTCACAGAGATTATTTGCAGTAATATTGGTGAGCTGCTGCTGTGTTACAATATTGAAAACACACATAACTATCCCTGAATATTAGATGTAAACACATTTAGGGCCTTATTTATGAGAAGTGATGCATTGCTGTGTGAAAACAGGGATGCGTCACTTCTTAGTGCGCCCTCCTTGCGACATGATGGATGCGTCATATTTACTGTATGACGCATCATGTCGCAAGGAGTTACAGATACGTCAGTATTTCTGACGTATCTGTAGGCGCAAAAGTGATGCATTGCTGGGGTGTGTCTTAAAATAGACGCAACTCCAGCAATGTGTCCTTTCACATGGGGCAAGCCCCATGTGAAAGGGCCTGCATCAGTCTTACGCGTGCTGTTAGGCAGGTGTAAGATATTGACGCAATGGCGTCCTAGAAGTGGTTCACTGAGTTCTCATAGATTTAAATGCGCCACTTCTACGAGGTTTTTTGCGGGGGAACACCCACCCTGTATACATTATACCTGGCGCAGGTATAATGTGGTGCAGGGGTTTACAAAGTGACGCATCTGCCTAGATGCGTCACTTTGTAAATAGAGCTCAACGTGGCACATTTTTTACGCTGCCAGTGCGTCACAAAAAGTGACGCACCGGCGGCATAAAAGTGAAGCAAGGCCTCATAAATAAGGCCCTTAGAGTTTGGACGAGTGTTCCTTTGCACTGTCAGGGACCTAATGAAAGGAAATGAAATGAAATAGTGTATTTAATAAAGCACGCAGCTACTCAGACTAGAGTGTCCTGGCACGTGACAGGTGGAGGAAAACGTGCGTAAAAGACCCATCAGTTATTAAAAAGCCAGGTTTTTAAGTTCTTCCTGAAAGAGAGTAGGTCTGTGGTTATTCTCAGAGACTCAGGGAGTCTATTCCACAATTTTGCGCCTAGAAAGCCGAAGTATCTGCCTCCAGTGCAGGCACGGCATATTTTAGGCATGATGGCCAGGTTGGCATTGGAAGATCTTAGGAGTCTAGATGTAGCGATTAACGCACTTATTTAGGTAGCCGGCTCCTAAGCCGTGGAAAGCTTTAAAGAAGATGGTCATCGCTTTGAAGTCGATCCGTTCCTTTATGCGGAGCCAGTGTGGAGACTTAAGAATAGGGGTCATACTAGATCTGGGTTTATGTCTCAGGATGGCTCTGGCCGCCGCGTTTTGTACCACTTGTAGGTGCTGGATAAGGGATTTGGGAAGACCGAGGTACAAGCTGTTGACATAGTCAAGCTTTGATGTCACCAGAGCCTGCACCACGATCTTTCTGCTCTCAAGCGGTAACAGTGGCAGGAATTTTTTTAGCATCCGGAGTATGCCCAAGCAAGCACCAGTTAGATTTTGGATTTGAAAGTGCATGGAGAGTGTCTTGTCTATGACAATTCCTAAGTTTTTTACTTTCTCCTTTTCCGCGGGCGGGGCAGCAGATCTTTTGGCCACCAAGAGCTCCAGTCAGGCGTTTCTGGATTACCAAAGAAAACAACTTCAGTTTTGTCAGGATTGCACTTCAGCTGATTGGTCTTAAGCCAGTTAAAAACTTTTGTGAGGCAAGACCTAATCATTGCCCCGTCAAAGTCGGTTCCTTTTTCACATGTAAAAATCAGCTGAGTGTCATCAGCGTAGGAAACTATTTTGGCACCCTCTTCGTCTACCAGAAATGCACGGGGGGATAGATATATGTTTAAAAGGGTAGGACTGAGAATGGAGCCCTGAGGGACACCTACATTCATGGCCGGAACCGGGGATGAGAAAGGGGGGAGCCAGATGTCCTGAGATCTATTTGCCAAGAAGGATGACATCCACATTAAGGCGGTCCCCCCAAGCCGATGTTAGCAAGTCTCTCCAGGAGCCTCTCATGTGGGACCGTATCAAAGGCCGCCAACAGATCAAGCAGTATCAGAACAGCCTTGCCTCCCTGGTCCAGCTTACCCTTGAGAAATTCAGTCACTCCCAGCAGAGTGGACTCCGTACTGTAGTTAGCCCTCAAAACGGATTGGGACTCATGAAGGAGCTTCCCATCTTCAATGTGTTTTTGGAGGGCCTTGTTTACATGCTTCTCTAATACTTTGGAGAGGGCCGGAAGAAGGGAGATTGGCCTGTAGTTGGCAGGGTCTGTCGGTTTGGCGTTAGCCTTTTTTATCAGTGGAAGAATCTTAGCATTCTTCCATAATTTCGGCATGTTGCCTGAGGAGAGGGAAACATTAATGAGCTGGTTTACCGTGGGGTTTATGGTGGAAGCTAATAGGTTCAGGATATTCGCTGGACATGGGTCGGTAGGAGAGCCAGACTTAATGCTTTGGAGAAGGGTCAGTGACTCTTCAAGCTGAAACTCAGGGAAAGCTAGTAAAGATGGAGGATCCAAGAGGTGAAATTTGCTTTTAGAACTAAGGTAGAAGGTCAGTTCTTCCTCTGAGATGTTAGTGAAGGCTTGTTGGATCACAGAGATCTTTTTGTGGAAGAATTGAGCTATTTGCTTAGACCATTCTTCCGTGCATGGCCCATCCTTTGTGCCGGCTTTCGGGGCGGTAAAGGATTTAACTATGCTAAAGATTTCCTTACTCTTATTTTGGGCATTTTCTATCTTGGTTTGAAAGAAGTTTTTCTTGGCTGCCTTCACGAGAATGTAATGAGCTTTTAAGGTGTCTTTATACACCTTTCTGTCCTCAGGTAGATAGGATTTACGCCATTTCCATTCCATTTTTCTACAATTTCTTTTGCTAGATCTGAGGGAATCGTTAAACCATGGAGCTGGTGGGACCAACCTCCTTTGAGAAGCGGGAAACAACCGGTACCACTGCACCAATCTTGGTTAGGAGAGGGCGTCCGAGTCGGGGCAGCCAGACAGCTCCAGTGAGGAACGACCGAGGGCATCTGCTAACATCTGCTAACATCGGGATGGATATTTTATGGAACGTCCTGTAATTAGGGACCCTCTGCCCTGCGTTAGCCCGAGGGGCTGTGGCAGAGTTGGGAATTTTAATAGGAGGTGGTCAGACCAGGTAATGGGAAGAGGTAGGCTTGCTGATATGTCAAAGTTGTGAAAGATTTGGTCTAGGGTATGGCCCTTCTCATGGGTGGCCGAAGAAATAGATGGAAACATTTTGCAGGCCTGCAGCGTCTCCAACAAGGAAATTGTTTGAGGGTCTTTTCCATTGTCCATATGTAAATTGAAATCTCCCAGAATAAGGCAGTTGTTGTATTTTAAGGCCAGGGAGGTGGTGGCTGTATTAAGCGTAGTAATAAAATTTCCAATTGCACCGGGAGGTCTGTAAATCAGAAAACCAGCTATGCTATGATGGGGGGATAAGGTACAGCGGAAGCCTAAGGACTCTGCGCCCTCAATGTTTTCCATCGGGATGAGAGAGCAGTCTAGTTTTTGATTGTAAATTATGGCGACACCGCCCCCCTTCCCACTCGGTCGGTCCCTCCTAAGGATTTTATAACCCGTAGGGATGGCCGAGGTGATAGTAGGGTTGGAGGCTTCAGACAGCCAGGTCTCAGTGAGAAATAAAAGTTCGTCTAAAAGTAGGCCATAAATGTGTGGTTCATGCTTTTGCATAGAGCGACAATTCAAAAGGGTGGCCTTTAAGTCCTCTGTTTTCTTATTGTTTTTACACTTATTGTTGCGTGGGAGGATCTTGGGTGCGAGTTTCCTGGGCTGGAGGAGAGACCAGTTGCACTTATTGCATCGAAAGTCTACCTCCAGGCTCGGATCAGCCGCTGTACACTGACATAATGGTAGCCGCCGAAGGCAAAGCAGTTTTTCCCTATTGTAATATAGTGGAAGAAACTCACCGGAGGGGAACTGGGCAGCATGGCCGGCGCCGGACGCCTCCGGGACGCTGACGGGCACAGACGGGCTTGCCAGCGGCGCGCCCGCAGCACGCGTCCGTTTGCATCGGGAATATATAGGCTAATGCCTATGATGAAAACTGGATCGCTAATGCAGCTGAGGAAGCGGAAACTGCGTGGGCGGAAGGGAGGAGCCCCGATAGTAGCCCCAGCCCTCCGCACAATCGGCATATCAGCCGTGGCAGACCTGGACTGGAGGAAAAGCGAGATGCGAATCGGAGCAGCTAAGGAGGTGTAGGCAAGCAGAATCAAGTAAAGTGCAAGTGCGCGTAGGTAGGAGAAATTGTTAAAAAGCACAGAGTAATTCAGCCACACATATACAATTTAAAAAGTATTAAAACCCTAGTAGCAGGGCAGGAAACACTAAATCCTACCGCTGTCAGCTGCGCGCGTCCGTTTGCATCGGGAATATATAGGCTAATGCCTATGATGCAAACTGGATCGCTAACGCAGCTGAGGAAGCGGAAACTGCGTGGGAAACAGGGGCTCAAATTGGATCATAAATTCAAAGCTGTTCTGAACAGGGGCCCCCAAAATATGTTTGGCCCAGGGCCCCCAAAATCCTTAAGATGTCCCTGCACATGGAGAGAAATATTGCCTTTCAGCTGGAAATGGTGTAGACCAAGCTCTGTTTTTAATATAAAATCAGGGCCTTCGGAAGCCATATCACTGAAAATACAAGATTTGAAAAAAATATTATTGTCTACGGGTACTCATGGAAGACAATTTCTATGGACTGGAATCTAAAGAATGTTAAAGTGATTCTGGTATTTTACTGACCTCTGCCGGTCGTTTTCTATCAATAAAGTAAAATAGAGGCAGTTGCCAGAAAAATTAAAAAAAGAAAGTCCCAAAGCAGAAAGCAATTCTGGTATTTTACTGACCTCTGCTGGTCGTTTTCTATCAAGACAGTTAAATAGAGGCAGTTGAACAGAAAAAAAGTCCCTAAGCGGACGCAGACAAGTCCTAGGGCTGATCTCCAGAGCCCACAAAGTACATACACATATAAGTATATACTAAAGTATATACAAGAGGTCTCGAATGCTCGACCTAAAAAGGAAGGGGATAGTCCATGGGCCCTGGGCAATCAGGATATGCCGACCTCAAAGTGAACCTTGGCAGCGGAAAAGAAACTGCAAAGACATCCCATATTACTTTTTAAAGACACAGCCCGGTTACAATAGGGAGAAGTATTCGTCCCCGTCCAGACAAATGGTCACCCCCCGCTAAGAAAGGGAGAAAAAGTCCTGGGGTTTTGCGTTACCTACTTGCATTCATAACATATTACCCTTTAGAATGATCAATAAACTTCACTTTTAGTCTCTACTAGTGAAACAGCTAGCTGTCAACCCCAGGTCACAGTGCCACTTTTTCCCACAGCCCTTCCTAAACTGTACACCAGCTGCACTACCGAATTTGAGGCATCAGTCATGCAACAGCGAGTAAAACCACTAACTTCAAAGTGAGCAGTGGGGCCAAGGTATAGTAATCGACCACAAGCCAAAATGTTCTTACCGCAGCCTTCAGGATGTGTAGACCTCTCCAGGACTAGTATTTCTGCGCTCAGTTAGCTTGTTGAACACTCATTTGGATGAGACACATAGCAAATCTATAGATTTCATCAGAATGTTGACCAAGTAACCCCATTCTTGGCTAAGCCACACATTCAAACATTAATCCATGTTGCAGATCATAGGTATCCTGTGTCGTAGAGACGAAAGTCAACCATGTTAGCAGAAAGGAATCTTGCTAACAAGTGGTGCGAAACCCAAAGTTATAATGATGGATCATGGGACTGGTGAGTGGTGTACAGACATGTAACTAAGTAATTTAATGTAAATGGACCTTTCACTCTTGTTTTATTAACTGAGTGTAGTTGCAGTTGTGAGGTCTGGTTACTTATTTCACAATTATTTCAGCTGCTCACACACTTTCTTGCTTTCCTGGTTCTTTTCCCCACGTCTTTTCACTTCAAGATGCTAATCTTTCTGGGTATTAAAGAAGTCCTCGAGCAGGAGGGCCACACAGACCTTTTATTGCACCAGGGCATTTCCCATGTGGGCTGGGGCCCTTGGAGGTCGGTTTTGATAGCCTAGGTTCCTCAGCCCCACCTCCCTATAAATAATTGCATCAGGTACGAAGATGCTTCAAGAGAGAAACAAAGATAGGGAGGGGGAAGTTAGGGAGAAAGCAATCAGAGAGGGAGAAGAGAGGAGAGAAGGTGAGAGAGAAAATGGATGGATGGAAGAGAGCTAGCACAATGAGGAGAAGAGAGCGGGCTAGTTTGAACATTTTTACCAAGGCTGCTTTTGGTTCCCCAGTCTAGCCCTGTCCTCGAGCCAATTTAATTCTTAGGGGGGGGGGCGGACTTTGCCTTTTCTGTTCTTTTTTTCTGCTTGACTTGTTATCTTAGTCCCCTCTTCTCTCTTGTACCCTACACAGATCAAAACCTCTAGTGCAAGGGTGTGATAATTCCCTTCTGGAAGCTCATTCTGGACTAGTGTCTGACTCTGTAGTTCATTCAGATTCTTGCCGTCTCTTAGATATTATGTTTGGTAATTTTGCCCCTTTTTCACAGTGTGCATCACTTCAGGGACAGAAATTACATTGTGGTTTCTTTCCCTGAATGGGCTTCTCCTTTGACTTAGCCTCCAAGAGACAAAAGTTTACATTGGCTAGGTGAATGGTTTTCTAGATATTTGTCATCAGCTCCTAGTTTTTTGGAAATCTATCTCTTTTTCTACTTGTTTCCAGTTATTGCTAAAGCACTGCTTCTGCCTTGTCCCTTTTTGTTCAATATCCTGCTCCCCCATTCTTAAAGCTTTCTGCATCTGCAGCTCCACAGCACGCCTGCTTCCCATTGCTACCTGGCTCCTTCTAGCTCAGTTGTCCTCCTAACCTTCTTCTGGACTTTTGGACTCCAGACTAGCTTGTGTGTGGTCCAGTTGTGCAAGATTAGAATGTTTCTTCTTTTCCTTAGGATGTTTTTCTGGTCTAATTCTGATCATATGATACTCAAACCAAACATATGCCTATCTTGGCTGATTGGATGACTGAGATAGTATCAGGTGTAACTTCATTCCTCTATCTATAAATTCTTAACTTGATTACTTGGGACCTGCAACTCCATGCTGGCCCAACATAATTTGGATGCAGGGTGTCCAGACACCTAGGGCATCACTGTCCCTTCGAGAATAGTGCAGTTTTTACAGTATCAGGAGAGAAGTCATCTGTTGTTTTTCATCCTATCAGTGGATGTTTGGTGCTTAGCTTGGTGTTCTGTAGCTTCTGGGGCTACTGGAGTTCCTATAGTTGTTTTCAAGTTTTGGGGGTATTTTTGATCTTCTGGGAAAAAAAAGTACATGAAGGTTAGGCACTGGTCTCCGTCATAATGGAAGAATATTAAAAGCAAGATAGTAAATTGGTCTTGTTAGTTCTATTAAATTGACAATATATATATATATAATCTATCTATCTATCTCACTCTCACTTCAAAAAGTAAAGGACTCTTGTTGAGTTAATCCCAGTTATGGATTTATTCGTGCACAAAAAATAAACAACAAACGCGTTTCGGCGTGAGCCTTCGTATATATATACTATTGATATCTGTTATTAACATTTCCCATTAATAAAGGTGTTCTGTAGATCTTCACATTTTTTCGAAGTTGCAGACAAGCCTCTTCTGTGTTCATACAGTAACAGTCTTCAAAATGGATGTGTGGACTGGTTTGATGTCGCACCCTTCAGCTGGGTTGCAGGTGCTTAACTTGAGAGATTACATTACATATGAACAACCAAGAAGGAAATGGAAATTGAGGAACTGTTTTAATTCTCTCGACATAGCCCTATTGGATCTGGGTCAAAATCTTTATCAACAAGGTTAGAAGTACAGATAATTTAACAAGCTTCCAGTCTAAAAGAGCTGTGATCCATTGATTCTCTGCAATGGAGGCATGGGGGCTGTTTCACAAAGGTCCGAGAAGAATGGATAACATGCGTAAAGCATAAACTATATGCATGATTAAAAACTAATCGTAACTCATATTGTAAGAAATTGGTTATTGGTTGAGGGGGTGACATCCTTGTCCGGGGGAACCACAGAAAGTCACTAAGTTAATATGTGCTTCACCCTCTGGCAGCCTCACACAAAGCAATCAATCTTAACTTAGAGGCAAAGTGTAAAGCATTTATGCAGCACTCAAACAGTAATACACTGAAAACATAACACAAGTAAAAGCCCAAACCAATTTAGAAAAATAGAGTACATTTTAGTAAATAAAATGATACCAGAATGACAAACATTCAATCAGTAGAACCGCAGATGTTCAATTTTGAAGTTTTATGTAAGTATAGCACCTAAAAGCACAAAGCATCACTTGCGATCATCTGGTCATGGTAGAACTGGGTAAAGTCACAAGTTCAGACTGACCACGATGGAGCGCAGGTCAAATACAGGGACCAGGTTAGTCCTGCTGAAAGAGTTACCTTCTCAAAATCTGGCGCAAAGAGTTCCGTTCGTGGGGGAGTGTGAGAAGTTGGCCTGGTATATGCTGTTCACTAATTAAAGTGGACACCTTGCACCAGAACAATTCGACTCTTATGGTAGATAGGTTTAAGACAACCTTTATAGAAAGCTATCCTAGTGGTAGCTGTGGAGAGCAGCCTTCAGGCTAAGTCTTGAAGGAATGTAAAGCAGCTTGTTTTACCACACAATCTCTTGAATCACCAAATGAAAAGACACCACACAGGTATATATATCAAATATATATGTATTTATTAATAAACACTCTCTACTAATCTCTTTATGAGATTAGAGGATAGGAACATATGTACAAGTCAAATATTATCAGGATAAGTTTAGCACAATTGAATATTACAATCTTAGTTTGCTAGACCTAGGTCTAGGGCAGTGGTTCCCAGCACATTCCTGAGGACCCCTGTTGAGTCACTGCACGGAGAGCCGAGGACCCCAAGCAATTCGTACGATTTAAATTTCAAACATTAAAACAGTAATTCGAAAAAAAAATAAACACACGTGTACACACAAACAGACACCCAGATTACTAAAGCTTTTAGTATTTTATATTGAAAAAAATTTGCAAAATTGAAACTTTTTAATAGGAAGGTTGGTGCTGCATCTCGGCGACTAACTGTGTTGGCTTTATTTTAGAGTATGAGGCTCCTGCTCCTGACGGGGCCGGACTGGAACCAGCTCAGCCCTGGCAATGTTGTCAGGCCAGTCCCTTGCAGTGCACACCAAGTGCAGCGAGTGAGCCTGGCACTACAAAAGCGGACTTTGGGGGGCTCTCCCTGAAGAAAATTTGGGGGAAAATGGTGCATTCTACAACACATTTGTAATTATATATTGAATTGTATTCGCTTTCAAAGCATAGTGAATGATGACCTTACTATGCACCAATACAACAATCTTTTTAGGGCTCTTCCATGAATCCTCCTATCATCCTCCAACAGTGCCTCTTCTTCCCATAGCACCTCTGTCATGTATTTCATTTGTTTTATAGCATCTCATACTAGTGTAGGGTGTCAGAGCACTTTACACATCACACACATACAGAAACAATGGGGGAGATTTACAAAAAGTTCTTGTAAACAGTGCAGCCCCAGCGAGGCTGTGCTGCGCGACAGAGAGGGAGCAGGAGCGCCATATTTCCAAAGCTATGGCTCTCTCCTCCCTTTCTCTGGCGCAGCGCTGATACAAACTAGCCTATTTCATGCACACACCTTAGCGCTGTAGCGCTAAAAGGTGTGTGCATGTGTGTAGCATAGGTTTTGTACAGGAAGGGTACCCTTCCTGTACAAAATACTATGCTAGACACGAGGGAAAGCTTTTCCCACTTTATAGGCGTGCTGCACAGTGCAGCACGCATACAAAGCCGGAAAAGGAAGGAGAAATGAAAGAATTTCTCCTTCCTTGTGCCTAGTTGAAAAGGGCGCAGTGTTCTCACACTAAACCTAATCTACTGTTTTTAGTAAATTGGGTTTAGCGTGAGAAACCTTGGTTGGTTGCATGGGAACAAGTTTAGTGCTGGAAAGTAAATTACAAAAAAAGATTTTGCGTTGTTTTGTGTCACTTTTGTGACGCAAACATGGCGCAAAAGCTTAGCAAATCTCCCCAATGAATCATACGTGTAAATCAGTGTATAGAAAATGTTACATAGGGGAAAGGGTACTTCAAGGTGTAGGATTCACATGTCATCCATACTGGTAAGCATTTTTTAAGAGTGCTTGATTTGGAGAAGCACAAAATCTGGTTTCAGAATGTAACACAGTGGTTAGCGTTGACTTTAATACAACAATTTAATTCTACCCAAACATACCTTTTTGGCAGCATCAGGATAATGAAAGACTGGGAAAAAAGATGGCATACTAACTTGTACCATGCAGTTTGTATGCAGCTCTTTGACGTCAGTTCATAGCTGACGGTGCTAGATTATGATTGTAACTTATGAACTGCACAGTAACAAAAGAATCTCTGTGACAAAAGCAGTAACCCAGCTATGCACATAAAATACTGTTTTATTAAAAATGCATGGTGCACGTTCTTTGGAGCAGGCATATTAACCCTCTGTGCTACCGACCATCTCTCTCTACAGCAGGTACATTAATCATTCGAGTTATCTTGACACTTTTATTGTTGTTGTAAAACTGCAGATTATACAAGGAACTTTGCATTGCTTTTAAGACAGCTGCCTGCGGACCCCCTGGGAATGTGTCAGGGACCCCTGGGGGTCCACGGACCTCGGTTTGGGAACCACTGGTCTAGGGCATCTAGAATCGAGGGACCCCCAAGAACCACCCCAGGTAGTTGTAGGAGACCCACAGGGGACGGACGCGGTGACCTGGCACCGATCGCGAATCCTGTACGAGTCTATGCGCTCAGACGCGATTGAGATATCAATGTTCAAGGTCCCTTGCGTGTTCGAGGCGAACACACCGATCGGACTCAGTACGAGTCGAAGGATACGGTCTACAGATAGGATTTGCAAGGGAGTCGGACGCGGTGTGTCTAACACAGACGCGAACCAGGTACGAGTCAGTGCGAGAATCGCACGGGGAAAGTAAGAGTTTTAGGATACTTCTGGTGAACCTACAAGCAAGTCACTTACAGGGTAAGTAGTTCGAGGGCCCACACCCACAGGAGCACCGGAGTGCTGGAGTTACCTCACCCAGGGAAGCCGGGTGCACAGGTGTCCTTTGGTGTCGGGTCGCGGCGTCGTTTTCAATGGCGACCAAAGAAGACTTGCTGCTGGTGATGGTTTGAAGAAGTGTCCAGTGGAATCCAAGCCTGGATTCGGTGGAAGGATGACCTGAAAGCAGAGGGGACAGTGTTCAAAATCACTTGGCAGTGACTCGGGGCAAGGAAGATGAATGCCCACCGTCGTCGCAGGGTTCAGGTCGTTCACGCTTGCCTTGACTCTTCAGCCACGAGGTCCAGGAGGCGTCGACGACGACCAGGAGCTAGATTCGGCGTGTCCCACGATGTCTGCGGCTTACTGCAGTGTCGGCAACTCGATCGGAGCCAACAAGCCTTGGTAACAGCAAGTCTCGGGGAAAGTGTGAAGAGGCGATGGCGCAGACCAGCTAGGTCTGTGGAACTCACCCAGCGAGGGTAAGTCAGGGCAGGCCTGGAGCAACCAGGGGAGCCCTTTGGTTTCTTTGGAAAGTCTTCTGGGGACCCACAAGCCGGCTGGCAAGGGGTCGCGAAGACGCCTCGGGAGGATTCTCTCACAGGGGCCCACGGTCACTCGGGACGTGGTAGGCCGCTGATCTTAGGAGGGATTCCTGCTGGAAGCTGGGACCACACGTGGTCCAAAGCACAAGTTCGTGGAACATTGTGAGGGGTTGCACTCGACAATAGTGCACGGTACCCAGGGGTCGCGGTTCCTCGATACTCTTGGGGTCCACTGGCCTCAGTTTCGCTGGGGACTCACGATGGCCTTTGAGAAGTCAGGAAATCCACTTCTTGGGCTGCAGGGACTTCGGACTCTGGCGGGAGCGGCGTAGTTTGCGACCGTCGTTTGTAGTTTTTGGTGCCTGCCAAGCAGGGGAGTCACTCCTTGACTCCAAGGGAGATTCTTCAGTCTTCCAAAGGTAGTGGAACGTCGAAGGTCCGGGATTCTTCTTGTAGAGCGTCGTCCAGGGAAATCCAGGGTGCAATGCACAGGTTCCCCCTCTTATACTAAAAGGAGGGGAGGGACTAGCTCTATGACCCTACCTATGGGAGGGTCAGGGGAGTGGGTGGCTACACCCACTTCCCTTTGTCCAGTTTTGCACCAGAGCAGGGACAGGTAGCCCCTGAGCCGGTTTGAACTGGCATATGCACAGAGGAGCCTTCTGCTCCCCCAGTGCAGGACTTCAAAGCACTCTAAGAGTGCACCCACCCAGCCCCAATACACTAAACCCTGTCTGGGAGGTGGTCACACCCCTTGGGACAGGATATCTATTGTTGGGCTCCCTCCACTGCGAGTGTTGGTCATCAGCAGGAGGGCAGCCCAGTGTCTGTGACTGGTGGCATCCATTTTGTGATGCCAGGGCTCTGTCGGATTCTACCGCGTTTCCACAGTAGATACATGTCTATCCCTCTAGAAGGGTGGAATGCTACCCCCGCCACCAGGACTGGCGGGGGGGGGTAGTATTCCAAGGTGTTTGACACCAAACACGACATGTTTCGATGCAGCCATTCCAAAGTTAGCATTTTACCGCGAGGATATAATGCACTTAAAAGTATATGGTTTAACCGCATCCACAAACAGCACCAGAGAATGGACTCTGAGAGCTGCAGAGGGGCCCTGCTCAGGCAGAGGCACCCCCTCACATAGAAGCCAAGCACCCTGCCCTCAGGATTGATAGGGCCTGCCTTAGGGGTGACTGATAGGGTTATATGTGTGTGCAGGAGAGATATAGGGAACCTATATCTCAGTGAGGGGTGCTAGCACTTCCTCACTCAGGCTGCAGTAGCAGGCCTGTGGTGTCAGATTTAGTCTACTTCCCAGGGGTGGCATAAGACATGCTGCAGCCCCTGGTAGGCCTGTGAAGTACCTATGCCCTTGGTACCTAAGGTACCATATACTAGGGACTCATAAGGTACCACAGTATCCAATCACTAGTGCACCTAGAGTGCACTCCAAATCGTTTAGAGAGAACAGAGAGGCTGGGGCCCTGATTAGCAGGGGCCCAGCCAGACTATAGCCAGAAACCAGTGTAAACATCAGAAAAAAAGTGGGGGCAACATAAGAGGCAGATCCTACTCTCCTACAGGGAGGAGGCCGTGAAGAACAGGGAATATGTTCCTGATAGTCGTCGCTGTAGCGCGAAGAGCAGGACGGGCGGTGCAGGCTGTCGTTGCTGTAGCGCAAAGAGTCTGTCAAGTGGTGCGGACAGTGGTTGCTGGAGCTTCGCGTTGGTGGTCACCACTGACTTTTCGTTGCTGTAGCACAAAGTGCAGATCTCACGTTTCCAGTTGTCGCTGGTGGTCGCTGTAGCGCAAAGAGCAGGTCTTCACTGGAGCTTTGCTTTGATGGACTTCCCTGCTTAGGGCGATAGAACATGGAGCCTGGCCCGCAACAGCAGGAGCACGTTCCAGTTCTATGCCTTTCTGAACCCAGTTGGATCCTCTGTCCATACTATCAGGACCCACAAAGCTAACCCATGGGGAATCCTTCTCCTCACCTGTGGATCCCAACTGCGCAGCACTTATCCTTACTTTGCTCACAGATGTATCCCAGTAGGCAGACAGTACCACCATGACCAACACAGTAGTGTTGCCCATTCCACCCCCGGGGTGTGACTTCTGTCCCCAACCCAAGGGCAACTCCGTCCATAAGGACAGCAACCCAAAGTGGCCAGCGACCACTGTCAGTGATGAGAGCAAGGCCTCAGGCCTTCCAGGGCTCTCCAACCTCTGTGGCTTCTCAGAGTGGGGAGCGGTAGCCCCAGGTGACTGGCACCCTTTGTCCACTCTACCACCACCAGTTCAAGGGTGGTATCCTGAGACTGGTCATTCAGCACAGGGTCTGTAGCCTGAGGCTGAACCATAGCCCGGGGTGGGCTCTCCACACCCTGTACTTCCCTCTGGGGTCCTGTACCTTCCACTGTGGAGAGGTATCCCCAGACTCCAGGACTGTCAGGGCGCTTGTGTCAGCCGTCCTGCACAATTCTCCCACCAGTTTAGGGGTGCTAACCTGCAACTGGTCGCCCAACCCATGGTCTATACCCTTAGGCTGAGCCTGTGCCTGGCAAGCCAGGACTTTCAGGGGAGTACTCCTACCCCCCCCCCTACCCCAGGGAAACACAGTCTTCATGTGTTGTGTGACAGTCTGCCTGGCACTGGTCTCCTGACCCCTGTCTATCTGACAGAGCATGAAGGCCCACCCAGACAAGAAATGGCATCACCAGGGTCATTCCTGTGGGGCTCTGACCTCAGAGCTGGACCCTGACTCTCAGATTTGCTCCCTGGGGACTGCCTCCCCCTTTCACCCCTCCATCTGGACTTCTGCATACTCCTCTCTGGAGTGGTACTGACAGACACTAGAACTGGTGGGACGCTTGTGCCAACCCCCCCACCGCCCCAAATTCTCCTGACACTATGGGGTCCCCCTAAGCGGATGGTCTCCTGGTACAGACTAGGCCTCCCTCCTGGTGCTCCCTTTAGGAACCATCCAGGCTTTGGGACTGGGTTTTGGGCATCCTGGGCCTCTGCCCACCCCCACCTCTCCTCCTACCCTGAGACGGAACATGGGACCCTCTACCCTTCCCACTACACTGGAACCTAACTGGGCGACTGCAAACCTCCCTTGGTTGGGGGAAACCTGAGTCACTCCCTTTAGGATCACTCCCAAATGCCTTTGCAGACCCTCCGGCATCCATCAAGAGGTGAGCCTCCAGTGCAGGCTGCCTGTGGTCAGAGAACTCGCACTCCACCGGGTGTTGGCATAGCTCTGGAAAACCGCTAATGAACATATGTTCTCCAGCAAACAAATTGTACAGCCCCTCACATGTGTTCACCATACTACCCTTCACCCAACCATCCACTGCCTTGAAAAAGTACCCCACATCACCCCCCATCTGCTGAGACAGTATCAGACTGGCCCTCAAACTCAACCTACCCTCTTCTGGGGTGACTCCTTACTCCCTTACCAGGGCTTCCTCTATGGGGGTACACCTCTTCCTGTCACTCCCTTCTAGGGCCAGTAGAGCGTCCCTCCCACCACCAGGAATATGACTCCCCGGACCAGTTCCAAAATCCTCCTCTGGGACCTTGCGCACCTCTGGAGCTACCTCATATGCCTGAACCCACTGGTGTATGTCACCCCCCCTCCTTGAAGTTAGAAATCCAGTCTCTGTGTATGTGGACCTTTCATTTGGTGCTGAACATGGTACTTTCCCTGTCACCATCTGAGCTGGACTCAGTCTGACTGACTTCCAACTCCAACTCTCTCATGCTCAGTTCATGAGCTGAAATTGCTTCTTTTTTCTCCATTTGCAGTTTCTTTCTCACCATATTGAAAGTTTTCTCTCTTTCCTGCTTCAACCTAAGCTTTTCAAGCTCCAACTCAAGCTTTCTGGCTCTCTGCCTGTTCTCCAGCTCCTCTGAAGACAGACCTGGAGAGGAAACACTGCTACCAGCTCTGGAGGGAACTCTTCCACCATTCAGGCTGGCACACCGCCCTACAGTGGATTCTGGCTCCTCCAGCCATCCCAGATGCAGACTCTGTTCCTCCTCCTCCACAACATCATTCCCATCCTCTGGGTCCTCACCGGCCTCCCTGGCTGCCAACCAGGCCCTGAGCTCATTTTGCAGCTGCTCCATTTCAGTAAGGCCTTTAAAAGAACACTTTAACTTCCTGCAGAACTTTTTGAGCTGAGCACCGTATAAGTCTCCAACCTCTCCTGCTCAAACACCAAGTCTGCAAGTGCTGCTGATGGCTCTCCAGACTGAGACTTGATTGTGGCAAAAACTCACGAGTTGCAAAAACAGAGAGAAAAACGAACAGTATGCTAGTACATAATGGTCTGCGGTGGGAAGTAGTGTACACCAATTACTGTATGCAAAGTACAAACACAAGTCCTATCCTCACCGCTGACCAGCAATGTTAGAAATGGGGTCTCTCGTTGGCAGTAGTTTGCACCCTGTCCAAGTAGGGACCCTCACTCTAGTCAGGGTAAGGGAGTCACACAGCTAAGATAACCCCTGCTCACCCCCTTGGTAGCTTGGCATGAGCAGTCAGGCTTATCTCAGAGGCAATGTGTAAAGCATATGTACCCACACACAGTAAGATAGTGAATACATTACAAAAGAAGTGCACACCAGTTTAGAGAAATAGCCCTTATTTATCTGAATAAAACAAGACCAAAAGGACAAAAATCCAGCATACAGCAGTCAAGATATCACTTTTAAAAGATTAAGCAACTTTTGTCCGTAGAAATCAATGGACTTGTTTTAGCTCAAAGTATCTTCGACGTGTCAAAAATCAAAGATGGTGCCAGGCACAGGGTAGGTGAGGCACTGGAAAAGCAAAGCGATGGGTCAGCTCATTACTACACAGGGGAGGTGATGTGTCTGTTTCTTACTGGCAGGGGAGGTGATGCATTGGTTCCTTACTGCTAGGCAGGAGAGGTGATGTCAGTTCCTTACTTACAGGGGAGGTGATGCGTCAGTTCCTTACTGGCAGGGAAGGTGATGCATCGGTTTTCAAACAAGCGGCCTTGGTTCCTTACTGCGGTGCGGTGTCGATGAAGAGTCGGTGTTGAGGTACGACGAGTCAAAAATCCAGATGCGCTGCATTGAAGCGACAGTGGCGATACAGTCGCTGCGTCAATTTCACAACCTTAAGGCAGGCGCTGCGTCAATTCTTCAGCCACGAGCAGGTGCTGCGTCGTAGTCGGAGTGGGTGCCATGGACATCAGTGACATGGTGCTCAGGACTCACGCTGCAGCGATTTTTCTGACGCGCTGCAACGGTGAGCTGGGGGTCTGTTTTGAAAGCCGTGGTAGATGCTTCCAGTGGGAATCACGCTTCATTGCAGGCAGAGGCGATGCAGCGATCTTGTGCAGCGATGCATCAAGAAAACAGGCACTGGGAGTTGATGCGAGGATTTTCTCTTTAGATCACCAGGTTACACTTCCAAGGGCCCAGGAACTGGATTTGGCATCGCTTGGCAGATCAGGACTCACAGCAGAGGAGCCCAGGCACTGGTAGATTAAGTCTTTGATGGCCCTGAGACTTCTTAACAGGAGGCAAGCACACACAAGCCCTTGGAGAATCTCGGAAGCAGGATGTAGAAAGCAAAGTCCAGTCCTTTCACTCTCAGGACAGAAGCAGCAGGCCAGCACAACAATGCAGCAGACAGAGTGGCAGTCCCTCCTACAGCATCCAGCTCTTCTTCCTGGCAGAATGTCCTCAATTCAGAAGTGTTCTGATTTTTGCAGTGTCAGAGGTCCAATACTTATTCCCCTTTCTGCCTTTGAAGTAGGCAAACTTCAAAAGAAAGAATTTGTAGTGCACAAGACACTGTCTTTCCCTGACCTGGCTCCAGACACACTACAGGGGGGTGGAGACAGCTTTGTGTGAGGACAGGCTCAACCCTATTCAAGTGTCAGTGACAACTCCTCCCACCATTCTAGCTCAGGAAGGCCCATCAGCATGGTGATGGCCCATCAGGATATGTAAGGCTCACCTCTGGTCCCTTTGTTTGGCTGTCTAGAGTGAATGCACAAGAGCCCAACTGTCAGCCAACCCAGATGTGTATTCTACAGACAGGCAGAGGCACAGAATGGTTAAGCAAGAAAATGCCCACTTTCTAAAAGTAAAAGACATACAAATGATGGACGGGATGCAGAACAAATCAAAACATTCACCCCCAGTCTAGAGATCTGGGTTAAATCCATCGTTCTTTTGCTCACCATGCCACCCCAGTTTAGACCCAGCCATATGCAAATCAGTCTTGACCCTGTGCCTCATGGGAACAGTTCAGCCCGAACTGCCAAGCCAGGTCCTCCCTGGACCGGAAACAAGCATCCTAGGATCGGTTTCGGGGTTTCACCCCTCATCAGCCAGGCTAGCTTGAATCCAGTTGCACAGTGAGCCCGGGACCCACGTCTGGGCATACCCGGCACACTTAGGACGAGAAAGCAAAAGACACACAAATGATGGCCAGAATGCAGAACAAATCAAAACATTCACCCCCAGTCAAGAGATCTGGGTTAAATCCATCGTTCTTTTGCTCACTATGCCACCCCAGTTTAGACCCAGCCATATGCAAATCAGTCTTTAAACTGTGCCTCACGTGAACAGTTCAGACCGAACTGCCTAGCCATGTCCTCCCTGGACCGGAAACAAGCATCCTAGGACCGGTTTCGGGGTTTCACCCCTCATCAGCCAGGCTATCTTGAATCCAGTGGCACAGTGAGCCCGGTGCCCACATCTGGGCATACCCGGCGCACTTAGGGCGAGAAAGCAAAATACACACAAATGATGGACGGAATGCAGAACAAATCACAACATTCACCCCCAGTCAAGAGATCTGTGTTAAATCCATCGTTCTTTTGCTCACCATGCCACCCCAGTTTAGAAGGGATCTGGCTTGGCAGTTCGGTCTGAACTGTTCCCATGAGGCACAGGGTCAAGACTGATTTGAATATGGCTGGGTCTAAACTGGGGTGGCATGGTGAACAAAAGAACGATGGATTTAACCCAGATCTCTTGACTGGGGATGAATGTTTTGATTTGTTCTGCATTCTGTTCATCAACTGTGTGTCTTTCACTTTCTAAAAGTGGCATATTCAAACATGCAATTTAAAAACCGACTTCACCAAAATATGTATTTTTAAATTGTGAGTTCAGAGACCCCAAACTCAAAATCTCTATCTGCTCCCAATGGGAAATGACACTTAAAAGATATTTCAAGGCAATCCCCATGTTACCCTATGGCAGAGATAGTCCTTGCAATAGTAAAAAACGAATTTACAAGTATTTCAAAATTAGGACATGTAAAACACACCAGTACATGTCCTACCTTTTAGACACACTGAATCCTGCCCATTGGGCTGCCTTGGGCCTACCTTAGGGGAGACTTACATGCAGTAAAAGGGAAGGTTTGGGCCTGGCAAGTGGGGGCACTTACCAGGTCGAAATGGCACTTTCAAACTGCACACACAGACAATGCAGTGGCAGGTCTGAGACGTGTTTGCAGGGCTACTCATGTTGGAGGCACAATCAGTGCTGCAGGCCCACTAGTAGCATTTGATTTACAGGCCATGTGCGCACCACATGCACTTTACTAGGGACTTACTAGTAAATCAAATTTTTCAATAATGGATAAACCAATCACCAATACATTTTAGACAGGGAGCATACGCACTTTAGCACTGGTTAGCGGTGGTAAAGTGCCCAGAGTCCTAAAACCACAAAAAGCAGGTAAAATAAATAGGAGGAAGGCCAAAAATTAGAGAGTAACCCTGCAAAAAGGGCCAGGTCTAACAGCATGCATTTGAGGATCCATCAAGAAAGCATGCATTGAAGTTAAATTATCCTCACATTACTGCCATTTTGTTGGGTAACCAAACATCCGCTGGCTGTAAGTCCACAGTACTGTCAGATTAGATTAACAGTTTAGCCCGTTGTTTGATATTCTTTTTGGTCAAAATTGTTCAGTATTACTGGATCTAGTCCCAAAGGCTGCAAACATCCGTGCGTCACATTTTTGTGGTTTTCCTGGCATACATTCTTATCTCTACTCTTGCAAAGAGAAAGGGTGCAGCATTCAGTTCTTTGATGTGGAAGTACACCACGTATTCGTGTAAAATCACACCGTAAAATACAAGGTGGAACAACATTCACACAGTGCCATGGTAACGCCTATTTACTGCTGCACCTTAAGTGCCAGGTGTATGTAGTGTATCTGAGAAGCACAGGCCACACCAGTGACCTTTATGTCTTTGTACGAGATGGCAGTACACAAATACAAATGTATTACTCAAAAGCTCCTAAAGTGATTTATTAAGCTTTTATCATTTCACTTCAACCAATAATAAAATGATTATCCAGAAAACAAAAATTAATGTCTTAGGGTGCGTTCACAGCAGATGAGAATATAAAATACACTAAGAAAGTGCTATTTATATGTAACTAAAATGTAACATTTTGAATGGAGATAAAAAGTGTCCGCATTTATGCCATAAGAGCTTTTTGATTGAGTTTCTGCTGCGGTTTGCCAAGTTTGCTAAGGGAATTCGAAAAGCTTTTAAAGCACTGTGTCCTAGTGGTGCCAAACACATGCGAATAAAGCTAGAATGACAAATTAAGCAATAGTATTAACACATGATAATAACATATATAGTACACTAAGCAAGAACCTGAATCGACAATCTTCCAGCTAGAAATTACTTGGCACCAATTAATTCACCTCAACTAACAAGACGTTACGGAATCAATCCGCATCACAACGTCTCCATATGCTCACACATTCATGGCAATATATATAACTCCGAAGCAACCACATAGGGCAGCGACCCAGAGGTGATTGTACCATGCACACACAAACACACGCACATATATATTGATTCTTTGCAATGGGTACATTGACCCAGTGGGGTTTGCACTCACCACACACACAAATACTGATTATTCACAGCCATAGCACCAGACACACTCACAGTGAAGTACACACCACACGTGTACATGTTCTGCCTTCTAACAATCACAAAAAGAACAATTGATGGACAGAATGCAGAACCATGTCATACATTCACCCCAGTACAGAGATCTGGGCCTAAATCCATCATTTTTTTGCTCACCATGCCATTCCAGTTTGGACCCAGCCATATGCAAATCAGTCTTGACCCTGCGCCCAATGGGAACAGTCCAGCCCGAACTGCCAAGCCAGGTCCTCCCTGGACTGGAATCAAGCATCCTAGGACCGGTTTCGGGCTTTCAGCCCTCATCGGCCAGGATAGCTTGACTCCAGTGGCATGGAGAGCACGGGACCCACGTCTGGGCATACCTGTCCCACTCGGGGTGACAAATGCAAAAAGAACAATTGATGGACAGAATGCAGAACAATGTCATACATTCACCCCAGTACAGAGATCTGGGCCTAAATCAATCATTTTTTTGCTCACCATGCCATTCCAGTTTGGACCCAGCCATATGCAAATCAGTCTTGACCCTGCGCCCAATGGGAACAGTCCAGCCCGAACTGCCAAGCCAGGTCCTCCCTGGACTGGAATCAAGCATCCTAGGACCGGTTTCGGGCTTTCAGCCCTCATCAGCCAGGATAGATTGACTCCAGTGGCATGGCGAGCACGGGACCCACGTCTGGGCATACCCGTCCCACTCGGGGTGACAAATGCAAAAAGAACAATTGATGGACAGAATGCAGAACAATGTCATACATTCACCCCAGTACAGAGATCTGGGCCTAAATCCATCATTTTTTTGCTCACCATGCCATTCCAGTTTGGACCCAGCCATATGCAAATCAGTCTTGACCCTGCGCCCAATGGGAACAGTCCAGCCTGAACTGCCAAGCCAGGTCCTCCCTGGACTGGAATCAAGCATCCTAGGACCGGTTTCGGGCTTTCAGCCCTCATCAGCCAGGATAGCTTGACTCCAGTGGCATGGAGAGCACGGGACCCACGTCTGGGCATACCCGTCCCACTCGGGGTGATAAATGCAAAAAGAACAATTGATGGACAGAATGCAGAACAATGTCATACATTCACCCCAGTACAGAGATCTGGGCCTAAATCCATCATTGCTCACTTTGCCACTGGATTCAAGCTAGCCTGGCTGATGAGGGCTGTTAGCCCGAAACCGGTCCCAGGATGTTTGATTCCGGTCCAGGAAAGACATGGCTTGGCAGTTCGGTCTGGACTGTTCCCATGAGGCACAGGGTCAAGACTGATTTGCATATAGCTGTGTCTGAACTGGGGTGGCAAAGTGAGCTAAAGAATGATGATGGATTCAACCCAGATCTGTGACTGGGGGTGAGTGTTTGAAAAGTTTCAGCACTCCGTCCATCATCTCCTTGTGTTTTCTAACAATCACAGCAGTGGGGCTCCTACATAGCTGCGTGCGCACCTTCCATGTACATGTAAGAAAGAAATTCGCCCTCCAACCAACAAGAATAGACATGATCCATGCGTAGAACCAGAGCCACGAGCATCCATCTGTGTGATGCCTGTTCACAACACTGTGGCCATCCTACCCAGTTGAAGCACAAGTAGCACCCCAACAAGTGGAAATGCATTCACCTTCTACATAAACACAAAGCTGCTAGAACTTGCACGTGCTCAGGAACTTTCACAAAAGCACCAATTTCTTAAATAGAGCTCATCTAGAAAATCACAATCTCATAGCAATAGAGTAGTATCACTTGCATTCACCTTCTACATAAACACACAGATGCTAGAACTTGCACGTGCTCAGGAACTTACACAAAAACACCAATTGCTTAAATAGAGCTCATCTAGAAAATCACAATCTCATAGCAATATAGTAACACCTTTGATAGCTAGGACTTGCAAAGGCAGTAACTCAATAGTCTTGCCTTTCAGAATCTAATGAGGCGCTGAGGCTTCCTCCTCTGGGCACAGCGGAGAGGAACTCAGTGTAATGCAGTGTCACAGACTTTTTTTTCTGCCTTACTGGGAAATTATTTGAAGGAACACCTGGCCATGTATTGTAGTGAGAGCGAACACAACGGTGGGATGCTCGGTTTTAACACTGTGACCTGCTAAGAGAACTCAAACATCCCATGGTAGTAGTTTGCATCTATTTGACTTTGCTCTTTGATACTTATATGTTTGCACTTATTAAGGGAGGGGAGTAAAAGTACAAGTTCCAGAATTTAAAGGGAAACCAAACTGTAAAAGAAGTCACAATTCATGGTGTGAGACCACTTAAAATCAACACAGACCTTTATAAGAAGAACCTCTAGAAGAAATGATGACGGTGGGCACGAGTGTCGCACACCTTATGCCCTGCAGGGGAAGTAGGAGAGGTGTGGGTGAACAGAACTTGGCATTCACCTACATGGCCATGTCTGCCAACATTTGGCAATAATGTGTTTTCTTATTGTTTTGCATGCAATTAGGGAGGAAGTTTTAAAGAGTTGGGAATTTTAGAAAGTAGAGGGACAACAAATTTTGTTTGAGAAGTGGGATCCTTATTTGCTTACTTGTGCCAACTTCCACATTATCTAGAGGGCTGTGAGGCTCAGACAGAAGTCACAAACTTGATTTCAAGCAGCAGCTCAGTGAATAGCATGGCAGAGAGTGCCAGGTTATCACCAGTGTTTTGGAAGTACCTTGAAAAAGGGCAGTAAATGCCACATAAAAAAAAATCCCTCCAAGTTTTACTAAAATATGACAGGTGTTAATTACAGTTCAACACCCGCCCAAAAAGCCTGGATACCGTCGGTGACCAGCCCTTCATCTAGTAACAGATAGACTTGCTGGGTGGTTGTGCAGTGACAAAATCGTGCCCCCCCCTCCCCCATATGTTGTTCAGAAATGTTAGTGGTGGTCAGCGACTCGATTGTTCATACAACTCCATACAAACACATCTCTGTTACAGTTGCCAAGCACTGCCACCAATACTTGTGTGCCCTGGTGCGGGTATGCGATGTGACAATCAAAATCTCTCCTCGATCCTGCTGCACTGAGCATTCGAACTTACTCGTTTCAGGAACAAGCTAAAAAATCTACCTTACAGGATATTTAACGACTCCTGCCACCCCTAAATTTAAAATGATTTATTTTCTCTCATGATTCAACTAAGTGGTTGAATACAAAAGTTACCCGCTTTTTCAGTCAGTTCCCTTACTTAAATATCCAGGATCTAGTACTCACATGTTTTGAAGTATTGCAATTGTTTGACAGCATGCCACATTTCACTTCTGTGAGGAGCCTGGCACCCAAATAACTCTATAGCTGAATGTAAAGTATATCGGTGCCCCCTTTCCCTCTATAGAATTATCTAAATATACTGAGTATTCCAGGCACATACCTCATAAATTGAATACATTTTCATCAGCAGATTGGTTAAACTGCTAAGGTAGAGATGATCTGCCGGTCAATTTTTATCTAAATTGTGTGAACTGGAGATTGAAAGATGGCAAACCTTTTTCTTATTCCACTTGAACTCAGAAGCTAAATAGTGAAATTGTGAATTGTAACTTAAGAACAATTGTTTGTAACTCTAAAGAACAAAGATCTAAAGGTGTTAGACCCGCTGCACTTGTCTCCAGAACATACATTAACCCACATAACAGGCACAGCGCACTTTATGTCAGGCACTGTGTAGCATCCAATGTAGAAATAAGAGATCTGGGTGCAAATGGATATCTTCATAAAGGAAGACTTATTCTGGTAAAGGACCCATGACCGCTTCCCTGCACAGCAGCACATCCAGGGGCTGCTTACATGCTCACACTCTAGAATCCCCATACATGACATAGGTAAATTCCGCAAAAGAATGATGCATGCAGAAAAGCATACACAGTAACAAAAGAGAATACAACTGTAACAAAATACCCATACTACACTATCCCCCTTTTTATAAAAACTAAAAGTAAAGTACATAACTCACACTCTAAATATACATTGTCAAAAACAGATCAATAAGTCACATAATCTCTGAACCTGATAGGAGCTATTCCAACCCTATCACTTCTGAGTAAACCACTTCCCTCTCCATACTCAGTATTACTCTATCCCGTATTGTGCATAAAAGGTCTGATAGTAATAAAACTATCATTCCCCCACTACCACTCCTGGCAGGAGAAACAACGTTAGATGTTGTCTCATGTTCTACATTAGATGAGTTTGACAGTTCTCCAAGAGGAACCCAATCTTCATTTCCTGTGTCATTTTTCCCACTCTCACGCCCACAACTGTTTCTATTTCTTAAAATGCTTGCCTGTTCTTTGCTCAATTTTACAAGCACGTTTTTATTCCACCACCTTTTGTCTTCCAGCAAAACAGCCATTTTGGACACTTTCAGTACTTTAGTAGGTTCCGAAAATTTAGCATGTCCTTTTAATTAAAACCACATCTCCAGACACCACATTCATATCCTTCACATGTTTATGTATATCAAAATTTCTTTAACAGGCTCCTTGTCTTTCTCTTACAAGTTCATGCACCTTCTCCACATCTAATACTCCATTGGTTTGTCCCACTGTATCATCCAACCATGCAGGATTCAAAGCAGACATAGGCCTTCTTCCTCTTAAAAGAACAAATGGAGCAATACCTGTGGCACTGTCTGGGTTTGTATTGTAACTCCACACTTTATCTTATAAATAATTGGCTATATTGAGTTTGTTAGCCATTGCTGTCTGCACTCCCTCTTTCAACATGTGATTAGATCTTTCAAAAAGACCATTGGAAGAGGATCTATACAATGGTACCTTGATATGTTTGATGTCCTGCTTTCTGAGAAATGTGGCCATCTCCACAGAGGTAAAGTGCATGCCATTATCCGTTACAATCTCCTTAGTGGTTCATTCCATAAAAAACAACTGTTCCAAAAATTTCACATTATGAGTGTCAGCTACTTTGACAAATGCAAAGTACAACCATTTGGAAAGTAGTCAATAGCTACAATGCAATTTTTTATCATAACCTAATATGTTGAACAGAGCAGAGAAATCCAGCTCAATTTTCTCCCAAGCACCTTTCGGCTTGTCAGAACACAAACATTCTGCATACTGCTCTACAAATTTCTTAAATTGACCATCAATTCCAGGCCACCAGTAACTCTGTTTAATCCTTTTGACAGTAGAAGTAATCCCTAGATGTCCTTCATGAGCAAGAGCAATTATTTTGCTACACAATCCTACAGACTGCTTAAAGACGTCCTGTCTCACAATGATGTCATTGACCAGAAATAACTCAGATGCCACTTGAGCAAAACATCTCATCTCCATACTTAAACTTCTATCACATGGCCAGCCGTCCATTAAGTATTCTTTAACACTGTTCAAACATTTATCATTGGTACAATTATCATCCCATTCCTTGTCTGTTATTCTAAACTGTTCTGTAGCATCATTTATCGTCATCACAAATTCATCTTCATCCATGTACTTCTCATGACTTTCATCATCTTTCACAGGTAAACGTGAGAGACAGTTCGCTCTGACATTTTTACCCACAACAGATATTTATATCAAAATTGAATTCTTGTAATCTAGACAAAAATCTAATTAGTCTTGAAGAGGCCTTGTTAGAGCAACTACCACCCAACATATATATTAAGGGCTTGTGATGAGTAAATAATTCAAACCGTATACCCCAAATATACATTTTGATTTTTTCTGCCGCCAATGAACAAGCTAGTGCTTCCCTCTCGACAGTGCTGTAATTTCTTTCTGCTGCACTTAGCATTTTAGAAGCAAACGCTACAGTCCATTCCTCTGAAAAACACTGGCAGCGGATGCCAGCCAAACGGCATCCGCTTATACATGTACGCTCCAAATGAGGTAACTAAAGTTGTCAATGGCTGGGATTCCTTAGTAAGCGGAATCTGGTAATATGCTGAATGCAGATCTATGATGGTGAAGTGCTTACTACCAGCAAGACTGGCCAGCATATCACGAATCCTTGGAAGAGGGTGGCAATCAACTAGTATATTGCGGTTCAACACTCTTATGTCTGCATATAAACGTTTATCTCCGGATTTTTTGAGGCTATAAAGGCAGCTGAAACCCCCTCAGAAGACTCCACTGGTGTGATAGTGCCTTGTTTGCACATTTCAACCAACTATTTTTTTTAATCTTCTCTTGCGGAAATGGGCACAGGTATGACCTTTTGAGCAACGGGTGTGGCATCACTTTTCAACTTAATAGTATGCTCAAACCCTTTAACTGTTCCATCCCCATCACTAAACACAGATGCATATTTTATGATTAATCCATCTAAGATACTATCATTATCACTTCTGTGCATGTGTTCTACAGATAAAACAGGTAAGTCTCCCAATACCACCGGTTCCGGGTGGCCAGATCTAAGCATGATTCCAAACTTCACTTGATCTTGCCACCCTAAAATATCCCGTCCATTCAGTGCTGCATATATCTTCGTAAATATCTCCCTACCCTTGAATCTAACAACATCAGTACAGTAAACTTTTATGATGATATCATAGTCTCTGAAGGCTTTTGGATTTACATCTGTAGCTTTCAATAATGTCTAAACCAAAACTTTTCAAATGTAAGATCTACAAGAGTGGTGGTTGGTGAGTCAGAGTCAGCCATTACTCCAAAATTGACTGCACCAATCTGCACCTCACAAATTTGACCTTTACATCTCTTACGAGATTCATTAAGTGTATTAACATCTACAGTTAACAACACATTTTTCAAACTTTCACACAAAGCTTCATCCTCCACATTAACCTGGTTAACTTTAGGTGTTTATTGCAGATTTGCATACAGTTAAAAATGTCCATTTTTTTTGTTTCAATTATTGCCTTTGTGCAGGTCACATATTACTATTTCCCATGTGATATTTTACCTGCGCCTAGAACATGCTTCTGTCATTTTCTTTTCTGTGCTTTTCTTAACTTTGTTCCTATTGAAGACTACACTAACTTCAGCATCATCTATTTCTGCCACAGCATAAATAATTAATTTTCCCTTTGCATCTTCCCTCGAAATCCCCCCTTACACGGCCCCACCGCCCCACCGCTGTTACCTGCACGGACCGCGGCTGCACAGCAGCCACCTGCCTACTATTTCTAACATCTATAGTTTTACTCCTGAGATCTTCTGTTAATATTTTAGAAGAGATCAACAAATGCTCTATGCTGCACGCGATATCCATAACTTCCTTTAAAGAAGGGCTCTTGCATGTCAAAATACATGCTTGAATATTTTTGTTATAGCAATTGAATACTAGTTGATCACAGAAGTTCACATCTAAATTGGCCCCATATTTGCATTTTGCTGTTAAAACTTTGAGTACAGCCAAGCAATCTTCTACAGACTCTTCTAACATTTGCTTACATTTAAAATCAATTATGCCTTTTTAGCATAACAGAATGCTCATCAGTGTATTGTTTACCTATGCGGGCTGATGCTTCAATGTAAACATCCCAAGTATCATCACCATCAGGTGCACTTACTGTCGGTAGATTATTCAATACCTGTTGACCTGTGTCTTCTAAATTGTTAAACAACAAAATGCATGTCTAATGGCATTGTATTCAGATGCATCTATTGCCACCAAGTAGTTTTCAGAATTCCTAAACCACTTATTCTGGGCCATCGATAGTTTGCCTGGATTCTCTAGAAAAGGTGGAGGTTGTACCACATTTCTGGCCATAGCCATTAAGAGGAAATGTGTAAATACCAATAGACACCAATGGATCTAAAATAAATTAAGAAAATAAAAAATAATCTCAAAATAACAAGCAAGGTGTACCTGTCACCGCTGAACTGTTGCTAAATTGCACATGAAATGAACATACAACCTTAGAAGATATGCAAGGTATGTTCCAGAGGCGAGAGAGTTGTAATCACTGTAAAATGGAATTTTACATGTGTGCCTGTCACAGTGTGCATACAGGCAATATCCTGGGTAATGAGGCGTCATCACAGAAATGTTGTAATAAGTACAATCATTGTTTTAAATAAGTGTGCCTGTCACAGAGTGTAAACAGGCGTAACTGAAAACGCAGACAAAATCTCCCAGGAACGTCATAAATCACAGGTCAATCAAAGAAAGTAACCCAACTTTCCATGATGGCCACCCAAAACATGCTACAACGTGCTTTCAAAAGGAAATCGAGCTTGAATTGCACAATACCACGTCATAAGCATGCATACACCCAGCAAGAAGAATGAAGACGGCTCCGCTCCGCTGGTAAGCGCCTCAATTAAAATATCTCTCGCATTCTGGAACAGCGCGTACATAGAGTACAGTCATGCTGGAGCTCTGAACGGCAAGTACATCACTTGATTTCACTGCCCTTCAACTGCCATTCAAACAAAGCCGAAGACGGCAAATATAAATAAAAAGTCTCATGTGTCAAGTGTGCCCAATACAGGAGTTAAAGAGTTACAAACACTATTATGAATCACGGTCTGGTGTTTTTGCACGCATCTGCTTAATATGTTGCTCGTAGCCTGTCGGTGGGTCCCTGTACGCCCACAATCGCTCTTCACCATACAGATGGAGCATCCAATGTAGAACTAAGAGATCTGGGTGCAAATGTATATCTTCATAAAGAAAGATTTATTCTGGTAAAGGACCCACAACCGCTTCCATGCACAGCAGCACATCAAGTGACTGCTTACATGCTCACACTCTAGAATCCTCATGCATGACAAAGGTACATTCCTCAAAAGAATGATGCATGCAGAAAAGCATTCACAGTAACAAAAGAGAATACAACTACAACATAATACCCATACTACACACTGTTTCACCCTGGTGAAATTACATGGGTGATGTCGTGTCCCACACTTAGCCCCTCAGGAGACTCCTGATTTATACTATGCTAAAAGGTTTGGGAAAGGAACTGAAAGTACTGAAATTAAATAGGACTCTTGCTGCCATGTATACTTTTGTGGTCTTACATAGAGACAGCTACATTGACTCGCAGTCTATTGCAAACTCACAAATGAATGCATAATGGTCTTTCATACAGAAAGGGGCTTTGGGCCAGCCTCCTTCGGCCATTGCTCTTCTGGAGCGTTTCTCATTTTGGCTTGACGCAGTGAAGGGGGATATATGAGTGGGAAACTGTGTTGGCCCATTTTATCCTCTGGCTTATAGGCAATGTCAGTCACATTCTGCTTCAGCTCATGGGTCAACATTTGGTGCTTGGCTTGTCAAGCGGTGTAAGAGAGCATTTTGATTGTTTATTGCCTCATTAGTCATTACGCATCTGGAAGGGACACTCACTGATGAGCAAATAAATATAAACTCACCTTAATCTGTGAATTTCTGCTAAGCCCTGCACTTGCATGTTGCAATTTCACTGGGCTCACAGTAGGGCAGTTTCTGGCGCTGTCACGCTCTCCTTGTTTTTGTGGCTCATCAGCTACTGCTCTGCCCTTCTTGTCAGCACTTCACTGGGCTCTCTGCTCTCCTGTTTCCTACAGTGTACCGCACCCCTTGTTTCTGAGGCTAAAGGCTTCTGCTCCTCTCTGTCCATAACCATCAGTGCCTCTGACATGCTTGCAAGGTTACTCTTCTTGTAATGCTGAGTGCCTGGCAGCTACTTTATCATGTTTGCAACCTTGCTCATTTCTTTCCAATGCTGAGTGCTTGGCCACTCCTCTGACATGCTTGCGGGGTCGCTTATTTCTTTCTACTGCTGAGCATACAGCAGCTCCTCTGACATGCTTGCTAGGCTGGTTATTTCTTTCCAGTGATGGAGTCTGCAGCGCCTCTGATGGGCTAACCGGGCTGCTCATTTGTTCTTCGGAGTGCCCTCTATAACCAACATCATCACTACTACCACTGCTACCACTATCACTTCAACCACCACTGCTGCTAACTGTAGCTCCACTCTCACCAACACACAATTACTGCCACCACTATCACCACGGATTTTAAGACTATCATTATTTACACCACTAGCACCACTGTAAGCACCAGGCCCACCACTACTAGCACCATCAGCACCATTATCACTACAACCAAATCCATCACTACCGCCACACTCAACACTTCCACCACTATCACCTTTAATAGCCAGTATTTTATTTTACCATTTATCTAGTACAGGTGGTACGCAATGAAACATAAACAACAGTAACACAAGGATTCCATTGAGATGGTGAGTAGAGGTAGAACAGTTAGAAGGCTTATTTCAGCAGTTGTGAAAGCTACAGTTAATAACCCCGGCCCTCTGATATACCTCTGTAAAACAAAATTGCTGTTCGGAGATTTTCATTTCTGATTTGAGTTTTTGGATCATCAGAGAAGTAATTTAGCTTGGGTAGACATTGCTGACCCTGGGCAATTTTTTTTCTGGACGACATTTTTTAAAATGGCGGATGTGTTGCAGTGTTGATGTAATATTTCAGGAACCATGAGACTTATATACTTCATTTTGGTGCCAAAACATAGGTTTTGGGGGTGAAGTAGGCGGTGAACACTTCAGCTGCGCATTGCAAGAAATGGCTAAACTATCAAATCATACCAGTGAAAAAATAAAACAACATATTTGTGCAAACCAGCCAATGTTAATTGAAACATGCATTTATAATTGTAAAATATGCAATAAAAATTAAACAAACTTTAAAATGCAATAGGGGATTTTAAAGCAGACAAAGGTGAAGATCACATAAAAGGTCTTAGAATAAGGTTCCGACATGAGTGTGAGTGATTTACAACCTCTTTTCACTTATAGCAGAGCTGGAAGAACAATGTAGAGAAAGTAGGTGCTCCCTAATTAAGTCTAAGAGAGATAGCTTACTGCTTTTTACTCTGAGTGGAATAATCAAGAATAAACATCTCCTACTGGTTATGGGCCTTAAGAACTCAAATAGTGATGCAGCAAACCTCCACTCAACCCGTAGAACCTCAAGAGTGCTCTGCAGAATGCCACAGCAGGACTTACAGGAACAACTGGGCAGCATTCCTTTTCACCAGCACATCCCTTTTCACCACTACTTTCAGCAACATCATCACTATCACTACTATCATCAATACCACCACTACAACCACCATCACTATCACTATTATCAATATTTTCACTACAGTCATTTATTTCACTATCATCACCACTAGTACAACTATCTCCACTACTACAATCACCACCACAATAGCTACTAGTATCACCACCACCACTACTGCCATCCTCTCTGTCATCACTAATATCACTATCCGCACCACTGACCCTACCACCCTCACAATTACTACCACCAAAATCATTATTCCCACCACCATCACTAACATTACTGCCACCACTACTGCTATCACTAACACCACAGCTGCTACTACTAATGCCGCCACTATCCCCACAACTACCACTTTAACCAGCACCACTACTCCTATCACAACCACCAAACCTATCACTAGTAGCAACACCACACCACAATTATTACCACCACCATCATTGCCATCAACACCTACCACATTTATCATTATTACTACCACCACCATCATTTCTACCACCACCATCACCATTCGTTCCACCTCCATCCCCACTGCTACCACTACTACTAGAATCAATACTACCACCACCTTCCTTACTATTATCACTATCATCACTTATCACTATCACCACAGCTGTCACCACCAGTAACACCACCACCATCACCACTACTACCACCATAAACATCACAATCACCATTACAACTAACACCACCAACATTTGCAGTGCCGCCACCATTGTCAGTACCACCACAAGTACTGCCACCATCACCATCACTATTATCGCCACCAATACTATCACTATTGCTACCATGATCACCAATACTCCATCAACACTGTTACCACAGTCAACACCATTAATACCACCACCATTGGGTTGTTCTGTGTTAATGTGTGTAAGAGGCTTGTGTGTTTGACAGCTTCATGATGGCCCCAAACAAAGGTGCTGCCAAGAAAGTGGCCAGTGGGAAGTAGAGGAAGAGCAGATTTCCACTACTGGCGTGTCGGCCCAAACCTTTTTCGGGGTTTGTGGGCCTGCCGCACAGGCCTCTGGGAAGCAAGGTGGGAGCAGCACTCCCACACCAGCGGCACCACCCCAACCTAAGCCCAAGGCGATGTCTCTCCGAGAGGCAGTCACTGCATGTCCACGCCGAAGAGCAGTGACATTGGATTTATCTCTTTTGCAAAGTAGTACCTAATCATTGCAGGAAAGTAGACAACGGCTGCAGCAAGCAATAGATCTCTCTGAAGTAGGAGCAGAACAGGAGGTTGAGCTTCCTGTTGAGCAGGAACTTCCTCTTTTACAACCAATGGCTTCCAGATCTCCAGCAAGAAAGGAAGGATACTCCACCATCTTCTCCAAGCCCCCCCTTCTGATTATCTGGACACAGATTGGACCCCGGCTGAGTCCGAGACATGCCATGAGAGGATCAGGAGAAGGAAAGTTCCTGAAAGATTTACAATTATGGAAGGGGTGAGGATGACGAGCCAGTCATTGTGGAAGCTGGGACAGAGGAGACTGACATTACTCCTCCTATTCAAACTGCTTTGAGGGATGTGGCACCACTGCCAATGCCAGCTCCTATATTTGTAAGGCCCACACTGAGACCTGCATCCACCACTAGCTCAGTAGAAGCACAAACTGCAGAGACCCAATCATCAACACACCCACCTACCTCCAGTTCTCCGGGCATTGGCAGTGCCACCAGTGGCCCACATAAAAAGTACACCTCCCCAGTTTGGCCCTTCTTTATGGCTACTGTTCGTTGAGATAAGCTTGGTTCACACAATGGTACTGGAGGCTAAGAGACCCATTTGAAAAAGCATCACACACTCTGCTGGGAGGCGTACCTTAATTAACTTTCTGCACGTGGTGGTGGTGGTCAAGGTAATGTGAGAGGGAAATTGGCTCCAGGGCCTCTGATCACAGTGGAGGTGGAGGTTATAAGGAAGAACAGGGTGACATCTTTATGCAAAGCAACCCTGTCCCCCAGCAGTGCACCAGTATCACCCGCCTCAGCAACCTCCCAATGGCACAAGAATCAGATGGAGACACAACAGCAACAGCATACAGTGACTGCCCCAAGATGCACATTGAGTCTACCACCTCCTGGTTCTCTCCAGAAGTCATCTGCGTCAGTGGCACCACAAAATAAAAAAATCCAGGCTACTATTATGGGCATGTTTAGGCAGGAGGGGCCCTACGAACGAAACCACTCAACAGTACGTTTGTACAACAGGAAGCTGGCTAAAATGTTTGCGCTGGACCTCCTCCCTTTTTCTTTTGTGGAAGGAGTGTTTTTTTTTTACAGTTTGTGGTGCCAATTTTCCCGATATGGAAGGTTCCCGGCACGACCTACTTTGCCTGAGTGGCTGGTTCAGTGCTCCATCACGATGTGCTGAAATTGGTTGGAAAAACTTTACAGTAGAGTGCTGTTCACACTATCCACCTGACGAAAGACATGTGGACCAGTTGTCAAGCCACTGATTATATGGGTATCATTGAACACTGGTTTTCTTTTGTGGGGGGGTTAAGCAACAGATATCGAGTGGTATCAGTGCTGAAGATACTTTTAAGGGTGTTCGACGGCATGCAACAGTAGCCATGTTCACCATGGAGAAATCCTATTTAGCTGCAAACATCTTGGAAGACTTTAACAGCAAGGTGTTTGAATGGCTGCGATCCAGAGGTCTCTGAATTGGGTTTGTTGCCACGGACAATTGCTGTAATATTGTTGAGGCCATGGCAGATGGTGGCTATTTCAGGGTCCTGTGTTTGGCTCATTGCATCAACATCATTGTGCAGGACTTTCTAAAAAAAGAAGACCTAGTCAGCAACTTACTGACCATCCATAGAAGAATCTACACTCATTTTAGCTATTCTTTTAAAGCCATTCTTTTAAAGCCTGGAAGCAGTTGAGGATCATTTAGCTTGCTAATAGAGTACCAGTTAAAGCCCTCATACAGGAGGTGCCAACACGTTGGAACTCAACCTATTACATGTTGTAATGTCTGTTTGAGCAGTACACAGCAAACAATGAGTATGTCATGCAAAGAGGAGGGGATGTAACTAAAAGCATGACCATTGAGATGGACAAATGGAAACTAGTCAAATCTCTGACAGAGATGCTACTTCCGTTTGAGGTTTTTACATGGGAAGTCAGCAAGGAGGACAGTACAATGGGTCAAGCTATCCCGTTGTTGAATCTGCTAAAGGACCTTAAAAAAGCGTGTCTGACAGGTTCGCAGCTGTGGACGATGAAAACGAATATGCGTATACCTTGGTTCAGACCTTAATCCTTTGCTTGAGTGAGAATACAAGGCTGCAAAGAGACATTGTGTCCTCCAGAGAGTACAATTGTACCACAATACTGGATCCACATTAAAAATAAATACTGGCCACTTTCATTCCTTTTCCAGAGGGAGAGTTTTAGAATATAAGATGTGGATTGTTGAACGAGCCAGAGTCCTGGAAGAAGAACAGCTGGAACTTAGAGTCCCACTCATGGAAAGAAGTTCTGGGGTGCTGCCTTCAACTTCCAGAGAGGGCAGTCCTGTTGTCTCAAAGCAGCCAACACTAGCAGCAAGAACACCGGAGGCAACACCAACAGGAACACAAGAATCATCCACAACCTCTGCATTTACTTGGTATCAAAGGGCAGGGCTTAAGTCCAGTGCAGAGGTGAAGGCAAAAGAGGTCGAGCAAGTGGCAGAACTAATGACCATCGAGAGGATGTTCCATGAGTATCTGGATGACCCAAGAGAGGTCTATGTGTATCAAAACCCATTGGTGTATTGGTATGCAAAGATGAGCCACTAGCCACAGCTCAGGCTGGCAATAAAAACGATCTGACCTATCCGGTGGCCAGTGTGTCTGCTGAGCGTGTGTTCAGTGCAGCTGGCGCAGTTGTCACATTGAGAAGGACCAGTCCCTCGCCTCAATACTTGGAGAGATTGACAATGATCAAAATGAACCTACAATTTATACCACTGAATTACACTGTACCTAAAATACCACAGGAGGAGGATGAGGGTGATTGGTCAGACTCAGGTCATAGTGTGTTAGCTGACCAACTTCTAAGCGAACCACCTGAGTTTGAGGACAAACTCTACTTCCCTGAGTAGGCCACCATAGGACTTTATCGCCAAACTCCTACTAAAAAAATGGATCTAGCTAGAGGAACCTTATATATTTTTTGTTTGGCTGTGTCTGACTGACTTATGCAGCCACACCGTTTTAGGCACCTGTATGGCCGGATCAGAGTTCCCTTCAAGGACATTGGAGAGACTATGCCTGCCTACATCCCCTGCTTATCCTTTTTTTCATCCCCTAGCAGGACTGCCCCAGAACATTTGATTTACAAGACTGCCCGATGTATGTTGCGTGCATCAAAGAGGATCAACAATTATGTACCATCGTGCTTGTATTGGAACAGGTAAATATATTGCAATAGTGAGTGATATATTATTGAGTGATTGTGAGTGATTATTCATATGGTGGCAACTATAATTTGTAAGCTTGATTGTGATGATTTGCAATGTCTGTGGCCTGATGGGATTTTTCCTGAATGTGATTGGCCCTTCCCTTTTGACACTTAGCGAGATTTGCTTACCGGGTCCACTCTTTTTTTTTCTGGTTCACAATCTTCAAAGACCAGACCAGTCTGTTTAGTTAACAAACACAAATCTACACAAAGAAATTGCTCAATGTTTCTCTTCTTGTTCATCATCAGCAGCAGTGCACTACAGGTCTGTCTCTCACGTTGGGTTGCGTCGGGATTTGGGACGGAGTTGGACAGGCGTGAATAAAGATGAATGGGAAGAGAGCATGAGAGAAGATAAAGCATTGGAAAAGCTAATTACTAGCAATCAGGAGGGTTGGCCCTGAATTAGCTAGGAACTTCCTGTCTGTTCATCTAAATACTGGGAATTTAGATCTGAGCTATTCATTGTGGATTGTGTGGTGTGCAGGGGTGATAAGATTGATCCTCCATGTGGTTAGAGGGATAAGATTGTGGATTTGTTACACAAGAGTCAAGTAGGCCAAGCTTGACTAAAAGCAAGGTGTGGTCTAACAGCTGGTAGCCTGGCAAGGACAACTAATTGAAGACAAGGTTAAGTGTTGTCATAGTTATGCCGAAAGTGACATGACCCATACTGTAAGAAGAGCTCCCATTTCACCCACTAAAATTCCTAATAGGCCATGGGTCCAATTGGCACTCGACCCTACTGAACATATTCACAAAAAGACTTTATCTTGGTGTTCAATCTTGGTTAACTTGAACTATCACACCCGCTGGGTGGTAATTAAATGTGTACACCGTGCTGACATGGAATTGTTTATTGTCTTCTTTCAGAATGTCTTCCACGAGGAAGAGATCCTGAAAGTACTCATAACTGACAATGGTGTGCAGTTTGCTTCTGAGCTCACGAAAGAGTTTCTTAACGAGATGTCAGTCTGCCACCTCAAAACTCCACTGTATTGTCCCCATGCCATTGAGTTAGTAGAGTGGATCAACTGCATTGCAAAATAATATTAACAAAGGGCAGAGATTATGGTGGTGCCAGCAAGTAAAGCCTTTCCATAAATTGTCTGAGCATACCGCACCACACCCAATAGTGTTACGGGAGTAGCACTGTTGGAACCCAGTTCGGAGGGCCATGGGGCAAGCAGAGGTTACTGTGCCCAACCGTCGTGGTGGAGACCTTTTACTCCTGTTGTTCCGGGGCCCGGCCTACGATTGATCCTCAGCAACTAGGCTAAGTACCTCTTAAGCATTTGACTCTTCAGTGGTAACCTGGGTCAAGCAATCAAAGGCTCCTCGGCGGGGGAAGGGGGGAGATATAGCGTGTGGACACAGGCTCACAACTCAAAGCAATTGTCCAGCTACATACTCACTTTTATGAGAAAATAATTATTTTATTTAACCGCTATCAACACAAAGGAAAATATGACTTTCATAAAACAACTACACAGTCCCCCTGAGGGCAGTGCTCTAGTGTTTCTTGGGTGGTTCCCTGTGTCCCACTCCCTCCGCTCTCTAACAATAGTGGTTTTTCTCCATTTACGTTAGGCAACATTCAGTGTTAGCCGCACTAGTATTCTGAGTCTCAAGAGTTTGCTCCAACTCTGTATTAGATTAAAAAGTGTTCTAGCGCCGAAGCGTTATCTAGCAAGCAAATTCCCGCTGGGCCAACTGGCTTGAAATCAGTCTTACCCACACTGCAGGATCGGAGTGACCGGAGTTCCTGAGCGTGACCCCTCTGCGGGTGCTGGAGCCACAGCGGCTGGTTCTGGTGAGTTCTCTGCATGCGGCACAGGCGGGCTGCACTTGATGGTCCTCGAGATTCTCACACAGGGTTGCTGTGGCCTTTACTGGGCCCTTGCATAGGATGCACTGTACTTGAACCTCTCACCACCTTATACATATAGTTGGTCCTCCGATGGATCTTGCTCTGTGCAGAAAGGGGTTGAATATTCGAAGAATGGACAGTTACCCAATGAGGACCAGGAATAGGATAACTGTATCTTCAACTCATATACATTTCAATTAAGTAAAGTTCCCACAGTGACTATAAGTAACCCAAAACCAATAATTCACTCCCAGAAGAGCAGAATCAGATTTAAGAATTTAAAGCTTAGGTAATCATTTATAGATAAAGAACATTTGCATTCAAATAAAATTTGCATACATCGCTAATAATCAATTAGTAAAGGATTTAATGAAATATACCAAGCCTCTTAGATTCAGGGAGAATATGATGGAGGAAAATCTTCCTCAGCCGAGGCAGATTTGGACGCGTACAGCGTATGTGCCAGTAGGATTAGGAAACCAGGTGAGCCTTGTAAAGACTCTCAGGAAAGTTCAGCGAAATTCCAAGTAGCCAGTTCCAGTTCATCAAGACAGCAATCTGTCTCAGTCTGTCGCTGTAACAACAGAGTTATAACATCATAACAAGAACCCTTCATCCAAAAGGTTCAATTTGCGCTAGGACCCCAGTCAGCAGCAACGAGTCCTAGTCCCGACAGCAGAATTGGTATCTGAATCAAAGATCAGAAACCCATATCAAGGAAGAAAGCTGTCGAGCCCACCAGATCCCAAAATATAGCAATTACACTTGCAAGGTTTCGGGGGTGACACCCCCTGGCATCACCCAATTAGCAGACCACAAAGATCCACTGGTCAGTCTAAGTAGATGTGTATGATGTAGCAGTAAAGAGGATACAAATCTGGAAAACTTAAGTAAATCAATTACGCAGCTTCCTAAGGTCATATAAGCATAGGACACATTGAAGAAAAGGACATTTAAAAAGAGAAACATAAGAAATGATGTGTGCTCTTTCTCAAGCAGCTGCTCCACAGTGTAACAAACATTGTTCCAACTACGCTATTCAGTCCAGGAGATGTCATGTTAAATTGTGAATCGCTCGTCAATAGGAAAGTAGCATATGATTTCAGAATACATTATTAAACATTTCAATTTGTTCATAATTAATGCATGTAAGTATAGGGTACTCCTAAAATGTTTGTAAATGTCAACATTAATGACATAAGAAAATACATATACATTCTTGTTTTTGCTTGTGTTATTTAACTGATACATATATAAAACACACGTTAAGGAAGTTTCATGAAAGCACATTTAAGTATATTCATGTAGCACCTACTTTTGTTTTGTCATTTTCGGTGTACACATTACAACATGAAATATATTTTTGTAGCTTTTTCACATTAAAACCAATCCATTAGTATTAAAAATCCATAACGTGAGATTTTCCCTGCTACATTATTCTAACACATACAAATGAGTGAAAATAATGATTCATGATTAATAGTCCTATCTATATTAGTTAAAATGTAATATATCTGAACGCTATCTTATCATCTGCATGCTTTTACGATGCAGTATCTAAATTATATTTGGTTGTCATTTTTCATAACATGACATTTTGCACACATTTTGTCATTGTTTGTGTAAAGGTTGTCATAATCATTTCTTTTACCAGTAAAATCGTTTAATATAATCTCTGCTCTATCAGGGTTGTGCAGCCGCAGCAACCGGAGGTCCATCGGGACTCCTCCAAAGCGGGTACGTTTTTGGGTCGGACCCAGGGTGAGTGGGAATTGGTGCAAAGGTCCTGATGCTGACCCTCTGTCACGGTGCGGGTCCACATGGTTTCCCACGGCAGCCTCTCTCCTCTGGTGGCGACCCCGACCAGGTCACACTTCTTGCCTGGTCCCGGTGACCCCCTCTAGCATATGGGGTCACCGTCTCTCCACTGTTCACAGACTCCGATCCAATCAGCACAGCAAATTCCTTTGTAGCGGCCCCTGCTGGCCTATGATGTCACCGGCTTACCACTGCGCATGGGCTACAACCCAATCAGTTTGGCAATCTTTGCATGGAAGCCCTTCCTGGCATACGGGGTCACCGTACACAGCCAAACACCTGTTTGGCATGGCGATGATCACGGCTCACTTTACAGCGGCCCTTCTCTGGCATACGGGGGGTCACTGACTTTGTCCTGCACATGGGCCACGACCTGATCCGTTCAGCAGGTGTCTCCTCACACCTCGCAAAGGGAGTCCACTCAACAGGATTCCCAACTGGACCTCACTCCCTCCAACGCTCTCCTCTTCCTCACAGGGCACACTGGTCTGGGGAAGCAGGCAGATGCTAGTGCTCCAGGGTAGATGGTCTTGGATTCCCTGGGTGATATCCCCTCACCCAACTGGGAGACCTTGATCCTCAATCCTGGTCACAAGTCTTGCAGAGCTTCTCCTCCTCGACATGCCTGAGTGTCTGCTTGACAGTTGCCAATTTTTGGAGTCTCAAGCTCCCCTTTTTATAGTCCATTTCCAGACACCAAATGTGATGTAGAATCCGAGTCTTTGAAGTTTATGTTGGTGGTGTACTTCCTTTTGAAGTGCCCGCTCCTCTGCCCTCTTTTACTCCAGAAAACAGTCATAGCAGGAGTCACTCCAAAGCTGAGACCCCTACATCACAGGCCATGGTAGTGACTAGAGTTCACACCTGGATGTCAGCCATAGTGTTATGTTTATCAAAAGGTTAGCCCAAAGCTTCAGCCCTACTCTTTATAATTCCATTATCAGCCCCATCTCCTTCCTGAGAGGTGCCCAGGTCCCTTCCTTGTGACCTCTCTCTGAATCAAAGAGCACCACCATTTGAAGTGGACCGGTGGAGCCTGGCTTTTCCTTCTCCTGTGTGTCCCACCCAGCTTACAGGAATGGAGCAATACACAAATCTGTATGGGAGGATTTCTCTACCTACTCTCCTCATGTTTCACCATGCAGCCCTGGGTCTCCCAAAATGAAACTCAGTCGCCCATGAATTCTACCGTTCACAGGCACACATACACCCAGCACATGCATTTAACATGCACGCACTGAACAACACTGTACCCTTCATGTACTGTATCGCTCACAGGCACACATGCACCCAGAACATGTATTTACCATGCACGCACTGCACAGTACTGCATTATCTCTGTATTGTTCCATTCACAGGCGCACAGACACCCAGCACAAGTTCTCCACACATGCACTACACACCAAACTAATGTAGGTCAAGGTGAGTTAAGTACACAGCAGCAGAACTTTAAACGAGTGAGCCTGTAGGCTTCACTCCAGTGACACAGGTAAAATGGATCTGTTCACTCCTACTGATCACTACACTATATGCTGCCACCATTGGGTTCATACTGCTTAACTCCTGGTGAAGTCAGTTGCCTTCGACCACTATGATGGTAGCGCTTTGGGCACCCCTCCCAATCCAACAAGACTGTATTCCATGAGACAGGCCTATGTCATGGTGCACATGCATGATCCGTGTTTGCCTATGACAGCAAAAATCAGCATTAGGGATGCAGCTATCAGTACATTTGGGTCACAAAGGGCAAGGTTGCATGTCCATTGCCATGCAGAAGACTTTTCCGTCCCAACATTCGCCCTGTGTTTCCTTTAAAGGGAAATATCCCAGAACTACAATAACACCTTTCTGGGTGAAGAAAAGGGTTTCTACTGATGTGATCGGGAATGTGGTTATGGAGAAAATTGTGCCTCACTAATCAAGGTACAAAGAAATATATGAGGGCATGCTGGCGTGAAGAAGTCTATTTTGTGTGGGAGTCTGGGTATGTGTGAAGTTACCTACTTTACAGAAGTGTGATGGTGATAGATTTTCTCATCCCCAGAGCATTAGTCAGTTGGTTGCAATGCTGTTCTCCTTGAGAATGGACAAACCTGTAGCATGGACAGCGAGTCAATTGTACAACCAAGTGTGCTGCCTGCTTAAACACCCATAGACCATGTGTCTGTCTTATCAGGGGCAGTCAGGAAAACAGCATTGAGGAATCTTCATGCTACACCTACGTGGCATAATGATTAGGGGTCCGATTATGAGTCTGGAGGTCTATGGACTGCAAGACTCGTGGGGGCACAGCGGTGGCAGTCTCCCAACCGCCCTATTATGAGTCAGGCGGTTGGACCGCCACAGCCCAGGCTTTTTCCCTAGTCTCTCTTTTTTGTGATATTGTGAGTTAGCACGGCCGCAGAGCCGTAGAGACGTGAGCGGGCATTACCCGAGATCCTTCAGTTAAGTTGACGGAAGGTGGTTCTTATTGGCACTAGCTATGGAGGAACAAGGCCTTGCCTATGGAGACGAGGCTGCTGCTAGGATTTTATCATGCCCCTCTCTTTTAGGGGACACCACACTCACACAGGCACTTACACAGGTGGAAGGCTGGGATTCTTTAACTGAATTAAAAAGGACACAAGTGAAAACGATCTTGCATGGAGCCATTCTCACTGAATATTTAAGAGCTAATGCAGCCCCAAGGGGACTCCTGGTGGTCAATGAACCTCTTATCTTTCTAGAGGATGCTTCCTTCCGAAAGAATTGGTCATTGATCGCCTGGAGATGCTCTAGAGATTGGCTCATTTTAATCATAGACACTGCTAAGAAAATCTCTGATGACCTACTAATAAAAATTCAGACCAGTGAGGACAATTTGAGAACACAGATACAAATCTCTGTGTTTAAAAAGAAACTTGAGGAGACAAATAAAACAGTTAACGAATATAAGGAGTACCTAATGAATTCCAAAGTGAATAAACTACAAAAGGATTTAAAGAAATTTGCGAGGGAAAAGGTGTACCCTTATGTTAATGATGATTATGTTAAGATGAAGGAAATCCAGAACACTCAAAAGAAACCGATAAGAATCCACACAGATACATCCAGTTCAGGAAGTGACAGTAGTGATGCGGACTACAGACCTAGATACAGAGGTAGAGGCTGGTCTAGGGGTTACGCACGCACGTACCAGCAAGGACCTCAGATGGGGTTTGGATGGCCGCCCATGTATCCACCTATGGGTCCGCCTCAATTCTTCCCAAATGAGTACCCATCTTTTTTAGAGAGAGGCAGGGGGAGTGGGAGAGGGAGGCAGAAGACACAGAAAACACAGAGAGTACAGTGGGAGGACATGAACCAGAGAATAACACGCAGCATGGCACGAGATGGGGAACCGAGTACCAGCAGGGAACACACTTAGTTATGAATTTAAGTGCCAGGATACTGACGGAGACACAAGAGAGGGTTTTGTCCAAGGGATTGGGTTTTGTCCCAACGAATCAGCTAGACTCATTTAAATTGAAGTGTGAATTGGCTGGATTTTTCCGCAGTGTTCGTTTGAAAGTGTTCTTTGAAGGCAAGGAGACGACTGAGAGAGAGGATGACACAGGGTTGAGGAATAAATCGACCTTTGTCCCCAGTGTGGGCCAGTTACCTCCAGAGGTGGGAGTTTTTGAGCAGGCTGTGATGAGGGATGTAGAAATGATGGAAACATCAGAGAGTGAGAAACCGTTCTTCAACTTATCAAAAATTGAAAGGCAGGCTTTGAATGAACTGAGAGACGATCCAATGTTAATTATAAAACCCGCCGACAAAGGCGGGGCTATTGTGATTCAGGACAGAGATGTTTATAATATCGAATGCCTCCGTCTTTTGAATGACAGAAGGAATTATAAAATCCTTCCTGGTGATCCTACAGAAGAATTGAGAGTTTTGATTGGTTCTTATGTGGAAGAGGCAGTTGGAAATGACTGGATCAGTCAGAAGGAAGCCTCTTTCCTCTGTAAACAACATCCCACTGTCCCTTATTTTTACATTTTGCCAAAAGTGCACAAACCCACACGCCCACCACCTGGGCGCCCCATAGTTTCGGGTACTAATTCCATCTTAGAGCCCTTGTCTAAATTTTGTGATGTTTTTTTGCGCCCCCTTGTTCAGAAGATGCCAGCGTATCTAAAAGATACAAGGGAGGTTTTAAACCTTATCAAAGATTTGGAGTTTGATCCCAATAGTGACTTGATGATCGGGCTTGATATAGAGTCACTCTATACGAATATTCCCCAGCAAGAAACCCTGAGGGTGATTGAAAATACGCTTTTTTCTGAAGAATGGGATCACACAACTCCCCGTGCCTTTATTCTGAGTCTCTTGGAGCTAGCGCTGACTAGGAATTTTTTCAAATTTGAAGATCAGTTCTATCTTCAAACCCATGGAACTTCCATGGGGAGTTCTTGTGCCCCTAGTCTGGCCTGCCTATATGTTTCTAAATTTGAAGAGGAAATTGTGTTTTCATCGGCCAACCCATACCATAATCAGATTAGGGTTTGGCGTAGATATATTGATGACGTTTTCATCATCTGAAGAGGAAGTAGAAGCTCGGCAGAAACTTTTCTTGGCTGGCTTAACCAGAGAAATCCTTTTTTGTTTTTTACGAGTACGATGACAAATGTTTCACTTCCCTTTTTGGATCTGAGTATAAGAGCAGAGAACGGAGTGCTAGTGAGTAGCGTCTATCACAAACCTACTGATAGGAATAATCTTTTATCCTTTCAGAGTTTCCATCCCCGCTTTCTTAGGGAAAATCTTCCCTACGGACAGTTTCTACGACTTCGTAGGAACTGTTCCTCAATGATGGATTATAAGAAAGAGGCGGAAAACCTGAGTGACAAACTTAGACCCAGAGACTCCAGAACATGTCATTAAAAAGGCCCAGAAAAGAGCAAGAAATTGCAATAGGGAGGCCTTGTTGGAAACTAATGATAAAGAAACAGTTGAGAGCAGTATCTGCGTTACAACATTCAACACGGCATCGAACCATCTCAAAAAGATAATACAAAAAAATTGGCGAATTCTCAATTCGAATGGGTTAGATCAACCTTTTCCACTCTTTTCTTTTTAAAAAAGTGCCAGTATTAAAGACATGGTTGTTAACACACGTCCCAGGTTGGTGACGAACCACTCTAATGAACAGAATCAAGAACATTTTCTACCTCCTGTGATGGGACACTATGCGTGCGGTTATTGCAGGGCTTGTCCTCTTTCATTGAATGGGAAAATGGTGGACATTGGGACTAACCGCCGCTGGGAGCAGAGGAAACATACGACATGCAATACAGAGAATGTCATTTACCTTATAAGGTGTCCTTGCAACAGGTTATATGTAGGGATGACTACCCGTCGTGTGAAAACCCGTATTCTGGAACATATGAGTACAATAAGGTGTGGCAAAACAAATACGAAACTAACGGCCCATTTCCATGAGAAAAGACATAGTGAATTAGATCTGAGGTGGACAGTACTAGATAAACCTTTTATTCCACCCAACACTGTGGATATTGCCAGTTTTCTTTTGGTTCGAGAACAACGGTGGGTGGACAGGTTAAAAAGCAGCACTCAGGGTTTGAATGATTCTATACCCTGGTTCCAACTCTATGGGCTGAGCACTAAGTGAAAAATGGAAAATGAGTGTGTTTATTCTATACCCTGGTTCCTTCGCTATGGGCTTAGCACTAAATGAAAAACAAGTATGTATTTGATACCATCAGATACATTTTGCATAGCGTATTGCATAGCACGGTGCTGAGCACTAAATGAAAAACAAGTATGTATTTGATACCATCAGATACATTTTGCATAGCGTATTGCATAGCACGTTGATCGGTACAATTCATTGTAGCATGAAAAGATAGGAAGACTCTGAGTGGTGATGGTAGGGGATGATCTCCTAATAGAAATAAATGGAAAAGGTATTTACTTGCCATTAACTATGATGTTCTGTAATGCTGAACTTCAGCTTGCTTTATTGATATGAATAACTTTTTAGCAAAACAGAAAAAAAAAACGAACGTTGGGTCTTTCTTGTGATTTTCATTGAGTTGACACAGGAGCAATGAATTAATTGAGGTCCTGACAACCGTCATTAGAATGGATTAAATACGGGACTGTTTTAAGTGTAGTATGGTTTTTGACAAAGGACTGATATAATATGTTGAGGTTAAACATGAACGCCATTAATAGAGATTATAAAAATAGGAAAATTGCGCTAATTTTAGCGGCTGATTTATCCTTACATAAGTAGGATGGAACTAATAGATGTTGTGGGCATCTTCAAGATAGCTGCCGCTTTTCAATTGCAAGAGGAAGAGAGTGTCCTATCTCGATGTTGTTGGATTAGGCTTATGAGCCCGTGACGCGCCCAATGAAGGGGAGTGGCTTGTATTTGGCCGCCAATTAACATCCCCTTTATAAACAAGGCAATGGCGCCTCTTCGATATCGACGGTGGACCAGCGTGAGGAACTGAAGTTGTGTGGTTCTTTGGAGTAGTAAGTGCACCACAGATGGGGTTATGCATGTTATTAATATTGTTCTGGATCGAGTTTCGAATTTGAGGGTGATTATTTAACTGTGAAGGCTAATGTACAGTGGGAGACTGTGATTTGACACCACTCAAAATATTGGCACTCAGAGGATATTTTTACCCAGAATATGATCGGGTAAAGTTGGTCAGTCGCGAGGTCAATCCTGGTGTATTTAACACTACACAGAGCTTTGTTAGACAATGTGCCATATGGGCAGAGATGTAAGAGGAGCACTGGCGAGTTTAATGAGTTCTTCTCAGACATAGTGAGAAGTGTCGAGTCGAGGAGTGCCCTTGACAGTCTTAAAAAATATAGTCCGATTATAATGCAGTTCTGTTTTTTTCCCACCCCATTCTATGAAATTCAGAGTGTGACGACAAGACCACGATCCCACAAAGGTCCCGGGTTTGGAGCATTGCTAATAAACCTGTGTAAGTTTGCGGACACATTTGAGTGAGAGTGTCTAAAAACCATCGTGGGTCAAGTAGTGGGCATGTGATTGGGACTCTGGAAAGTGGCACATGTTAGTGTATAAAGCACATAAGAGAGTCCTACTGTTTGCTCACGGACTTTGTGGTGCTGTCTCAGTGTGAGAATTTGGTGAGGGCGATATGAGTATAAGTTAGAGGCTGGTCCCTCTCTGTTTGGAGACACGATATGCCATTTGGTGCGGTGTTTTAGAGGATGTGGTATTATGGCACTATGTGAGGATTTAGGAATAAGGCAGTAGAACAATAATTATATGTTCTACTTTTCTTTACAGGAAATTGTTTCCTCTCGGAAATTTCCCAGAGTATACGATCTTGCAAGACTGTCTGGCTTGTTGAAATAAGGTAAAAACTCCAAATAGGGGTGAAGACCAGGTAACGTGGGACCTACACCCTGACGAATGCCAGAGCGACCCTGTTGGGCGTGAAATATTGGCTGAAACATGTTGGTAAACGCAGCAGGGATATAGGGGTCTTTACCTCCCCTGATTATCCCGTTCTTTGACTTTTAATCCTAACAAGAGGTTACATGAATAAAGAGTGATGGCAGCTTCCTCTTAGGTTGTTTTAACTGTGTGTGTCTGCACTCTTAGGTCCCTTCTGAAGGGAACATTTTTTCCTTTATATCCCTTTGTTGTGGGTTTTTGTTGGTTTGTTTGTTCCGCCATATTTTCTGTACCCTCACCACTAATCTTCACATAGATACCCAAAATAATTGCGCTCCGTCCAGTGTGTTGGTCTGCACCTGGACGTCAGATGCGGCCCTATGATGAAGCATGACACTGCAAAGTGTGTGAGGGCAGTATTAAGACAAGTGTTGCCCTTCTTTTCCTTTTACCCCATCCTCTTGGTTTTATTCTGTATTATTGATAGCAAAGGACAATTTTATGCCTTCGCTCCTGTCTGTTTAGAACAAGGAGTTGTAATGGTTTTAGTTCTTCTCTGTTGAGTGAGTTTTTCATTGATGATAGGGGAGTCAGAGAAGGCTTTTTCCCTAGTCTCTCTTTTTTGTGATATGTGTGAAGTTACCTACTTTACAGAAGTGTGATGGTGATAGATTTTCTCATCCCCAGAGCATTAGTCAGTTGGTTGCAATGCTGTTCTCCTTGAGAATGGACAAACCTGTAGCATGGATAGCGAGTCAATGTACAACCAAGTGTGCTGCCTGCTTAAACACCCATAGACCACGTGTCTGTCTTATCAGGGGCAGTCAGGAAAACAGCACTGAGGAATCTTCATGCTACGCCTACGTGGCATAATGATTAGGGGTCCGATTATGAATCTGGAGGTCTCTGGACTGCCAGACTCGTGGGGGCACAGCGGTGGCAGTCTCCCAACCGCCCTATTATGAGTCAGGCGGTTGGACCGCCACAGCCCTGCTGCAGCCGCCAGGGAACCGCCGTTCCCTGGCGGTGTTGTGGCAGTGTAGAGGCATCAATATGCCAAGCATATTAGGAGTTTTCTCTCTATCAGGGTTTTCATGGCGGTTCCTCCTCCATGAAAACCTTGGCAGAGAGGAAACAAAGGGGGCCCTACAGTGCCCTGTGGATACACACAGGGGGCACAACATGAGCTCACCTGTGTGCTTGCACACCAGTTCCTGCACGCCATGGACTTTTCAGTCCATGCTGTGCAGGAACTGTTTTTGGCGTTCCCATTGCAGTGCTCGCTTTTTGGAGACACCTCTGTGGAAACGCAAAAAAAAAGCACGCCAGACAGGAGGAAACTCCTAATCTGGCAGGCGGTCTGACCACGGCTTTGGTGGTGCAGCAGACCCGGCGTGCATCCCTAAAGTCGTAATCAGGCCCTGTGTCATGACCTGAATCTTCATAATTACTTACGTGTTAACACTGCATTGCAATTAATGGAGCTCCTTCACCTGTGTTACTAGTGCGTTATCTTTCGAATGGCATTGTCCTTATGGCAATTATCGTCTCAGCGTTTTCAACCCTATTATTGCATTAGCTTTCTGATCACATTGTTTTATTTGTTTATGCACCTAGTTCCGGTTTCTCCTTAGTTGAGGAAATGTGTTGTATCTTTCTTTGCTTCCCCCCCCCCCACCCCTTCCCCAAAGTCTTTATTCTACTCCCTCTCTGTGGGGTTGGGTTTACGTGCCCCGGGGAAGAGATGACACAGCCACAGGAGATTGGGTGTGAACTCCTTTATTCAGAGGGAGAGCTGGCGTGCATACATTGCACTGTCCCCTACCTTCTGCGCCGCCTCCTGGGGTTCCCATGAGGCAAGGCGCAGGTCACGTGGGTGTTGAGCACTAGACCGCAACACCACATATCTCCCCCCTTTAATAACAATGCAAAAGGCATAAGAACAAGAGTCCCAACTACATAAACTGCATCAACGGTGGGTTGTGCGTGATAGCACTTCTGCGCATAGTCTCTGCGTGGTGACCCCTCACCGGAGGAGTCCGGGGCATCTGCGTAGTCAGCTCAGGGTGGAGATGGTGTAGGCTCCCTGGAGCTCTATGTGGTAAAGTCATTGTATCTTCTTGGTCGCACCACTCTTCTACCTGTGCGGGTGTGTGTGTAGGAGGCCTGCTCCTCGTGTGTTTCTCTTTCCTGGCAGTCGTCGTGTGAGGTGGATGCCCCTCGCCTTATCTCTGGTATGTCCGTGTGATCAGGCGCTTGGGGAGGTGTGTGCTGTGCTGAAACGGCGTTGTTACTTTCTCCTGCGGACTCGGTGCTGCCCCCTGTCCCCCCTTTCGGGCCTCCAGACTCAGAGCTGTTGGTAGCTACGTCGTCGTCCAGATCCACCGTCGACCCCTGAGAGCGTGCCGTGGAGGGGGGTCCATTAGCCTGCCACTGTAGGACCTTGTTGCACTTCGCCATCCTGCTGTGTGACCATACTTTGCCGTCGCTTAGTAGTGCTGAGCGGGAATACAGTTCTTGGACTTGTAGGGGTGGGTTGAATTTGCTGTCCCCTTTCTTGCCGAAGTGGCCCAGTTTCACTCTTACCCAGTCCCCTCGGGCTAAGGAGACCGCTCGCACTCCGTGCGTCCTGTCATAATTGTCCTTGTATATCTTTTGGGCTTTCTGTATGTTGCTTCTAACCACTGCAGGTGACCAGCGGCTTTGAAGTTTCAAGTCCATCCACGCCAGGTTGTCCCTTGTGAACGGCTCCCTGCCTCGCAAGATCCGGAACGGGCTGTACCCAGTGAGAGTGGGAGTGATGCGATAGGCCCACACTGTGTTTCTGATTTCCGTCTCCCAGTTCTTGCCCGCGCTGATGGCTGCCTGGACCGAGCCCATGAGGACACGGTTGAACCGTTCTGCTTGGCCATTGCCTGCCGGGTGATATACTGGCGTGTGTTTGTTCCGGATGCCGTTTCTCCGAAGGAATGCTATCCACTTTTCCGAGGTGAACTGGGGGCCATTGTCGCTGGTGAGGACTCTGGAATTCCTTCCCTCAAGAATGTGTTTGTCAAGAAGGTGATGACGGCATCGGTGTCAACTTTTTCGCAGATTTCCACGTCCGGCCATTTAGAGTATCTGTCAACGAGGACTATCACGTATTTGGGTACTCCCCACGAGTCCAGGATGGGGCCCAGGATGTCCACTGACGATTCTTCCCATGGGTTTGAGGGCGCATTGAATTCTCCCATCGGGGGTCTCAGCATTGTGTGCGCTTTGTCGGCATTTGCGCAGTGTTGGCAGGCGCGCACGAATCTTTCCACTGAGGTGTCAACTGCCGGCCACCAGTACGACTGTTTCACTCTGAGTTTGGATTTGACGATGCCTAGATGGCCTTCGTGCAGTATGGTGAGGAGGCGGTCCAGCACGTTCTTCGGGGGAACGACCTTGTCTCCTCTGAGGAGGAACGTGGCGTCGTCGCTGAGGGATAACTCCTCGCGCACCTCCCAGTACTTCCTGAGATTGCCCTTCATGTGTTTCTTCGCGGGCCAGCCCTGAGTGATGAAGGTCTTCACTTTGGAGAGATCCAGGTCCTGTTCGTAGGCTGTCTTCCAGTCTTGCGCCCCAATGGTGGTCTCTTGATCTGCAGTGAGCGCCACTTGGTACTCATCCCAACGGTCGGACAGTGGAGCGTCCTCCATTGCGGCTGAACGGCTGAGAAAATCGGCTACTTTGTTCTTGTGGCCTGGCAGGAATTCCACGTCGTAGACGAAGTCTAGGAGCCGGAGTGTCATTTTGGCAATGCGTGGGGTGGCTTTGGCATTCCCGCTGGACGTGAGGACTTTGATCAGCGGCTTGTGGTCCGTGCGGAGCGTGAACTTGGAGCCCCAGAGGTATTGTCGGAATTTCTCCATGGCCCAGATGGCAGCCAGCATCTCTTTTTCTATGACGCTAAACTTCTCTTCGTTGGGAGCGAGGGAGCGGGACGCGAAGCCGATGGTGACTTCCGTGCCGTCCGTGGCACGTTGCGACAGCACTGCTCCCAATCCCTTCTCGCTGGCGTCTGTTGTCAGGATGCTGGGGGCTGAGCTGTCGAACCCTTGAAGTGGAACGGCTTTGCAGATGTCGTTTTTGATAGTCTCGAATTCCGCATCTGATTCTGCCGACCAGTGGAACATGAACTTCTCCTTCAGCAGCTGGCGCAAGTTGTGTGTCTTGGTTGCGAAGTTCTTGACGAACTTGCTATAGAATTCCGCCAATCCGAGGAACGATCATACTTCATCTTTAGAACTTGGTTTGGGCGCCGATCTGATGGCTTCGACGTTGGCTTTCTTAGGGGAAATCCCATTTTCACCCATTTCATGCCCCAGGTATGTGACATTGCGCAGGCCGAATCTGCATTTTTCCAGTTCAGCGGTGAGGCCGTTGGTGGAAAGGGTGTGCAGGACTGTTCGAAGTTTCTCATCGTGTTCTGGCTTGGTTCTCCCCATTACTAGGATGTCATCCTGGAAGTATAGGACATCGCGGCAGTCTTTGAACAGTTTATACATTAGTTTTTGGAATACTGATGCTGCGGACGCCAGTCCGAAGGGTAGGCGCCTGAATCGGTAGCAGCTGAATGGGGTGATGAATGAGGTCATCTTTCTAGACGATGGGTGGAGTAAGATCTGGTGGTATGCGGCGGTGAGATCTATGGTCGAAAACCACTTGATTCCGCTCGTTTGAGCTAGCATTTTGTTGATGCGTGGTAGCGGGAACTTGTCGACTAGTATGTTTTTGTTTAGTTCTCGAAGGTCAATGCAAAGACGCACGTTTCCGTTTGGTTTGCGTGCCACTACCAAGGGCGCCAGCCACTCGGCGCTTTCGATGGGTTCAATGACTCCGTTGTCCTCTAGGCGTTGTAATTCGAGTTGCACGACTTCCCTGCAGTTGAAGGGGATGTTCCGCACCTTGTGACTGACGGGGACCGCCCCGTCCTTAAGCTGGATTTTGTGGGTGAACTTAGACAATTGTCCAATGGTCCCGCCAAAGACGTTGGGGAATTCTTCGCGAAGTTTGTCCACATTGGGGCTGGGGTTTTCGCTTGTCATTAGTACTTGCGTTTCTCCGCCGGGGTTGAGCTGGATGCCCAGTGCTCCTTGGTCGATCCACCCGAGGACCGAGGGTCCCTTTTCTGCTATGTACAGCTTGCCTGTGGTCTTCCGCCCCTTGAACTCGAAGTGTAGTTGTCGGAACCCCACCATGGGAATCTTTTCACCAGTGAAAGTGACCGGATGTACGTCTGTAGGGTGTAGGTGGTGCCCTAAGGTGCTGGCAAAATCCCTGTCCCATATGTCCTTTTTTATGATTGTGAATGGGGACCCTGAGTCTGCCACCATGGATATCTGGATCCCTCCTATGGACAGGAGACAGGACGGTTTCCTCCTGGAGTTGCAGTCGATGCCTAGCACCAGGTCCTCTATGCACAAGATGCTATCTTCGTCCTCTTCACCTTCTTTAGCGTCGGGCTCCGAGTCATACATGACACACTTAACTGCGCTGCTGCGAGGTCTCCGCCTGCAGACTTTGCCGAAATGTCCTGTCACACCGCAAAAGGAGCACTTGACTTGGAAGGCAGGGCATCGTTTGTCGTTGGCCATATGGGTCTGGCTGCCGCACCTGTAGCAGGAGCTTTTTGAGTCGTGGGAAGGCCGGGGGGTTTCTGTCGAGGTCTTCGCGGGTCGTCGGCCAGACTTGTGTCCTGTGGAGGGGCCTGGTTTGTCTCTGGGAGTGTCTTTGTCGCTTATCTTGCACACCGTCGGTTTTGTGTCCTCTTTTTTTTTGCAGCCGCGGCGCATCTTTTGGAGAGTTCAGCCTTCTTGACGATCGCGATGATTTCGTGGAGGGGAGCGTCCCCGCTCACCCACAGCTTCTCCTGCACGTTGGTGTTGACCGTGTGCATTATTATCTGGTCCCGCACCAGGTCGTCGTGCAGATGCCCGAACTTGCAGTTTACCGCCAATTTCTTGAGTGCTGCGACATAGTCTTCCACCGTCTCTGTTTCGTTTTGTTTGCGTTGGAAAAAATTGTATCTATCTATGGCTATGCAAATGACAGGTTGGTAGTGACCATCTAAGTCATCGAGCGCGTGTTGGAAAACGTCTTCGTCTGTGGCTGCTCTTGGCTTCTTGACCATGTTCTCATACACTCGTAGACCCTCCGGTCCGAGATTGTGAAGGAGTATCTTCTTCCTGCGTTTGCTGGAGAACGCTTCTTCCCCTTCATCTTCTAGGGCCGATAGGTAGTTAAGAAAGTATCCCTTCCAGTCCGCCCACTTCATGGCTGGTTCGCCTGGCTTAGGTAGGAACTGCACGGGGTTGGTCAATGAGAAGGTCTGGGCACACATCTTGCAGGACTGATGTGTGTCCCCGTGGGAGGGTTATCGGTGGAGTGCATGGCTGAAGGTGGTAGGCTGTGGTGTCGGCACCTGTAGGCGCACCTGGTGAGGCTCACTTCGGCAGTCCTGGACGGCCGGTTGGAATTCCCGGTCACGCTGGTAGCGTGGAGGCGTCTTGACGTTGTCTTATCCAGTGAGCTTAATGGGCGAGAGGAAGCTGCTTGGCCCAAGTGCAGTGAGCGTGGCACTGTAGAGCAGGGGGCTTTGCCCGCTGTGGGGAATGGTGGCTGGGAGGCAGTAGAGGTGCCGTTGATCAGAGGCACCGCAGCAGTCAAAGGCCCGACGCTCGCTGTGGCAGGTGGGCATTGCTGGAGCACATGTGCTTTGCGCATTCCTGGTTCATGGAGGCCTGCCGCTTCAAGAATTTACCGCTATGGCAAAGCGGGCGTGTGGTTGGCGGCAGGCGCGTGAGAAAGCGCGGGGCCTCACTCGCGCTGTGCGCGTACCTGAGTTTCTTGGAAACGCTGCCTCAGTCGGATGCCCGTTGAGCGCCGCCCTCCCTCTGAGCGCCGTGGATTTCGGAGGTCGCGCCGCGTACTGTGGATGACACGGCGCTCGGTTCAGCGGTGTCGGCGGGGTCCTTGGAAACTCGTCGCCAGTCTGTGGGGTGGGTTTACGTACCCCGGGGAAGAGATGACACAGCCACAGGGGATTGGGTGTGAACTCCTTTATTCAGAGGGAGAGCTGGCGTGCATACATTGCACTGTCCCGTACCTTCTGCGCCGCCTCCTGGGGTTCCCATGAGGCAAGGCGCAGGTCACGTGGGTGTTGAGCACTAGACCGCAACACCACACTCTCCTCCCCCTCCATTTCTTTTCGCCTTGGAACATTCTATGAAACCAGCTCTCAACAGTCAACTACTGCCCTTGTGTGGATTGCCTCTGACTAGCCCGGCGATGGCGAGATCAAATCTTTTTGATAATCTCTTTGTGGGTCAGAGAGCTTATTTACAACACCTACACAGTATATTGCAGTACTTTCGCCCTCTCTTTACAAAAAGAAAAAATACAATACATGTGATTTATTGTAATGGGAACTCTTAAAGTTGGATAACATTAGGTCAGTAAATAAACGTGCACTTAAGTTAATTAGCCTCAGCTTTGACAGCTCCAGCAAGTAAGATGCGGGAAGGACAGGATCGACCGGTTTGTACTCCAGCCTGTGCTCATTGTGCCGGGACATTCTGCAGGTGTAAAACAACCCACATTCCTACTTACTGAACCCTCTAACAACTTAGCAACTTAGTAACAACTCCACTTACTTTATTGCCTAAACGTCATAATGGACATTTTCACACTTAATTGCAAATAATGTCAACAATGGTGACCCTCTGAAGACCTTGTGAGGAGAGGGTTGCAGTGCGGATGCATCATGGGAAGCACAGAGAGGAAGGATATCAAGAGTGCAGGGAGCAAAGGTTGGTGGTGATGCCCCTTAAAAAGAAAAGAGCAATGAGACTCAGAGAAAATGGTGAATTGATGGGAAGGAAATCTATGAAAAGGACAATGATGCGTAAATTGAAGTCTTTGGCCTCAATTGTTTTTTTAACATAGACCCTCTGTGTCAAACAGTGAGATCACTTAAAAGTTTGACCCACATCTGTTTTACCTCGTTCTATGCTCTTCACAAAAATACGGCCAGTATAGTGCCACCAAAAACACAAATCGAAAATTAACCACAGCATCGCATCTTTGCCAATTAAGGTATGCTTCTATGTTGCTCTTTGTGAACGTTTGAGATATATATATCCTTCAGCATTCAGGACCGTCCTCCAGAAAATGTTATATATATATATATGTACCATTTGCTGACAAGGGAATGCGGTTATGATTTGACATGAAAAGTGGCAAACATTTAAGGAGGAGTTTCGGAGGGTGCGTAGAAAGGCACTGGCTCTCCATTAAGGGAAGTCTAGTGGGGCCACCGTAGCTGTCAGAGGAGATCTTTGAAGAGAAGGCGCGTGAGATGTCATTGATTTCAAGCCTCAGGCATAGTTTGTTAACTCAGGAAGAACTGTTGCCAAGAACAGGTCATAAACAAAGTAGCTTCCACCAAGAACCTGTGTTCGCCCAACAAGTGCATGTTGATCATTCTTGGCACAGACAATCTTCTAAAGGTGCGGTATGGAGTGTAGAGGCCTCTCTTTGCGACTGCCTGCTGGATAAGACCTAATCCCAGAGCACTGGCAGGTCCAATCTTTGTTCAATAACTGATTAAACTGCGATCACTCCACTATAAAGGAAATTTGGAAAAGTCCTGAGCTACTAGAGGGGGTTTATAGATTAAATATATATAAGTACCATGACGCAACAGGATGCGTGTCCAGCTTAATCACCACGCAGTCAGGATATTTTGGCCATTTGCCTTCACCACGTGGAAACCGAATGTATTTCCTGACTGGCATTGTTGAGTAGGACGTGTTCTGAATAAGTTGCCATTACTTAGGAAAGCAGCAAAGCAGCGTAATTAATTTCCTGAAAAGGGCCAGCAGGTGAACATTTTCAGCATATACTCCTGTAGAGTGCTAAAACGTGCACAATTAATATTTTGTGGCGAACAACTCATGCTGCAAGTTTTTTTACTCTTGTATAGCATATTTATTATATCTGCGCTACGTAACTAGTATTTCATGCCAGGCTTATTATGATAATATGCCTACCAATTCACTTTTCAGTAATGAGTTTCTAAGTCTGTGCAGTAACATGGTAGATGGGTGAGATCAAGGTGAATTTTAATTTGTATTTTATATGTGCATTTTTATTTTATTCATAAATATATGCCGCTATGTATAAGCCTACGTACTAGGATTTGAGGCACTGTAAAATAGGAGCAGATGAAGTAATTACATTGTGTAGATAAGACCATAGGGAACAAGAACATGTGCCACATAAAGTACCCAAGACTGTTTGTTATTACACATGGTTATAAACAAAATAAGAATCAAAAGAACATCACAGGTACACCACAGAGTTACACGAGCACAAGTCAGCAAACAGTGTGATGTATTTCGAACAGCGAGAGACAACTTACATGATGCCCACTGCCAATAAATAGGGCGTTGCTTGGGGTAGGTGGCATAAAATGACAGGCCAGTATTCAAAAAGAGCTTTAGGAGGCAGTCAGAAGCCGAGGGAGAGAGGGGGGTCCGGGAGCAGAGGGTAAGCATTCAGGGTGCAATATGAGTGACAGTGTATTGAGGGGGTGAGAGTAAAAGGAAACAAATAGGAAGGGGCAAGAGTCAGACGGACGAGCAGCAGAAGGTGAAGAGTACAGATTTATTGGTTGCTTCAGCATTTCGAACATAAATCATGTATATAGGTTATTGAATATTGTAATTTTGACAAAAGTGTCCAAGAGGGAAGTCTATAAACTCTAGACTTTTATGACAAGTAACCCATTCACAAACTCTAATTCATGCCCTTAGATATGTTTTCACCTTGCATGCAGCATGTTTATCAGGAAGAACGAGCTAAGCATGTTAACATCTTGACAGTTAAGATAGACATTTCAGTTATATCTGTGATCATCTGTGGTACAGATGTAAGGTTTCGCGTTCCCATGTGTTTTTGTCTTTTTCTACTTTTTCATTTATTCATATAGTTGAAGTGTTGTCTTTCATATTGTTGTTCTTGTGCATGTCGTCTTTCGGCCTCTTCCAAATGCTTCACAAGCAAGACAAGTTGGGAATGAAGTTTGAAATAAAATTTTGAGTTTGCATATTGTATCTGTGCTTTTGGTTGGGTTTTTATTCATAGCAACAGACCTGTCAACTCACACTTTCACACAGTCACCTGATGAACAGCCAATATCACCCGGTGGCAGCAAAAACGATCTGGAAGCCACTGCAAAGAGTGTATTTCCAGCTTGCCTTTGGAGGCTTTGAACAGTTGATGTTCATTAAGGGGCGTGAAAACACCCCAGAACATCTGCAGCAGGCCTAGCAAGTTTTTTTGTTTTTTTGGGTGAAGGATGAGGGGAGTTTGTGGGAGAGGGTGCCTCTTGGGTAGTTCGCAGCATGAAGCTTACAGCCTTCCAATGATCCGCCCCTCCTCACACAGTGACTTTTTAAAAGTTAGCAGGTCTGCAGCAATTACAGATCATATAACACTAGCACTGTTTTCTTTTTTTATCTGTTTAATACTTTTATAGTCAACAATACGCATCAGTATTCAAGATGTCTGACACAGTACAGAACATACCCCTTAATCCGAACCTGAATAATAAACAACCAGTCAATGAGCCCCCAACATGGGTAGGAACCATACTCCATTATGACCATAATGTGAAGGTTTCTACCATAGTAATACAATTGAACAGATAGGAAGGAGTCTACACAACTAATACAGAGCATTGCTGGACATAAAAGAAAATCGAGCAACATCAGTGAAAATAAAGATAGAAACTATAGGAGTAATAATAAATCTGTCACCTAAGGGGTGGCACCTAAGGGGTAGATCTTACCACATCAAAGAGCGCAATGGACCAGTCTAAGAGCAACAAGCGAAGACAATCAGCATGCGAGAATAGGGACTGAAATAGACAGTCAAAGGAGGAATGCTCTCCATATGTCAGTGAATAACTGGACCTGAACATTCCTTTTGTATATCAGTTGTTCTTGGGAAGCCATTATGGCCATGGATTCCATCAGTCTGTCTGTATAGGGGGAATGGACATTTTCCATTGGCGGAGAAAGTAGATTTTCAGAGTCTCCAAAGCTGAGTCAATCCGGTGTTTCCAGTGGTTGTTGAGCTCCGGGATACCCTTCGTGTCATACAGTATCGCCAGTTGTGGAGAGGGGTGGAGTGAGATCCCACTCGTGTCCTTGAGAGTGCGCCAAATTAAATTCCAATAGGCCTAGATGTAAGGGTAGGACCACAGGATATGTAAAATGTTTCCTCCAGGCGAGCCATAGCGCCAAAACTACTTGTCTGTGCAGACATTCAGGTTCTTTGAAGTTTACTTGGTATCCAATCCCAGTCATGAAGGATGTTAAAGAAGCTAAATTTGGCGTGTGCTTCGTGTAACCCCTTATCATGTGTTTGGAGTAGGTGGATCCGATCCTTGTTCGAGTACGCAACTTGGAGCCGGTCTTCCTATCTGAGTCTCAGTGACCTTTCCTTTGGGTCATAGTAGAGTTTTATGATCAGCAGTTCATGAAGGCCAGAGACCAGTTTCTTGTAATTGCCTCATGTAACTCATGTAACCAAGTAGGTATGACAAGAAGAGGCAAGTGGGGTTTGTGGCGATCCCAAATGGGAGTGCAAGCAATGTCGGAGCTGATGGCTGGGCAGATGTAAATCAGTTTTGAGATCCTCGAATAGTTTTAGTTTATCACCGGTCATGACATGGTCCAGCAATCTTATTCTCTTGGTGTTCCAGTCCTGCCATTTGAAGGAAGAATTTGGAATTGTTAAAGCCATAATCTGTATAGAGGAAACTGTTTTCCCCCAGTAGTTTGTGAGCCTAGAGCCAGGCACTATCCATTTCCATCAACATGGGGTTGGTGGGAGCCATCAAGGCTTTGTGCCCATTATAAAGAGGTATTAGCGCCATTTTGGAGCTGTCATTCTAACCCGGTCCAGAATGGTGCCCCTTTATGAGGGTTTAGCTGGTAGGCCATCTATGAGAGGTGGATGGCTTTATAAAAGGTAAGCATGTGTGGTGGACGCAGCCCTCCAGAAGTAGTAGCAGTGAAGAGTTTTAACACGGCCACCCTTGGTGGAATTTGAACCCATATAAACTTCCGAATCATGGGGTCTATTGATTTGAGGGGGGGTTAAGGGGATCATTAAAGGCAGCATACCAAACACATAACTGAAGCGTGGGGCTATCACTAGTTTGAATGTTTGAACTCTGCCCTCAAAGATCTCAAAGGGCACTGTCAGTCTTTGTATTGGGATACAGTAACCTATTTGGCTGTATGCACATGGAGATCAAGAACAAATGGTGCAGCTTGGTAGCATACATCTAGTAAGATGCAGACGTCTTCTTTAATATTTGTTATTTCAGTCCCCTTTTTGGGCCTCAACTGTATTTGGCAGTTGTGTAGTGGCTCGTGTTGTTCTACATATACCTGAAATTGTTTTGTGACTCCACTTTCAAAGATCGTATAAGACTACTGAATATTTAAAATGTATCTGTAATTCGTTGGGACCTGAATATCCATTGTTGGTTTATTTATGAGTACTCTGATGATTACCTGCTTCAGGTAGTTGTATATCTGCTCTGTGTATTTAATCTACTCTTCGGGATCGATGCAAGGATGATATTTTCAAAGTCTAAGGAAAGCGAGTGTAAACATTTCCTGATGCTTATGTGGGGCACCACGGGTTTGGTCGCAGAATTTGATCACAAGTTATATAAAGTTGAACGGTTGCTTTGCAGTGGCGTAGCTAGGGGGGCGGTCTGCCCCGGGTGGCACTGTTTTTGGGGGCGGCGGAGGTGGTCAAGTCGTGTCTGTTGACTACAACCATCCCCCCGTCCCCAAGAACAAGTCGTCTGTTAGCCGCCAGCCCCCCCTGCTCTTACCTGCACCGGGCTATGTTCACTAGACATGCCATTTTGAAGTAAAAAAAACATTTATTGATGCAAAAAGAAGACGAAGAAAGTTAATTTCAGCTGTTACATTAAACAATAGCACATTTTATTTCTGTTTGTATATTAGGCATAGCACAATAAGCTACATTCAAAGACAAAATAACAATATCAAAGCTTCATCATTTACTATCTAATCAATTGACCTTGATTATCTACCATTTTGGGTACTCTTTTCAGGAGTAAATTATAGGTGTAAACAGCAGCACAACACTGCCGTAGTGAAACTGGTATGGACAACATGAAAATGTTTGTCTCTGCCCAATTACTGCCTAAAAGGACATCCAATTAGGAGTTTTCTCAGTCTAAATTGTGTCTATGTGCCTTGTATTTAGATGAGCGCTGTTTTCTAAGATAATGTTTCAGCTAGTAATTAGTTTGAGGAAAGGGGATTGGCCATGTATATAGCAGGTGTACTTTGTACTTAAGCTGTGGTTAGTTATTAGAAAACAGCAAATCATGAAATGCATGTAGGCTAGCACTCAGTAGTATGGCTTCTAAGGTTTTTAGGTTTTGCCTGCGTCAGCAAATGCTCTAGTTCATGTAGTCTCGCTTGTGAGAGATATTGTGTACTTCAAAGGGCTTGGAGTCCGCCCATTGCTTACCATTTGTGGGCTTCATTGTCATTCTCATTTGTTGCCTTCTAATTGGGCAGCTCAAGCTGGTTTTACTTCTTCTATCTGCTGGAGCACGGACCAAGTGCTGATTGCTTCATCTGGATTAGGGTCCTTCCGCTGCTGGTGTTATTGAGGTACTATTTTCTTAGTTTCTTACTTGTTCCTCTGCCACCCCCTCTTCGTGTTGCTTCTTCCCCTCCCCACTGTGTTGCTTCTTACCCTCCAACCCACCATCCGTGTTGTTTTTTCCCCTCCCATCCCGTACGTGTTGCTTCTTCTCCTCCCAAACCCCATCCAAGTTGCTAATTCCTTTCCCACCCCTGTCCATGTTACTTCTTTCCCCTCCCACCTCTTCCATCTCACTTCTTTTCCTTCCAACCCCGTCTATATTGTCTCTTACCCGCCCACCCCAATTTGTGTTGCTTTTTCCCCTGCCACCCCTATCCGTGTTGCATCTTCCCCTCACTTACCTGTCCATGTTGCTTATTCCCCCACCCAGTACATGTTGCTTACTCCCCTCACACCCTGTCCGTTTGGCTTATTCCCCTCCAATCCCCCTTGTTGTCCCCTTCTACTTATTCCCCTCCCCCAATTGCCATATGGGGAACAAAAGCACTATGATGTGGCTAGTGCTGGCTGCTTCATAGTGCTTTTTCTTTAACCGTCCCGTTGACTCCCATCTGCCCCCCTGTTGTCCACCTCTACCCGATTGGCAAAGTCAGTAGCTCAACCATCTGCAAGACTTATTGGGATTGCCAACGCTTGTTGGAAATGTGAGACTCAAAAGAGAAAAATATTTATCTTGACCTCTGGTTTAGCGGAAAATATGGAACAAAGTGTACCTGTTTTTTAAACCTTTTTTTTAATAACTTTATTTATTGTTTCACCTCCCAGCAAAAACTGTGGATATCGCAAAATAAAACCTATTAATCATATGACAAAAGAAATACTTCCTGAATTCCCTTTAGCATACTTGTCTATTGATTGTATCTTACATTCGATGAGAATGCCAATGAAACTATGGTAACATTATTAGCACATCAATGGAGTTGCATGTAGACTGATTAATTTCCGGGGAGTCTTGCGTCTTAACATGACCCTAGGCTGCAACATCACTGTCATAATATTATTAGGCTGTCTCAACTAGGCTGAGACTGCTGTGACATATGAACATTCTGATGACATGGTCAACATTCCGTGCTTGAGTGGTTGACAGTCGTTATTGTAACTGTGCCTGGCTGGTTGAGACTCAGTTAGGTGGTTCCTGTCTCTTGATAATAAACCTCTTGACAGAAAGAAGTGAGGTGTGCGACGACCATTTATTACTACAATTACAAAGTGTACCGTAATGTTGTTGAGGCATTAAACTATGGTGTAGCTGGTAAACATACTATCAAGAGCAGCGAGCCAAATATATGTTTGTGTAAACATATGCAGAATATATCCTTTGCACCTTGCCAACAATGGGTCAGTAGCCTGTAACAAACTTAATGAATGGGGAAGCTGATCTATTGAGCTAATGGTAATATAATCTTGATGTAAGGCCTACACAAATAATGTACCCTCACGCTCAGCCCTGTGTTGCCCTTTTCAGCGATTTCAAAGTGCAACACTGAAAAAGTAGCTGCTTATGTAGGGGGCCCATATTGTGCGCTATCACTAGACTTCCAGCTACGTTAATAAAATATAGATTTCACCATCCTTATGCAGCCACTTTACATTGGCATCCAGGCAAAGGATGAGGATGCCTTCTCTCCATCTTAGGAGAAAAGCTTGATTTATTTCCCTCGTAGGCTTCCACACAAGTCTTAATGCTTGGAATTTAACATCAAATGCATTACTGTGCTTTTGTCTTCAAATTTCAGGTGGAGAAAAACACATTTTTCTGTCTCTTTCAAGCATAATTGTGATGGGCGTAGGATATATTTTTGATTGGGCTCGAATCTTATAGCTTATGGCAGGTTCATTCCCAACAATCTCATGTAGCATTTATTCTGAGCACGTACCATTTTTTTCTATGCCAACTTTTCTGTCGCTGTGGTGCGATAATCATAACTGTACTCCTTTTTTAGCTGTTGCAAGATTCACTCTCGATTCTTTCCTTAGTCTTTTTTTACATCGATGGGGTCTTTGTTTCCTCATATACTTTGTTCTCACTTTACAGCAATTCCGGTATTTCCTCAAGACTTCTCCAATTGGGATACTTTGGATCTTGTGAGGTGGGTGCGCTCCTCATGTTAAAGTCATTCCTGTTTAGTTATGGCATGTATTGGACCCTTTCGGTTTGTGTTCCCTTCCATATTGTAATTACATCATTAAAGTACTTACATCAAAAATAATTTTTGCTACATCCTTTTACTGCCTTCGCACCATGCCTACTCCATCCTTGGCAACACTGTAAATAGTTGAGCATAGGAAGGCACACATTCAGGGCCCAGTACAATTCTCAGCATCTGGAGGCAGATTTCTTCATTGGATCGGAATACATTGTTTCTGATTGGGATGCTTACCATTTCTAAGGTCTTTTTACTGTAAGTATGTATTTTGGGTAACTTTGTGTACAATAATATTTTGCCTGCGCCCAGACTAGGTTTTTAAATTTGCTTTTTGAAACATTTAGTATTTAGTATTTAGTATTTATTTTATTTTGCAGAGTTACTTAAAACCATTGCAATACGTGGTAAGAATGAAGTCATATCTAAAATATTAATTTACAATAATAAAAGTTTCATCGCAGTTAAAATATAAAGCACTTCTGTTGGTTACAAAATAAAATATTAAGATTTAAACATTCAAGAACAACCAATATAAGTTGACCAGTCAGTGCGGGCATTTTTGCTCCCTCTGAGAAAATTAATAATCAAAAGTCTCCTTTTTCCCAAAAAGCTTTAGTGACAGTTTGGCATTTTTGCTTTGGCCGCTTCCAGAAATCTAACTAGTCTGGAGTTCAGTTGAGGTGATGCTGGATCGAAGCAAGCCAAAACAGCTTGCCTCCTTGTCCGAATTCCCCTTTGATTAAGGGGGATTTTTAGCAGTTGCCTCCTTTCTTGGAGCATCGCTGTACATGAACAGATGGTATGGATGATATCACCCTGGCCGTTTTTGCACAAACTGCATACTGTAAAAGTCTGCACCCTTTTCCATGGTGGAAGGTGCTGTGTGCATGGTATCACTCCAAGTCGTAGCTTTAGGAATTTTAATTTCTGTGCTTTTGGATATCCCAGGTTAAAATATTGTTGTGGGGCTAAGATCTTGTAAGAATTCAACGTCATCCAAGCATGCGCTCTGGCTGAGAAAGCAGCTTTATCCTCCACCAGTGACTGTTTTTTCAGCGACTTCCAGACTAATTTCTTCAGAGTTGAATGATGACACTGTGTATTCCATAAGGGCAATAAGCCTGTGTTTGCCAGGGCCTCCTGAAGATACAGTCTTGCGGGTGAATTCTCCCTCTGTTGAAGATCTTGCCACAGAAGGTAGTTTATTGAGTTAGGGTTTGATATTCTGATTTTGTTCCAACAGTTGATGTATGCTCCATATCTGGCCCAGGTTTGCTTTAACAGGCCAAACTCCAGTCTAATTTGCGCCGGGGAAGTATAGTTCGGGAGGCTAAACATCATTCTGTAAGCTTTTACAACTGTTTTATCCAAAAGGTTAGTATCTCTCCCTCTCAGAGCTTCACTGCCGTAGGCAATTGTAGGTAGAATTTTAGCCCGTGCTACCATTAAAAGAGGGCTCAGCGTAGGGCCCAATAGCTTAGCTGTTAAATTTTTCATGGTTAAGGCAAGGATCATCCCTTTCCTTTTGATCTCTTCTTGTTGGCGGGTAAATGATCCTTCTTTGTCTAAGTGGACACCCAGATACTTATAAGTCTCTGCTGTTTCAATATGAGTGCCGCCCAGATGCCATAGGTACCTCTTTCTTCGTTTGCTGTTAATTGTCATGGTCCTGGTTTTATTTAAGTTTATTGTCAGGCTATTTTCCTCTGCATAGACCTGCAGACCGTTGAGAAGATGTTGCAAGCCAACTACCGTGTGGCTAAGCAGGACTACGTCGTCTGCGTATAGTAAGTTGGACAAGCTGGTACCCCCGAGTCTGGGCGCATGGGAATTACAGGAATCAAGTATCTGTGGTAAATCTGCCATGAATAAGTTAAATAAAATAGGGGCCAGCACGCAGCCCTGTTTAAGTCCTTTGATTGTTTTTACTTTTCTTGATAGATGAGACCCTGATCCTAATTTCACCTGTACCCAGGTATCAGTATGTAGAAGCATTAACATTGATAAAAGAGTATTTGGAATGCCCCATCTGGCTAGCTTATTCCACAGTTTAGTCCTCTCCACGTTGTCGAATGCGGCGCTGAAATCAATAAAACAGACATGCAACTGTTTTTTCCTCAATTTTGTTGTGTCCATTATTAACGAGATTGCCAAGAGGTTGGTTATTGTGCCACAGTTTTTTCGGAAGCCTGTTTGATTTAACGGGATTATTTCATTATTTTCTGCCCAGGAGGTTAGTTCATCTAGCAGTATTCCCGCAAAATATTTAGCCTCGTTATCGATCAGTGCTACTAACCTATAATTGGCTGGCAAGGCCTTACTGCCGCTTTTGTGGATTGGAATGATCGTGGAACCTTTCCAGGAGTCTGGAATGGTGCCCAGTCGTCTTACTTCCAGAAATAGTGGATGGAATATTTTTGCCCATTCTTCCGGTCTTTGTTTGAACACTGCAGGCGGGATTCCATTTGGGCCCGGGGCTCCTTCCTTTCTACCCTTCCTGATCTGTTTCATAATAATTAAAAGCTCAGTGCCGATTGACCTTTCCTCCTGTTGGTGGATTAAAACAGGAGATTTGGATGTATTACTTGCCATTTGTCGGGTAGCATCGGAGCAATCAGGGAAATTAATGATGCCTCCTGCCTTTCTTCCGATGTTGGAATAATGCCCGTCCAAGTCTGCTCTACTCTGTTCCTGTTTGGGCAGAGTATTGCTTTGACTGTTGAAGTGGGAGTTTAAGTAGCTTGCCCAGGTTTCCTCCAGGATATGGGAAGTAGGTCCCCCATGATGCGGGTGGATAATTGTATTTACTGATTTCCAGAAGCGATCGCTGGCGTTATACTTTATGTTATGCAAAAGTTTTGCCCAGAAGTCCTGTTCGTAGTTATTGTTGATGTTCCATTTCAACTTCTTTAGTTGAGTTCTTTGTTGCCGCAGGGATAAAAGAAGCAATATATTCCCTGGATCATGACGCAAAGATCTTATGGAGCCATTTATCATTCTCTTAAGGGCTTTTATTTGCGCTTTTTCAGCCATAGGTATCTTTTTCGCTTGTGCTGGCCCCGGAAGACTACTCATTTTTATTTCCGTGGCCTTTAAGTTGCTAAGGGTAATGGTGAAGCGTTCCCAGGTTTGTATCAAGTTCTTTTCGAACGGTTGTGCAAGAGCAAGATTAATTGCTGAGTCTGTTAAGGACTCAATGCTTTCCACAGTATACTTGATCCTCTTGTAATTTATCATGTAGCTTAAGCCTAACTGTGGAGCAGGATAAATGCTGGACGGAGCAGTTGCCGCTACAATAGTCTCTTGTGGACGATGGTCACTGTCCCCCTTGTCGCCCATTCTAAAGCTTATTACATATGAAAACAGTGCGAGACTAACAAACGTATAATCTAGAAGCGAGCTTGTTAGTTCGGTGTAGTAGCTTGCCACTGGGGGAGTATCTCCGGCTGTTCTTCCATTAAGGGCCCTAAGATTTAGATGTTCTAATTCTTCCAAAAGGGATCTGTTTTCCCTATTAGGCCTCCCATTCGTGAAGGTTCCTTGTGACGGTATGTTGTAGTTTGAGGATTGGAGACAAACTTCCTTTACTTTGGATGACCCCAATAGATATTGATTCAGGTCCCCCGATAATATAAGGTTTGAAATTTCGGCACTGCCTAAATAAGAAGTTATTTGATCAATTAACTTTGCAGAGTCACTAGCTGTCCGTTTTGGGTGGATATATACGTTAAAAAGGGATACTTCATGTTGTACCCCTGCCAGGGAAAGAGTAAGTTTGACTGCTAAAGCTACATCTATTTCCGGACCGGTTACCACCGCTGTTGGTATGGATGTTGTTGAGATGTAGGTTGCTAGCCCTCCTGAAGAATGGCCCGTTTTGCTACCTCTAGTAGCTGGACGGTCAAAGCAAAGAAACCCGTCTATGTGTAGTGGTTCCATAAGCCATGTTTCCTGTAGCATAATGATATCAAAGTTGTTAAGATATTGCCGGAATTCTGGATCTTGAATTTTAGAAGCTAAGCCATTAACATTCCAAGAGCAGAGATGTATCGCGGATTCTTTTTGTGTTTTGTTGCTGTGATCTAGATAGTTATGATGTCATTGTTTTGATGTGGCAAGGTTTATAGTTCTTGTAATTGGCTCAGCATACCAGGAGTTGTATCCGCGTAATTTTTCAGCCCTAGGAGATCCATGTTGTGCGCCTTGATTATAATCCCTTCGTGGCGCAGTGCAGCCAAGTGCCCCTCTTAATACAGAAGTTGAGGGCCTTAAACAATCCTTGCTCCCTAGCCTTGGGCTCAAGTTTAATAGCGGAGCTGGGTAGGCTTGAGGCTGAAAAGAGGTGACTTGAATGCCCCAGTCTTTGAAGGTAAGATGGTGATTTAGTACTCTCTGGGCTGTTGCATCTGTTTTCCATGTTGCCCTTGTTATTTCTGGCTTGGCTGGATTATCTGATGTGAGAAACTCTATTGCGAGTAAGTCTGTTGTATTCAGGTCTGATAGAGTAGGTATGGCCCTAAGTAGTTTTAAGACATTGCCCCTGTTCAGCAAATCGTGACATCCTTTTGAAATGTACTCTGGTTTGAACAATGTGTATCGCAGGGCCGATAGCGAATCGTTTGGGGGATAAGAGGTGATTTCAGGTGGCCCGTTCCAGTTGGCTGCAGGGTTATGTTGTATTAGCCGATAAGGCTCGTTCTGATTCAATTGCACAACTGCTCGGCTGGAATTAAGATCTCTTTCCTTAATTATTATTGCAGTTGAATTTACAGGTTGGCCCTGTTGTTGCAAGGAGTGAGAAGCCAAAGGCTGTTGGTCCTTGGCCGTCCTTGCTTGCTTCTTTTCCCCTGGGGTTGCCACTCTCTGGATTGTACAGTTCATTCTAGATGTTGTTTGGTCACTTCCAACTGGAGGAACAGTAGAAACTTGCCCTAGTTCCTGCGGGGTGGGCTCCCGATTCTTGTCCTTTGCTAGGGCCATAATTGTTTGATGATCAGCGAGCTCAGCGGGCCCTTTTGAATTGGATCTGATGGTATGTGGCAGAGGTTCGAGGGCTGAACAGGTAACGGCTTTGTCCCTTGCAGACCCAAGGACCCCCTCAGCTTCCTTCAAAATCATATTCCCTGATCCAACTCCAAGGTTATGGGAGCAGGAGGGTGCTGCTGTGTCTTGATGGGAGTTAGTATGAGCTAGATCATAATCTTGCAAGTCCCCCTCATTTAGTGCGGTGGTTGAGTTAGGGCATTGTTTATTAAAAATTGAGTAGGTGGCTGCTTGATTGAGAAGGAGTAATTTATTGTTGCGACCTTTTCTTTTTTGCTGGCGGCGTTGTTTGGCATTAGTTTTTATCTCGGTTGGTGTCGCTGTAACTATCTTAGGTGATTCGCCAGTGCCGTTGATGCCCACTCTTTGTTGTATGACGGATTCAGTGCCTTTACAGAGCTGCTTTAAGTTACCATCAGCTGTCGGCAGTGTAGTGGAGCCGTCGTTGGAGTGGCTAGCGCTGGCTGAGCAGGTTGATTTGTTCTTCAGCTCATTGAGCACAGTAGAAAGCATAGTCGGAAGAGTTGCCAGTTTGTCCACTATCTGGGTACACCCACAATGAAGGTATGACTCTGTTTGTGCCCTTATTATTAGTGCATTGAGATCTCCCAATTTTTCATCAATCCCTGCTGTAAACACTGCCAGAGTATTTAGTAAAGAGACCTGTATATCCATCTTATCTGATTGGTATTGTAGCGCCTCCACTGACAGTTGCATGGTTTTTAGGAGAGAAGCCCAAGTACTCCCATCATGCATGTTTGGATTCCCCCGCTCCTTAGGGCCCACTTCCTTCTTACCCCACGAGGGCTGAATGTCCACTGAAGGCGGGTGTTGGTATTTCATCTTCTCCATGGAGGGTCTCGTCTGTTGGACTGGGGAGTTTGCTGCCAGCATGTCCTCCCACTCTTGTGTTCCTAAATAGGATAAGACAGCCCTTACTTCGTCCTGCTTTGGAGATTTTAGATTAGCTTGCGGGGGCGTCATCATAGAACTAACTCGGGTAATGGGGCTAAGTTCACACTCAGCTGTGTTAACCATGTCGCCACTGGGTAGATTTAAATTCTGAGGTCCAGTAGTAGATCCTTCAGCTTTCCGTAGGGAGTCCTGTTTTGTCATTATATCTTCTAGGCTAGATGAATCTGACCAGGACTGCTTGCTCCTGTCAGTCTGATGTTCTTTTTCCTTGGGCAATGAATGGCCTACTCCTGTTAAAGTTAGCAGTGCTTGCGCTGTTTGAAGTGCTCCTAATGTCGTAAATGGAGTTGATACAGTTGATGATTTGGCTACAGTTATTGAATGCTGAGCTTCTGCTTGCAAAGATGTATGAGGTCCTAAAGAACCTAATGGTATAGCAAAATGTGATTGAGTTCCTCCAGGGGATAACGAATCACCTGTAGACAACTTCCTCTGCGCCCTATGCTGCGCCATAGGGCTAACTGAGGGACAAGTTGAGGGGGATTCAACTACTGAATTGTTCTGAGTATTGCTCTGTATTGTTTTATTTATTGTTTTATTGTATGGAACTTCTTTGGTATATTCCGCTATCAATGATGTAGTTATAGGTGTAGATGCGGATGTAAGTGAGGATGTTATAGAAATCTCATTCGGTTGGGCCGAAACTGGGGTATGAACTTGTGCTGTAATTTGCTGTTTCCGCTGGCTTTGGTGAGTTAGTTGTGTTATCTGCCCTGGTGTAATTGCCAGTGCTGATACTTGGTCTGGTTGGTCTGGTTGTAAGGGAGACTGAAGACCTTTCACAGTGGCGTTGCTTGAATAGAGAGCGGCGCCAATGTCTTTTAAAAAACTAAATTTCGTATAGATTTTAGGTTGAATTTGAGGGGCTTTAGGTTGCTCTCTCAACAACCCACCAACAATTGGGTCTCCTTCTGTCGAAATTAAAGCAAGTTCGTCACTCATCTGATCTGTGGAGAGACCAGCCTTGTCCTTTCTTCTACGCCCTGAAGTCTTAGGACGATCGATCTCCCTTACTCGGCCTGACCTCATGTCGCGCAGCAAATGCCTGAGCGTGCTGGGCAGGGTTTGAGGCGGAAGTAAAAATGAGGCGAGAGTGCTTTATATTGCTTTGTCTGTTAGTGGCCAACTCTCCCCCTGCACTCCACTTCCACCAAGGAAGCAGCTCTTACGGGCTCTGACGGGCTGTTCAAGACTGGGCCTGTCTGTACCTTTCTCCGGTTATCCGTGGTCAACTCCGGTTTCAATCTGGTTTCAAACGTGAAACTACTGCGCCATATCGAAACTTTAGTCACTGAAATGGTTGCAAGTGTTGCAAAGGTGCTTGTTCTCACCCAGGAGGAGCAGTTCCTGCGGTTCCTGCGGTCTCAATGAGCCTTGAGCCTTGCGCCTTATACCTTGAGGCGCCTTCTGAACACGTTCTGACTTTTGAGCAAGACCCAAAACCCTCGAGGAGACCTGGCGTACTGGGACTGGGTCAGGGTCAGGGTCAGGGTCTAGGGACTATTAAGAGTAGTCCGGAGTAATCCGGAATAGTCACTGTCGGTGTCTCTATGTCGAGGGTTGGCTGTCCCGGCTCCTGCCCCTGATGTGCTGCTCCTACCGCACTAGCTACTACAGGGGTGGCTGCTGCTGGGATGGCTGGGATGGCTGTTTCGTGTTGTGTTCACCTGTTGGGCTCACCTTGTGGCCTCACCTTGTGGCCTCTGCACAGACCCCCTCCTGACCGTGGCAGCCTCTCACACAGCCGCCTCTGACAGCCTCTGACAGCCTCACGCTGCCACTGGCACCCCCACACTGGTGCTCGCGGCTGCAACCTCTCACCGCCTCTCACCGCCGGGCTGTTCCGGGCTGTTCCGCGGCTCCAGCCGCTGTACGGAGCCTGCCGCTGCCACTGCCGGTGCCACTGCCAAGCTGCCGAGCTATTACCGCGGGACGCTCCCGCCACTGCCAAGCTGCTCCCGCGTTTACTCGGCACTGCGAGGATGCCGTGCTGCTCCTGCGGACTCTTCCCAGTGCCGGGATCGTGTACTTCACCGCCGCGGCAGAGAACCCCTCACGGCAGCGTCTGGTAGCTCCTCGCGGCTCCTCGCGGCACTCCGGAACGGCAACTCAAATGATCCGGAAGTCAAAACTTTTCACCTGCTTTGCAACATGGTTGTGGACACCTGGATATTGCACTCTGGGAGCTGTAGTCTCAGATATGACTGCAGCTGCTCGCAATCAAGCAGGATCAGCTGAACACCGTAGAAATTTCTCCAACACCCAGCTACTCCACACGACGACCGACGACAGCTACAACCACAGGAAGACACGGAAATGACGTATGACAAGGCGCGTGCACGAACAACACCGCCATCATTTGCAGCTTTTTGAAACATGGTATTTGGCCTAGCAGTATTTCCATCGCAGGTCGATTTTTGGTGGGTTGCGAAAGTTCAAGCAATAAATAAAGATACTTTTAAATTCTGTATTTATCTTGTCACATTTGCTGTGCTTTAAAGACAGAGGTCAAATGTAAGGGTATGTCTTCTGACAAATTGCTGCTTATATTTTAACATGGGAATTGGTGTTTACAAACTCTTCTCACTTTGCAGTCAGAGAAAGAAAAGTAAAGTGAATTATGTGGCAATCTTGCTGGGGTACAGGGAAAGGAACGGTTGTAGGATGTAATTCTTTGTAACACACAACAAAATGTAAATACCTTTAAATTAACTGTACACATTCAGCAGTTAGAAAAGAAAGAATTAAGCATTTTTTTTGTAATTCTGAAGTGAGATGTTAATAGGATCAAAACAAATCAAAACTCTTTGATTGGTGATGATAATTATTCACTGAAACCCAATTTCCTTACATTATCATTTGTGAGCAATATAGTTTTAATCAGTAAGACTATGTCTGTGCAGATTTAGTGGCCATTTCAATGGAAAATGTGCTGTTTGTAAAGGACAGTGCGCTATCACATGATGCTTTAGATACATTAGAAAAATCCCCATGTCCAGTAAAGCTAGGTGAGTCACAAATATTTGTGGTACTAAAAATTGGGATGTAGTTCTAAAATGTTTGGGAAGCACTGGTCTAGCATGTTCCCCATACTGACACCCATACTGTCTCCTCTGAAGATCCTGCAATAGTGGGTTTATGTGAAAAATATAGATGAAAAATCCTTATCCTGAACTAGCCAGTACTTGAAAAATTGATTGTATGCCATTCTTATGTGTCATAAGAAGTAAGAAAAGGATTGGCATAACTTGGTCCAGGACGTCATGGTCTTCCAGGCTCATCAAGTTCTTCTATTTCCATTTCTCAAGTACTTTTGTCAATCTAGCATGGCAAATTACTCACTCACCGAATATTAGAAAAAGGGTGACAAACTGGTCTTTCTCAGACTACAGATATTAACAAATTTTGTCTAATCTTCTCTGATTCTCACAAAAGGCACCAGATACACCAATACTTCTCACTGTCCACAAAATTTCCATGATAATTCATCCGAAATTCACACTGGTGCTTGATTGCTATGGGTATTTTTCATCTTCGGTTCTCATGAATGAGAGTGTGTTGAGTAGGATTTGATGATCGAAGGTGTAGATGGTTGTGTAGTGATCAAACTGGATGTGTAAACAGGATTACTGTTCTCAGTTACACGGAAATCATTGCTGACCTTATGATTGCTGATTGTTTTAGTACTGCTGTGGCATCTGAATCCTGATTGCTGGCCCTGGAGGAGCATGTGGTACTTTGTTTTTCTATGACATTAATGGTGACTCTCTCCTCAATGATCCTTCCCAGCAATTGCTAGTGGCTAATAGGTTGATAATTTGTAAGGTTGTTATGGTCAAGGTTTGGTTTCTTCTTAACTGGCACAATGTTTCCAGTTTTGAAGGAGTTGGAAAAGATGCCTTGGGGCAGGGTTGCATTGATAATTTTGAGGGTAGGGCTTTGCCAAAGAAGACATTCACAAGAGATTCAGCGATGAGTTTGTCTGTGTTCGTATGATGTGGCTTTCAGTGAGTTGAGAGAAACTCAGCATTCTTGCATGAGCAAAGGGTCAAGGGTGGTATTGAAGTAGGTATGGCTGTTTCATGGTGGTGCAGTTTTCTTTTGATTGTTCAAGGTGTCGGACTGAAGTGGGCAGTAAAAGAGTGCTTTATTACTATGAGTCTTTCTCTTCTGTTTGATGCCTCGTTGATGGCTGAGGTGTAGTTGGTGGCCTTAACCTCTTTGATATGTTTCCATGGAGGTAAGAGGGTCTTTAGGGTTTTCACAACTGCAAGATGATTAGGAAATATTTTAATAATTTCCTGCAAATATATCAAGTTCTTTGCTGACACCATAAGGCTTAGGCCCGGCATGTTGTTTGTAACCTTAGGTCACTTTTTGTTTGCACACAGAGCAGGAAATTGTGCATTCTGTGTTTTTCCAAAACTAAATTGCACAACAGGCTTTATCCTTCATACTGTGGGAATTAGGTGCATCATTCTGGCCTTTTGAGACAGAGTGGCTTAGCAAAAAGTGCAAAACACTTTTTAGGAAAAATAAACTAGTCTCTGTTGTTTTAAGCCATTGGACTTGTTAATTGATCTCCTCGTGTGTAATTTCCAGAGAGGGAGAACAGATGTACATTTTAGGACCACTAAGTGAATTGCAGTCTCTCGGTTAGAGACCTATTGAGTTTCCCTTATAGACATGTAGAGTAGTTACATGGGTATTTCCACATATGTCAATTCCTATGACGTTCCTTGCTGTGAGAGATGTGGGCCAATGGTTTTGTGATTTCACGTAAGTAATGCCTATGTGGTTTTACAAGTGTCATTGTGGCATGTATTTCAGGTAATTGTATTGGTTACTTTAATAGGAATTCACAAGACCTCAGCTGTAGCTTGGCTATGTCCTCAACTAGTGTTATGTCTGTGCCTGGAACTTACTAGAGGCAGTGATGTGCAGTTATGAGAAGGTGGTTTCTGTGGTCAGTGCATGTAGAGACTGCACATGTTTTGCCTCTGAGCTTAGCACAAAGGAAGATGTTTCTCCATTCACAGCTGAAACTATACTGGTGTTTTAGTGGTGCGGTCGACAGAGGGGTGTTCCAGGGAACATATGGAGTGCTGGCTTGAGGTGTGGTAGAGGGGACCTAGAAGCTCACGGGGAAGATGGCTGGCAAACATAGGGCTTTTTCTCTTGTCTACAAGACACCATATCACTGAAGATGTTGGCCTTCTATAGAACCCTTTGACTTTTCCTTGATTGTTGTCTGAAGTTCGCAATCCAAGCTGGAGCTTGTATATTTCCTGTGGTGTTATTTCCTGTTTGGACTATATTTAAGGAGCTACTGACAAGAGATTAATTCTTCATTACTCATTTCCTTCCCTTATTTTTATTGTGTTCATTGCCCACTTTTTACCATGTTTATCCTTGATTTATTGCTCTGCCTGTGGCTGGACTCCTGCCTGAATTCTTGTTCTGGAAGATATATACTTGGCTCTCTCTCAACCCTAGTTCATGGTTGTTTTGGTTCTTTCCTTCCAACACCAGCATTAATTCACTACTATCAATCAAGAACTACCAAGATTTCCAAAGAGGATTGTTTTGGCATTTTTATGACTTTTACCCCTAACTGGGAACCTTGTAAGGAGACATTTGTATATTATGTGCAGTGTGACACTGGCTGCTGGGAAGAGTCACCCTTTCCTTGTGCGATCAAGAAGAAACTTCACAGAGCTTCATTGTGTCCAGTCATTGACGCCTAGAAGGATAGGGATAAGGAAGGAAGATGAGTAGATAATGTTCAGAAGATGTATGGTTATTTATAGTAATCTAATCTCTCCTTTGTCATCTGATTCTCCATTCAGTGCAGAGCTGTCGGTGAGGAAGGACAAATCAGAGTAACACAATCATCGGTATGCAATCAGGACATTTGACATTTTAAACACAAAACTATAGATTTGAGTGTCCGAGGTGGTTGACCCGAAGAACTTGCATAGCCCCTCACTCAAAAACAAGTCAGTGTTGGTGAGTTGGAATAGTTTTATGATCTGACTTTGAAATTAAGGACCAATAGCCTAAGCTAGTTGTTTGTATTTTTTCTCCAAAATCACACACCCAGTTCAATAGGAAGGATACCAGCGTATTATGGGAAATTAAATTTAGTGGTAGATGGCACACTGGGAATGACTCCCTAGTCTCCGGGTTCCGGTGTTCTAACTGCCTGTGGCCTGCCGATAGCATGAGAAATGAGGGTCATGTTTCGTGGACCAGTTCTGAATACATCAGCCTGGTCTTCAAAAACTATGACTGGTATACTTTGCTCATTGGCATGTGAGCATCTTGTATGCTCAGTGTCTTCCTGCCATAGTATAGGGTCTAGTATAGAAATCCCCCATAACAAGATTCAAGATCAATGCTAACCTTTATACCCGAATGCAAGTCTTGATAAAAACACCTTGAAATACTAGGCGTTCTCCTTATGACTAACTGTGCAATGCCTGTTTAAATAATTAATGAAATCCTGTTATGCATGGTGATTTATTAGTCATGAACTGTACCATCAAATATTGCCTCTCCCTGTAAACCTCCGGATTGCTAAACATTCTTTTTATAGAGTTATGAAAGGGGATTGAAGGCTTTTATGTGTTTGTGGTGGAATGCGTGATACATAATCGTACCGCTTCCGACAGGACTTGTACTCAAAATCCTACCCCTTTAAAACGAGCCTTTATGAGGTCCCCTATTCACCAGCACTCCCAAGTAGTTATAAATCCTTTCCTGAAGAGCTTGCCTGCAAGGAAATGTTTTATGAGATCCAGAGCTTTTCTTCCTAGACGTGTGTGGAATCTTCTAGATGGTCACACGTGTACGGTTCATTTTAAACAGGAGGCAGGATACTCTTAATCCGCTGGAAGTTTAGAAGCCGGGGAGCGTGAATCATTTAAGTTCTTTCAGTAATAAATTGTTTAATTAGTCATCTGACAAGGGCACCCAGCCAGTGCTCCATGCATTCAAATGTGCCAACCCATAGAATACTTATTTTTTGCTGCAAATTATATTCGCAATTTCTGCTTAATAGTTGAGGAAATGACTCACAGGCTGCTGATATCTGGCTGTCTTAAAGAACCATTCTTTGTATTAAGGTCCTGAAGCAGAGCTGTTGGTTTTAATTTAATTATTCATACACTATATGCGGCAAGGCTGACTTTTTATCTGTAATAGCATGAGCAGTTTAGACCTTTTTCCAAATTGGGCATTTGTAGTTTACAAGTAAAAGAGGATTGTGACAGTGGTGCAATTTTATAGTCGCTAAATTTTTCGCAAATTAAAAGTGATCATTTTGAGAGTCTAAAGAACTGTTAGGGGTTATTCGGGAATTCGCTTGTGTATCTCAATCGAATTTAATATCATATTATCATTTATAGAGCATCTTTACTCAAAAGGCTTGGATTATAAGGAGCTAACCTAAACTGCACAGTATACGTACAATTTTCCCTCCTCTCCCAGTAAGACTGAGGGGGAAGAGAGGCAGTGTTAACCCTTATTAAAATGTTGGGTAAATGTTGCCAAGCTGTGCATTTTCAACATCCAGGCTGTTACCCTGTGCAAATAACTTGATCTCCCTCTGTCTAAAATAAAAATGAATGTGTCTTTGTGTAAAGTAAGTAGTGCTCATGTAAAGCACTTCAATTTGACGAGTTTGCGCTACTTAAAACTGAACAAAATGAATCACTAGCAGCAGCAGCATTCAGGTGCACAATGCAGGAATGAATGTATTGTACACAGCATTTATTCAGCGGCGGTCTGTGCAGGTAAACACGGTGGGGTGGGCTGTGGCGGGGCAGGGGGATGTTGAGAGACGACAGAATAGGGAAAATTAAACAAATAAATAAATTCTATTCCGTTTTCTCTCGACATCCCGCCCCGCCACACTTACCTGCACCGACCGCGGCTGGATTTATTCATTGTACTGGTACCGGCCTGCAATAGGTCCACAGTACAGGTAGCTGCTCCGGTTATGCGATTGCCTGTTTCTCAGGTCATGTTTTAAAACAATCACTTTTAATAAATACTTTTCAAATATTCTGATGTACTAAAGGAAGCTCCAGCTGCATATTAAAGAATTACTCTTTCTTGAACTTTTAAGGCAACCATATCATATTCTAACATGATGTTTGTTGAATGATTTATATTCCAACCATTTTCAAGGCTCAGCTCGTGCACGGGCTCTTAGAGCCAGAGCCAACCCTTTAATCAGCTTTGGTTCTGCTCTCCCTGTTAATTTCTTGGCTCGCCTACCTCTTTTCTTAGGTGCTCCTGCTATATTGCTATATTCAGGGGTCAGTGCATGAAAAAAGCACAAACCAACAGCACAGATCACAGGAGCTGCCGACATGGTGTCTTTTGTCCTTTTATGAAAAACATGTTGAAAGATGGGCAGAAACACAAATAAGAGTGCGACCCTTTCCAAGTCATACCATTTACATATGGTGCTGTTAGAACTTGGGGGGCAATGAATGGCTCTGTTAGTCTGTTATCATGTAGGTGCTGATCTTTTTGGCCAATTCACCATGAAACCACTACGAAGACCTCCTTCATGTGTGACATTCAGTGCTGGAATTAGAAACAATTTACTCCGGGAACCCCATAAATTGGGTGATTCACAAGAAACAGTCATGAAAACCAGAGTCATGCAGATCACAGATTTTTATTATATGTGGATTATTATTTTTGACACAGATCCTTTTGTTATTTGCAGTTCATAAATTGCAATCCTTCTATGTTAGAAATGGGATCTCTAGTTGGCAAGGGCTTGCACCTTTGTCCAAGTAGGGACCCTTCTTCCTAGTCAGGGTAAGGGTGTTACACTCGTGAAGTAACCCCTGCTCACCCTCGTGGTAGCTTGGCATGAGCAGTCAGGCTTAATTCAGAGGCAGTGTGTAAAGCATTTGCACATAACCAACAGTAATACAGTGTAAGCACTACAAACGGACACCACACCAGTTTAGAAAACTAACTAATATTTTATATACTCAAGACAAGACCAATTACGACAAAAATCCACGATACTATACTTTACGAATGAATACTTGATACGGTAACTTCTTCTTTGCAGGAATAGCACAAAAGCAAAGTTCGTACGAGTCGGTAGCTCCGTCCGAGCCTACCGTGATGCTGAAAACCACAGAGTCAAGTTCCAGCCGACCGCGTCGATACGGGCCAGCAGAGTCATGAACAGACTCGGTTACAGTACCTTTCTCGTTGTGGCTGGTACGGAGTGTACGAGCCGGTCGGCGTTCGTCGCGGTTGCGGTGCAAGACGGAGCGATGCAAGGTGCGGTGTCCCTCGATGCGGTTCAGGCAGCGGCTCGATGAGCGTCGTGCAGACGGAGTCGGTGAGCCCAAGGCGTGCGATGCAGGGTGAGACGATGCTCGATGCGGTGCTGACAGGTTGCGATGCAGGCGACCAAGCCGGAGTGCGGGAGCTGGCGTCGGACAGCGGTGCGAGTCGGAGCGGTGCGTCACAGACGTGCGAGCGGTGCCCCAAATGCGGTGCGGTCACGACTCTTGAGCCAGTTGCAGCGACAGCGTCGGTCTGGTCCGGCTGGCACAGTGAAGCGATGCGATGCGAGCTGCGGTGCCCACAGGTCACGGTGCAAGCAGCGGCTCGGTGCTGGCGACGTCGGACGTCGCCCACGGTGAGACCAGGGTTGCGATGCGAAGCGGGGCGATGCGGTCTGCGGTGCAAACAGGTCACCGGTCAGGGATGGATTCGGTTGACGGAGTCGGTTGCAGTTCCCTTCCTCTGTGGCAACTGAAACAGCGTTCCAGAAGCGGTACCCAGAGGCTTGTGAAGTCTTTGTAGTCCCTGAGACTTCTTAACAGGAGGCCAGCTCGGTTTCAGGCCCTTGGAGATACTCAGCACAAGTTTGTAGAAAGTTCAGTCCAGTCCTTTCACTGCCCAAGGCAGAAGCAGCAGCTGCAGGCCAACCCAACAAAGCAACAACACAGCAAAGGGGCAGTACTCCTCCTGGCAGCTCTTCCAGCTCTTCGTCTTGGCAGGTTCCTTGATTCCAGCGAGATCTAAATTCATGGGGTCAGGGCCCCAATATTTATATCCCAAATTCCTTTGTTCTCTGAAGGCAGAGAGGCCTTTGCCTAGTCCAAACCAGTTCTGGAGCACTTTGTTGACAAGTCTCCGTCCCTTCTTTCAGTGAGTAGGCCAGGGACATCAGACGCACCACAGGAGGTGGAGCCAGCATTGTGGAGGGAAGGCACTGTCCTATTCAGGGCCCAGGTGCGACCCCTCCCACCCATCTACATGTAGATCTTGCTATTCAGCCCTGCGCTGACTCACCCTGTCTCCTGGCATCCCCCAGCCCCTGTCACTCACACTCCAGACAAGGAATACACAACCTCGCAGAGGCAGGCTTGGATGGTTAGACAAGAAAATACCCACTTTCTAAAAGTGGTATTTTCAAACACAGAATGTTAAAACCAACTTCACTAAAAGATGCATTTTATCATTCTGAGTCCAGGCATACTAAACTCGAATTTCTACCATGTTCCCGGGGTCAGTTAGGATTATAAGCTGTAATAATCAAAACTGCCCGTTCTGGCCTAGGGGAACAGGTAGCCTTGCAATAGTGAAAAACGAACTAGGCTGTAATTCACTATCAGGACATGCCGCACACACCCGGGCATGTCCTACCTTTCGCATACACCGCACCCTGCCCACAGGGGTACCTTGGGCCTACCTTAGGGGTGACTAACATGTAGCAAAGGGAAGGTTTAGGGACTTGCAAGTGTGGGCACTTGCCAAGTCGACATGGCAGCCCCAGGCTGCGCACAGGCTCTGCGTTGGCAGGCCCGAGTTACACTTTACGGGCTGTTTGCGTGGGTGGCACAATCCAGTGCTGCAGCCCACCAACAGCATTTGGTCTATAGGCCCTGGCACTCGCAGTGCACTTTACAAGGGACTGACACATAAACCAAATAGGCCAATCATGGAAACACTAATCCATAACACATTTTATACAGGAGCACTTGCACTTTCCCACTGGAGCCGCAGTGAGGAAAGTGCGCAGAATCATTACACCAGCAAAAACAGAGTCAAAACCGGGAGGTCAGAAAGCAAAAAGTCAGGGGAAACACGCCAAAAGATGCCAAGTCTAACACATGTCCCCTCCAGCTGAAAGTAGGGAGAACTACCCAACCCCATTGGAGTTCTCTTCACTAAGGCGGAAGAACCTGGACAGACCATCTGCGTTGGCGTGTTCTGTACCAGGACGGTGTTCCACCGTAAAGTCCATTCCCTGTAGGGAGATGGACCACCTCAGCAGTTTTGGATTCTCACCCCTCATTTGCATCAACCATCTGAGGGGCCTGTGGTCTGTCTGAACCCGGAAGTGAGTCCCAAACAGGTATGGTCTCAACTTCTTCAGTGCCCAGACCACAGCAAAAGCTTCCCTTTCTATGGCACTCCACCTCTGTTCCCTGGGAAGTAGTCTCCTGCTAAGGAAGACTACAGGCTGATCCAGGCCCTCTTCGTTCAGTTGTGAGAGCACCGCTCCCACACCATGCTCTGAAGCGTCAGTCTGCACGACAAATTCTTTGGAGAAGTCAGGTGCTTTGAGCACGGGCGCCGTGCACATGGCTGCCTTCAGGGCATCAAAAGCTTTCTGGCAGGACTCAGTCCAGATCACTTTCCTGGGCTGCCTCTTAGAGGTCAGCTCTGTTAAGGGGGCAACGATGGTGCCATAGCCCTTAACAAATCTCCTATAATAACCGGTGAGACCTAAGAAGGCTCTCACCTCTGTCTGGGTCTTGGGGGCTCCCAAGCCAGAATGGTGTCAATCTTGGGTTGTAGGGGCGCCACCTGGCCGCTTCCTACCTGGTGCCCCAAGTACACCACAGAACCCTGCCCGATCTGGCACTTACTGGCCTTGATCGTGAGGCCTGCACCTTGCAGAGCCCTCAACACTTTCTCAAGGTGCTGTAAATGTTCTTCCCAGCTGGAACTGAACACAGCAATGTCATCCAGGTAGGCGGCACTGAAATCCTCCAGCCCAGCCAACACCTGATTGACCAACCTCTGAAAGGTGGCAGGGGCATTCTTCAACCCAAAGGGCATCACCCGGAATTGGTAATGACCTTCTGGGGTTGAGAATGCTGATCTCTCCTTGGCCCCATCGGTTAAGGCAATCTGCCAGTACCCAGACGTTAAATCAAACGTGCTGAGGAACCGGGCAGCTCCCAACCGATCAATGAGCTCATCAGCTCTGGGGATGGGGTGCGCGTCAGTCCTGGTGACGGCATTGAGCCCACGGTAGTCCACACAAAACCGGAGTTCTGGAGTGGCACCGGGCGCCGCAGCCTTTGGGACCAAGACCACTGGGCTGGCCCAAGGACTGTGGGAGGGCTCAATCAACCCTAACATCAACATCTTAGAGACCTCCTCCTTGATGCTGGCTCTGACCCGGTCAGTCAACCTGTAAATCTTGTGCTTCACAGGATGGCTGTCACCGGTGTCCACGTCATGGGTACACCAGTGAGTAACACCGGGGGTCAGAGAGAACAGTGGGGCGAACTGTCCCAACAACTGGCGACAGTCCCCCTGCTGCTCCTGAGTCAGAGTAGGGGAGAGGATCACACCCTCTACTGACCCATCATGCTCCTTGGTAGACAGGAGGTCAGGGAGAGGCTCACTCTCCTCTTCCACCCCATCATCTGTCGCCAAGAGCATACTCACTTCGGACCTCTCGAAGTGGGGCTTGAGGCGGTTCACGTGAAGGACACTCAAAGGGTTCCTTGGAGCCTGCAAATCCACCAGGTAGGTGACGTCACTTTTGCGCTCCTTTACCTCATATGGCCCAGTCCACTTGTCCTGCAAGGCACAAGGTGCCACTGGGGCCATTACCCACACTTTTTGCCCAGGTTGAAATTCGACCAGAGTGGCATTCTGGTCATACCATCTCTTCATTTCTTCCTGGCTTGCTTCTAGGTTCGCCTGAGCGAGTTTCCTGAAGCGGGCAGTTTGGTTTCTAAAGGCCAGCATGTGGCTAAATACATCCTGGGGAGTTTTCCTGGGAGCTGCCTCCCAGCCTTCCTTTACCAAACTCAGAGGTCCTCTGACAGGGTGGCCATACAGGAGCTCAAAGGGGCTGTACCCAAGAGACTTCTGAGGCACCTCCCTGTATGCAAAGAGTAGGCATGGCAAGAGGACGTCCCACTTACGCCTCATGGGTTCTGTTAGACCCTTGATCATGCCTTTCAAGGTCTGGTTGAATCTCTCCACCAGACCGTTTCCTTTGTGGGTGGTAAGGAGTGGTGAACTTGTAGGTTACACCACACTCCTTCCACAGGGATGTCATATACTTCGATATGAAATTGGTCCCCCTATCAGAAACCACCTCTCTGTGGAATCCCACACGGGAAAAGATCCCCATTAACGCCCGGCCCACCACTGGCGCCGTCGTTGTCCTGAGAGGGATTGCCTCCGGGTACCGGGTGGCATGGTCCACCAAGACCAGGATGTACCTGTTGCCCATGGCTGTCTTGGGATCCAGTGGCCCCACAATATCCATCCCTACCCTTTCAAAGGGTGTTCCAACAACAGGAAAAGGTTGGAGAGGAGCTTTGACCTTCCTCCCACTCTTACCACTTGCCTGGCAAGTTTGGCAAGACCTACAGTGTGCATCTGACTGCCTTCGCATTTGGGGCCAAAAGAAGTGGGTGACAAGCCTGTCAAAGGTCTTGTCCTGCCCCAAATGTCCTGCCAAAGGCACGTCATGAGCCAGACCCAGTAGGAAGGTCCTGAAGCGCTGGGGTACCACCAGCACACGGGCTGACCCAGGCTCGGCAACCTTAGGCTCACTGTATAGGAGACCACTCTCCCAGTAGATCAGATGTGACCCGGACTGATTACCAGCTGCCTGGTCTGCAGCCTGCCGCCGCAGACCCTCCAGAGTAGGGCACTTGCTCTGCTCCCTGCAGAACTCCTCCCTGGTGGGACCCCCTCTTGCTGCCAATGGGTCAGCTCAGAGATGTCTCCCAGTTCGGCTACTTGCTCCCCTGTAGGCACCGGGGCGTCCCCTCGAGGTCCGCCTCCTCCCGGTCCGTGGGAACTTCGGGGGCCGGTTTCCCGCGCCCCTGCCCTTTCTCTTGGCAGGGACTTGGGCCACTGTTTCAGGCTCCAAGTCCTCTTGATCACCCTTTCTGGCTGCCATTGACCGAGTAGACACGCATGACCACTCTGGCAACCCAAGCATCTCCAAGTGAGACCTGAGCTCAACCTCCTTCCATGAGGACTGCTCCAGGTCGTTTCCTAGCAGACAATCTACAGGCATGGTAGGGCTCACAACCACCCTCAAGGGACCTGAGACCCCCCCCCATTCAAAGGGAACCTGTGCCACCATACACTGGCGCTCAGAGTTGTCGACAGCAACTACTTGGTGGAATGCTCCTGGGACTACCTGCTTCTCAGACACCAGGTGACACCGGACTGAGGTCACACTGGCTCCAGTATCTCTGAGAGCCTCTACCCTGTTCCCATTAATGGTCACCCAGGTGCTATATTTCTTTGTGTTAGGGGGCACCTGGTTTCCTGGGACCATCTCACTGTCCCCTAGTGAGACAAGGGTCATTTCTGCGGGATCCCCACCCTCCTGTGGGCACCCCTCCTCCCCAAGCGCTACACTAGCCAACACTTTGGACTGTCCACCAGTGGGTGGCTGTGTCCCCTTCGGGCACTTGGGGTCCCCCTTAAAGTGACCTACCTAGTCACATGCATAACACTTGCGGGGGCCGGTCTCAACAGGCTTCCCTGTGGCGACCCCTTTCTTTTTATCACCGGGGGGCTGGGAACCTTTACCCTGGGTACTAGTTTGGGGCCCTTTAGAGAACTCCTGTGCTTTACCCTTGTCCCCCCCACCTTTCTGCTGGGGACCCTGCCCACCTTTGGCTGAGTCTCCCCCAAACGCTTTCTTGTGGACCCTGGTACTCACCCAGCGGTCCGCTTCCATAGCAAGCTTCCTGGGGTCAGTTAGCTTACTATCAACTAGGTGCTGGCGCAGATCTGCAAAACATAGACTAGACAAGTGCTCCCATGCAATCAAGTTGTAGAGCCCCTGAAAATCTGTTACACTACTGCCCTTCACCCAACCATCCAGAGACCTGCAGAACACATCCACACATTCCAACCAAGTGTTGACATCAGACTTCTTACTGGACCTGAACTGATCCCTGTACTTTTCAGGAGTAAGACCATACTTCGTGAGAAGGGCATCCTTCATGTCAGCATAGGTGAGGTGATACCCCTTACCCAAAGCTATCAGAGCATCCCTTGCTTCTTCCGGGAAAAGTGGCCACAATCCTGCTCCCCAACTCTCCTCAGGGACCCCATTCATGTGTATGGCTGCCTCATAACCCTGAAACCACCTTTGTATGTCATCCCCCTTCTTGAACTCCTTGCCTACGTTCTTGGGAATGTGCACAATCCTGTCTGCCTTTCTGGACGAATTGCTGCCACCATCTGAGTCTGACTTACTCCTAAGTTCTAGCTCCTTCAGTTCTCTCTCATGCTCTAAGAGCATCTTCCTCTCCTCTATGGCCAATCTCTTCTCCTCCCGCTCACTCTCCAGCCTGAGCTTCTGCAGCTCAAACTGCCTTGCCTCCCGCCTGTCCTCCAGCTCCTCTGGGGACAGACTGCTGCTGCCTGACCTGGCGGGTTCCCCCTACCCAAAAGCACATCCACCCTGGAAATAGGCTCCTCCACCTCCTCACTGAGATCACCAGGCTGCCCATTGGCATGTCTGGCTGCTACCCAGGCCCTCAGCGCCTTCTGTAGCTCCTCCTTCCTTGTGAGGCCTTTAATTTGGACTTTCAGGTTTTTACAAATCGCTCGTAACTCCTTTACGGCGTAGGATTCCAACCTGTCCTCCTCAAAGATAACTTCCAGAGATGCAACGGATGATGCAATTGATTCAGGCATGACAAAAGTAGTGAGTTGAAAACTGGCAAGATCAAAAATAGGCCAAAAGAAAAAGAACCAGTATGTGGTACGTAATGGTCTGCGATATGGTAGTAGTGCACACCAATCACTGTAAGTCAAGTGCAAACACAAGTCCTATCCTCACCGCTGACAACCAATGTTAGAAATGGGATCTCTAGTTGGCAAGGGCTTGCACCTTTGTCCAAGTAGGGACCCTTCTTCCTAGTCAGGGTAAGGGTGTTACACTCGTGAAGTAACCCCTGCTCACCCTCGTGGTAGCTTGGCACGAGCAGTCGGGCTTAATTCAGAGGCAGTGTGTAAAGCATTTGCACATAACCAACAGTAATACAGTGTAAGCACTACAAACGGACACCACACCAGTTTAGAAAAATAACCAATATTTTATATACTCAAGACAAGACCAATTACGACAAAAATCCACGATACTATACTTTACGAATGAATACTTGATACGGTAACTTCTTCTTTGCAGGAATAGCACAAAAGCAAAGTTCGTACGAGTCGGTAGCTCCGTCCGAGCCTACCGTGATGCTGAAAACCACAGAGTCAAGTTCCAGCCGACCGCGTCGATACGGGCCAGCAGAGTCATGAACAGACTCGGTTACAGTACCTTTCTCGTTGTGGCTGGTACGGAGTGTACGAGCCGGTCGGCGTTCGTCGCGGTTGCGGTGCAAGACGGAGCGATGCAAGGTGCGGTGTCCCTCGATGCGGTGCAGGCAGCGGCTCGATGAGCGTCGTGCAGACGGAGTCGGTGAGCCCAAGGCGTGCGATGCAGGGTGAGACGATGCTCGATGCGGTGCTGACAGGTTGCGATGCAGGCGACCAAGCCGGAGTGCGGGAGCTGGCGTCGGACAGCGGTGCGAGTCGGAGCGGTGCGTCGCAGACGTGCGAGCGGTGCCCCAAATGCGGTGCGGTCACGACTCTTGAGCCAGTTGCAGCGACAGCGTCGGTCTGGTCCGGCTGGCACAGTGAAGCGATGCGATGCGAACTGCGGTGCCCACAGGTCACGGTGCAAGCAGCGGCTCGGTGCTGGCGGCGTCGGACGTCGCCCACGGTGAGACCAGGGTTGCGATGCGAAGCGGGGCGATGTGGTCTGCGGTGCAAACAGGTCACAGGTCAGGGATGGATTCGGTTGACGGAGTCGGTTGCAGTTCCCTTCCTCTGTGGCAACTGAAACAGCGTTCCAGAAGCGGTACCCAGAGGCTTGTGAAGTCTTTGTAGTCCCTGAGACTTCTTAACAGGAGGCCAGCTCGGTTTCAGGCCCTTGGAGATACTCAGCACAAGTTTGTAGAAAGTTCAGTCCAGTCCTTTCACTGCCCAAGGCAGAAGCAGCAGCTGCAGGCCAACCCAACAAAGCAACAACACAGCAAAGGGGCAGTACTCCTCCTGGCAGCTCTTCCAGCTCTTCGTCTTGGCAGGTTCCTTGATTCCAGCGAGATCTAAATTCATGGGGTCAGGGCCCCAATATTTATATCCCAAATTCCTTTGTTCTCTGAAGGCAGAGAGGCCTTTGCCTAGTCCAAACCAGTTCTGGAGCACTTTGTTGACAAGTCTCCGTCCCTTCTTTCAGTGAGTAGGCCAGGGACATCAGACGCACCACAGGAGGTGGAGCCAGCATTGTGGAGGGAAGGCACTGTCCTATTCAGGGCCCAGGTGCGACCCCTCCCACCCATCTACATGTAGATCTTGCTATTCAGCCCTGCGCTGACTCACCCTGTCTCCTGGCATCCCCCAGCCCCTGTCACTCACACTCCAGACAAGGAATACACAACCTCGCAGAGGCAGGCTTGGATGGTTAGACAAGAAAATACCCACTTTCTAAAAGTGGTATTTTCAAACACAGAATGTTAAAACCAACTTCACTAAAAGATGCATTTTATCATTCTGAGTCCAGGCATACTAAACTCGAATTTCTACCATGTTCCCGGGGTCAGTTAGGATTATAAGCTGTAATAATCAAAACTGCCCGTTCTGGCCTAGGGGGAACAGGTAGCCTTGCAATAGTGAAAAACGAACTAGGCTGTAATTCACTATCAGGACATGCCGCACACACCCGGGCATGTCCTACCTTTCGCATACACCGCACCCTGCCCACAGGGGTACCTTGGGCCTACCTTAGGGGTGACTAACATGTAGCAAAGGGAAGGTTTAGGGACTTGCAAGTGTGGGCACTTGCCAAGTCGACATGGCAGCCCCAGGCTGCGCACAGGCTCTGCGTTGGCAGGCCCGAGTTACACTTTACGGGCTGTTTGCGTGGGTGGCACAATCCAGTGCTGCAGCCCACCAACAGCATTTGGTCTATAGGCCCTGGCACTCGCAGTGCACTTTACAAGGGACTGACACATAAACCAAATAGGCCAATCATGGAAACACTAATCCATAACACATTTTATACAGGAGCACTTGCACTTTCCCACTGGACCGCAGTGAGGAAAGTGCGCAGAATCATTACACCAGCAAAAACAGAGTCAAAACCGGGAGGTCAGAAAGCAAAAAGTCAGGGGAAACACGCCAAAAGATGCCAAGTCTAACATTCTAATATAGCATAATGTGCTATGAACCAGCATCAACATGCATCTTGCAAATTGGAAGGCAGGGGTTTAGACCTTGTTGTTTTCTTTCTCAATTATTTGTATAGGCTGGTAAAAAGAGTTCCTTTTGTAGTAATAAAGCCTTATAACTACAGACAACCCCAAGCATTAGGTTACATGCTAAATCCCGGCTTTTGTTGCTCTCAGCTATGTACTCTTAACATATAATGCCTACCTTGTTACAGTACATGCATATAGCTTATATGTCAGGGGTGGACAAAGTCAAAAACCTGTGTCAAATGTTTCTCTTAAGTACTTGACTTGTAAAGTGATCATCTGTGTACCTTTGTTTCCCTCCATTGCATTGGCATTTAGGTATTAGGTTCCAGGTGGCTCCCAGCCGGATCATTCTTAAACAAAAGGAGGGCTAATGACCCTTTAAATGAGGCTTTTGTTTTGGGCATAGCTGGAATTGTAATAAGAAATCCCCTGCTCGGAACAGAAAGCAGACAACCTGTGGGTGCTGCTCAATGTGTCCCAAGTCGGCAAATTACGCTGTGAAAAATGTCAGCATATTTCACTGGGTCCAGCCCGGATTCTCTGGCTTAATAACAGCTGCCTCATTCTTCTGACTGCTTGCATCAGTCCTGCTATTCAGTAAAACCTTATAATAGTACAGCCTTCTAAGTCCTGTCCTTTTCTAAACCGGAAGTGTAGATGCTACAAGAGTAAACAGTTCAAGTCATGTTATGTTAATCTGATTTGTAAAGCGCATGGCTACCCCATTTGGGTCTTTTCAGTACTATCATAATAGCTGGAACATAAAGATATATCTTAAAATAGCCAGATTTGCAGAAGCTTTTGGAACCTCTCAAAGGAGGTGCATCTTAGCATCGGAGGAAGAGCATTCCACGTTTTGAGTCCCAAAAAAGCATGTCATGAGGGTGTGTCTACATTGCAAAACTGTCTGAAGACCCTATTAAATATAGCTATATGTGTGAAATGCACCTGTTTTCACTCTCATAAGCAAAAGTTTGAAGTGAAAATTGCACAAATTTATATTGTTGAGCACAGTGCTCGCATGCATAATCAGTTCCTTGGTGCACATAGCCTTGGATGCAGCGCACAGAGATCTTGCACTGCTGCACACAGAGGTCAAATATTAGAAGGAACATTGGTTAGAAGATCTCCTAGTGTTAAACAGCATGTGGTGCCACCCTATGATGTTTGTCAAGGAGCTCACAGCAGGAGGGCCTTCCTATTGTAGTTATCTCAGAGTTCTCAATATGAAAGTCTTTACTCTTGCACTTGCCAGAGTCCACAATGTAAAACATGACTCTCAGGGTATTGAGGCAGAGCAGTCCTAAACTAACTCAGGTAGTTGTTGTTGTCTAGAAACCCAAAAATAACATACAATAAATCAGTGTCTCACCAACGCTTTTTCAGTTAAAAAGGAAAAATACTTAATGCAGACACAGCTAAATACTATACTCAAAGTGACAAATATTTATAAGTTTTCAGGCTGAATTACATTTTAGAACCCCTCCTGTAGTGGTGTCCCAGATTAACCAGGCGTCAATCACATCCCTGAAAAATATGACTGGCGCAACTATCCCTTTAAATGTAGTCTGCTCCCTTTATCTGTGAGGGACCATGTTGCAATTTGCACACTGGCAGACTTTAATTCTAAAAAACAACTATGCTCCTATATGGGCCTGTTTGAAAAACATGAGGCTTTTCACAATGAAAAAGGTTAAGCCTACCGGCTTTGCCAAGCCATTCAAATGTAAAATGAGAGGGTCTGCCTTTGTCACCACATGCAATAATCAATGAAGAAAGCCTGTTGCTATTAACATGAAAATAAAAACTATGGTCATGTGGTCTCCCCCTGAGGGGACTGATGGAGCAGGGTAAATATAAAAATGTTAACCTCCTAATATTTTCGTACAATATTAATAAACATGTTCGTTCAGGTAAATAACCAACAATGTATGTAAAGGGTTAATGGTAACACGCAATTCAGTGTGCAAAGTAATGGACTAATAATTGTTTACGTTTCTAAACATAACATAATATTTGCGTACTAAAATAATAATAAAATGCATGATTTGTGCTTTTGAATAAAACGTGTGGTTGCAAAATAAAGTGATGGTAAGTAAGGGACAGCTTTATATGTTGCTTCTGCTAGGTAATACCTAATTGGGGTACGTAGAAAGACGGGAGGGAAACGAAAGGGTTTATATTTCTTTGTTTTAATAACATTTTGTTTTCTTTAAAAATAGTGCGCTTAGGCCTGCCGAGCAGCAATATAAAATGGCCGCGAGTTATTAGAGTGCGCATGAGCGGATGCGACCATGTGATAGAGGAGAGAGGCTGTGGAAAAGGGATGATCACGTGCTGATGCCGAGAGGCTAAGATGAAAGTATGGTCAAGGCTGCTGTGACCCTTCTGAGCAGATGTGTGCCAAGATGATCAGCAAGAAGCGTGAGAAGCCTGGTTGAATCAATAGAAGGAACTGTATTACACAAAATGTTGCAGAAAAAGATACAATTTGGACTGATCGAAACGGATGAACAAGTGCATGAACTGTGGGAAACGATGCTTGCATGGACATTCCACACGGAACTGGTTAAGACCAGGAAGTTTGATTAAAATGTATAGGGACCTGAGTTTTTGACCAATGAGAATGAATCGCGCCATGTAAGAAGAAACATTTTATGCTGTAAGCTAGAATTAGGGTATAAGAAGACCTACTCTTGGTGGGAGGGGTTAGAATGCTGGAGTAGATGCTGCGGGATGCTGCGGGAGATGCTGAAGAAGTTAGATGCTGTAGATGGGAGAGTTTGCGGTTGCTGATGCTGACGAGCTGATGCTGCTGCTGTTATTTTCCTTTTCCAGTTGAGTATAAGATGCTGCTTTAGGAGAACTTTTATTTGATAGATTTTTATTAGAATTATTAGGATTTCCCAGAGAGATGGATATGTTGATCTATAGAGTTCTTAGTATGATAACCTCATTTTCCGTCTAATAAAAGTGCCATGCAATTTCAACTATTCTTATATTGATGATAAATGCAATGATCTGAATAATAAGATTAATCTCAAAATTTCCTGCATTCAAAACTTATATAAACTTTATTATTTCTTTAAACAAATGACTCAGTGATTTTCTTTAGTATAATGACTAATAATGAAATGGTAAAGAGTTCATTGTGATTGAGCTGGTCTTAATCGCCATCAACTGATTCCTACTAGTTGGTCCATCGACCAATGAGCGGAATACCTTAAAAGCAAATGAGAATTATTGTGTCATTATAAAAGAGGTATCCCGTCTCCTTCCAGCTGAATCGTTTTTCTCCTAGGTTTCATGACGGAGGAAATCCAGGGAACAAATGAGTAAGTGAATGTATATGCGGTGTTATGGGCCCCACCGTCATATGGATATAGTGTGTGTGTTAGAGAAATAATTGCACCTGGATGACCAAAAGCATAATAGGAGAAATTATTTTTATTGTAAGCGCTGGATCAGATTTCTTGGTAGCAGAGTTATGGTTACTATAGATTAGTTTGGTGATTATTGATTTTTGATTATAGATTATTGATAAAGTTTATGTCTAACACTTTTTGTTGAGTCGCGTTATGTTATATGTAAGTTTTCACGCTTCCGGGAAGTAGGAAGTGGAACACGTGTGGCAAGAGAAGTCGCATGGAATTTTTACACTGTCTGAGTTCAATTTGGTAATAACACAGGTTGTGTTATATTAGGGACATTTTGCGTATAAAAGGTGTGTAAGTGAAATAGTGATCGGTTTTCTTGTGAAACTCTGGCCTTAATTCTCAGGAGCAGTATAGTCTCCACATGTGTTTTATCCCCAGAGAAACGGGTTTATTGATTGCTTGAAAGAAGGGTAAGGTAGAGGGAAGTGCTACTTTATCGACGAAACTGAAAGTTCTGTGGTAGGGTAGAGGTAAGCGCTGCCTACTGGAAAATACAGAATTCTTGTGTGAATGGTCAAAGCTATCTTTTCGGTTTAGCGAATCAGACAATGGAAATGTGGATAAAATGTTGTAACTAACAAGAATTGTTGTAAAAGAAATTGCCGATAAATTTTGTAAAGGAGGGGTCAAGAGTAGAAGTGACGTAGACAAAAGCCGCGCTGGGATTGGACAGTGCGCTAGTCACATGAGAACAGGAGCAAACTGACGTAGACAAAAGCCGCGCTGGGATTGGACAGTGCGCCGTAGACAGAAATCGCTGTGAATGGAGTGTTGGTGTGAGTCGCGCTAGCATTGGTGGAAATAACGCATAGGGAACAGTGTTGAATTGCGGATTGTTTAAGGAGAAAAAGGTTGTGAATCATGTCGTACTATGAGTATGGAAAAGAGAAAACGTCTTGGATGTCAAAAGTTAAGAATTTCTTTAAGAAGGACAAAAAGGTAGTGACTAGAGAGGGACAAATAATTCCTCCGCCGAAATCACCAGCTTCACATATGATGCTGAAATATGGATATCATACATGCATATGGTTAGAAAATTGGACAAAATACACCAAGAACGATGGAGCATTGGCTTTTCCTGGGAATGGTTCATTTAATGTAGCTGTATTACGGAACTTGAGAGAAAAGATGGTAGTGTTAGAACCTAGACCTAGACCGACACAGTTTGAAGCTTTAGCGGAATGGGAAGATGAGATGTATGAGAGAGAGAGATCCAGAGGATTAAAGAATCATGAGTTTATACCCGGAAGGTTGTGGGGAATAAATCATGAGGACAGAGTAAAGCGTTGGAGATACGCTAACATGGCAGGAGGTTTGTTTCCAGCTTTTGCGGTTGAGGAAGAAGCAAAGAGAAAGTGTACCGAGAAAAAGAAACATGTAGTGGTAGAAAAGTATGTGTATGGGGGTAGTGATACAGATGACGAATTGCTGGAAGATATTTTAAACAGAAACACACCTCCATACCAACAGACTTCTGTGGTGGTGACACCTAATGCACCGCAAATGGAAACTGGGAGGAATAAAAAACCCGAACGAAGAAATGAAATAAATATGTCACAAGAAACATTTAAAATTTCACAAAATGAAGAGACAGAAAGTGACAATGCAACTGAACTAGCAAAAACGACAAAAGAATTGACTGAGAAAATAAGAGAATTGACAAAGAATATGGAAGCTGTAACTGTACCAGTAACGATAGGTCCAGTAATGCCAATTTTTGAGAATCAGAAAATAAATGAACATTCTTTGGTGATTCCCATGAATTCACATTTGCAAAGAAAAAGGGAAGGGATGGAACTGAATAATGAAGGTGCACACAATTCGGCTAATACGTGTAGACCAAGTCCACCTACAAATTTGACGATAAATGAGAGTGAGATTAGGAGAATGCCTATGGTGACAGAGTCCGCATCAGGAACACCAGAAAGAAGCAGTGATTGGATAGAATTAAATAGTACGCCTGTAGGTCCGACTCCTGAAGAGTTAAATGAATGGATGAAAGCGCTAAAAGCAAAAGAACCAGAGGAAAAACCATTAGATGTAATTAGGTTAAAAATAGACATGGAAGAGTTGATTTTGGGAACAATTGGAACGGAAAAACTAAAAATTATCAGGATGACGAGATTATGTTTTTGTGCAAGAGTCTTACTTGGAGAGCTAGAAATTTACATGACAAATTGGAAGAGATTGCAGGTGAACTAGGAGTGGAATTTGTGAAAGTGAGGACGTTGCAGAAACCATACAGAGTAGATTTTTGTGAGAAAGACATAGAGAATTTGAACACATCAGGAAGACTGACCCAGATAAAAGAGCTGATTGTTTTATTGAGAAAATGGGGTGATGTGGATAGATGGAGAAATAGATGGACAAAGAGGAATGAGAAAACAACAGATAAAGCATCTTTGGCTTTTGCAGTGACAGACAGGGAACCAGTTGCTAGGGAATACCCGATGAGAGAAACACCCGGTGGTAGTTATGTGCATGTTCCGTGGACCAGACAAGATATACTGTCATTTACAAATGACTTCCCAAAATTGAGAGAGAAACCAGTAGAATGGTACAGACAAGTGGAGAGATTTGTTAAGGTGTCAAAAGTGCTGTGGATAGATCTAGATGGATTGTTTGATATAGTAGTACCTGCTGATTTATGGACAGAATGTAAGATTACAATTGACTGGCCAACTGTAGAATATCCAAGGGATGCCAAAACAGGAGCGCCAGGTCCAGAAGTGATGAGGAAGTATGATCAAGTAGTTACCTTTTTGAAGAATAAAATTCCACCAAAAGAAACAGATTGGGTAAAAATAGACAGAACAACACAGGAAAGCAAAGAATCAGTGCACGCGTACTATGAGAGATTGTTGTTGGTTTTCAAACAGTATAGTGGTTATGAGACACTAAGTGAGAAGGACATGAGTCATTTTGTATATAGATTTGTGTATGGATTAACACCAGAAATAAGTGAAAGGATTAAGCAGCATTTGATAGGATGGCAGAATAGCACAGTGGATGAAGTTTTGAGATATGCTAAGTATTGCAGTGATGAAATTGAGAGTAAACAGCGTAAATTGAAAGAGAAAGCCATGTGGGCACAGGTGAAAGTTGCAGAGAAGCAAGAAGCTCAATTGAATAATACTAGCAGTGAAACAGGACAGTTTAAATCCCGACCTAATATAGGTAAAGGAAAAGGACAAATGAGCATAGATGAGGCGAAGAAAAAGTGGCCATGCCACAACTGCGGAAAGCTAGGGCATTGGAGAAACGAGTGTAAATTTCCTCCTAAACCTAATGTGGAAAATCAATCATTAAATTCACAGGTGCAGAGTGAGGTAGTTACTCAACAAGGTCAGGTGCCACAACCACCACTTCCCAAGAGTGCTAACCAACAGAAATACAGTGCAGAAACAGGATTCTACGGAGGAGAACAGGTAAAACAGTTGTCACGTGCAGCTAAAATTTCGCAATATTGGTTACGACAGAATGAAGATGAGTCGTATGAAAGTTCATGAGGGTGTCTAAAAGAGAGGGAAGAGTGCGTGCTTGGCGCAACTCTAGAGGTAGATCAGTCAGGTCCATTTGTGGATGGAGAAGTGAATGGTGCAAATGTAACATTCCTTGTTGACACTGGAGCTACCCGTTCTACTGTTAGGTCAGTGGAAATTCCAAATCTTCCTCTCTCAGGTGAACATATACAAGTGGTTGGAGTTTCCAATCAGCAAATTGAAACGCCTCTTACTAGATTAGTAAAGGTAAGAATTGGTCCATTTAGTGAAATGCACCGATTTGTGGTGTGTGATTGTAGTCCCGTGAACCTTTTAGGACGCGATTTGTTGTGCAAAATGAATTGCACAATTTATTGTACTCAGACGGAATTGCATTTCAGACTCCGGATGAGGATGTGCTGTATAAAATGACAATGGTAAATTTAGAACCAGAAGTAAATGGCTTGTTTCCTGTATTTGATGCAGAGAAAATCCCAAATGAGCTGAAAAAGACAGTGAAAGAAGAAGTGTGGGACTTGACAGGAGAAGATGTAGGATTAATGAAAGGAGTAGATCCCGTAAAAATAACAGTAAAAGAAGGAACGAGTTACCCAAATACGCCCAGTATAAATTGACTCCAGAAATAATTGAAGGAATAACGCCAGTAATAAATAAAATGATTGAACAAGGGATTCTAAAAGAAATCATGAGCAGTCCATGTAATTCGCCAATAATGGGACTGAAAAAGCCAAATGGAACATATAGAATAGTACAGGATTTAAGAAAGGTAAACAAAATTGTTGTGCCTTGTTGCCCAATAGTACCGAACCCTGCCGTGATTCTATACCAGATTCCACGCGAAGCAGAATGGTACACTGTAATTGATTTATGTCATGCATTTTCTCTATTCCATTGCATCCAGATAGCCAGCCAATATTTGCGTTTAGGTTTGGAGAGCGTATTTTGGCATGGTGCCGAATTCCTCCAGGGTACACAGAAAGTCCCTCAATCTTTAATCAGATCCTAAAGAAATCATTGGAAGACTTAAGAATGCCAGAAAAGTCAGTAATGGTTCAGTATATTGATGACCTACTGGTGGCATCAAAAACGAAGGAAGCATGTGTCAATGACTCGATTGCTTTGCTGAATCATTTAGCAAAAAGAGGACATAAAGTGTCCCCTTCAAAATTGCAGTTTTGTCAACGAGAAGTCCAGTATTTAGGGCATAAAATTGAGAAAGGAGTACGAAAGGTAACGACAGAGAGAATAAAAATGATTCAAGGAATGAGAGCTCCAATGACACAAAGAGAGGTAAGAATGTTTTTGGGAATGGTTGGATATTGTCGACAATGGATAAGCGGTTTTTCACTGATTGCTAAACCATTGCAGAAATTGACAAAGAAGGATGTTAAAGATCCTTTTGAAATGAATGATGAAGAAATGAAAGCATTCAGAGAGCTGAAAAAGAAATTGTGTGAGGCTCCAGCATTGGGAATGCCTGACTATGAGAAAGATTTTGAGCTGTACTGCAGTGAAAGAGATGGATGTGCATTTTCAGTTTTGGTGCAGAGACATGGAACTATGAAAAGACCAATTGCATATTTTTCAGCTGTTTTAGACCCCGTAGCGAAAGCGTTGCCTGGATGTTTGAAAGCGGTTGCTGCTACTTGTGTGAGTCTGGAACAGAGTGAAGGCATAGTGATGGGGTATCCATTGAGAGTGTATGTTCCCCATTCTGTGGAAATTCTTTTGACAAGAACGAAAACACAATACATGACACATAGTCGGCTGACTAGGTATGAAAAGGTAATTTTGAGTGCAGATAATGTGACCATTGACAGATGTATGAATGTGAATCCTTCAACATAATTGCCAGATGAAGAGAATGTGATTGAAATGGATGAAGTACATCACGATTGTCTGAATGTGCTCAAATACTGTACAAAACCAAGAGCTGACATCCGAGATGAGCCTTTGAAAGAATCAGATTATATTCTGTTTGTGGATGGCTCATGTTTGAGAACGAGTGATGGAATTCTAAGTGCAGCATATGCAGTATGCACAGTAGCAACTGTATTGGAAGCATCTTGTCTGAAAGGTGTACGGTCTGCCCAAGTTGCAGAATTAGTAGCTCTGATTCAAGCATGTAAATTGGGAAGAAATGTACGGGTTACGATTATGACTGACAGCCAGTACGGCTTTGGGGTCGTGCATGATTTTGGTCAGATATGGTCACAAAGGGGTTTCTTGACGTCTGCAGGGACGCCCATCAGGAATGGAGATTTTGTGAAAAGGTTGCTTGAGGCGATACAGCTGCCTAAACAGATCGCTGTCGTGAAGTGCAATGCACATAAAAATGGGGAAGACTACATTACTGTTGGCAACAAATATGCCGACGAAATGGCACAGTACTGTGCAAAGAATGTGGTTTCTTTGAATAAATGTCGCGAAAGAGAGCATATTTCTTGTCCTTTGCTTTTTACTAACTCTATTGAAACATGGGATGAGGTGAGACAGTTACAAGAAGCTGCAGAGGATGAAGAAAAAGATACTTGGCTAAAAGCAGGATGTAGAAAACATGAAGAAACGGATGTATGGGTTTACAGGGATGAGAGACCAGTTATGCCTGATAGCATGATTTCTGACATGGCACGGATGTACCATGGGCAAGCCCATATTGGGAGAGATTCAATGATCAGACTTTTAGACAAACATGGTACAATCCAAAATTCAGAGCCATAGCTGAGAGTCTTTGTCAAAGATGTCTTATTTGTCAACAGTTAAATCCAGGAAGGAAGACAGTAGTGAGTCTAGGAAGAATAGGACGAGAAGGGGGTCCTTTCACTAGAATGCAAATGGATTTTATTGAAATGCCACCTTGCAGCAGATTGAGGTATGTTCTAGTGGTCGTCTGTTTGTTTTCCCGTTGGGTGGAGGCATATCCAACCAGAAGGAATGACAGTATCACAGTAGCAAAACTTTTGCTGCGAGAATTCATTCCGAGGTATGGTTTTCCAGTCACGATTGAAACAGATAGAGGAACACATTTCCAGAACGAATTAGTTAAACTAATTTGTGAAGCACTTAGTATTAAACAGAAACTGCATTGTGCATACAGACCAGAGGCTTCTGGAATAGTAGAGCAAGTGAATGGAACAATCAAAAACAGGTTAGGGAAAATGTGTCAAGCTACAGGACTGAAATGGCCAGATGCTTTGCCATTGGTTCTGATGACAATTAGAAGTATTCCGGAAAGGAAGACTGGACTCAGTCCACATGAAATAATCATGGGACGAGCAATGAGACAAGCACAAATACCAGTCAACAAGCTACTGACTATAACTGATGATCTAGTACTGGATTATTGCAAAGGATTGGCTGATGTGGTGCGTTCTGTGTTTCATCAGGTTGGACCGGATAAGACCACTCTTGAAAGAAAACCAGCTCACGACTTGAATCCAGGAGATTGGGTTCGAATAAAAGTCCATCGGAGAAGAAACTGTTTGGTTCCTCGCTGGGACGAACCACGACAAGTGATCCTAGTAACGACCACCGCAGTCAAGTGTGCAGGAGTGAAACACTGGGTGCATGCCAGCCACACCATCAGAGTTCCAGAACCGAAAGATCGACATGTGAGTCGGCATCTGGAAATATCAGATAGCAGTTCAACATCAGAAAGAGAAGAAGAAACAAACAGGGTGCCAGAACCTGAAGATCGACCTGTAAGTCGACATCTGGAAGACCCAACTACAAGTGCAACGATAGAAGAAGAAGAGGAAATAGAAGAAATAGCTGAAGTTCCAGAATTTGAAGATCGACCTGTAAGTCGACATCTGGAAATATCTGACACCAGTTCAGAATCTGATACAGAACATTCAGAAGGAGAAGAAATTACAAAAAGAAAGTGGAATTTTGAAAGCCTAAGAGAAGAAACTGAGCCAGAAGATAGTGACAGTGAACAACCAAGTACAAGTTGTGGTAAAATTCCTTCGAAGATAATATTAATAGATGAAGAAGGGAGAGTTTCAAACCAAAAGTTAGAAAAATCGGAAAAACCCCGAGGAGCAGTAGGGACAGATAGTCAAACACAAGAACACGGAAATTTAGAAGCAGATAGAGAAACTGACACAAAATCGGACGAACCTCGAGGAGGGACAGAAATAGGTGAACGAAGGAAGATAAGAAAAGAACCACAAGTAGCTGAAAGCGAAATCATAAGCTTCAAAATAAGAGGAAATAACGAAAAGATTGAAACAGAATCAGAAGAAAGTGGAGAAGAAAGAAATGAAAAAATAGAGACAAGAAAAAGAAATTGGAAAACAGAAAGAGAGGAAAAAGGAAGTGAAGCAAAAAGGCCAAGAAAAGGAGACAATTGGCCCAACGAAGTAAGAAAATTAAGATACAGAATCATAAAATTGGATGGGAAAAGTGCTGAACAAGTGAATGAAATAACAAGTCAAAAAGAGCAAGGAAAACAAGGTGGAAAACATTTGCAGAAAACGAAAAGAATAAAGAAAGTAAATCAAAAGTATAGATCGCCTGAATGGTTGTATCGTGCTTTGTCCACTCACGAGAATTGAACACTCACGAAAACCCAGAACAAAGAAACCTGATGGGAGAAAGTGAAGTGCAACAAACCTGAAGCAACAAACCTGAAGAAGTTTAGATAGTTTACCGGATTTGACAAAACACTGAACTGACAAATTTACTGGATGTGACAGAGGAAGAATTCTGAAAAAGAATTAAAAGAAAGTACCAAGCAAAGACAAAATATTGGAAGTACAGAGTGGCAAGCAAGTCATTTCTGAGGTGTAGTGACACAATTTTCTATTAAACAAGTAAATAAGGTTAGAAGACAAAATGGAGAATACTAGAGATAGAATGTGTAAATGTGAGTTTTTAAGTAGATGGTGCAAGATGTGCTGTTTTTGTACAGGTTTATTAATAACAGTATGGGTAGTTTTAGCAATAACTATTCCAATTAGTTTAGCTGTAGTGGAAAAGTCTAATAACACTGAGAAAGAAAAAGGAGCTAACACTCAAGAGCCAGTTATTTTAAAGAGTAGTGCAGAATTACATAAGGACAAATCAATAACAGATTTTTCAAAGAATGTTTTTACTAAATTACTGTATGAGTATGTAGAAACAATGGATGTTAGAGATTGCTATGTTTGTATGCAATTGCCTGCATCTGTAGCAGAGGGTGTGACTTATCATCACCTCCCTTTGACATATGGAATAACGTGTAGTGTTTTAGCAAGCTTATTTTATAAAACAGGTAGATTAGAATATTATTACACTGATATAAATAAGATTTTTGCAAAAGTTTCTGTAGTTCCCGAGCTTAACAAAATAAAAGAAGGAAAGACGTTTGGTGAATATTTTTTAGAAGATAAGATTTTAACATTAGATAATATATTCAGGTACAACCTTACCTGTGAGTTAAAGGAGGAAGAAAAGGTATTTTTAGAAATGGTTGAAGAGAGAAGAGTGAAATTTCAAAGAAAAGTAATAGAAGAGACAAAAACACCTCTTTGGGCGTTTGAGGAAGACCATCATGACAAGAAAAAGACAAATGCAGCTATGACTCTGGATTGGCCCCAACAGGGAAGGTTGTGCATTAGAAGAAATAAGACAAGATATGACAATTATTTTGTGGGTTCCAGCAATTGCCATGACAATTACCAAATTCTAGGTGGATGGGGATTCAAAGGGGGAAAAGATCCAATATTTCCAGGGATTTATTATGTTTATGGGAATAGGGCTTATTATAGGTTGCCGTACCATTGGTATGGGTCATGTTACTTAGGCCTGGTCTTTCCAAAGATTTTTCCCGTAGACAGAAAAGAAAAAGGAACACACAAAATGATAAATACCTTTACACGTAGAAAAAGGGAAAGTTTTTCAGAAATAATATGTGATATTTTTGGTGCATTGATACCAGCAGTGGGAATATCTTTGAATGCATTTAGAATTCGGAAATTATCCACAGTAGTAGATCGTTTATCTACAGATACTGCTGAAGGGTTCTTAATGGTAAATACCGAAATGGTTGCCATGAGAGCTATGGTGATGCAAAATCGTCTTGCCCTTGACATTCTTTTGGCAAAAGAGGGCGGAGTCTGTGGAATGCTGAAAGTCCAACATTGTTGCACTTACATTCCAGATAAAAGCGAAAATATACAGAAGTATATAACAAATATTACAAATTTGCACAAAGAACTTGTTCCACTGGAGGTTGAAAGTGTGTGGGGAAAACTTGGTAAAGGGTTTTCTTCTGTAACAAATTGGTTAACAAGAATGAGTGGATTAATAATAGGGAAAGTTATAATAATAGCAACCATGATAATAATAATAATAGTACTGAAGCTTGCAGTAACATGTATAAAGAGAAGAAGAAGGCAGAATAAGATAGAAAAAGAAAACATGATAAACAAGGAAAGAGAGAGAAATAGGTGAAATAGAGTTAGAAGAAATAAAAGAGAACATGTACAAGAAAACAAAGAAACAAGTTGAAAGGGATACAGAAGTGTAAACTAACAAAAGCAAATGGATAAAAGATATATGCTGTCTGAGAAAATTGTATAACTTGGGTTTTTGTGGTGATATTAAAAATCACCAAAGAGGGGAGTTGATGGAGCAGGGTAAATATAAAAATTTTAACCTCCTAATATTTTCGTACAATATTAATAAACATGTTCGTTCAGGTAAATAACCAACAATGTATGTAAAGGGTTAATGGTAACACGCAATTCAGTGTGCAAAGTAATGGACTAATAATTGTTTACGTTTCTAAACATAACATAATATTTGCGTACTAAAATAATAATAAAATGCATGATTTGTGCTTTTGAATAAAACGTGTGGTTGCAAAATAAAGTGATGGTAAGTAAGGGACAGCTTTATATGTTGCTTCTGCTAGGTAATACCTAATTGGGGTACGTAGAAAGACGGGAGGGAAACGAAAGGGTTTATATTTCTTTGTTTTAATAACATTTTGTTTTCTTTAAAAATCGTGCGCTTAGGCCTGCCGAGCAGCAATATAAAATGGCCGCGAGTTATTAGAGTGCTCATGAGCGGATGCGACCATGTGATAGAGGAGAGAGGCTGTGGAAAAGGGATGATCACGTGCTGATGCCGAGAGGCTAAGATGAAAGTATGGTCAAGGCTGCTGTGACCCTTCTGAGCAGATGTGTGCCAAGATGATCAGCAAGAAGCGTGAGAAGCCTGGTTGAATCAATAGAAGGAACTGTATTACACAAAATGTTGCAGAAAAAGATACAATTTGGACTGATCGAAACGGATGAACAAGTGCATGAACTGTGGGAAACGATGCTTGCATGGACATTCCACACGGAACTGGTTAAGACCAGGAAGTTTGATTAAAATGTATAGGGACCTGAGTTTTTGACCAATGAGAATGAATCGCGCCATGTAAGAAGAAACATTTTATGCTGTAAGCTAGAATTAGGGTATAAGAAGACCTACTCTTGGTGGGAGGGGTTAGAATGCTGGAGTAGATGCTGCGGGAGATGCTGAAGAAGTTAGATGCTGTAGATGGGAGAGTTTGCGGTTGCTGATGCTGACGAGCTGATGCTGCTGCTGTTATTTTCCTTTTCCAGTTGAGTATAAGATGCTGCTTTAGGAGAACTTTTATTTGATAGATTTTTATTAGAATTATTAGGATTTCCCAGAGAGATAGATATGTTGATCTATAGAGTTCTTAGTATGATAACCTCATTTTCCGTCTAATAAAAGTGCTATGCAATTTCAACTATTCTTATATTGATGATAAATGCAATGATCTGAATAATAAGATTAATCTCAAAATTTCCTGCATTCAAAACTTATATAAACTTTATTATTTCTTTAAACAAATGACTCAGTGATTTTCTTTAGTATAATGACTAATAATGAAATGGTAAAGAGTTCATTGTGATTGAGCTGGTCTTAATCGCCATCAACTGATTCCTACTAGTTGGTCCATCGACCAATGAGCGGAATACCTTAAAAGCAAATGAGAATTATTGTGTCATTATAAAAGAGGTATCCCGTCTCCTTCCAGCGAATCGTTTTTCTCCTAGGTTTCATGACGGAGGAAATCCAGGGAACAAATGAGTAAGTGAATGTATATGCGGTGTTATGGGCCCCACCGTCATATGGATATAGTGTGTGTGTTAGAGAAATAATTGCACCTGGATGACCAAAAGCATAATAGGAGAAATTATTTTTATTGTAAGCGCTGGATCAGGACCCATCAAACATTGTTGGAAGACTTAAAGTATACATTCATATGAACCTTAAATCTCCTTCTGGATATAGCAAGCGTTTTCCAGTACCAGGCCAATAACAGGAACATATTTATTAAACTCCTACATACTGCATTTGTAACCGACTTCAGATTACGAATTCCCTTCTTAGTGTATTTCTGAGATAGTAGAAATGCAAATTGAAACACCTCCTTTAGAGGTGTTGCAGTATCACTTGGTGCAATTCATGTACACCAAAGAAATATCATAAGGGGCAGCTAACCTGGTACATCTAGGCTGTTTCTTTTATCTTTGTGGTACTAGGTGACTAACAGGCTCTAACCATAAAAACCATTGATGCCCCAATATGGGCCTATTGCACCACATAAAGTTATTCACGATCAAAAACATTGACCTAAAGCTTTGTCAACATATTCACCTTGCAAAATGAAAAGCCTTCTGCCTTTGTCACTACATTTAAAAATCAATAAAGTAAGCTTTTTGGCTTTAATGTGAGCATAAACACAACCCCATGGTCCCTGCCTAGAGAGACCCATCAAACATTGTAGGCAGACCCAAATTATACATTGACATGAACATAAAGTCTCCTGCTGCTAGATCTAGGAAAAGACATAAGCACTAAACCCATTCCCATTGCATTTGTCAGAGACTTCACAATGTAAAACTTGTGATGTCCTGGGGCCTCAATACCCCAAGCCTCAAATTGAGGACCGAGTTCCCCTTTTAAAACTTGTCTGTAAGGGTAACTAGGCTGAACAGTCCAGGGCTGCCTCAAAGAGGTGCTGTGGGCTAAAAACTCAGAACACATCAAGAGCACACAACATTAATACTCAATAATTCAATGTTTAACCAGTAAAACAAAGTTTGTTTAAAGAACACACGTTTACATACTATAATCAAAATAAAAACATATTTACAAGGTTCAGGTGTAATTTAAATTGGAACCCTTCCTACAGGCCATACAGATTAACCAGAGTGCAAATCACACATCTTAAAAAAATGTCACAGGGACAACTATCCCTATAAATGTAGTCTACTCCTGTTGTCTATGAGGTACCGTGACAATGTTTGCGCCGGCAGGCTCTAATCATAACGATCTTTAGATGGGCCTATTGGAAATCACAAGGCTTTTTACATTTAAAATGATTAAGTCTACATTCTTTGTCAAGAAATTTGCTATGTAAAATTAAAGACTACTGCCTTTGCCACCATATTCAATAATGAATAAAGCAAGCCTATTGGCTTCAACTTGAACATAAACATGACAAAACACTTTGTTTACAGAGACCCATCAAACAATTTAGGCAGACCCACGCCGCATATTGATTGGAGCATTATCTCTCATGGAGAACACCAAGCATTTACTATGGCCTGATCTAAAAAGGGATATATATTTGCTAACTACTTTCCTGTTGCATTTGTCTGAGAGTTGACAATGTAAAACCCATTCATATTGTATTTGTCAAATAGTTCAAAAGTAAAGCTTCTTTCTATTGTGTTTATCATGGAGTTCACAATGTAAAACCACTTTCTATTAAATTTGTCAGAGATCACAATGTAAAATCTCTTCCTATTGCATTTGTCAGAGGGTTCACAATGTTTTGATTTTAGGGAGTGTTCATTATGTACTCTGTTGAAGAGGCATCAAATGCATGAATCTGTGGACTTGAGAGCATTGAGTTTAAGTAGGTGCTGTTTTGGAGGAATTTTCAAATGCTTAGTTGGTGGCCCTCATACTGTCATAGGGAAAGAGATCCAGGGGATTGAGTAAAGGAATGAAAAAGTCTAACAAAGGCACTGCAGTCTTTGTAATTGACGCTGACTACCAAGGTTGTGCAGACAGATTCCAGCCCCAGGCAATGGGATGTGGAGGGAAAGGCCATGGAAAGATTTCAATACTAGAGTAAGGGACTTTCACACTAGCCTCTGGCACACGGTAAGCAGATCTGCGTGATGTGTGCAGGGGATAGGGGGATACTGGAAAGCTGAATGATGAAGAGCAAATAGTGAACTTTCGTAATTTTTCAAGTGCTTGAAAAGACTATTCGTGGAGGGTAGATGGGTACCTGATGCAGTAGTCTAATTCAACGTTTCTTAACCAGTGGTCCAGGGACATCTGAGAGTCTGCGACGCCTACTCGGGAGTCTGCGGCCGCTTACAAAATTAAATAATATTAAAACATTTAAAAAGTGTATATAAATAAAGAAGCAAAATGAAAATTGAAAATTTTAAAATGTTCTGTAAATGCAAAGGAATTGGAGGCTAATAATTAAGTTGGTATCCTCAGATTGATTCCTGGGAGAAGGGCAAGGGCATCATACAGAATATAATAAAGATGATGGGTGGCCTCTCTTGAATTTAGAAAAACTCCAACTTCCCCATTAAAAATATATATATATTTTTTTATGTTTGTGAATTAAATAAAACATGTCATCATTTGTGTATTTGATTGATGAATGCTTGTGTCTGTATTTTTGGTATTGCTTTGCGGTGTAAGTCATCAAAATTGCTTAGGATGGAGTCCCCAGCTTCTATTAATGACTCAATGATGGTCCCCAGATTCCAATAATGATTCAGTGAGGTTCCATTAATGATCAACTGGAGGTCCACAGAATACAAAATGTTAAGAACCACTGGTCTAATTCACTTGAGGATACGAGTAGTTATCATGGTTTTGGTGGTCTGAAGAGCTGGCTAGGCAACTTTGGAGGTTTTGATCAGGTGATAGATTACATAGATGAAGCTGCTCATTTTTTGTGTTATTTTTCCGTCTGGGTTTGCAAAAAGAGCCAGGGAGGATAGGGTTCGCTGGAAAGAAGATTAAATGATTTTAGTAGCACTGGAAAAGAGCGAAGTACATGACCTCAGTCTAGGCGAGGTCAAGCCTTAAGCAGCACATAGATATTCAGTATCAAATGGTAGAGAGCACAACAGTCATACAACTATGAAAAGGAGTGGAAAGAGAAGAGTATTTTTCTTCCTCAGCATAGAGTTGGGGGGAGAAATTGTATGACGGAATGATGTTGCAAAAGGGGTGTATATAGGGAGACATGGCAGAGATCTTAGATAAAAATCTGATGGACATCCACTATGTCATCTCAATGGGCATGTAGGAGTGAGGAATCAGTCTTCAGATATTAGTCAAGCCATGAACATATATTGCCAATTACATTTGAGCTTGGTATTGCTTTCAAGAGTGTGGGCCTGATTTAGATTTTGGCGGATGGGTTACTCCATCACAACAGTGACAGATATCCCGTCCGCCGACAGGATATCAATCACCGTTTAGACGGAGTAACCCGTCCGCCAAGATCTAAATCAGGCCATAAGTCTTGATTACCAATATCCAAAATAGTGTAGAGATCAAGAAGGATAACCTTGCGGTGTGAAATGAAGCAATTAATTATTAGGTTTAAGAATATCCATATAATCCTTTACCTGCAACATCCGGCAAAGATAAAATTCTTTTGGGCTTATAGCCCTAATTTTGCCTTTTCCAAAGAAGAAGCAGAGGTACTGCTGGGAGTTAGCTTCCCGTCTCAATCTAAGCTAGCTAATAAGACAGATGAGCCCTAAATTATGGTTTTAATTTCCATTTAGCTGCCCCTACTTTAGCCTTTCTGTGTCTGGCAGGTGTGTGTTTAAGAGGGGCACCTACAGGTTGGTGAGATAGTTAACTTCAGGGTGGGAGGGGGACGATGTGAGAGGGACGCTTCTGGGTGGGTGGGGTGTGTTCTTGTGGAGTGTGGAAGTCCCGAGCAAGTATTAGAAAAATAGTTTAAAAAGATACAAAATTTGTACTTTTTACCTGTTTTTTTCTTTTAAAGAATGATTTGTTATATATAAGGGAACCTGATTTTTTTTGGGGGGGATCTTACTGAATAGATCCTGCATAGGTTACATAGAATGTCGTGGTTAGGGCTCAAGAAAATTTGTAACCTGGAATGTTAATGAGCCAGGCAGGAAGATAAAAGGAGACTATTTTTGCGACTCTAAGGGAATCTCAGACAGAGTTAACTTTACCTTGGAAGTCATAAAATCCGTACTGTTAATGACAAGTGCTGTAACTTTGTTTGATGGAAGAAGTAGCTATCACCGCCCAAGATTTCACTATACATAGCTCCACAATTTTGGCAAAAAGATCTTGTAATCTCACTATAAAACAGGTGATCAATGATAAGAGGGTGTTGGCTGCTTCAGTTTTAGGAGGTTTCTGCTAATAGTTTCACCTTTGTTAGCTTTTATGGACCAATTGTGAATGACCCAACCATTTTATGTGAAATCACGTGGCCTCTGTATGTTTGCTGGTGACTGGAATCTTACATTTTCGTCCCAGGATAGATCTGCCTGGGCAAGCACTACTGACGCCTATAACTCGAGCTGATATGCCTTAAATGCGTAACATTTTAGAGCTTCGGGATGCTTGGCTTAAGCAGCATCCATTACATAATTCTGTCTGAAAATTTGATGTTTTCCTTGCATATTTCTTGGATTCATTTTTGGAGGGAGAGGAGCAAACACTGGATGTGTGTCAGAGAGCTAATCCAAGAACTCGATTGCAGAACTGTTCTGTTTATGGGTGCGCACAAAGTGGTATAGTTTGGGGTAAAGCAAAAGCTTGCATTATGGGATTGTACTCCCAGTTTGTACTAAGGAGTGCTGCTGAAAAGGCCCAAACTCTGAAGACCATCGAGTTGACAGCTCAGGGCAATGGGAATATTGAGAGGATAATTCAATGGAGGCCAAGAATGGACTTGGGGTAAAACTTCAAACCAGTGCAAGGGACTTTGCTGCTGTGTCAAATAGTAAAATGAATCTCCGTAGGAAATCCACCCAAGTGATCTCTATGGCTGTATGCTTGCCAAGCAGGTCACGCTATGAAATTCACACAACAAATTGCAGCAAGTGCGTGTCCCCATCGAAGACACAGGCAAGGGAGCCCCCATTCTGAAATCTTCTGAATCCTGTCCTTCCTCGCCTCCAATTTTGCATTCCAGGCCTCTCGTCATTCTTAACTTGTATGCACTCCATGATCTATGGATGCGTTAAATTACCCTGAAGCCAAGTCTAAATAAACCCTGAATAGAATGATGCGCTACTAATTGCGGGAACTCCTTTGTTTTTATGGCTATTTTTTCTCAGTAACAGTTGTCATAAAACACCCTCAGGCAGCAACTGTTGTGCAGACTCATGACATGGATTTTATTATTCGAGGACACCAAGGCTCTGATGAAGAAAAACAAAAAACAAGGCCCTCGGGCATCACATGCAACTCTGAAGAATGCTTTCAGACCTGCCTTTAACTGTATGCCTTGTACATCTGCTCCTTCAAATGAATGACTGAAATGGAAAATGTTGGGCTAATGATTTCGCTCTCACTGCAATAAACTGTGGGATATTTGTCCTGACTGTGAACCAAGAACTAATTTGAAGCGTGGAACTGTATTTTGAAGAGCTGTTATAATCTGTGGAATGAACCACTATGATCTCTGAATTTTAGATGTGTGAGGGCAGTTCAGTTGGAGCTCTGTCCGTGTCATTTGTAATCTCTTCGTTTTATGGGACACGTGAAACTTGCATGTTCATAGCTCCAAGGCTTGTGTATGTCGGATATTGAAGTTTTTGAGATTAGTAGCCGAGCTTGGTCTGATAGGTAGATTGGAGATTTTAATTCTTCCAGCAATCTGAGTAAGGTGGGGTTGGAAAGCTTGTAGCGATCCCTGGATTGTAGGAGGATAAAGGGATGATTTAGTGGCTGCCAGGGAGGCATGTCAATATTGTCATTTTCAAGGAACTGACGGGTCTTGCAGAGCTGTGGCAAGCTCAGAGGGACGTTTTGAGTATCTCTATTTACGTCATTTCACAATAGATATCTTGGTTTGGTGCATTCCTGATTCGGGACTTAAAGCAAAACACTTTAATTCTGAGAACCACTTGAAGTTAGCAAGTTCTAGGTTCAAACGTTTGCTGGTCACATTAGAGGTTGGCTTTAGTTCTTTGGGGTGTAGAAGGGCCAATGCATTGTGTTATTTGGATTTGTTGGTGTGAAGGTTGGGAAAAGAGATGTGACATCAGCCTTATCTGGTGATGTGACCCATACAGCATTTTAGGTTTTCCTGGAAGGTTGTTTGCAACACTTTCTTGAGGGACTGTATTATAATTGCAACTGGGCTGTCAGGTGGGTTGTAGCACGCTGTGGAGGAAGAAAAAGAACTGAAGCAGCTGGGGATTGGTGGCACCCTCACTTCCACCAGGAGAAGTGCATCGACCATCTTCCTCGCAATAAGGACGTGTTGTGGCTAGCTAGTGTGTGCCGGTGAAGGGGGACGGCATGAAAGCATTTCACAAAAGGGGACAAGTACAAATAAAGGATATAAGGCATAGGGTACGTCCATGAATGGGAAAGGGGGAAAATGTGCACTTCAATAAAAAGGAAAAGGGTGTTTAAATAAAGGGAAAATAAATGTGAATATTTTTATCAAAAGTAAAGAAGAAATGCTCCACAAGGAAAGAACAGAGGAATTCAGGACCTTTCATAAGGGGGCAAGAGAGAAACATTTCTACATCTTGTTATCTTAAAAAGATTTAAACTCGATGTTGAACATATAAATGGGAAAGGAAGATGAAGTCACATATTTTCATTTATGGTGATAGAGAAGAAAAAGAACTTTTTTCTAGTTTCTTATTGCTCAGTACTACTTACGTGTGATTTCTTTGAGGGATGTCTCACTTCCTTGGCTCGACGTATACTGTATTGTAATAAATAGAGAAAGGACTGGACACCATTAGGACTAGGGAATGCTCTAAACAAGATAATATAACATGGTGTGTTTTGTGAGAAACCTACATTAAAACCGTCCCTGGTGAGCAAAGATAGAGACATTGAAACTTCATTCTACTCGTTGGACCCATCTGATCTATCTTAGCCTTCACTCAGGAGCCCTCTGGACATGGGTGGGTCATGGCAGCCTCCCGTTCTCTCAAGCCTCTTAGTCTGCAGTCCATCTGGAAATGGTCAGAGAGACAGAATGGGCAGTTCACCTCTTACTATAGTTACAGTGTGTGAGGGCACCCATGTAAAAGTCTTTCTTGGGATGCTACGTTAAAACTGGCTGCAGATAATGTCAAAATCTTTACGGGCCAGGGTTCTGCAATATCCTCAATGAGGCTGTTATTAGCTATTAAATTGGTGGGGCGCTTTTCTATTGTGGATGTGCATGACTACCTGTCCCATAACCTTTACTCCATGGTGCGGGATGCTTTTCTGTTGTGGATGTCAGTGGCACCACTTGCCCCATAGATCCGTTTCCAGTGCCATCGCCAGTAGGAGTGAGGGGACAGAGAAGGTGGGCCCCTCCTCCCTGCAGTTGAAGTGCTTAAAAGCACTAACTTTTCCCCACAGCGCGGTACATGCCCAGGCAAAGACTGGGCCAAGACGGGCCCGTATGAGCCCATCTGTGCCTGATTGACGCTGGATTGGGCCACCCCTCTGACATTTAACATCAGGCTTTTTCCCATAGATCTTTTCAAGAACGGGGAAGAGAAAATGTAAGGTGCTTGTAATAAGGGGTTTCGAATTTCATTACGAACTATTTAACTGATGCAATGGGTTTGATTAATAGCGAGATTGAATACGTGCAGGACTTGTAGCAATACGTTGAGCTAAATATTTCCCAGTCTCCTCGAGAAATGGGGCTGGCTTTGCAAACAAGGCCGGCACATAATGTTGAGGAAAGATTAGCTACAAATTCTAATTCATGCGTGCTCTATGATCCTCTCTCTACGATATATATCCACAATGAAAATGTTCATAATTCACCCACCCCCAAGAAGAAAAATGACTCCGCTCGGGGAACCGAAAATCAAGCCCCCACTGGCTGAGGAAAAAGGAATAATCTGTAATTGACCCTGTGATTGAGGAAACTTGGCCCACCCTGAAGAGAAATTGATGCTGTTAAATGATTTGCATAACACTGGGTACCTTGGAGTTGTCAGTTAAGTCTGTTCTAGATGAGGTCCAGAGCAAATTGGTGGTCATAGAGTCAACACTTATAAATCTAGTGGCTAGTATTAACCAGAGATCTGATTTCATCTCAAGCCACTTTTGGGGCCTGCCTACTGCGGTCAAATCATGGTCAAATCTCCAACAAGGGGTGACATACCTGTAAAGATGGGTCAAATTATCTGGCTCAAGATATTGTGTTTCTCAATGAGGTTGTGGGAAAAAAACAGAGAGTGCAAATAATAAGAACATTATCACAGTCCCTTTACCCGAAACACATTCTGCCTGTAACCCAATCCAGCGGGAAATTCTTCACCTCCACCCAGAAGGCACCCAATATATGGTCATCTTAAAAGGTTTGCTCGTTCTACATTCCATCTATCTTGAGAACTTGGTTGAGTTGAAGAACTAAGTAGTCCATTGGTTTGTGAACATGGTAGGCAGTGTACAACACCTCTTCCATGAAATGCTAATAGTGAGGAAAGTGTCGGGTGGGTAAAATGGGGGAAGGTGATTGTGTGTTCATTGATTTTCGTACTTCAAATTTTCGGGAGTTATCTATTACATAGGTTATCCACCACCTATAACCCTTCAATCCGAGCAGGAGATCAGATCCAACCTTTACATTTGGGCTTCTTTTATAGACCTGAGTCTTACAGCTCTGCTTCGGAGAATTACCACAACAGGCTGAGGAATGAATTGCATGTAGACCCTGTCCCAACCTCTAATTTGTTTATGCCCTTTGATTGCTTGAATGAACTCGACTGACTTTCTGATGGTCAAAATCAGGGCATACCTAAGACCACAAATGAGGACTCCATTGGTCTTGTTTTGAAGGGAAGCGTGGAGTCAGGCCTTTCTCTTTGCCCTGTTTTTCAGAAGCAACCCTCCTCTATATTCATTGTAAACACAATCTCCTTGAACATAGAGGGTGTTTGATTCAGGCTGGCTTTACATTATAGCTGATTTCTTTCTGGTAGATTTGCAGGAGACGTGGCTGGTGAATAACGTGCATATAAATGTCTTTCTTCAATCAACACTCCAGCAATTCCATCAAGAGCAGGTCAGGCGAAGGGTGGGCTGGTAACTTTAATTTTAACACAGATTCACCTTTTTTCAATTCATCATGTGGAGGGTAATGCCAACCTGGTTAAAATTAATTATTATGATATTTGACATCACACGCTCAAATATAGTTGCTGAACTGGAGAAGGAACTAGATAGATTTGTTTCACATTGGGTTAGAGATTTCATCATATTTTAGGTCGGGAACTTCAACACTAATAGGTGCTTACTTACACCTAAAGAGGTTTGTGGCGTAGTCAATGTATGCAGTGAGGGCCTAACCCATTTAGGCTCTGAGTAAATGAATGCTAAAGTATAATTTATTAATGAAACATGACATTTGTAGTGTCATGCAAAGTATGTAACCTATGTTTACAAATAGGGGTTTACTTAGTGCAATTGACTTTATTTTAATTTCCTTAAATCATTTAGGATTCCCACTATATTTTGAAATTAGACCTAATTGCATGAGTGACCACATTCATCTAGTGTTGTCACTATAATTAAGCAACCTCTGTCTTCCAAAGGTAAATAGAGTAGAGAATATTATGGCAGAAAGGCAAACTTGGACAAGATTAAAATGGGTGGGTGTTATACCAGATAACTTCCTCACAACGCTAATGAAAGCTAACAGTCAAGCTTCCTTGACTTTTATACAGTTAAAAGGACTTGATACATGCATACAATTTGATTTGTGTCGGAATTAATCAATTACTTAGTAGACTGGCACAGGGTTAATCATATGAATAGAGAATCGTTCGATCACACCTGCGCGCACACTCCGATAAAAAATTTAAAGTAACTATTTGTGTGAAACCAAGGAAAGAGGCAGACATCATATATGCAGGCATTGGCAAGAAGGAAACAATAAATCCAGCAAGAAGCTTGGGATGATTTGATTCAAGCAACAGAAACTAAAATATCCTATTTTGGAAAATCTTAAATATGCCAGTTTTTAGAGAAAAATCAACCCCTAGGCTGGAAGCGTCAGTCTTACACATTGACTTGTTAGATCATTTCTCCACATTACTTAACCCAAAGAAGAAAGGCACGCATTCTGATGTTGGGGCGAAAGACGCTAACTTGTCCATAGTAAACATTGTGACGTCACATTGAATGAAGACTGTTCTGCTCTAAATAATTGTGCCACAGGATAGGCCCCAGAATCGGACAGCGTCCTTCTGGATGATATACAAATCTGTTTGATCTTTGGGGACACCTCATCACGATTGTTTTAAATGGCGCCGGTTACTGCCCTTGCTATTTCTTTTAGCACTAGAGCACCTGTCAACAGCCATCAGATCGTCTCCAGGGATCCAGGCCATGCACATTAATTAAGGACAGATTAAATAATTTCTGTATGTGGACGATATTCTCTTGACTATTACTAATACAGATAGATTGTTGCCAGTTGTAATGACCTTGATTTGATCTTTCTCCAAGTTCTCTGGATACAAAGTCAATTGCAGTAAATGTGACTCGCATCACCCTGGTTGCAGTTAAACCATTACCCCATGCAATGTTAGCCAAAAGACCCGAAATACTTGGGAGTAGTGATTAATAGAGGCTTAGAGTGTGTAGGAAATCCTCCCTTTACGCATGGTCATCCCAGGTTTTTCAGCATTTTCATGACCCTGTTTTTGCTGGACTTAGAACTCTGTAATAGCATCCGTAATAGCAAACAGGGTAACAATGATTGATGTTGTTGTACAGATATATGTATTGTTGTTTGTATATTGAATTTGTGTATATATATTAGTGTGTATTGTCCCTTTCAAAAAAAAAAAAATATATATATATCTATAAATACTACTTTGGACCACGTTCTGGTGTTGGTTTTCAAATAAGAAGAAGTTTTCGGATATTAACTTCCATGTGAGGGATTAATTTAATTTTCCTTAAAAAAATAATCCTTTTCCTGATCCATTCCACCGCATTATTTTTTGTATTTTCAGGACTTAGAACTCTGTGCACTGTTACGCTTCCTAACCAAGAGTAAAGTGCCTGTGCTCCCCCTAAACATGCTAAAATGGCGCAATTAACTTTCCCATAAGGCCGTAGCAATTGGTGCGGAAATACACCCTTGGCATGGAAAGTTAAATACCACCTGTGCACTGCAGCACCTATTGTGCAGTGGCAGTGAAAACATGGCTTCAGGCCTACCCTGTGTAGCCGTACAACAGCAGGTTGAACCCTGCTTCACAAACCTGTCAAACTACCCTTTTGACAGGTAAGGACAACCTCATTTTAAGCATTGAAGAAGTCACCCTTATGTGCACCGTGCTGCCAACAAGGTAAGGTGCATAATATTTAAGAGGCGTGGAACATTTGTGTCGTTAGACATGACATGTTCTCCTAGTGACTAGGCCTAAAATGACATTGTCACTGGTCAGGCTGTAGCTGGCACATAGGAAAAGTCACAGTATAGATTATACAATTTAATCTGTAACTGTTGATCTGTACCAGCCTCATACTCCATTCAAAGTTTTATTTTTATATTTAATAAAAAAGCAATCTAATAGTGAAGTCTTCTTTTAATTAAATATATTGGAAATGTAACTTTTAAAAGGTTACCTTTAACCATGTCTGAAGCTGATGAAGGCTGTACTTGGCCTGAATGAGGTGTGAAAGAGGTGCAACAATTGCTCCAAGAGCAGAGACAATGGCCTGGATGTGAGGAGGTGTTTTCTTACCCCTGCAGGAAGACCTTTCATGGTGGATGCAGGAACTTCAATACTTCAAAGGGGCCTTCCCTGTCACAAACAAATGTTAGGTAACACCTTGAACGGCCCAGCATTTGCCCCATAGTCAGGCTGGCACCAAACCAAATGGAAAGAAAGCTACCCCAGAACCAGCTTTGAGTTACCACAGAGGAGGGGACTGCTCATTACCATGGCCACGCCTCTGGGTGGACACAGGCTCTACACAAGGGGAGAAGTGATTCCCCATGTTGGATTTTGAGAGTGAGGGGCACTGTGGCTTCATTTGGAGTAAGGCAAACAGAAACTACTGAAAAAGTGAATAGTGTTGCCCCCAGAAACCATTACCCCATTGGTTACAGAGTGCACAGGAATTACCCCACCCTTTAGCAGGTGCCAGGAAGAAATCTGTCACCCCACGGCACCATTCAGAGAAAACGTACTGGACCTGCAAAAGATCAGAAGAGGACTGCTGTCTATGACTCGATGGGAGTCCTGAAGTACTGGACCTGCTTCCTCTTAATCCCAAGGGACTTCCCTTTAGATCCTGGGGACCTTAGAAGTGTACTCAAGTGATTATATGGGTACCTGAAGCAAGTTTGAAAACTTTTGAATTTTCTTTTCCCAAGCTCCAGTGAGATCTGTGGGAAGAAGTGTCCGACCAGCAGTTCCATGGCCTTTATTGGGAGAGATACACTATTGACAATAGATGCAGCTGACCAGGTTCAGTATGCTTCCATGAAGGACCCTTACACTCAAAGTCCGAATCTGAAGTGGGACATAGAAACCTTTTCAAACTTTTTGACTTTCCAGACATTTTACTGGGGCCAATCCACTTAGTGTATTTGACCATGGCTCCATCGCGGTCAACCTCAAATTGCAGCCAAGGCTCGGTCTACTGCGTTTATGGACTGTCATGGGGCTTTTTGCTTTTTTGCACTATTTCTACTTAAAAGTTTACAAATTCATATCTGTGGTTCCCCTTATTGGACTGTTAGAAATGGAGGTCTCTAGTTGGCAGAGGTAGGTACCTTTGTCCAAATAGGGACCCTTGCTTCTAGTCAGTGTAAGGGGGATACACACTCTAGATAACCCCTGCTCACCCCCTTGGTAGCTTGGCACGAGCAGACAGGCTTATCCCAAAGGCAATGTGTAAAGTATTTGTAACAACACTCACAGTAACACAGTGAAAACACCACAAATGGACACCACACCCGTTTACAAAAATAAAATATCTTTATCTAAACGAAACAAGACCAAAACGACAAAAATCCAACACACACAGTTAAAAATATGACTTTCAAAAGGTTTCAAGAACTTGTACCATAGAAATCTATGGATGCTTGACTTTTACACAAAGTACCTGAAGATGCGTCAAAATTGACAAGGCCAAACAGCCGCAGAGAAAGGAAGCTTTGGAAAACACAGCGATGTGACTGTTCCTGAGTCCTTGGGGAGGGGAGGCAAGGCGACAGTTCTGCTGCAAACAGGAGAAGTGATGCGTCGAATCCGGACTGTAGGGGGAAGTGAGGTGTCAAAATCCAAGACGATTCTGGTCTGCGGGTGATGCGTGGAAAACTTGGTGCACAGGTACCTTGCGTGACTCACCAGAGTGATGCGTTGCTCTGCGAGACTTTGCGCCGTCTGACGTCGGTGCTGGGGGCTGCGCGGCAAGACATTGCGTCGCCCGGCGAGACTTCGCGTCATCCGGCGTCGGTTCCAAGAGACTTTGCACGGCTTTGCGATGCTTCGCGCCGGTTCTTGCAGAGATTAGCAGCAAAACCCACCTCTGAGGCCCTGTAACTGGAAGGAGGCACCTCAGGCAAGGGTAGGACTCACAGATGGCAGAGTCCAGCAGCACCAGCAGATTTGCAGGAAGTCTTTTGTGTCCCTGAAACTTCTTAACAGGAGGCCAGCACACACAGGCCCTTGGAGATCTCCTTCAAGCAGGGGACACAGCACACAGCAAAGTCCTTCTCCTTTCCTTGACAGAAACAGCAACTGCAGGCCAACCCCACACAGCAAAGGGGCAGTACTTCTCCTAAGTCTATCCAGCTCTTCTCCTTGGCAAAGGTTCCTCTTGAATTACAGGAATGATCTAAAGTCTGGGGTTTTAGGTCTAATACTTATACCCCAAAATGTCTTTGTTCTCTTTGTGCAAGGGGCTCTGAGCCCAGTTCAAACCAGTTCTGGGGGGCACTCTGCAAGTGCACAACAGCATCCATTGTCAGTGTGAGCCTTGGCTCCAGACACACCACAGGGGGGTGGAGCCAGCATTGTGGAAGGCAGGCACAGCCCTATTCAGGTACAGATGCTACTCCCCCCACCACTCCAAATGCAGATCAGGCCTATTCAGCCTAGTGCTGACTTATCCAGACTCCTGGAGCCACTGCACTTCCCCAGCCCCTGTCACTCCAAAGCCAGACAGTCAATCCACAAACAGGCAGAGGCACACAGGAAGGTTGAATAAGAAAATAGCCACTTTCTAAAAGTGCTATTTTCAAACACATAATTTAAAAAACATCTTTACTAAAAGATGTGTTATTAAATCCTGAGTTCAGGGATACCAAACTCCATTTTTCTATCTGATCCCTAAGGGAAGATATGTTTGTAAAATGTTACAAAGCATTCCCCATTCTGTCCTATGGGGCAAGATAGCCTTTTCAATAGTGAAAACGAAATTGGCAGTATTTCACTATCAGGACATGTTACACACACCAGTACATCTCCTACCTTTCACATACACTGCACCCTGTCCAGGGGGTACCTTGGGCCTACCATAGGGGTGTCTTATGTGTAAGAAAAGGGAAGGGTAGGGCCTGGCAAGTGGGTGCCCTTGCCAAGTCGACATGGCAGTTAACAAACTGCGCACAGGCACTGCGGTAGCAGGCCTGAGACCTCTTTTCAGGGCTACTCATGTGGGTGGCACAATCAGTGCTGCAAGCCCACTAGGAGCATTTGATTTACCAGCCCTGGCACACTACGTGCACTTTACTAGGGACCTACTGGTAAATCAAATATGCCAATCATGGATAACCAATCACAATAACAATTTACACAGAGAGCATATGCACTTTAGCACTGATCAGCAGTTGTAAAGTTCCCAGAGTCCTATAGCCAACAAACACAGGTCAGGAAAAATAGGAGGAAGAAGCAAAAGTTTGGGGATAACCCTGCAAAAAGGACCATGTTCGAGGCATGTGAGCTGCAGAGCTCACACTTTGCATTAGATCGCCATCTGGTGTTGGGCTCGGATGCTTGCACTTTGTTGTTGTCTTCGAAGAAGTCTTTTGTAGTCATGTGATAGGTGACTCCTCCTTTGGACAATAGTGCGCATGGGCATCGACTCCATCCTCAGATTGTTTTTTTCCGCCATCGGGTTCGGATGCAACTTTCGACACTCCGGTTCAAAACTTTCTTCTACTGTTTTTTCAATACTTCAAACCTTCTACAACTTCTGTCGATATCGCCATCTCGACGCGTCTCTTCTTCGATCCCCTTTCCAGTCGTCGACGCGGGCCGCTGGGCCCATCGACGCCGTAAGGCCAACAGCTAATGGAAAGGACGCCCTTCCGAAAATGCCCCCAGTGTGGAGCAAAGTTCCCCCACAGTGACCATCACGAGGTCTGTAACCTGTGCCTCTCGCCCGACCACAACGAGGCCACCTGCCCAGCTTGCGCCTCCTTCCGCTCCAAAAAGACCATTCGGGATCGTCGAGCTCGAAGTCACGTTATGGCGCAACGGTCCGCTCCAGAACCTGTCGACATCTTCAACGAGGGCCCCGATGTCCCGGAGGAAGATTCCGAAGACCTAACCATCGTCTCGGAGGCAGAGGACTCAGACGGTTCCATCACTCCTGGGCAACGAGTGAGTACTACTGCCCCTGCCCCAACCCCCCATCAAAACAGAAGGCACCGGTCAAGACTTCGCCTGCTGGCTCCAGTCGCGACCGAAAACATGCTTTTGGACGCCCGCCTTCCGGCTCGGCACCGAAGAAAAGACTAAAGCCTTCCAGTTCCTCGGTACCGACCAAGCCGCATGTATCAGTTCCACCGGCACCTTCGGCGCCGAAGCCAAAGGAACACTCGGCTCCGAAATCCACCTCGGTCCCAAAACCCGCCTCCAAGCATGCGGATAAGTCGGCGTCGAAACCAAGGCTCCACGACACAGCCCCTAAGCCAAAGCTGTCGGAGCCGATTGCCAAGCCGAAGGACTCTTCCACGCCTTCCAAGGCCAAAGAGCACACAAAGCAACCATCACCGCGCTCGGAACCGAAAAGTCGGCGCCGAAGCCAAATCTCCAGGAGGAGGAACTGTTTCAACCGGATCCTATCGATCCTAAACAACATAAACTTTACATTAACCCTAAAACTGGACATGTCTCTACTGTGCCACGCCACGAGCCCGTCCCTGTCAAAAAGAAGGACTCTGCTACTTCCCCTATGCCTCCTTCTTCCCCTGTCCTTCCACCTAACACCCCTCCTCTCTACATCCCTGTTACACTGCCTCAGCCTGTAACATCTCCACCACATGACTATCAGGATGACATGGGGGATGGTGGTGACCCTGATGACGTTTTCCCAGACCCAGATGACCCACCACAGGACGATTGGGGCTACAATGATCCCATAGATCTTCCAGACCTCCCAAGCCCTCCACCATATCCCACAAAACCATCTCCCCCAGATGATAACATTGGTTTTGGGCAACTTATTCACAGGGCTGCTGTCTTTCATGGGGTACATATACACACCAACCCACCAGAGGAAGATTTCCTCTTAGATACCTTCGAACAGTCTCAACGAACTGTACAGACATTGCCCATGATTAAAGGAGTCATCAAACATGCTCCTGAGATATTTAAAGATCCTGTACGGGCCAGGATTCTTAACCCTAGGATCGACAAAAAATATAGACCTGCCCCTGATGACCCTGCCTACATCAAAGGCCAGCTCCCTCTTGACTCCTTAGTCGTCTCCAATGCTCGTAAACGGACTAATTCTCAGACTTCAGGGGACGCTCCGCCCCTGATAAGGAGTCAAAATTGTTGGATGCCTCTGGCAAACGAGTGGCTGCGCAAGCCACCAATCACTGGCGCATAGCCAACACCCAGGCACTGCTGGCAAGATACGATAGGGCCCACTACGACCAGCTAGAAACCCTATTGCAACACCTCCCTGACCAGTACAAGACGCAGGCAAATGATCTCATTCAGGAGGGCAAATTAATCTCCAATGCGTCCATTAAGTGTGCCCTTGATGCGGCCGACACCGCCGCTAGGTCTGTTAACACCAGCGTACTCATCAGAAGGCATGCCTGGTTACGCATTTCAGGCTTCAAGCCAGAGGTTCAAACCACCATTTTAAACCAGCCGTTTAATCAGAACCAACTCTTTGGTCCGGCTGTAGACACGGCACTTGAAAAATGAAGAAGGACACTGACACTGCCAAATCAATGGGAGCATTGCAGTCTCCACAACAACGTGGCTCCTTTCGCCGCTCCTTCTACAGAGGAGGCTCTAGGAACACCAACACAGACAATTCCTCTTCTTACAGAAACACCACCCAAACATCTCCCAATAGGGGATACTTTAGAGGTGGTTACCGAGGCAACAACAGTAAGGGCAGAGGCCGAGGTAGTACCAACACCCGTACCTCCCCCACTCCTAAACAGTGACTTCCCTCCACTTCCCTCCCGACCATTCCACTCCTGTCGGGGGACGACTAGCACAGTTCCTACCTGTCTGGAACTCCATTACAACAGACAGGTGGGTGAGACAAATTATCCAACATGGTTACTGCCTAGAACTTACAGCTGCCCCCCCAAACATACCACCCAGGCAGCGTCCAATGTCCGCGGACCATCTCATGCTTTTAAAGCAAGAAGTTATTTCCCTGCTTCAAAAGCACGCCATAGAGCCAATCCCTCTAAAACACCAGGGCACAGGGGTTTACTCCCTGTATTTCCTAATCCCCAAAAAGGATGGGACTCTAAGGCCCATTCTAGACCTCAGACCCCTCAATCAGTACATACATTCAGATCATTTTCACATGATCACTCTCCAACAAGTGCTTCCTTACTACAACAAGAGGACTTCCTTGTCACACTAGACCTCAAGGACGCCTACTTCCACATTCCCATACATCCTGCTCACAGGAAGTATCTAAGGTTCGTACTCGATGGACAGCACTACCAGTTCAAAGTACTTCCATTCGGAGTCACCACCGCTCCAAGAGTGTTTACCAAATGCCTTGCAGTAGTAGCAGCACACCTACGAAGACAGCAAATGCACGTCTTCCCATACCTGGACGACTGGCTCATCAAAGCCAGATCATTCAACCAGTGTGTCCAACACACTCATCAAACTATACAAACACTACACAACTTGGGGTTCACAATAAACTACACCAAGTCTCACCTCCAACCATCCCATATACATCAATATCTAGGAGCCACAATAAACACTTCCACAGCCCTAGCTTATCCCAGCCCAGCCAGGATAGCCAGTATACAAACCCTCATCACCAGGTTTCAAATACAACACTCTCTCCCAGCCAGAGTATTCATGCAACTAATCGGCATGATGGCATCTTGCATTTTCATCGTCCCTCATGCAAAACTTCAAATGCGTCCCCTACAAGAGTGTCTAGCGCACCAATGGAACCAGGCTCACGGACAACTTACAGATCTGGTGTTGGTGGACAGCCGCACACATCGCTCTCTGCAGTGGTGGAACACAAAAATTTGTCCAAAGGGCGGCCGTTCCTAGAGCCTGTTCCACAAATAGTACTGACAATGGACGCATCACTCACAGGATGGGGTGCACACCTGTTAGGTCATACAACACAAGGCAAGTGGACCACTCAACAAAAGCTGCTCCACATCAATCATCTGGAGTTACTAGCTATATTCCTAGCTCTCAAATCCTTCCAACTCCACGTACAAAACAAGGCTGTCCTGATCCGAACAGACAACATCACAGCCATGTACTACATACAAAAACAGGGGGGACACACTCTCCACAACTGTCCCAACTGGCACAGGACATTTGGAGGTGGGCCATTCCACAGAACATATACCTTCTAGCAGAACACCTACCAGGAGTTCACAATCAGATTGCCGATCTGTTAAGTCGACAGACACAACAGATTCACGAATGGGAACTACATCCACAAGTTCTTCTACCGTTTTTCCGCATGTGGGGCCAGCCAGACATAGATCTGTTCGCCACACAACAAAACGCAAAATGCCCAACCTTCGCCGCCAGGTTTCCACACCCGCAGTCCAAGGGCAATGCGATATGGATGAACTGGTCCGGCAGATTTGCGTACGCTTTTCCACCACTACTACTCCTTCCTCTTGTGGTACGCAAGCTCCGACAACAGTCTCTAAAAATTATCCTAGTAGCTCCCACATGGGCACGCCAACCGTGGTTCACCACACTGCTGGAACTATCAGTAGTCCCATATCAAAAACTACACCTCTCCCCATCAATGCTAACGCAGAGCCATGGAGAGATAAGGCACCCAGATCCATCCCAACTGAACCTTGCGATCTGGCTCTTGAAGTCCTAGAATTCGGTTCCTTAACCTACCGGCAGACTGTATGAACATTATTAAAGAGGCTAGACGCCCTACTACCAGAGCTTGCTATGCAGCAAAATGGAAAAGATTAGCTATTTACTGCACTAACCATAATATCCAGCCATTACAGGCCTCCGCGCAAAACATCATTTGCTACTTACTACATTTGCAAAGATGTAATCTTGCATACTCATCCATACGTCTGCATCTAGCGGCCCTTGCTGCTTACCTACAGAACAGGCAACACTTATCACTCTTTAGAGTCCCAGCCATTAAAGCCTTTATGGAAGGCCTTAAACGGATCATACCTCCCAGATTACCACCTTCCCCAGTGTGGAATCTTAACATAGTACTTACTAGGCTCATGGGACCACCATGTGAACCCCTGCATAAATGTGAACTTCAATTCCTTACATGGAAAGTCGCGTTCCTAATTGCAATCACCTCTCTCAGGAGAGTGAGTGAGATCCAGGCTTTAACTATACAAGAGCCCTTCTTACAAATACATCATAGCAAAATAGTTCTCAGGACAAACCCAAAATTCCTTCCAAAAGTCATTTCGCCTTTCCACCTTAACCAATCTGTAGAACTACCCGTGTTTTTTCAAAACCCAGATTCTGTAGCAGAAAGAGCTCTCCACACCCTCGATGTCAAAAGAGCCCTAATGTATTACATTGACAGAACCAAATGATTTCGTAAAACAAAACAATTGTTTGTAGCTTTCTCTCCACCACATAAGGGTAACCCCATCTCAAAAGCTGGGATTGCAAGGTGGATTGTTAAATGTATCCAAATATGCTACCAAAAAGCCAAACACACATTATCAATTCCCCTAGAGCGCACTCAACACGCAAACTAGGGGCTTCCATGGCATTCTTAGGGAACATCCCCTAGAAGACATATGTAAGGCAGCCACATGGTCTACAACACACACCTTCACTAAACACTATTGTGTTGATGTGCAAGCCAAGCAACAAGCTTCTGTGGGCCAAGCTGTCCTTAGAACACTTTTTCAAACTACTGCAACACATACAGGTGACCACCGCTAGGGAGATACTGATGTACAGTCTATGCAAAGTGTGAGCTCTGCAGCTCACATGCCTCGAACGGAAAATGCTACTTACCAGTATGCATCTGTTCTTGGCATGTAGAGCTGCAGATCCTCACACGCCCACCCACCTCCCCGGGACCTGTATGTGTTCCAGTCCTATCTTATTTAGATATACACACATGGACATCCTTTTCTACTAACTCCATCACTCCCCATTATGGCGAAAAACAATCTGAGGATGGAGTCGATGCCCATGCGCACTATTGTCCAAAGGAGGAGTCACCTATCACATGACTACAAAAGACTTCTTCGAAGACAACAACAAAGTGCAAGCATCCGAGCCCAACACCAGATGGCGATCTAATGCAAAGTGTGAGGATCTGCAGCTCTACATGCCAAGAACAGATGCATGCTGGTAAGTAGCATTTTCCTTCCAACACAACCCCCTTCCAGCCTAAAGCCAGGGTAGAACAATCAATACCTCGATGGGCTTCCCTGCTTGGGGCGATAGAACCTGGAACCTGGCCCGAACAGCAGGGGTCTATTCCTGTTCTACTCCTTCCTGAACCCAGTTGGATCCCTCTATCCATACTCTCAGGGCCCACTAAGCTAAACCACGGGGGACCCTTCTCCTCACCTGGGGACACCATCAATGCAGCGCCTAAGCTTACCTTGTTCACAGATGTGTCCGAGCAACCAGACAGCACACACAAGGCCAACACAGTAGTGCGGCCCAGTCCACCCCTGGGGTGAGACTCCTGCCCCCCTCCCAGGGGCAACTCTGTCCACCAGAACAGCCAGCCACAATGGCCACTGACAGCTGTCAGTGATGAGAGCCAGGCATCATGCCTCGCAGGCCTCTCTAACCTCTGTGGTGTCATAAAGTGGGGGGCAGTAGCCCCAGGTGCCTGGCACCTTTTCTCTGCCCTCCCGTCAAGTCAAGTATGGCATCCTGACACTGGCCCACCAGTCCAGGGTCTGTACCCTGCGGCTGGACAAGAGACTGGGGTGGGCTCTCACACACCCTGTCTTCCTCCTTGGGGCTCTGCACCCTCCCACCTGGAGCGGTACTCCCAGAATACAACTTGGTAGGGGCACTGTTAGCAGTCGCTCCTTCCTCCAGGTCAGGGGGGACACCCTGAACCTGGTCGTCCAACCCAGGGTCTGTACCCTTAGGCTGGACCTGTGCCTGGCAACCCAGGACTTCCGGGAGAGTACACCAACCGCCCCCCCTCCCCCCCCAAGGGAAACACACTCCTCATGAGTTGTACAAGAGTCTTCCTGGCGCAGGTCTCCAGCCTCCTGTTCACTTGACAGAGCATGAAGACCCTCCAGGCCAGAAGTGGCCTCACCAGGGTCAGTCCTGAGGTGCTCTGACCTCAGAGCTGGCAACCCCTGACCCACTGGTCCTTCCACTGGGGACTGTGTCCCCCCTCACCCTTTTCTCAGGACTCATGCACCCTCCCCACTGGAGCGGTGCAGCCAGACACCAGAACTGGTGGGATGCTGGTTACAACAGTCTTCCCCAGTTCACCGGACACTTTGGGATCCCCCTCAGGAAATGGCCTCCTGGTACAGACTAGGCCCCCCTCCTGGTGTTCCTTCATGGACCCAACCAGGCCCTGGAACTGGCCTCGGACACCTTGGGACTCAGCCCACCCCCACTCCCTCTACTCAGAGACAGGACATGGGGCACCTCACCCATTCGGCTACACTGGGACCTATCTGGGTTACTCCAAACCTCCCCTACCTCACCTGGTTGGGGAAAACCTGAGCCACCTCCTTCAGGATCACTCCCAAAAGCCTCATCAGACCCTCTGGACTCCACCAAAAGGTCTGCTTCCAGCGCAAGCTCCCTGGAATCAGAGAACTCACACTCCACCGGCTGTTGGCATAGCTCTGGAAAACAGGGACTTAAAATATGCCCTCCAACAATTGATTCACACAGCCCCCCACAGGTGTTAACCAAGCTACCCTTTGCCCCACCATCCAGTACCTCCCACAAGTACCCCTCACCACTCTCCTGAGACTGGCAAGACAGTGTCTGACTGTCACTGTCACTCAACCCACACTCTTCTGGGCGGTCTCCACACATACATACCAGGACTTCTACCATGGGGGAACCCCTCTCCCTGCACCTCTCATCTAGAGTCAGTAGAGTGTCCCTCCCACCACTAGGAATATGATCCCCTGTGTGTCCCCCAATCCACCTCACTGACACTGCACACCAATGGAGCTACCTCATAACCCTGAACCACTTGGTGTATGTCAACCCCCTCCTTCAAGTCAGGCGCCACATCTCTGGGTCTGTGTACTTCTCTCTCAGCACTAGATAACATAATTTTACAACCACCATCCGAGCTGGACTCCACCACCAACTCAGCCAAGCTCACTTCCTGAGCTACACACATCTCTTTTTGCTTGGTTGAGACACTCAGGGCCTCAAGCCTCGCAAACTCCACATAAAGCTTCCTCATTCTTAACTCATGTGCCAAGGTCAATTTCATTTCTTCCAAGGTATAAATCTTCTTGCTCTCCTCTGCCATCTTTTCTCTCTCTATGGCAGCTTTTTGGTTCTCCATTTCCAATATTTTCATCTCAAGCCTCATGACTTCTAACTCATGATCTCTAACCCTTTAGTTTTCCTCCAACTCCTCTGGGGAAAAACTTCTAGCAGAATGGTTGCTGCCAGCTCTAGAGGCTACTCTTGACACAGGTAGATCCTGTGACCTGAAACCATCCGCTTGTGCATCCTCATCCACCTCTGCATCTCCTGTCTCCCCAGCCTCTTTGGCCTCCCACCAGCCCCTTAAGGCCTTCTGTAGCTCCTCCTTCCTGTAGCTGCTCTTCATGGGACATCCAAAATCTTTCCAAAATTGCTTGAGCTGATCTACTTTGTAGGAATGCAACATTTCAATATCAAACTCCAATTCTGCCATCTCACTTGCTGGTTTACCCTTCTGAGACATGATGCGAGGATACTTTAAGGGTTACACAAAAATAGAACCAAAAACAAAACACAGTATGTGGTTGCGTAGTGGTCTGCACTAAACTAGTGATGTACACCAATCACTGTGGGTCAAGTACAAATGCAGGTTCAAATCCTCACCGCTGACCACCAATGTTAGAAATGGGGGTCTCTAGTTGGCAGAGGTAGGTACCTTTGTCCAAATAGGGACCCTTGCTTCTAGTCAGGGTAAGGGGGATACACACTCTAGATAACCCCTGCTCACCCCACTGGTAGCTTGGCACGAGCAGACAGGCTTATCCCAAAGGCAATGTGTAAAGTATTTGTACCAACACTCACAGTAACACAGTGAAAACACCACAAATGGACACCACACCAGTTTAAAAAAATAAAATATCTTTATCTAAACTAAACAAGACCAAAACGACAAAAATCCAACAAACAGTTAAAAATATGACTTTCAAAAGGTTTCAAGAACTTGTACCATTGAAAACTATGGATGCGTGACTTTTACACAAAGTACCTGAGATGCGTCAAAATTCACAAGGCCAAACAGCCACAGAGAAAGGAAGCGTTGGAAAACACAGCGATGCGTCAGTTCTTGAGTCCTTGGGGAGGCGAGGCGACAGTTCTGCTGCAAACAGGAGAAGTGATGCGTCGAATCCGGACTGTAGGGGCAAGTGAGGCATCGAAATCCAAGACGATTCTGGTCTGCGGGTGATGCGTGGAAAACTTGGTGCACAGGTACAATGCGTGACACACCAGAGGTGATCGTCTGGCGTCGGTGCTGGGGGCTGCGCAGCGAGGCTTCTCGTCATCCGGCGTCCGTTCCGAGAGACTTTGCACGGCTTTGCGATGCTTCCCGCCGGTTCTTGCAGAGATTAGCTGCAAAACCCACCTTTGAGGCCCTGTAACTGGAAGGAGGCACCTCAGGCAAGGGTAGGCCTCACAGATGGCAGAGTCCAGCAGCACCAGCAGATTTGCAGGAAGTCTTTTGTGTCCCTGAAACTTCTTAACAGGAGGCCAGCACACACAGGCCCTTGGAGATCTCCTTCAAGCAGGGGACACAGCACACAGCAAAGTCCTTCTCCTTCCTTGGCAGAAACAGCAACTGCAGGCCAACAGCACACAGCAAAGGGGCAGCACTTCTCCTAAGTCTCTCCAGCTCTTCTCCTTGGCAAATGTTCCTCTTGAATTCCAGGAATGATCTAAAGTCTGGGGTTTTAGGTCTAATACTTATACCCCAAAATGTCTTTGTTCTCTTTGTGCAAGGAGCTCTGAGCCCAGTTCAAACCAGTTCTGGGGGACACTCTGCAAGTGCACAACAACATCCATTGTCAGTGTGAGCCTTGGCTCCAGACACACCACAGGGGGGCAGAGCCAGCATTGTGGAAGGCAGGCACAGCCCTATTCAGGTACAGGTGCTACTCCTCCCACCACTCCAAATGCAGATCAGGCCTATTCAGACTTGTGCTGACTCATCCAGACTCCTGGAGCCACTGCACCTCCCCAGCCCCTGTCACTCCAAAGCCAGACAGTCAATCCACAAACAGGCAGAGGCACACAGGAAGGTTGAACAAGAAAATAGCCACTTTCTAAAAGTGCTATTTTCAAACACATAAGTTAAAAACCATCTTTACTAAAATATGTGTTATTAAATCCTGAATTCAGGGATACCAAATTCCATTTTTTCATCTTATCCCTATTGGAAGATATGTTTGTAAAATGTTACAAAGTATTCCCCATTCTGTCCTATGGGGCAAGATAGCCTTTCAATAGTAAAAAAGAAATTGGCAGTATTTCACTTTCAGGACATGTTACACACACCAGTACATGTCCTACCTTTCACATACACTGCACCCTGCCCAGGGGGGTACCTTGGGCCTACCATAGGGGTGTCTTATGTGTAAGAAAAGGGAAGGGTAGGGCCTGGCAAGTGGGTGCACTTGTCAAGTCGACATGGCAGTTAACAAACTGCGCGCAGGCACTGCTCATGTGGGTGGCACAATCAGTGCTGCAAGCCCACTAGTAGCATTTGATTTACCAGCCCTGGCACACTAAGTGCACTTTACTAGGGATCTACAGGTAAATCACATATGCCAATCATGGATAACCAATCACAGTAACAATTTACACAGAAAGCATATGCACTTTAGCACTGATCAGCAGTGGTAAAGTGCCCAGAGTCCTATAGCCAACAAACACAGGTCAGGGAAAAAATAGGAGGAAGAAGCAAAAGGTTTGGGGATAACCCTGCAAAAAGGGCCACTTCCAACATGGACTTTTGTCATTTTCTATCATTTTGCGTTATGACTTTATTATTTTTTGGTACTGCATAAATACTTTACACATTTCCCTAAGTTAACCTGCCTGGTCTGTGCCATATCTATCAGGGGTTGAGCTCAAAGTTAATATAGTCAATCGTGGGTTTACCCTGATAAGACCCATTATTATTCCTTGTTTGATTTGGGCAGTCACACACCCTAAATAATAGGTCACCTTCTTACATTGGTGTTCAAAATGGGATCCAGGACTGTTTGGCAGTACTACCCAGTGATTTAATTAATTTGAAAATAATATTCCTTTCTAAAATTGACAACAAAAATTGACCTTTTGGATTTTTAATTGGCTTTTGGATTTTAATTGTTTCATTTTTTTTTTTTTACAAATTCACACTTTAATTTTTTTTGTAAATATTTTTATTGAATGTCATCCGACCAGGATAATACATTTATGACAACTTAAGGTTCAAACTTATAGTTACAAATAGTGTACAGAGAGAAGATATAATACATCTACATCTGCGAAGGATATATTCATATTGACAATTCAACGTGAGTTCACCTCATAGATGAGTCGGATATACCAATTGCTCTCCCATCTTTTAACCCAACAATTTAAACTTGTCCCTCCCCACCCTCCCCTGAGTCACACGCACTATACATCACCGCTTATTCTATATCTAGATCACTGGTTTACACACCGTGTACAAATTCACACTTGCAATCAATTTTTGCACCATACATTTTCAGGAACATTTTGGTAGATCTTACTAACTTGGAGAGCCCTAGCATGGCAGAGCTGAGGAGCATGTGCAAGCAGTGAGGGCTGAAGCCAAACAAGCAGTCCAAGAAGGATTACCACATTGCCCTCAAAGCCTGGGAGGAGGTATGTCAGCTACAGTCCACCTCAGAGGAGATTGAGGATGACGTTGAAGAAACACATGGGCTTTATTGGGAGAGATACACTATTGACCCTATATGCAGTTGACCAGGTTCAGTATGCCTCCATGAAGGACCCTCACACTCAAATTTGGTTGAACCCCTGAGAAGTATCACCTGAAGTTCAGTGCTAGCCAGAAACAGTCCTACAAATCCTTGGAGGATGTGTGGACCTGTCAAGTAAGGCACTAGATGGTTGAGTGAAAGGCAGTAAGGTAAAGGATTATTATGGGCTTTCTAATTTGATTATGAAAGAGCATATCTTGAGTCATTGCTTTACACCAGCACCTGATAGATGCCAAGCTCACCCTGCCAGAGAGCTTGGTAAAGAAGCTGACCTCTGACTCAGCACCAGAGTGTCCATGAAGGTACTTGGGAGTGACCTCAAGAAGGATGGTCGAAGTTCCCATCTGCAGAGGAAAGGGGATGGCCTGAATAATACACAGAACTTCTCCAAGGGCCCCAAAGGTGTTTTGAGGAGAAGGATTCCAAGACCACTCATGAGAAGTGGATTTTGGTGAGAAGAAGCCCATGGTGCCATATCAACAGGCCTGGTGTCATGACTGTCTACAGACAGGGCATAGGAGGGGGCACTCTATATATACTCAGAAGCCTCCAACAGGTGGGTACTCCGCAGGGGTGACTAGGGTAGTGCTAGGGGTAGGTTATTCCCAGGAGGAGAGGTTAGAGCATCACTTAGCTGGAAGGTGGACCAAGAAGCTAAGCTGGTGATTCCGGAGGGTGGTAGACATCACTTCCAGGAAGTCACATGAATGGGGTCCCAGTCACTGCTCTGTGAGATGCCTGCCAGACCATGGTGATAGAGAGGCGGTTTTTCAGAGAGCAGTATCTGCCAGGAAAGGACTATAGGTTGACACAGGCCTACAAGCAGGAATCTGTCCACCTTATGGCCATGGTATGCTTAGAATGGGATGGGTACTTGCCCAGAGGAGGGTCATATTGAGTCCCCAGATGCCCATTGACTGCATCCTTGGCAATGTGCTCCCACCAGTGAGAAAGCCAGGAGGAGCCACCACTGATTTGCCCTAAGTATAGAGGTGTCTGGGGGTACTGCCCTTAAACAGAGGGTACAGAGCTGCAGACAAAACGTATGGAGTAGGAGGTGGATGCCACCCACAGTGGGAGAACCAGATAGTCAGGGGTAACCCGCTCTGAGAGAAGAGCATCCCAAGACTGATCCTTGTGAGGCCACTTCTGACTTGGTGGTGCTCCCTGCACTGTCTCAGAGACAGAAGACAGGAGACCTGCACCAGGCAGACCCCTACATGACACCGAAATAGTGTGTCACCATTGGAGGGACTGTCCGTCCTGGAAGTCCAGGACTTCCAGGCACATGTTCAGTCTCAGGATACAAACTGAAAGGCTAATCTAAGGGTACCGCACCTGATATGGGGGAAGAGAGAGTGGAAAGAGGGTGACTATCACCTGAGGCTGTAGCCCCCCACTCTGAGTAACCTAGGAGGCCATAGAAACCTCAGGAACAGGTGGACAATTCCTTGCTGGCCCCATCAGTAGAAGATTGGAACCTCGACCTGGCAGTGGATGGCTAGTGGCAGAGGGGTACAGGTAGGTACAGAGGGTCACAGAACAGATATGTGCCACTGCAGAAGCAGCAAATTGTCCATGTTTTATTGCCTGTGCTGGGAAGTCCATTGCAGGAGTGATTAGTCTATTGTAGCTCTTGGCTAGGGGCAGGCGGTGCAGGAAAACAAATTATTTTTGCATGAACAACCCAGTTTTTTTCTTTATCTGGACCCTCATTTTGCTGTACTTATAACTCTGTGCACTACTAACCCTGCCAACCAGGAGTAAAGTGCCTGTGCTCCCCTAAACATTTTGAAATTGGATTAAATCTGATTGGTGCAATAAACCATCCTGCAAGGCCATAGTATATGGAGCAGGAATACACCCCTGGCATGGAAAGTTAAATGCCACCTGTATACTGCAGCACCTATTGTGCCTGCACTACAGTGGCAGTGAAAACATGGCTCCCATCTTGACAGATAGGACAGCCTGATTTTAAGTACTAAATAGGTCACCGTAAGCGCACGTTGCCGTCTACAAGGTAGGCTGAATAATATTTAACAGTGGAACATGTGTGACATTAGAAATGGCATGTTCCCCTAGTAACTAGGCCCAAAACAACATTGTCACTAGTCAGGCTGTACCTTACACAAGGGAAAGTCAAAGAACAGATTATACACTTTATTGTATAACGTTTGATCTGTACCAGCTACAGCCTACATTCAAAGGCTTATTTTTTATATTTAATAAAAATCCAATGTAATGATGCAGTCTGCTTTCTGTTAAATATATTGGAAATGTAACTTTTAAAAAGTTACCTTTACTCGCATTAGCACTCAAGCAATTGCCCAGCTGTAGTTACTTGGCCTCAATGAGGTGTGAAAACAGCCCCAATGCAGAGACAATGGCCTTGGTGTGGCGAGGGAACTTAATTAACTTCAGATGGGCCTGCCCTTTGACAAGCAAATGTTAGGTGTCACCTTGAAAGCGTTTGTCCCTATAGTGTGGGTGGCAACAAAGTCAGTGGGAAGAAAGCTACCCCCAGACCTAGTTATGAGTGACCACGGAGGAGGGAACTGCTCATTACCCAAGCCATACTCCTTCCTGGGAGAGCACACAGGCTCTTCACAAGGGTAGCAGGATTTCCCCATGTTTTGAATGCAAGGGGCTCTGTGGGATTGCAGCAGGCAAATAGGAACTGCAGAAAAAGTGGGTATGGTCACCACTGGGAACTTTTATCCTGTTGGTAAGGGAGTGCCCAGCGGTGACCCCCTTCCACTAGATCAGAAGAGGACTAGACCTGCTGTCTGTGACCTGTGAGGAGCCCTGATGGACTGGACCTGCTCCCTCTTGTACCCAAGATAAAGAAGTGTACTCCAAGGGTCAGATGGCTGACCTCCAGTGTGGCTATGGAGCTGCAAGAGACTTTTTCCATGAAGTGCCCAGCTGACCAATGACAAACGGTCCTGGACTGAACTTTGCTGGTGGCCTCTGCCTGACACTCTGAGAGTATCTATGTGCCTTTCTCTGAGGTCCCATGGTCCTTAGAAGTGTACTTCTGTGGTTATTTTGGCACCAGAAGAAATGTTGGAAACGTTTGAAACACTTTTCTCCTGAGTTCCAGTTGGACTTGTATGAAAAGTATCTGGCCAACAGTTCCACGGCGTCAGATTGAATTTCAGTTTTGTCTTGCTCATGGTTCCCAGCCCCTCGATAAAACAGCTAAGTGCTATTCTTGTTTGGGGCTTAGAACATTTTCAGTGAGATATCTCTAAAGCTCCAGGTGGACCAACTTGCTTCAAGTATCTGGTCTTCGATTCAGTTTCAGTGGCTGCCCTCTCAGGAAGGATTTTTCTTTCCAAAATGTGGCAAAATCCCTTTCTGCATGGGGGTGTGTGCACACTGTCTCATCCCAGCACAGCTCACCCTATTGCTTTCTGGTAAATGCAGTACGCTTACTTCAAAGTTGCTGTAGTTTTTATCTAAAGTCGGTGCAGGTAATATTGTTACCTCTAGACACATGTTTCAGGGGTTTAGCCCTTCATCAGTAGAGAGCAGCAGTAGTAGAGAAGAGAAAAGTCATCTGGGGTTGCTGAAATGCTGCCCAAGTCTTCACAGGTCACAGTACCACTCCACAGGCACACAGGTGCATCCCAGGTGAGGCCTTCAGCTCGTTGGCTCAAGGAAGCCTTTTTTAAACACGAAGGGGGATGGAACACACTGCCTTTCATTCTGGTAAAGCCAGTACTCTTACTTCAGAGTTGCCGTAGTTTTTCACCAAAGTTGGTGCAGATAGTGCTGTTATCTCTGCTCTTTCCGCATTGGGACTTAGAAGAAATTTCAAAGCTTTTTTCCCAGAAAAGTGGCACCGTCCCTTTCTGAAATGTGACTTAGAAACGTTTTGTAACTTTTTGACTACCAAATTTTCACCTTGACTAATCTAGTTGGTGTATCCGACCTAAGCTCCATCGCGGTCAGCCTCAAATTGTGTCTAAGTCCCAGTTTACCGCTTTTATAGACTATCATTGGTGCTTTGTGCTTATTGGCGCTATTTCTACTTAAAATGTAAAAATTCTCTCTCCAGTTCCCCTTATTGGATTTTTTTCATTTTGGTGTAATTTGTTTCCCTATTTTTCTAATTCAGTTTGGGATTTTTCTTGCTTGGCATTTTTGCTTTGTTACTGTTTTGGTGCTACCTAAATGCTTTACACATTGACCGGAGTTAAGTTTGCCTGAGCATGTCAGTTCTGTGCCACAGCTACCCGGGGGTGGCGGTGGGTGGGGGTGGGGGGGAATGAGATCAGGTTGATATAGTGGCATTCAGGGTTCAATCTGACGAGAAATGTTAATATTCCTTGAGGTCGGCAGTCGTCGACTGCAAATATTAATCCACTTTCTTATAGAGGGCATGGTAGAAGATGACCTCAATCCACTGATATCCCACATGCAGATTGATTTTGTCCATTGGGCGAAACTAGAACACTGGTTATGGGTTAGAATCAAAATAATAAAAAGGACTGTGACGCAGTTCTATAAATACTTGGGAATGCTGCCTAACCTCAATCACAAAAATCTTTAAATGCGGATAGAAACATTAATCAGATCATTCATATGGGAGGGAAAAAGGCCAGTTTGGGGAATACAGAAACTTGCTGTGACTGCCATCGAGGAGCTACCCTCACCACACATTAGTAGCTATTATTTAGCACACTACATTTCACAAATAATATTCTTACTACAATTTCCCCCATGTGGGTTACATTGAAAGGAAAGCACTGAATGGCACATATCAATAGGGCATCCATAAGGCTGAATCAGACCCAGTGTCAAGACCCATGATAGTACAATGAAATTGGCACACAAATGGCTAGGAAAATCACCCAAGGTTACTATCTGGTGCTACAACAGAAGATAGCCGGCTGGTAGGCGGCGTGCGCAAGATAACTTTTGCTACTATTACTCTACTGATTTAATGTGTTTTTAACGTGTGTCCTTTAACATGTTTTTAACTCGCCCCTGGGCAGCTTTTATTTTCCATACTCTGATTTCTGGTGCATTCATCTTCCCTGGTCCGCCGCAGCAGTTTTGCCGATTGTGCGGAGTAGCTCCTTTCACCTGACGTCCGGTGATACTTCTGGTTGGGTTGCGGGCTAGTGTTTTAACTGCCACTGGCCATAAAGGCAGCATGCTGGGCTGGACGCGCAGCGGATGCGCGCAGCGGGCGTGCAGCCAGCGCGCCAAAGGCAAGCCCGTCTGCGCCCCTCCGCGTCTGGACCGCGCCCAGCGCCACAACCCATGCCGGTTTTAATTTAGGACAGCATATGAATATCAGATATACAAGTAAGGAATTACATGTCCTCAGGGGATGCACCAATGGGTGCCCCAGTTTTAATATGTCTTCTCTTTGGATGGGTGATATAGCAAGCTGTGAAACATGTGGTTACTCTCTGGGAGCTTCCTGCCCAGCATTAGACTCACACACTCTCCACTCTAAAGACCCCCCATGCCTTTCCCCTCCTTTGTACCGTTGTGCGCTAGTGAATGCCCGATCCTTGGTCAAACATGCTACAGAAATTGCCATTTTTATCAAAACTCAGCAGACTGATATTATATTTATCACTGATACCTGGGCTAACTGCTCGTCCACCCCTAATCTTATAAGTGCAGTCCCTCCGGGCTATACTCTTTTTAGACTTGATCGACCACTGAAAAGAGGAGGGGGACTTGGAATTATTTACAGGGATCAGATCAAAGCAAGATTTGTTGCGTCGTCAAATGAAGACTGTGAAGCCCTATCCTATTGGTTTGAAGTAACCAAAAATACATCCGTTAGAGGTTTACTTATTTATTGCCCACCTGGCCCGAGAATTAGGTTTCTCAATTCTATTAGTTCAGTACTTGAAGGTATGATTTGTAACTCTGAATTGACTATCTTGAGAGACCTAAATTTTCACCTAAAACAAACCGAAGAAAAAGTCTCAAGATCTTCTGGAGACCATGAACAACTTTGGACTTACTCAGCTGATACAGTCCCCTACCCATTTTGCTGGCCACATTTTGTCACAAACCCAAAGGTTTTACCTCTCCCTTAGTCTGACCACTCAGCTATCATCTTCGAACTTAGAGAACCCAAGGAAATCCCTATTATCAGCCCACCAAACAGCTCCACCCTCTATCGAGATTGGAAGAATATAAACTTGAGCCAACTTCAATCTCAACTAACAGAGACCTGCCCTTTCCTTCACCTGATTCTGAAACGACTGCTCAGAATTATTCGACATGGCTAAACCACGCCTTTTTACAATTTGCCCCTTGGAAAATCAATAAACATAGGAGAACTAAACCCTCTGAGCCTTGGTACTCACAGGCGCCCCACCTAGAAAAACAAAAGTGTAGACAACAAGAAAGGAGATGGAGACTTAACTACGAAACTCATGAGAAGGAAATGTATAAAACTTTCTCTGGCCAAATATAAAACTTTATTGGTCAAAGAAAAAACAATATATTTTACAGCTCAAATAGAATCTTCTAACAATTCACCTAGGGAACTTTTCAAAGTTATTAACAAACTCACTAAAGTTTCAGCAGCCAAAGGAAATACTAGCAGTCAAGCGTTCTGCGACGACATTGCCCGATTCTTTAGGAATAAGGTGGAACACATCTATAATATCTTTAATGCTTCCGGGAATTATTACCCGACGTTGCAGCAAACTTTGTATGAGGACGCCTCTCACCCTAACATGACTAGCTTTTTGGAAGTCTCTATAAATCAGGTAGAACATTTCATTCTGTCTACTAAATCAGGATCCCCGAGCGATCCATGTCCTCCTACGGTGCTTAAACAAATTTACGAGCCTGTAGCCAAATGTCTAACCAACATTTTTAATTCCATGTTTTCATCAGGCATTTTTCCATTGGTTTGGAAGAAGGCATCTATTCTTCCACTTCTAAAAAAGTCTAATCTCGATCCTGACATTCCGTCCAGTTACTGACCTATTTCCAGACTTCCTTTCCCGGCTAAGGTAATTGAAAAAATTATGAATGCTCAACTTACCCAATTCATGAAGGAACATAATTTGTTAGACCCAACTCAATTTGGCTTTAGATCAGATCATAGCACTGAGACAGCGCTGATCAAAGCCACAGACTAACTTAAAACTATCCTTGATGAAGGAGGAAATGCTGCTCTGATTCTGCTGGACCTATCCGCGGCCTTCGATACCGTGGATCACACAACACTTTGCCATCGCCTTGAGGCAATGGGTATTAAGGGTACAGCCTTGGGTCTACTCAGATCATTCTTAAACAATAGGGAAAGCACTGTGACACTAGACAAGTTCAGTTCCAAAACGTTCTCACTACCGTGCGGGGTGCCGCAGGGATCTTCGCTCAGCCCCTCTCTTTTCAGCCTATATGTGGCTGAGCTTGCCCCTCTGATACAATCTTTTGGTCTCTCACTTCTTACCAAGACGACACACAAATTGGGGTCTCGGCAGCAAACAAGGCCAACAACACTGGCATTCGGCTTCATAATTGCATGAGAGAAATCTGGATCTGGATGGACAGACACTGTCTGAAGCTAAATTCAGAAAAGACCGAAGTAATCTTCTTTGGAAACAATCCTTGCTTTTGGAACCCCAACTGCTGGTCTGCAGAGATGGGCTCACTTCCAACTCCCAAGGTTAAAAGCCTGGGAGTGATGCTGGACGATAAACTTAACTTTGGCAAACAAGTTAATTCTATCATATCCACTTCATACATCACTTTAAGAACCATTAGAAAGATCCTCCCTTACATTCCGGTCAGTGCCAGGAAAACAGTTATTTCTTCCCTTATTTTATCCAAATTAGATTACTGTAACGGCCTATATGTCAATCTGCAGAAACAATATCTCAACAAATTGCAGGTCCTACAGAACTCAGCCGCTAGAGTACTTCTCAATCTTCCTAAACATCAGTCTGTATCCTTGCCCATTAAAGAATTACACTGGCTTACTGTCAGTAATCGCATCAAATTTAAAACCCTTTGTCTCACCTATAAAGCCCTACATGGCATGGGAACTGAATTCTTAAGAAATGCCATTACATGGTACATTCCTAATAGGAACCTTAGATCCCTGGGCACCTACACAGTCACTCCGTCCAGATTAAAAAAAACTAAATGGGGCGGCAGTAGCTTCCTTGTAGGAGCTACTAGACTCTGGAATACTCTGCCCCTCCATATCAGATCCTCTTCCTCTTTGCTGACTTTTAGAAAACTTCTCAAAACTTGGCTCTTTAACTTGTAATCTGTTTCTTCTACCACCCTCCCGTACTATGCCTAGCTATCAGCGCCAAGTCACCCGAGGGTATACGTTGTGCTATATAAATTCATATAACATAACAACATGCAATACTGCTTCAAAGTTAAATTTTATAACTGCCAGTAAAATACAATTACATAGAAAAGAACACAAGGTCCTCGTTAAGTTGTCATAAAACCGCATCAGATATTATAATTACCACATTTATTGACTGAAGTTACCCTCCTCTAGACTACTGATTTAGAGCTTAACTTCTCCTGAGTTAGGGATCTGACATGAACATGTTTGCTAAGAATCCACCCTGTGGCTAATCGCAGTTTGAAATGGTGCTGCCTGGTAAAGATGATTGACTGCAGAGTGTTTGCTCTTCGTCGAGTACCTGAAAAGTACCTGTCAATGGAGTTGTACAACGTTACAATGTATGCATTTGCCACGCATGCCTTTACCACACATCATTTTCCATGCTATGTCTTCAATCTAATCTCTAAAATAAAAAGGTATTGTGTTGTAATGTCCGCGTTGTAAAGGCTGTCTTTCACCGTCAATGTTGCAAGCATTGTATTCAGAGTTCTTCCAGTTTGTGGCTCATTCTTCTCAGCCCGGCCATTGTTTTCTGTTGCCACGGCATGCTTCCATTGTCCCGCCCTCAATGTTATACAAAGGAATCACAAAATGCTGGCTTCTTAGTGCGATGCATGCGCTTTAAACTTAAATTGTCTGGGAATGTAAATGATTGATTAAAGGTCATGTGGTGGTAGATATAATGGGTGCATTGCATGTGACCTATGAGTTACCTTTGTCTTCCATCATTACTCTCCTCAAAAGTGCTCCCGGTTATGTCAGTGAACATGATTATGTGCGTGGGAGGGGATGTGGGGGAGTTGGCTTAGGTCAAGAGTATCCCATAGCTCCAAAATAGGCATTGAGTTATGTAAATCCTCTATACCAGGCCATGTTTTTAACTCAACTTCACTCTTCAAGTTGATTTGGGCTTGTAGCCCCATATTTAGGGAAAAAGCAAAAGTACAAATCGGAGACTACAAAATTCTGTTGGCTAGAAAGCCAGGACTTTCATGACTCCGGGTTAGCTTCTGCCTCCACTATAGTGAAAGTGACATTTTGGGTTACTACAGGGGAAATAAATATGAAAGCCATTTCCTGGAATGGCAGTGCAAAACACTGCAACTGAGTAATCAAACTATTACTATTATTATTATTCCGGAGTTTACGGTGGGTAATTGGGGAAACTCCGTACTGTAATGGGCGTTAGTGAGCGGAGATTCATGGGACACTCACCACATTCTTTTGGTGGACCCCGTTAATACGTGTTTCATGAACAAGCCTCTTTTTTAAGGCTGTTGAAAAAAGCTATATAAAAATGTAGAATCCCTAAAAGGGGTTTTATAATTAGATAAAAACATTATATTTCAACAGTTACGAGATAGACCAGAAATATGAACATTAATTGTCACAAATACACCTACAAAAAATATCTACAACTACATGTATATGCTCACTCATGATATACAGAGTATTAGTGTGAAGATCATGGACTTTATTTTTTCTAAACATCTAAGGAAAATAAATGTGAGAGTAATTTTCATATTAATATTTTCCTATATTACAAAGACATCCAACTTTTCACCAGATGAGGATAATATTGTAGTCTCCAATTGAGTTAATAATCTTATAACAAGTAAATATACAACACATGATACATTTAAAAGAACATTTATCTTACATCTAACAGTGGTTGACCTATCATACGAGGAATTCATAATAGACATGAACTCTGTCATACTGATATATTGCACCAAACTTCACATAAACAGATTGATATTAATGATGACCAATATATATGAAGAATCATGCTAATCTTCTTTAATACTGATCTTATTAAATCAAGTAGTTAAAGTGAAATTCACCTAAACCACCTTATAGAGCTTCGAGATTAAACACAATGTGCATCGTAACTATTCTCTCTCTCTTTCTCACCTGTACTTCAATACCTGCTGTTCCCGAAACAGACTACAGCATGAGAATTTAAATGGTTTGCAAAGAAATATATCCACCATTAATTATCCTTAGTCTTTCTAATGTTTAGATTCCCATGCTATTGTCATAGCCTTTGTGGTTGGAGGCCAGGGAGTGGAAAAAGGAGCGGATGATGGTAATGGCCAGGTAAACGAGTCACTCTAGAACTAACAGCTCTGGTCAGGAGATGCGGTGAAGGTCCTCAAGGTCAAGGATCCCACCTTGACCTGACAGAAGTTCAACCTTTTGCACAAGATGACTTCCATATACCTGCAACCATGCACCCTTCACCTACCCCTCCCCAACTTGATTAAAATGTTATTGGTTAGATACCAACACATACAAAGCAGTAAACATTGATTGTTATTCCACATGCAAAGATAAAAACTGAGAACATTTTCATCATAAATGCACTAATGTCCATCTGTAAAACATTACTCCACCATCAATTCATTATTAAGGATGGTAGAGGACGGGGCATAATATTTACCCCTACAGCCCCTGTGGCACAAGGGCCTCCAACCTTCAGGGCCCCTTGTTCAGCTTACGACATAGGAATGTTTGAGAGAAATAGGAGTCTCATAGACCACTCACCACATTCTTCTGGTGGACCCCATCCAGGTACATAGCTTCTCGGGGGGGAAGGGGGGCTTTGTTACACCGCCCAAATAAATGTCTTTTGTGATAAATAGTTGGTTACAGGTGTATTCAGTCGGGCAAGGTGAGGTGTCTGTTGGATTTCACCAGGAATGTTTACACACACGAACTAAAAATGCACACACACACACTCTCCCTCTCTCTGTTTGAAATGAGAATGAATTTTTTTGGGGTTATTTCACAAATAATGTGTTTTCTCTCACTTAGTACCCATACCAATTTGCATTACTCTCCCTTTCCACTGCCCCTTAAGCCCCTCTCGTGCCCCCTGCGTGTCGTATTCTATATTTTAACATTATGGGGTATATTTATTAAGATTTTGTGCCATGTTTGCATAACAAAAGTGACTCAAATTGATGCAAAATCTCTTTTTCCCAATTTATTTTTAGTTTTGCACTGGAAATTCACTTGAAAGTGATGCATAAAAGCGCATATCACTACTTAGCGCCAAGGGAGCGTTGCATGAGTGGTGCATGGGCGGTCCCATGCAACCACCCATGGATTTTTATGCAAAACCCTATTTACTAAATAAAGTAGATAGAGGTTTGCGTGAAAACATAATTCCCATTTCAAACAGGCACTCTCAAGGAGAAATGTTTTATTTCTCCTTTCTGTTCCGACTTTGCATGTGTGCTGCACTGTACAGCACAAATACAAAGTGGGAAAAGTATTAAAGTTAGTCTAAGCATTGTATTTTGTACTGGAAGGGTACCCTTCCGGCGCAAAACCTATGCTACACTCACGCAGCCACCCTTGCACTATTGTGCAAAGAAGTGTGTGTGGTGCACGGCTACCTGAATGTCCGCTGGCGCTAGGGAGAGTGGAGGAGAGTGCCATATCTGCGCTTCCTGCTCCTTCCCATGCAGCACAGCGCAGCATTTTTGGCTGCTGCACTGCATAAGAATTTGGTAAATAGACCCCTATGTGCCGGCGTGATTGTTGGAAAATCTACAGCTCACACCCCCACAATCTTACTGGCCAAGCTACGCCCCTGGCCTCATCATTTTGCGTTACTCCATTGGCTATGGTAAAATTGTTCCAAACCTATTACATTTAGAAATGAAAAATTTCCTAGTAGACACGAAGGAAAGTTTCAATTTTATTAAGGACTCGGAGGCGAGGATTATGCTCTGCTTTCTTTATTTCCCAACACCAGCAGTTTTTAACATTAACCGAAAAAAACTCTCTTTCCCATGAAACATAGGGAAAGGTCAGTCCATGAGGTCAGCCAATCAGCATCCACACACGTCCTGAAAGGTCCGGGGGCTGCTGGGATACTTCCTCTTTCTTGACTGCGACCATCTAGCCTTTATCGAATTCCACTAGTCCGTTTTAGGAGGTTCCGATCCTAAAAGAAGTCAAAGGATATCAAGATGAACCCGAACTTAACTACCACAGGGATCACAAAAGGCATAGCACAGATGAGGCTTAATATCATGAAAAGAAAAACACAAACCAATTGAACTGTAACTCCATGTAAAACAAAACAATGTGCACAAAGAGAACTGAGCGAAATACTTATACCATACGGATTGCTGATCTATAGTCGAGGGTGGGAAAGAGACTGAACCCTTAGGAACGCCGGGCGGGAATAATCCTCGCCTCCGAGTCCTTAATAGAATTGAAACTTTCCTTCGTGTCTACTAGGAAATTTTTCATTCTATGGCAGGACCGGAGGCGAGGATTATGCTCGTTCAAAGCTTGTCCACCACCAGGGAAGCCATGTCAACGACTGGTTTAAAATAGAATTTTTTAAACATAGAGTCCGATGACCAGTCAGCGGCATTGATAATGTCTTCGAGGTGTGCCCAGAGGAAAAAGGCTTTGGAGGCCATCGCTCCTCTAACAGAGTGGGCACCGAAGTGCGAAACGTCAATGCCTGCTTCCCGCATGACCCATCTGATCCATCTTGCTATGGTGGGAGAAGGGACAGCCTTGAAGGGTTTCCTGAGAGATATCAGCAGTTGGTTCACGCCATGAGGGCGATATTCGTCCGTCATGCTCTCGTAAGCCTTGGGACAACGCACCACGCACAACTTAGGGTGTCTATCAAAAGCCGGGTACGAGATCACCCTAGAATCTGATTTAGTGCGGCGGGAAATATGGAAAGTGACTCCTTGAGGGGTAAAAACCCGACCATGGAGATCGAGGGCTCTCACATCAGAAACCCTCTGACAGGAGACCAAGCAGAGAAGCATGGCTAACTTCGCCGAAAGCTCCTTGCGAGACAGGTACCTATTGGAATGCCAGGACTTAAAGAGTGACAACACCTTGTTGACGTCCCACAATTGTGAATATTTAGGTAAAGGAGGCAGGGATAAGTGAATGCCTCGCTTCAGCTTACAAACAAAAGGGTGCTCCCCTACGGCGTTACCCTGCACCGGATCGTGGCCCGCTGAGATTGCCGATCTGTAAGAATTAATCGTGCGGTATGCCAAGCCCTCTGTGGCTAGGGATGCCAGAAAATTCAAGATGTGGACCACCTCGCACCCACGGGATCCTGATCCCGGCTAAGGCACCAACCCACCCATCTGGACCAAGCCGAATGGTATCGTTTGTTGGTGCCGTCTGCCCATGCTGCTGCCAAGTTGTTTTGAGCTTCTCCTTATAAGTCCCGGAGTCTCCAACGTTGCCGGAAATCCGCCAAGCCATGAGGGGCATCCGATTCTGCAGAACCAGCGGATGAGGCCCGCCCTGGGGATCCCGAAGAATCATCTGATCGCGGGGTAGAAGGATTGGAGAATCCCAAAAAAATTCCAGAAGAACTGGAAACCAAACTTGTGACCTCCAATAAGGCGTGATCAACACTACCTTCGCCTGCTGCCTGCGAACCTGCGCCGAAAGACGCATGATCATGGCGAACGGGGGAAAGGCATAATCCGTCTCCATCGACCAATCCTGAAGGAAGGCGTCCGTGGCCGCCGCCAGAGGATCCGGCTTCCAACTGAAAAACCTGGGTAGTTGGTGATCCAGGCGAGAGGCAAAGAGATCCACCGAGAAGGGGCCCCAAAGGGCGTGGAGTCTCTGGAAGACTCTGGTATCCAGTTGCCAGAGGCTCACATCCGACCATTTTCGGGGGTACCAGTCCGCCTGAACATTGGACGCTCCCGGAAGGTATTCCGCTGTCACCAACACGCTGTTCTCCAGGCAAAATGTCCAGAACTCCTTGGTCATGTCCGCTAGCACCTTGGATTTCGTGCCCCCCAGGTGGTTTATGTAGCGGACAGCCGACACATTGTCCATTTTGAGAAGGACATGGCAGCTGATCTTGTCCTTCGTCCAGCACTTGATGGCGAAGGAACCGGCCAAAAGTTTCAAGCAATTGATGTGAAGCTGCTGCTCGCCTGCGGACCACTTTCCTCCTGTAAAGGAGTCCCCGCAACGCGCTCCCCATCCCGACTTGCTGGCATCCGACTCTATGACGATGTCCGGAACCGAGCCGAAAATGGCCCTCCCGTTTCAGGCCTCCTTGTGGTCCAACCACCACTGCATCTCTAACCTCACCTTGTCTGTGAGAGGAACAAGTTACGCGTACTGTAAACCCTTTCTGAGGTGAGTGAAGGGCTCTGTAATGGAGAGGCCCCGGAAAGATGTCCTGTGTGGAGGAGGATAGAAGACCCACCACCCTGGCAACCTGCCGAAGAGAGATGGTGGGGCGGGCCAGGGTTCGTCTGAGCTCCCGACGAATCTTGGAAACCTTCCTAGAGGGGAGACTCAATGTCTTGTTGACGGAGTCTATGACAAAGCTCAGAAACGTAGTTTGCTGGGCCGGGACTAAGAGGGATTTCTTCCCGTTGATGACGAAGCCGAGGCTCTGTAAGAGAGTTACAGTCGTCCGCAGCTGGTCTGCGAGCAAGGCTGGGGATTGAGCCAGAATGAGAATATCGTCTAGATAAATAATGAGGCGGAAGCCTCGGGCTCTGAGATATTCCACTACCGGCTTGAGCACCTTGGTGAAACACCAAGGTGCGGAGGAGAGGCCGAAGGGCAGTGTGGTGAATTCGTAAACCTGCCCTCTCCACTGAAATTGAAGGAACCTGCGGTGTGGAGAAAAAATCCGGACGGATAGATACGCGTCCTTTAGGTCGAGGCGCACCATCCAGTCGTTCGGACGCAGGAGGTCTCGCAGTAGGTGGATCCCCTCCATTTTGAAATGGCGGTACACCAACCAGCTGTTGAACTCCCTCAGATTAATGACTGGGCGTTGACCCCCGTCCTGTTTGTCCACCAAGAAGATATTGCTCAGAAGACCATTTGGGTGGAGGGAGGAGCACACTATCGCCCCTTTGTGTAAGAGATCTTGAACCTCGTCGTCTACCAGTGCAGTCTGGGCTGACGTAAATACCAGGGGCCGTGGTCGAGATTGCTGTATCGGGGTCCCGTAGAACTCTATATGAAAACCCCTGATGGTCTGAAGAACCCACGAGTCTGAAGTAAGGGTCTCCCAATTGTGAGCGAATAGAGCCAGTCTGCCCCCTACTAACAAATGGGGGTAAGGGGAGAGACTCACCTGATTGGTTCTGGAAATGGCCTCTGCCTCCACCTCTGGCGCCTCTACCCCTGTTGTTTCTCCGCGATTGGAAGAACTCCTGCTTGGGCTGGTCATTTGCCTTCTTGAAGCCTTTGTTAGGGGCTTGAGTGTAGAAGCGGCCGGTCGAGCGCCCCCGGCCACGACCGACCCCAACGAAAACCTTAGGGTGAAACACTTGCTTAATGGAGGCCTGCGCTTTGTCTAAGGTGGTGAAGGTAGAGACAAACTTCGTGAGCTCCTTCACAAAAGGCTCACCGAAGAGTCCCCCGCCCGCAACAGCCCCCGCCTCCGAGGATGCCAAGTCCCCAAGCTTGGGGTCCACTTTAAGTAACAAAGAGCGTCTCCTCTCGGCCGAGAGGGCGCAATTCGCATTCCCCAGGAATACGATAGCCCGCTGGGCCCAACCTGACACCGACTCTGGGGAAAACGCGGTACCGGAGGCCTTTGCCTCCTCCGCGAGGTCTAGTATTTTGGTGAGGGGGCCGCAGGCGTCCAGACGTTTGTCCTGACAAGCTTTCCAGGACCTATCAATAACTTTTTTGGGATCGCGAATATATTTTTGGAGGAAAGTGGCCATTCTGGCATCTATTTCGGGGGTGACAGCTACCTTGCCCGCCAGGGCGGGTCAAGGGCATTCCGCCCGCAGACAGGCCCTAACTTCCTTTTCTAGGGGCTTCCTCATCCGACTGATGACGAACTGCGCCACCTTGTGGCCCGGGGTCCACTCAGAGGAGCGAGGGTGCAATAGGTCCTCAGGGACGAGCATGTCCGGAGGAGCCTCTGTGACATTCGTGGAAGGGCGCCAGGGCCTAGAATGGCCCGGTTCCTCGAGGGACTCAGTGGGGGAATCATCACCCTCGTCGACCCCCCCCCCCTGGGGAGAAAGGGATCACCTCTTCTATTAGGTCCACTTGCCCTAAAGGAGGCCGTGCCAAGAAGGCCTTTTTAAGGCGTTCGAAGGCCCCCAAATCCACCGCAGCGTCCGGTTTTCTTTTAGGGGGACGCGGGGCGGGGGAATGCTCCCCAGATGCATAAGAGTAGGCAACTTGCATAATACGCCTCTCAAAGGGACCCATAGCTGCAGCGACTGCGTGGTGGATGGAGGCGTCCACCGCGTCGCAAAAATCATCATCTAGGGGCAAAACCTGAAAGGATTCTTCCTCAACATATTCCCCTTTCATAGTCACTGCTGGGCAGCAATTAGGAAAAGACTGTTATGTCAAACTTTGGCGAACCTGAGGGTCCAAGAATTTGGCGGGTCTGAAACCCTGGATTTGGCCTGCAAAATGCAAGAATTAGGGGTAACCAACCCTGGGGCCTAACACCCACTGATCAAAGGGGTAAAGCAAGAAACTGGCAATAACTGCCAGGGCCAGGCCCCTTTCAATGGTAATGACAGCCTTAACAAATTACCGTCTCGCTGAGGAAAACTTCACTACCGACCCAATAGAGGGCGTCAGGCTGCAAGATTACAGACCCGGTATCCGGGCGTCCAGGCTTCCAGGCGTGCGGGCTTGTTGCTCGGCAGGGAACGCACTGACAGGAAATTCCTGACAGGCAAAAACGCGTTCCCGCCGAGCAACGAGTTGCGAGACGCGCTGCACCGGCGCCCTCTGCGTCACCGCGAGCCCGCAATGTAGCCGCGAAAGGAGCGATGAAGGACGCTCCTGCGGCAGGTAAACGTGAACAAAGCCACAAAGACACACTAGCGCTCGCGCTACCCAATAAACCCAAAGCGCTCGCGCTGCAACATAAACTCATTTACAGTACAATGTCAGAAAAACCATAGAGGAATGGAAAGCGACTTATCTGCTGGTGAAGCAGGAAAAGAAAGAGGAAGTATCCCAGCAGCCCCCGGACCTTTCAGGACGTGTGTGGATGCTGATTGGCTGACCTCATGGACTGACCTTTCCCTATGTTTCATGGGAAAGAGAGTTTTTTTCGGTTAATGTTAAAAACTGCTGGTGTTGGAAAATAAAGAAAGCAGAGCATAATCCTCGCCTCCGGTCCTGCCATAGAATTGCGTTGTTTCTCATTGCAAACTAATATCCTAATTGACGAATCTTTAGCATATTGGATGTCCAGCTGGAGTATAACAGGGGGAAGCCTGATTTCCATTTCGTTTTAACCAAACTAAGCTACAGTCACAACTGTAACCAGACGGTGTCCTCTCCTCTCCACCCCTCCAACCAAAAATAAGCTTGGTCCAGAAGTGATTCCTAAAAGGCTGTTTTTAGATGTAATTCTAAAGGACATGAAATTATTTTTTTTCTAAAAAAGCAAAAATACGACACAAATATGATTGGAGGTTGGGGCAGGACCACAACATATGAAAGCAATCCTCTACATCAGAGTTTGTGCATCTAAAAACTTCCTGTAAAACTGGATGCAGTGGAAATTACTCTCTCGCCCTCAGATGTGGTTGAGACAACACGTGCTTTTCCATCCAGGCAGGGTGAAATCTATTCATATTTGTTCTTTCCATTTAAAAAAAAAAAAATGACTCCCAGAAGCATAATGGTATAGCCAGGAATAGCGTTCTCCTGGCCTTCTACTTTCTGATTACACCGACCAATGAAAAGCAACATCCCCTCTGCCCGAAGGTCACGGCCAGCAGAAAGAATGACCACGTGCTGTTATTCCGATGATAGGAAAATTGATACCAATACACACTGGGATTGCTTTCTACTTGCACGGATTCAAAGGTAAAAAGGCATTGCCCACGAGACTGCCATGTTCACCTCAGCTGGCACCCTTGCCTTGCTACCATCAAATTACAAGCAGTCGATCACGATTAGAAGTCCTTTGATCGCAAATGGATGTGAACACTGTTTACACAGTGCAATCTGTTGTGAAGTTGCCATAATCGGCATATAGCACTCTGCTAGAGCAAGGCCACTAGGTAACCGGAGGACACTGAGGGGGGCAGCTGAGAGGTGTGCTACATAAGGCATATCACTACATATCTGGCAGACGCTAGCCGCACCACTGACAGGGCCGGACTGGGACCCAAAACAGGCCCTGGCAAAGTGCTTGGCCAGCCCCCCAGGGGTTTGGGGGTGCGGCCGAGCTGTTTACCAGGGCTGGTTTCTGCCGATTTCGTTATAGGGGGCGATATTGCAGCTATGCTGCAAAAACGGCCCTGTAACAAAATCGGCCCCCAGGGGCCCAAAATCGGCCCCCAACCCTGGCGGCCCACCGGGAAAATGCCCGGTGCCCGCTATGGCCAGTCCGGCCCTGACCACTGAACACCAGGCGGCTCGTAGCAGCGTGGCTGTCCGAGATTCTTTTGTAGACCGACAACACTACTCCAAGGCACCAGTACCGAGCACTGCCACAAATGGTTCTTGTTCTGGTCAGCGGAAGCAACTCTACACCCACGAGGCCATCATCATCGCCAGCCCACAGTCCCACCAAGCTTCCCATGGCCACCTCTTATAGCAAAACGCCAGGTGACACTAGAAACATTATATGCTCCTAAGAAGGAGAAAAACCGTATATATAAATAAAATGAGCTACAAACTGTCTTTTTTCAATATTCAAAAGTTATTTTGGAGTTAAGTAGGTGGTAGGTTAAGTATGCTGGCCTTGGTGATGACATCTTCCCTTGTGGTTCTTGACCCTCATCATGAAGTGCAGATACCTTATGGTTGATTTTAGGCCTGGTTCATCCTTAATGGGAAATAGGAGACAGGGTTTGCTGGCTACATGCAGCACCTTACCACTGTGGTGTGAAACATGTAGCACCTTACCAAGGAGAACAGCAGTTCATGATGTGCAAGCATTGAAATCTTGACTTTATTTACCCAAACGCACATGTAGTGTGCAGTGTGTGCAGATGTTTGCATTATTGATCTAGTGCATGTATATGATGCTTTGCCAGGATACCCACAAACACCTGTGTGTGTTCATGCATGCAGTGAAATGGCTCAGGAGATCTGGAGTCATTTGCTGTGGTTGTATTGCTATGCGTGTGCCACTGAATTCCTTGTCAATGGGAAACATGGTATTTATTCCATGCCAAAGAGGCATTCATTACCTTTCCAGTATGTGACTGAATGTGGATTGACTTATTCCATGTGGTAATGCCCAGATATGATGCCAGAACCAGTGCCACAGTGATGGAGGGCTACTGACAGACACAGGAACACTGTTTGGAAGTCCTAATGCCAATGTGGGACTGCAGTCCTTCTTTGGTGACGGCCAAGGTGGACAGTGTGGTATCCATAGCAAAGTAAAATCCTGTGAGTACATAATGGGCATCACATCCAGTGGATTCCATTGGTAAGGTAAACATTCTAATAACACAAACAACAGGAGGAGAGGGTCCAAGGGAGGGAGTTTAGAGACCTGCAAGGAAAAATATCCCCTTTTCAAATATAACTATAACACAAAATAACCTTGGGTCTGAGTATGTACAATAGCAAACTAAGAAATGTCAAATATATGTCTCATCAAATCTCCTCAGGGGAGAGATCCCTTTAAGGACGAATACCCTCACCCACCTATGGTGGCATGCTTCATCATATGGGTTTCTCCTCCCAGTGGGAAAACCTATTCACACTGAGGGCTACAACTCCCTCAATGTGAGGTAGGAGCTCAGGGATGTTTTTTAGAAAAGCACAATGTTACTACGGATGCTAAAATCCCATATGAAAAGTTACTGGTAGGGTGAGGACGCAGCGCAAAGAAACAAAACAAAAAAAGGTACAAAAAAGGTAAGTGCAATCTAAAACTACCTAGTGTTAGCAACACAAGAAAACTTTATTCATTTGCTCTCACTGGCAGGATTAAAAAGCAGTGCAGTAAGCAGTATAAACTATAAACTGCCCAATTTCAAAAAACGGTCGACATGTTTCAGCCAGTGCGATCTACAGAAGTATCTTGGCTTTCTTCAGGACCAGGAAGAGATAAAAGCTGCTGCTATTACAAAGTGCATAAAGACATAAAGTTAGTAACAAGCCAGCAGAAGTGCGTAGCTCGACTAAACTATGAGGCAAACACGTGCATATATAAATATAAATATAAATATAGCTCTATGATGCATGCCTAGATGAGCTAGAGATGGGGGTCATCTCTATAAAAAGTGTGTGTATGTGTGTGCTCTGATGTTCTGTATTATCTAGAAGCACATTCCTTAGCTTGACAACTAAAATACAGCTACATCCATATTAATGGACATGGTGTCACCAAAAGAAAATAGAATAATACTCCAAAGGTAACAGAGTCTATGACGATAAACAGTCCGTACACTACTCTACTTTAGGATATATCACCTAGGCAAGATGTCATATTCAGCAAAAGGCTAGTCTAGCCCAAGCCTGGACTAAACAATAGATTGAATTGGAACTGTGCGAATACTCAAACCGACTATGTATACATGGATGTTAGAGCGCTAACCAGGGAATCTCATCATTGAGTCCGAGAGTATCGCTCTTGGGTGAGTAATTTGTGTAGACTGAGAAATTTCCCAGCTTGCTTAAATATAAATACCAATATGGATATTTGCTAGGATATAGACTTAATCCTTGCAATTTAGTAAGTACTAGTACAGATATATATCTGACTTGTCGTATTTGTTTCCCTTTATATTTGTCTCACGAATACAGATAGTTCCAGTAATACTCAAACAAACAATAACATGAGATTACTGGTTTCGTATATCTTATTTTATTTTTATTTTTCTTGCACTTTGTAATAGCAGCAGCTTTTATCTCTTCCTGGTCCTGAAGAAAGCCAAGATACTTCTGTAGATCGCACTGGCTGAAACATGTCGACCGTTTTTTTGAAATTGGGCAGTTTATAGTTTATACTGCTTACTGCACTGCTTTTTTAATCCTGCCAGTGAGAGCAAATGAATAAAGTTTTCTTGTGTTGCTAACACTAGGTAGTTTTAGATTGCACTTACCTTTTTTTGTACCTTTTTTTGTTTTGTTTCTTTGCGCTGCGTCCTCACCCTACCAGTAACTTTTCATATGGGATTTTAGCATCCGTAGTAACATTGTGCTTTTCTAAAAAACATCCCTGAGCTCCTACCTCACATTGAGGGAGTTGTAGCCCTCAGTGTGAATAGGTTTTCCCACTGGGAGGAGAAACCCATATGATGAAGCATGCCACCATAGGTGGGTGAGGGTATTCGTCCTTAAAGGGATCTCTCCCCTGAGGAGATTTGATGAGACATATATTTGACATTTCTTAGTTTGCTATTGTACATACTCAGACCCAAGGTTATTTTGTGTTATAGTTATAAGGTAAACCCTCTGCCATTCTTCTCTGGCTCAGTCTCCTGCTGGCGAGCTGCTATTGCTGCTGTTTTACAAGTCACTGCAATATTTGGTAGCATCAAAGGTGTCTCTGCGAGCCTTGGAATGTCCTGCTGCAAACACCCATGGTCTTGCGCGTGAGTGTTTCATATAATATTTCCTGGTGCTTTTAGTTAATTACCACCTGATGCTGGCTATCTGATTTCGGTGGCCACACGGTAATAGGAAAAATATTTGCTAATAACCCGACAATACTTTCATTTTGTTCTTGAGCCTCCACACTCATCGGGATTTTTGACACCCGACCTTAGTTGTAGCCAGTCAGTGGCATTGATATGCTTACATTTATTGCCCATCTTAATCATTCTCGCTTGTTTATTTTCAGACAGCAGGATGCCTGCTTCTATAAAAGCGCTGCAACAAATGGCCATATACCTGGGAGTGGTGTCTGGAGGAGGATCTGCTCTCATGTACTATTACATGCAAAGTAAGTTCTTTGTCTCCTAACCAGGGTTAGGTTCCTACGGCCTACGTCATTGTAATTGGTTCACGCCTTGCGCGCTCAACTTGTGAAATATTTAAATACAGGAAACAGATGGTTTGTATGGTTATCTTTTAGTCATGGGATTACAGTATTAAAGGTTTAATAACAAACACCTTGGTGAGTCAGTAGGAAGTAAAGTACATTTCCAGGACTATGGGAAAGAACATGGTGCTGTGCTTGAAAATGAAGCGTATACGGTGTGTAATATTCTCTTTGAGGCTTATCGAAGTGAGACCCAGCCAGCCAGGCCAGCTTAAAAAGTGAATATTGTTACTTTGTAAAGTGAGGAAAACAAATGTCTGAAAATGTGAAAAACAAAACATGAAAGCAATCCAGTGGCTCGCAAAAAATGTAAAGAATATCCACAAATAAAGCAAAGATATGTGATGGGAGTGAAACGAGGCATTTAGTAAAGGGGAGTGTGGCATACATAGCACGCTCTTTACCTCTTTATTGACTGCTTTTGTTCCATCCTATTGGAAATGCCCCTAAACGTTGATGTATTGTATTTGCATATTGATAATTTTCTCTTTACATTTTATTAAGACATTTGTTAGCAAGAACTGCCTTTTATTGGCGTACATTTCCTAGTTCCACAATCTGAACTATATTGCCCTGTTCTGAATGATCTATGGCAAGATGTTTATTTTTGTGATGAAAGTGGGTCAGGTTTTCGAACAATGGACTTTGCATGTGAAAAAGTTATGTTTGTACCCTTTTTCTCCATGCTTGACTTTATCAGTTTCTTATTTATGACATTTCGTATTTACTGCCTTCTTATGTGTGACCAAATGCCTTGCATGTGACTCTTTGATGGAAACTTTATTGTAAGTGAAGAAAGCAGTTTTGACAATACAAATAGATTATGTTCAGAAATGTCATACTTTTCAGGAATGTAAAGATTTAGAAGGGCCTTAAGAGAGCTGCAGCAGTATCTTACAGTTGAGACATAAGTGATGAGTAAATTGGCATATCAGTACTTCATGGAACTATGGCTTGGAACCTGAGGGCAACAGACAAGGAGAGTGAAGCTGAGAGTGGGAACCTATCACTAACACTACAGCTGTCCCTGTGCTCTGTTCTCCTACAGCTGGGCTCCTGCCACTACCGAAAGTCAGGGAATAGCCTGATAACCTAAAGTGGAGAGTCCATCAGCAATATTTCTGCAACTGACTCTTTGGTGATAGAAATTCCACTTGTGAATTCTCATCTACTTTTATCACTTCCTCAAGGAATCAGAAGATTCACCATTGCCATCGATCATTAAACCAAGGCCCTGGAATAACAAATCACGATGTAACTAAGGCAGTGTATCAGTGGCACTATCCATCATTTATCATTTCAGTGTTCTACAGAGCACTACATTCCTAACTTCCTCCTCTCAATGTCTATCAGTTTGCCATTATTCCTACCTCTCTCCCTCTGTCATCTACTCCTCACCATGTTTGCTTGCCTTCTTCTTCCAGCTCACAGCTCCCCCTTTGTACCCTATTCAATTACTCTTCGCTAGTCTCTCACCCTTCCGTCTCTATATACTTCCTCTTGCCTCATATACTTCAATTATGTCATTTGAGATGTCATCAGTGATGTTATAAATGATGTTGTAGAACAAGTCATGAGTGATATGAAATGTGCAGTCCAAAGCAGTGCATGCCGGGGGCGGACATTATAGTTAGTTATGCTAACTATAACTGGTGAATGTATGTGTTTCTTTAGTTCAAAACGTTAATGTTGTCACTGAAATATTCACTTAACTATAACGTTACTTTAACCTTTGTTTTTTCAGTGAATATATATACATATTAGTTATAGTTAACACCATGTTTCCATAGAAAAAGCATTTTTGACTTGCCTATATCTTTGGTGCCGTTTGACGAATCTTCCCGTTTAAAAAAAAAAAAGTGTCATAGTGAATCTTGTTGTGCATGGAACGTTTCGGGTGATCCATGAAGCGGGGGCCAAGAAAAACGGGGGTTAAAAAAAAGTGTGTTTTCTCATAGGACCTTTTAACACGCCTACAGCCCGAACCGCTGGACAGAATTACACTAAATTTGGCAGAAAGGTAGATTTGGTTACTCCGATCATGCTTTTTGTTATTTGGTGTAAATCCTTTCATTAGTTTTTGAGAAATTAAAAGAAATCGAAATTTGTATATCTGTACCCTCGGGTCCTTTGCGAATAATCACGAAAAATGACGAGCTCGTGCAGGGAAATGCAGAGCTGTGAGTGGCTGCCAATATTTCAACCAAGAAGTGTTGGCAGCCATCTTGGGACTCGGCTTCAGCCAAGTTCCACAAAAAAATGTAAAATTTAAAAAAAGAGGGGTAGGGTAGGAATACCATGACCCCCTAAAGTTGGTCCTGGGTTCCCAGAGGGAACAAAAAAGCATTTTTTAAAGAAAAAAATTGCAGCGAAATCACAATATTCGTGAATTCGCGGGACAAATAAAACCAAGCGTGGGCTCCTGTGCTTGTTTTTAATTAACGCCCTGGGTGGGCCAGGTCCTGTGAGCATTCAGCAGAAATAGGAGGGGGGCCACATGTGGCCCCCCTCCTAGTGCTTATGAAAGTCCTGGGGGCCGCCACCTCTCCAGGGTACTGCTTTTAATGTATGTGGGAGGTGCCCACGCGGCATCACCCACACCCCAGGGGCTGCACCACCCCAGGGCAAATTACACTAAGTTAATGCGGAGTGTCCCGCACGGCCTCCCCACAGCCCCAGGGGCTGCCACCTCCCCAGGGCAAAACATTTACTATTAAGGCAAGGAGCCCGTCCAGCCTCCCCTGCAGCACCGGGGACCACCACCTCCCCGGGGCAATTCATTCAAATAAAGGGGGGGCACTCGCCCCCCGCAGCTCCGGGGATTACCACCTCCCCAGGCTAAGTACTACAATGGAGTGGGACCGTCCGGTTCCCCTCTTGGAGCCATGGATGGCCCTGTGAATGGCCACCCCCTAGGGCCGGCTCCTGCTACCTCCCGAGGTGCCCACCATCGAGAGGTAGCTGTTTGATTTTACTTTGCGGGAGCTGACAGCTCCCACCAAACAAAAGAAAACATAACTCCGCTTTTCTGTGAATATATATAAATATATATATAGTTAGGGTTAAGTCAGACTTTCCATAGAAAAGTTGTGTTTTAGTTTTCTTATAACTTTAGCCCTGTTTGATGAATCTGCACAAAACTTTCCAAAAAAGTTAATTTACCTTGGCTACTTCATGGAAACATTTGTGTTTGTCTTTCAATTGAGGGGAGAACCAACAATGTTGATTTCCTATTTTAATTCACATAAGAAAGTTTCTTCTCTGATACAAACAAAACGGCTGAAAGGAATTACATGAAACTTGCTCAGAAAGTGCACTTTTCATTATTTGGGCTAAATGCACTCAGTAGGTTTTGAGGAATTAGTATTTAAAATAGTTGCTCAGGTGGACTTGAAGGGGCCAGCAGAAAAATGTAGTGATTGTTGCTGTCTAAATATGCTCTGATTGGCCAATTGAAAGGGCATTGGTCAATCTTGATGGGCTTGCCACAACATGAACAATATGTTGTGCAGCCTTTACAGGACTCCAGGGACATGGCCTTGCGTCCTGCAAATTAATTTTAAAAAAACATATAAGGGGCAGGGAGAGTGCACCCTGTCTACTAGGGGCATGGGGGGGGGTTGCTGGTCCCCAACAGGATACCCAAAAAGCCCCACTTGATTGGATGGCCACAACATAAACAACATTTTTTGGCTGCCATTACAAGATACACAGACTTGGTCCCCGTTGACATGCATTGTAGCACTTTAACCATGTCTCAGGCCTGCCATTGCAGCCTGTGTGTGTGCAGTTTTAAATTGCAATTTTCACCTTTTAAAATAAACCTTTTGCCAGGCCCAAACCTTCCTTTTTATATTCATATAAGTCACCACTAGAATAGGCCCTGGACAGCCCAGAGGGCAGGGTGCAATGTATTTTAAACTAAGGACATGTACTTTAAAGTTTTACATGTTCTGGTAGTGAAAAACTCTTACATTTGTTTTTCACTACTGCCTTTCCAATAGGATAACATTGGAGTTACCTTATTACATTTTGGTGAAGTAGGATTTTAAGTTATAATTTTCAAAATGCCACTTTTACAAAGCTGACATTTTCTTGCCTTAGCCTGTCTCTTGGTCATATGACTGGGTGTAGTTGGTGGTTGGGCTTTGTGTATTCCTCCTAGACAGGCACACACAATGGTAACCTTAGGTGTGACTGGACGGACCATCACTGGCAGGATGGGAGGGAGGAGCTGGGCCCAGCTCCACTTACGCTTGAATAGGCTTTGTCCTGCCTCCACACAAAGTGCTGCATACCCACTGTAGTTAGTCTAGAGCCAGGGCCAGGAAGGCAGGGCACCTGTGCACTTTGAAGGCACGCCTCTAGAAGCTTCTTCCCACTTCAAAGGCACAACTTTGTATAAATACTGGACCTTAGACACCACCTCTTCATTACGCTTCAGGACCTGTGGATACTCTGCCCTGAAGAAGGGCTGCAGTGCTGCTGAATGGACTTCCACTCTGCTGGACTGCTGCTCTGAAGGAACTGCTGCCCTGCAATGCTGATTTGCTGACTTTTGCTGTCTTGCCTGGGTGAGAAGAGAACAGGGCCTTCAACTTCACCCTTGCACCCAGGACACCAGAGTGACGCCAAGGGCTAGTCTGCTGGCTTCCTGATCCGAGGCTCAGGGACATAAAAGGCTCCCCAACATCCTGGACCCAACTGAAGTGAGTTCCTGACCCCCCAAGTGGAGCCCCTCAGGTCCTGGACCCTAGGTGTGGCTCAGAGAGCTGTGTATTTAAGTTTTTGGGCTCTTCATGACCATGAATGGGCTTGTTCGCGTCAAGACCTTGCCGCGCCATGATTCAGCGTGAAGTTCCGGCAGCTGCCTCTTTGCACTCCAGCATCGACCGCTAGCAGGGACCGCCAACGCGAAGCTACAGCAACGCCCGTCCGCAACGACTTCAGGATCTTTGCGCTACTCCACCATCCTCCCACTACGCTTTCCCTCCTCGCGGCCCCCTCCTCTGCGAACTGGACTCTTCGCATGGGTTTCAGTAGGTAAACTTTAGCCTGCCTAACCTGGTGACTGTATACGGCTTGTGCACCATTGCGGTTGGCTTGAAAATGTGACTTTGACCCGGTCCAGCACCTTGCTTGATGACAACTTAATGGTCTTCTATAAGAGGTTCACTAGCTGACTCAAAATGAATATCCTCGTTAAAACTTCTTGGGACATCACCTGCATCCTTTCCCCCTGGTTTTATCAACAACTGAAAGAAGCTAAACTTCACTGAAAAGAACTAGAATGCCTTTGGTGGTGCGATTAGTCACCTTCCAGTAGAACCATTCATTACCTGCTTCTCAATTCTTATAAAAATCTAGCTTGTACCATCCATGCTAATTACTACACCTCCCAAATTGCTCCCTCTAATATCCCTCTAAAGAGCTTTTTAGAATTGTCAACTCCTTGTCTCGCCCTAAATACTGCCACACCTCCTTTGATCCTGTTACAGCTGTGCTAGGAAATCTCTACTTTCTTTGCTGACAAGATTAACAATATGTGTAAGGCATGTCCAGCATCCGCACTCTCCAAGGACCTTACTTTGTCCTGTTCTTCTCCTTTTCTGGTCTCACAATCTCCAGCACTCTCTGAGTTCATGCCCACCTTTCGTGAATGGATTATACATTGTTTCTTTTTGATTTTTTTCTGGTTTCCCCAAAACCCCTTTGCAGCTTGCTTCCTTCAGGAGGGTAAGGTAGCTATTGACCCTATCTTGCAAGTAATCTGCAGCCGATCTATTCTCTTGCCTACCCCATGGATAAAAAAAATATATAGTAGTTCCATTGTTTAAAAGAAAATCGCAGATTGGGGTAGCACTGATTGGGCTGAGAAAGGAGGCCCCATAATTATCTGCCTGTGGTGTGGTAGTGATATGCAAGTTCTAAGGGCATCAATTTTGTTGATGAAGAATGACATGAGGTGGTTGGCCTGCTTTATTCTTTGGTCATCTCTTCTAGTGAACGTGCACGCTTTGCATACAAGACAAACTGCACCAATCTACCCACCCTGCCTTCCTTGCTGACTGGCAGACATTCCAACCAATAGATCAAGCACTTTCAATCAGTCAATTACACATCCTAGCTGAATGGTGACATCAGCATAATTCCTGGCCCAAAGTACAGGCCCCATAGGTGCACTTCTATGTAACCCTTAAGGTGTGGATCACCGTGAACTCTCTCTTACATAGAATTGGAACATAGTTGGTAGCATATCACTAGCTCAGGAAATATTTCCATCCAAATACTCATTTCTCATTGGTCTTCATTAAAGTGCATGGCTCTAGTTATCAGTTCTGCAAGACGAGGTAGTGTTTTCTTTTATCACATTTGTTGTGAAATATTAGTTCTGGGGAAGCCATTAATACCACTCTTTCATTGGTAGCATATCTTAAGTCCGTGAACTGTGACTCTCTAGGCAGACCCATCTCTTCCTCAGCACTTACCCATGTGCCTTAAAGAATACTATAGATCATCATTTTATGTTGTGCGTTCCACTTCTGTTCCATAAACACAAAACTACTCAACAAACTACTTCCTCAAAAGAACCTGAAGATGCTAATACAGGGTTACATATGTGCTGGCATTCAAAATGGTCGATCTTGTATCCTTGTTTTGCCACGACAGTACCACTTTTGGACGTGAGTCTCAGCATCCCTACAAATTTCAATAAATGACCCAAATTAAAGAAAGGACCATTTCGCATTGGCTACTCTTTCTCTCCTCTTAACCAGAGCACCAGAGAAGCTGTTGCTCTCTTAAGAACATAGTTTTATTGTGTGTCACGGTTACCCAAATCTACCAAATTGAGGCAGTGTGTAGCCGGTCGAGTTCCCTGCTACACACTGGGAGGGTGGTATGAATCTCTACACTGTACTCATGCAGGATTGGTTAGCAGCTTTCGTTTGTATGCCATGTATGTAGTACAGATGATGCTGTGTATGTGGGTTAAATTTGTGTTTAATTTTTCCCACATTATTACCACAAAAAACCCGACGTTGGGACCTCTGGCTGATGACAGTTCATTTTTTATGTCGGTGGATATTGTAATTGTAGTCTCTCCTTTCTGGTAGGTGTCCTACCTTTATGTCGGTGGCACCTATGAGTGTTTGTCTTGGAATCTAGTCACCCTATGACAAGGGCCACTTCCTTACTGCTAGTTGTCCTTGTGGTGTCTCATACTATTTGTAGCATTTGCAATTCCCTCCTTTGTCAAACATTAAATAATTTGTGTTATAGCTTCTAATTTGATCATATTTTTGTTTTGCTTTTTAAATGGGTTGCCATTATGGCTTCAAGATGACGTCGCATTTCAGGGTCCTAACAGAAATAGTAAATAATGTTTGGTGAGATTGGAATATGAGTTGCTACTTCTTCCTTCTATAAGGTCTGAAAGTTGAGTTCCATTGATCTTTATTTCAGGTTAAACCACACACTCTCTTACTACTGTAACAATCAGATTGTAGATCCGCTATTAATCTGCTGCCTTTTAATATTTGGCTATAATTAATAAAGGTCAGTGAATTGGTAACCTGTTCGCCCTTGTTTGTACTAGTCTATTCCTGTTTTTCATCTCGTGTTTTTTAGGTGGGTGAGGCTTTAGTTTACACAATGCAAATGCCAATTCAGGTTTCAAAATAAGCAAATTAGGTGGACATGTCATTGTGTACAAATGAAAATATATGCTGTGAAAAGTTAGCTTGCACTTTGCATAGACAGCATTAATGACACCCGCGGGGTGGGCTGAGTGAGTGCGTGTAAGAGAATAAAGAGCTGAAGTGCTCAGTTACCATGTCTGCTATGCCTTGCATTTGTTAATCCTCCTTTTAATCCAAGGTTGAGGTGAGAGTGGGAGCTGCTGTTAAGGTTGGGCTGCTGTCTGTCACCTCCAGGCTCAGTCCCATGAATGCCCACTGGGTAAGTCTGAGAGATGAGATTGCAGGGGGCTTCTTTACAGGGACCCGATCTATGAAAGTGTTGTGTCCTGAAAACCATGGTCCATAACTTGGCACGCTTTGTAGGGTGCTTTCTACACTGTCTTGCAAGTTGTTATGTGTGCGCTTAATGTGCAGCCTTGAGTGTGTGCATGAGCCCTCTCAGTGCCTGCTGTGTTAGAGAGACTTGCACGTTTCCGTGACCACAAATGTGCAGAACCACTGCCTGAAAGCAGTTTGTCGAGCTCACTGTTCCGTTTCTCACCACATCCGGAGGCGCTTCCTCTCTCTAGCACAGGGCCCGATAAAGCCACGGATTTTCTGTTTCTGTGACTAGCAGATTTAAAACCTCCACAGCGTCCTGGCTCAGAAGCACATCACGCATCTGTTTAGCTAAACGACAACTTCACAAGGCAGGGTCCCTTGGATTTCAAACAACGCGTGCCCTTCAGCCGCATACACTTGCTAATTTTGTCACAACTTTGACAAATACATCAATGTGGCTCCTTCATGTCAGTGACTAGTTTAAAGTCTTAAAATAGGCATTTACACAGCAGTATTGAAGGCTGCTTGGCTCGCGTTGATTTGTGCGGTGTGCTTGAATATATTATATTGTGGTGAAACGGAGTTGACAACACTAATTCGATTATCCGCCGGTCATATTTACGTGTTGCCATGGTGACGCATCGTGACATTCGCATACCGTTTATTTATTAATTTAATCATCTGCTGATTGCATTGCAGTTTTAACGGGCTAAATTATTTGACAGCATTTACTAGATCCTTGCCAGCCGAGCCATTAGCAGTGTTTACCCATCTGCTTATCTGAACATTCTCACAATAGGGCTTTGGACAAAAACCTCTTAGTTGTTTGCCCATGATATTATTCCAGCCTCTTAAAAGCCTGCCCCATCGTTGTATGAAATGAGGCTTTCTGACCTGCGGTATTTTATTTCCATAATTGTTTTCATTCATTTATCAGTAAGCTAGGAGACATAGACAGGCCAAAATGTATTGATATTTTCAGTCAGAGATTTGTTCAATAAGCAGTTCGCAATCAGAGCAAAGAAGGACGGACAGAAGGGAAAAAAATATTATTTTATGTGACAACAAATATTTTATATTCAGGTTTTGTACAAAGTCCAGAAAACTATGATTACAATTTCATTGCGATTTCACAATTTTGTTTTTTATCACAAACGTCTTCTGAAAGAATTTTATGGCCCAATTCTTAAATTAATTTGCAAATCTGCATGGGGAGGTTTAATACTTAATAGTCACAAATTTGCGAATTTTAGAAATTTGCAAAGATTTCCGGGACTATACCTGCAAAGGATTTGTGAACTTTGGTTCCTAGTTAAGTGCATGCAAAATGCTTTCCTTTTGCATTCACATTAGTACAACTGTATCTCCAAAAATGCGTTTCCATATGTGGAATTGCTTTATTAAAAAATCTCTTTATTGTATTTCCAAGAGTACATAACAATACGTCATCTCCAACGTGAAGGCGACGCCAAAATAGAACAACAAACAACATATGATTGTGCAATTTGCTCATGAATCATACAGTCGGGCATCACATAATATACAGCTACATCTGTGGTTGACAGCAATATAAAAAAAAATATACAATAACATCACTCCATCTCAGTAGTTACAGTGTCCTGAGTTTGCGATCTAAGGTATTGGTGTAGAGGTTCCCATATGTCCTTAGGTCTGGAGGAGGTTGGGAGTTCCTCCGCATACAATTCCAGGTTTTCCCTGCAGTACACCAAGTCTTTGACCCAGTGATCTACCCGAGGTGCCAATGTGCTTTCCCAGGTCAGTGCTACGCGGCGTTTTGCCATCAACAGTGCAATACGTGCGAACTTTCCAATAACCCCCTTCAGCTGAGGTATGTAACACAATAGGCATATCTGCGGTGAGCATTGCAGGGGCACCCCAATCATGGTGTGAAGATGTTGGATGACAGAACTCCAAAATTTATATAGTAGGACGCAGTCCCACGCTAAATGCCAAAAGTCGGCATCCTGTTGACCGCATCGCTTGCATTGACTAGTGTCACGCAGGCCCAATCTGTGCAATTTTAGAGGAGTATGGTAAACTTGGTGGATATATTTGAAGTGAATGATCCTTAAATTGCCATTGGGAGAAAGGGAGCCAGTCAGCTTGCATATATGCTCCCATTCAGGCAGTGTAAGCGGGGGTAGGAGTCTGTCATTCCAACGAGCTAGACTTTTGTCACTAGTGGTGACTTTCTCTTCCCGCACTGCTCTATATAGTTTTGTTACTAATTTGCGACGTGTGGGTGCAACTAAGAGCAATTGCAGAGATTGCAGAGCAGGAGGTTCAGCGGGGAACATGGGATAATGTGCTTTCACAGAAAGCTTCAGTCTATGAAGCGTGAAGTTAAAAAGCATAGTGGGATTGAAGACATATTGAAGCTCTTCTGGTGTAATAAAACTCCCCTCCGGGTAGATGTTGTGCATGACATCAATGCCCACCTCCCCTCAATGACCTCATCGGACCCACTTCCTGCGTCACCGAAAGCGCCGCGTGATGAGCCAGCGGCAGCGCAGGTGCATAGAGTGGAAGTTTAGCCGTCAGTTTCCCAATGGCCTGCCACGCAGCAATGGTGGTATCAATTGAATTAATTTCGTGTCGTGGTGTGCCTCTTCTCGAGTGGGTGAGAATGCCAGAAAGCGGGATAGGGTGCGCGTCCCCATCCTCCACTGCTACGTGCGGTGTGAAAGCATGCAGCTTATACCAATAGTACGCATATTGTGCATGCGCGCATAAATAGTATATGTGGAAATCTGGGGCACAAAACCCCCCTTTAGCATACTCTAAGGTCAATGTGCTCCATCTTACCCTGGCCTGTTTGCCGCCCCAAATCAATTTCAGCAAAAGAGAGCGGATAGTGGCAAAGAAATGAGCAGTGAGTCTACTAGGGATGTTGCTAAAAAGATATAGAAAACGAGGCAGAATTATCATTTTGATAATGGCGATACGGTCTGCCAATGATAGGGGCAATGTCATCCATCTCTCGACCTTCTGCTCCAGAGACGCACAGGCCCTCCCATAATTATCTCGCACAACTACCTCTGGATCTCGATGTACCCACACCCCCAGATATTTAACCGGGTCAGTAGACCAAATCAGCGGGTACTCCATAGTCGGGGGCGTAGTCCCTGCCGTTAGCGGAATTATCACTGACTTCCCCCAGTTAATAGTCAAACCCGAAAATAGGCCGTATCGAATGTATTCCCGGAGTACTTGAGCCAGATATTGTTGAGGCTCCCGTATGAAGAGGACCATGTCGTCGGCATACAACGATATACCGACAGGGCGGTGTAGAAAGTTCAGAGCCGTTTCCCTATGCAGTTGACGTATAATACATGCTAGGGGCTCCAGCACCAAGGCGAACAGCAAAGGCGACAAAGGGCAGCCCTGCCTGGTGCCCCGTTCTATCGTAAACAGTTCCGAAGTGTGGCCACCGATACGCACTCTCGCCGATGGGTCAGTATATAAAAATTGTATCCAATTTATAAAAACCGCAGGAAACCCCATATGCCGCAAGATCCTAAACATGTAACCCCACTCGATGGAATCAAATGCTTACGCAGCATCTAACAGCACTGCCGCCGCATGTAATGTGGGATCCAGCACGTGAAACATCGAAAAAATAGTGCGCAAATTATGGGACGTGGAGCGCTCCGGTATAAAACCAGATTGATCTGGTAACACCAGACATGTCAGCAGGGGCTGAAGTTGTGTGGCGAGTATTTTAGCTAGTATTTTGGTGTCCAGGTTGATTAAGGAAAGGGGTCGATAGGAATCGCACGCAGTGGGCGATTTATCTTTTTTGAGCAGGGTAATGATCATGGCCTGTCGAAATGACGGGGGCAAGCGACCAGACTCGTGTGCCTCACCATACACCTCTAATAAGTAAGGAGTCAGGAGTTCAGCATATTCTTTATAGAATTCGGACGTGAGGCCATCTGGCCCTGGAGCCTTTTTATTTGGCAGAGAACGGATTGCTGCCTGAATATCTGATGCTTCTATTGGCTGACTAAGGTAATCGCGATGGCCGTCTGCGAGCCATGCGCAGGCGATGTCTGACAGATAGTCAGCGAACTCCGCCACCCCCCTGGTCCCACGTGAGGTATACTTATCAGCGTAACAGACCCGAAATTGTTTAGCTATGGCCTGGGGTGTATAGTGCTCCTCACTTTGCTCATCTATTATTCTCGCGATGTGCTGATGGTCTGAGCGGAACCTGAGCTTAGCGGCCAGGTTACGACCTGGCCTCCCCCCTCTCCATAGGCCCTTGCAGTGTGTCGCCTAGCTAGATATCTCGTTTCAGTTTCAGCCAAGTCATTATATTTCAGGATGAGCTCATGGATTTGTGACAGTGTAGTTGTGCAAGGGGCTGCGGCATATTCTCGTTCAAGGCGCGATAACTCCTGCTCAGTTTTTGTAAGTTGCCTTCTAATATCTTTTAAAAAACCCGCAGTAGTCCTTATACAAACCCCCCTTATAGTAACCTTAAAGGCCTCCCACAAGGTGGCTGCGCTGTCTACAGTGCCCACATTAGCATCGAAATAGTGCACAATTTCTTTCCTGATAGTGTCGGCATATACAGGATCCAGCAGGGCCTCCGACCTAAACCTCCAGGTAAACGGGCGATGGGTGTTAGTGGGAATGGAGACAACAAGTCGAACTGGGTTATGATCGGACAGAGTACGAGGGAGAAAGTCTATCTCCGTAACCCAGGCAGTGGCCCCTTCACTCGCAACCAATAGTCTAGTCTGGACCAGCTGCCATGCGCTGGTGTAACATGCGTACCCTCCCGCGCCTCCCAGTGCCTAAGCCGCCATACATCCACCAACCCAAAATCCAACATCGCGTCTCTTATACCTCTGGCCACTTTGGGGGTCTGCCTACCCTGCCGCCCAGATTTATCCTTTCCTGGATCTAAATGAGTATTGAGGTCCCCACCCCATATCAACTCTGCCCCCGGCCACTCCCGTAACACATTAAACATTCTGGTGAAACACTCAAGTTCGTCAGCGATGGGACCATACACGTTCACAATAGTCAGCACGGTTACACCCAATGTGCCATGTACCATAGCACAACGTCCCTCGTCGTCCACATATGTTTTAATTGGGGTGAACCGTAAACCACGTTTGATCAATATAAGTACCCCCCCTTACATAGGAAGAATAAGACGAGGCAAGTTTATACCCCGCCCATTTAGCCGCAATCTTGACTTCCGACTGTCTTGTGAGATGCATCTCCTGTAGGAGAGCGATTTGAATGTTATGCCTGTCTAGAAAAGCAAAAACCTGTCTGATTTTTTTAGGAGAGTTAAGCCCACGCACATTCCATGTTAAACATGTAAACTTGTCACTTACAATCGCCATTTAGAGTGAAAAAAAACACGCATATCCTCTACCCAACCACAAAAGTGAGTGTCAAAGCATGTCCATCCGCAAATCCGAGCGAGCACATTAAACAAACCCATCGTTTCAACTGTCAGTCCCCCCACCCCCCCCCACTTCAGCATACCCAACATGCTAAAGCCAACCCGTAACAACACATACTCCAATTAAATAAAGCATAACTCCAATGTGATGCGGGGTACACCCAGTGGGGAACGCTGTGGCGCTACTCACTCCCTAGATGATAAAGAGGTGGCCGACAACAATAACAGTCTACCCCCCAATCCACCCATCGGTGATTAACATTACACAAGCAGAGTGGCAGTCCTTAACCAACCAGGAGAAAAGGAGGCGTTCAGAATACAACAGGCAGTTGAAGAGCATACTAACTTTCAATCGTAGTATCAGCCCGAGGCCAGGTAGGACGTCTCTGCAAATATCATGTCAAACAAAAAAAGAATCACAGATACGTTATCACGGAAGGCAATCATGTAACAATACACAATGTAGTGAACAGTAAATCTTAGCTGTCGTCTTCAGAGTCGTCCTGGACAGGTGTTTTCTTGCGACGGAGAGATTTAGCAAAGTCCAGAGCCTGCTTAGGATTGGTAAATATCTTGGCCTTATCGTCTGTCCCAATACGTAGGCGTGCAGGGTACAATATGGAACCTTCTCCGCAATCAATATCTTCTTTACTGTCTGATATTCCTGTCTAGCAGCTTGAACAGTGGCCGTAAAGTCAGGATAAAAGGCCAATGTGTTGCCCTGGTAGGTGACCGTGCCCTTCTGTCGGGAAATGCGAAGGACCGAGTCCCGGTCTCTGAAATTGAGCAGCCGCGCAATGATCGGCCGGGGTGGAGCCCCGGGCGGCGGTCGGTTCTATAAGGACCGGTGGGCCCTCTCCACAATTAAGAGTTGCAACAGATTCTCAGCGCCACAGATATCTCGGAGCATGTTCTCTACATAGGTTTCCAGGCGGCCTACGTTGGTTGATTCGGGTAGGCCCGTAATGCGCAGGTTATTACGCCGCGAACGGGCTTCAAGGTCCTCGTTCTTGGCCTGGATCACTGCAAGAACCTTGTCCATATTCATCACCTTAGACGACACCTGCTGGAGACCATCCTCAGTAGTCGATATGCGCTGTTCTGCTTCGCCTATTCTGATGGCTTGGTTATCTAGCTTGGCGGACATATGATCCATGCGGGTGATAAGGGCTTCAATTTTTCCATCTATAGATTGAAGACTAGTCTGTATTGCTAACAGTGCCTTTTCCATATTGGAGGTGGGTTCCGCAGGAGCATCCAGTTCCGAATCTGAAGTGGCTCCACGGCCAGACCTGCCAGGCTTCCTCTCAGTGGCATAGCTAGAGCTTCTGGCGCCCGGGGCTATCCCCCAGTTTGCCGCCCATGGCAGGTAGCGGCGGGGTGGGAGGGGGGTGATCTGGGGAAAAATGATGGCGAGCAGCAGGGGTGGATTGGCAGGGTTTAAGTTACGACGCCACTCTCTACTCCACTGCATAAGAAAGGGTGTGAAACTGCGGCGTAAGCATAGAGCAAACCTCGAAGGTCAAGTCTCAGTTGATGAAGGCCCACCAGCACTAAAATGGTAGCTAAACATAAGTAAATGTATCCCTTCCTCCTCTTTACACCACTCCAACCTTAACTTCTGCTACAAGACCACAGCAGTAAAACCACCCGCTAGACATCAAGCACAACTCCAAAACAACTCCCACATAGGTCACACTCTACACCCACTCTGTAGACCACCAGAGCAGAAAAACACTTTTACACCCTAAACAATGCTATTATGAGTGGGGGAAGAAGGCTGGACGCCTTCTGGCCTTGCAGGCTCACCAACAGGAAGTATCCTGTGCTATACTGGCTATCCTCCACACAGACAGAACACCCTGAACGCACCCACTGGACATCTTGGAGGCCTTCCGCTCTTACTATGCAGCCCTCTACACCTCGGAAACCGTTAGTCCTACTACTGTCATCGAACACTTTTTGACATAACATGTTCTACCTAATCTTTCCCTGACGCAACGGTCACAACTCGATCTCCCCATGACTGAGGACAAGGTCAGGGAAGTTATAAGGGGGAAGCCATACAACAAGGTATTACAACATGCAGGCATAGGGCCCACTTTTCTAGCATGGGTGCGGAAGCTCTATACTCAGTCGACAGCGAGGGTGACGTGTAATGGTCACGTATCTCCACCCTTCACTGTCCATAGGGGCACATGACAAGGGTGCCCCCTCTTCCCATTGCTGTTTATCATAGCTTTAGAACCCTTGGCAATTGCTATCCGTAATTCCCACAACTTTCATGGTATAATGATGCAGGGTGGGATACACGAAGTATCATTGTATGCAGAAGACATCCTGGTTACCCTCTCAAACCTGACGTCATCGCTTGATGCCATGACTTCACTGATATCAAGATTCGCAGGCCTCTCTAGCTACAAGATGAACTGGGACAAATGCAAAGTTTTCGTGGACACCCGATTCATTGAAGTACCCGAGTATTATGATATCACTAGGGCTGACTAACATGGTTGAAAACAATCTTTGGCCCATTACACTCCCGCATCAAAGCAGACTTTCAGCGGTGGACTCAGCTTAACCTATCCTTATGGGATAAGACCCAGTTACTCAAAATGAATGTTTTACCCAGACTCAACTACCACTTTCTGATGATCCCTCTCCAGATTCCCACTAAAATAATGCAGGTCATTTAAAAAAACCTTAAAACCTTTCATTGGGTGGACGCAAGCCCCGACGGAGGTGTGCTAAACTGCACACCTCAGTCGCTAGTGGTGGGATGGGTAGCATCGCAGACTACACTTTGGCCTTGCAACTCACACCCCTTAGGTATGTACTCATACCTCCCTAGACACTCCATGGTGAATCCACATGGAGGTGGAGCTGGCTGACCGCCTTGCAGTCCCCAGGATATTATACACTGGCGACCCGAACCGCTTCCTCTCCTCTCACCCAGTCCTAGTCACTATGAAGTATGCCTGGAAAAGAGGCCACGTGCTTCTGAAAGTCCACCCTACACTTCACTCTCAAGCACCTCTATGGTGCAACGTCTCACTGTTAATAGATGGCAAAAAGCCCTGCGTGAATGCATTCAAATCAAAGGCTTATGCTCCCTTTCGTTTGCCTCAGGCAAATATCCTTGATTGTAATGGAATGAGAACTAAACATATTGTGGTACAAATGAATGTATCATCTGATCAAAGTGATAATCAGTATGCTACCCTAAGTGTAATTACAAGTGAGATGCAGGGCAGCTGGAGGAAAAATGGAGCTTCCAAACAGGTGTCTCAAAAAAGCGACCTCAAAAGGAGGGTTACTAAGGCACATATGGAAAACAAGGTTTACTATATTTTCATTGGCTGTGTCTCCATCTACCATGATGTAAACATCATCACAAACTAAAATGTTTTGATCTTTTCTGGTTGAGGAAACCAATTGCCTTTATCCCCGCCAAATGAGGAAACAGATAGCAGTTTGTGTGGCAGCTCATTTCTAATAAAAAAAAAAAAAGTAATGTTGAAACTTTAGGTAGACTACAATTATGGCTAAGTTGATTATGGGCCTCAGAAAGGGTGATCACGTTTTGTAGCTTCGTTATCCCATCACTGGTTGAAAGTGGAAGCCTGGAACACCTTAAAGTGGCTGTGCTTAGTTCACAACTGCATGTGTAAACTGCTCTTCCCAGTATCTTTAACACAAATTGACTTTGTCAAACACCAAGATTCGTGCTCTCATCTTTCACAGACGTATCTTGCCTGCCACCTGTCTGTGATCCAAACTCTCGGCACAACCACATAAAAGATTAAATCCTCTCATCAAAAATAGATTGTCTTCTGGAAATACTATTCTCTTAACTCTTGGCAAACACTTAACTTTCATTCACCCCTCACACGAAAGATTGTGTTCAGTACTAGAGGTGTTCTAACATATAGCTGGACTATCTTAAATATGTTTATGTATTCAGCTATCTATGATCCCAAGACATTGAGAGAAATGATCCATTATTAAGAGGCATGGTAACAGTGACTTGAAGTGTAGCTACACTTGGCCGGATTAATACTGCGAGGAAAGCTCACACACTTTGAAGTGTTTAAGTAGGTAGGTGGTACCATAATGTGCAACGAGTTCTTCTGGCCAGGGGAAGCCATCAATGGTGAAATAGTCGTTAAAGACACACACTTCTAAAAATTTAAGGGCAAAGGGAAAATATCCTTGGAAGGGCACGAATTTCATGATTAAGAGCCAGATCTCATAGAAGGTATCAAGGAGCTACCTAAAGAAGTGAGGGTTGTCAGAATAGAAACTGAATTCTATGTTTGAAAGACAGCCGAGGAAGTCAGACAAAGGAATTGGAGAAAAGGTGGACCAGTCTGAAGCAGAATGAGAACTAGAAAGGTGAATTAGAGGCGTGGAGGTAAGCTATGTTCGGAGTTTTTTTTAGGTGGTTTCTAAGGGGTTGGAAAATATCTTTCCTCTGAAATGTGATTTAGGCAAAGAGATGGAGTTATGTGGGATATTACATCAGCTATTACTTAAATATGCTTTCTGAATGTCTAAAGGCAACATTGACTTAGTTGTGACTCTCGCTGACAATCAAAACTAACCAGTCCTGCACAACTCATGCAACTAGGCCAAAGTGGCACCTAGAAGTGCCGAAATACGGCTGTTTGTGCAACAGTAGCCCAAATAGAGTAACTAACAAAACGGAGCAGTTTCCAAGGAAGGAATGGGAGCAGTGTGGAGGGAGGACAGCCAGAGTAAGGGGCATGACAATAGGCAGTGTGAAGGAAATGATTGGGCGAAATTGGCAGACTGGGTCTTAGAAGGGGGCAGGCAGTGGAACAGATAGGAGACAGGGCGGGAGCATTGCGCATCTATGTGTAGAGAGATGGGAAGGGTGGGGACAGGGAGAAAGTTGGAATCAGTGCACTGGGAAAGGAAATAGCCGGGTGTAGTGGATAATTTGTAATTGTATTTATATAGCACTTAGCGCTTTTGTGCCAAGTCACACTAAAAGTTAATCTTATGAGTTTCAGTTTTCAGCTCCATAATGGACAAAGAATGGGGACATGAGAGGCCAGTGACACTACTCTACGATATGAAGAAATGCACACAGGGAGCTCCAGTCTTGAATCCCATAACAGCACCTTAGTCAGATCAGATGCCCTAGCCAGGATCACTAAATAATCATTTCAATGACGGTGCTCGCCCTTTATAATCCTTCACAAAGTTTAAGCATCAACAGGGGTGGCTTTGATAATTACGCACACACATCGTCTCTGGTCTTATCCTCACACACTATTCTTGTGATTGCAACTTTCATACCCACGCACTAGAAGCGCTTCGAGGCAGACACCAGTAACATACAGCTTTTTGCAACTCACCATAATAAATAGCAGGCTGGCTGCAGGCAGGTTCAGGCCATGAGTCACAGCGGGCCGCGGCAATTTGAGTTTGCCGCCCCAGTCCGGCCCGCCTCCAGTGATAGTCGTGCTGGTGGCAGCTCACGAGAGGCGAGCGTGTGACGCGTCACTGCTGCCGTGCTGCGCTACGTTTCAGTGCGAGGGCTGGCCAAACATTATGCCCAGGGCCGTCATTGGTAGCGCTTTCGCGCGCTATAAGATTGACGGCCCTGGGACGGGAACTACGGCACAAACTGGGTACGTGACGTCGCTTAACAAGCAGGTGCGCGCACTTTCTGTTCACACGGGGGCCGCTCAGCACTGGCGGCCCGTGGCGGCGGCCTTTATAATTTATTTGGGAACACAGACACTACTGTAGACTGAGTGTCCTGGTGGTGTCCAAATAAATGATAAAGGCCGCTGCCACGGGCCACCAGTGCCGCGCGGCCGCCGCCCCCAAAACAGTGCCGCCTGGGGTGGACCGCCCCCACCCCCCCCCTAGCTACGCCACTGCTTCCTCTGCTCGAAGGTGAGCCGAGGCTGTGACTTGTCAGGTTTCCCCATGTTGAACACGGTAGAGTCAGCGTTCGCACCTCCAGCAGCGCGCAAAGAATGTCCCCCGTGGTGACCAGCCCGTGTGCTGCGCGCCCAGGGCGATCGCCACCAGCTGCAACCCCCAGTGGGGGTGATATGAGGGATGTATCAAAGAACTGGAGCAGAGTGTGTGATCCCCCAGGGCAGGAATAGTAACGAGGGAGCAGGTACCAGTGTCCAACGATAGTTCACTCACCAGCAGAAGCGCTGCAGTCAGGACAGGTCCGCTGGTCTCGTGGTTCCGAAGATGGCCCCAGTATCCCCCCCACCACGAACCCCACTAGTCTCCGGACCTGCAGGGGGAGCCTGAGCAATGCGATGGGGTGGCCCCGGTAGGCAGTCAATGCGCCGATTGAAGAGCGGTTTGGGGAGGGGGTGAGAGAACCAAAGTCCAAGCAGTGCCCTCAATCCACCAGTGGGCCGTATAGCATAAGCGTGCAGTAGTAGCGGAGTAACTAATGTCCCCAGTGTCTCCAATCCGCCTTGCCCACACCACCTCGTCAGGAGTCAAACTGCGGCGCTCTAGATCCGGGTGCACTCACCGCAGCGTCCCACAGAACCAGCAGGCTGAGAGTCAGAAAGGTGAGTCCGCGCCTCCCCTCAGCAAGCGGCGTCACCCAAGGGGGCCCCAACGGGAGAGGGTCATCCAGCGGCTCACCGACCGCGCGCAAATATCAGGGGCACAGCCAGGCTCACCTTGTGTCCGTCACATAGGGGGATCTGCCACAGGCCAGCGGCGGTAGATGTCAGTCTTCTCCACAGCGCCCAGCACAATCGTCCCGCAGCGCGCCAATGCCTTCACCTTCACCGGCGTGCCGGCGCGTCCTCAGTGGGCTTCTTCTCAAACACACTGGATCTCCGCACCTGTCGCCGCCCTGAAATAGAGCTCAATCTGGCGCCTACCGCAAGCTCCCACACTTTACCCTGGGGTCGGGCGCCCCGAACGCCGCCACCCGCAGCGCTCTCGGGGGAACGTCGCAGTGCCAGCGCTCGCCGTCTGCGTGTAATGGCCGCCGCCGATGTACACTATGACCCTCCGCCGACAGCTGCCCCGCAGCAACTCATCCACAGAGGCAATGACCCTTTGTTTCCGCTGTCGCTCCAGCCACTGTGTTCATGCGAGCAGGGATGCGTCCGCGGGAGCCCCCGGGCTCAGCGGCGGAGTGCCGCGATGATCGCCGCAATTTTCTGGTAACGCTGCCCAGCCGGCCTCCCGTCCATCGCAGGCGTTCGACCACTATGAATGCCTCCTCTGGCCAGTGACGTGCTCCCCACGGTGCTGGGACTCAGATCCGCTACTGTGTGACCTCCGATGGCGGCTTGGGAGTCAGGATAATAAAGGATATTTGGCGTCGGCCGGCAGAGCTGCTCTACAGCGCAGCCATCTTGCCACGCGCCAAGCCACGCCCCTCCCCCCCCCATATGTGGAATTGCTGTTTTGATTAATTTGGTTTCCTCAATGAGGAACATTCTACCTCTTGGAGAAATCCTATTCCCTGCACCAATTCTAGTGGATATTGCACCTCACTGGAGGTCAGAATTAGCTCCCTCAATGGTGAAGTAGACTCGGGGGATGGACTACTGCACCAAAGCAGAGCAATTTGTGTATAAGTCAAGGGGATGCCCCAGAAAACCTCATGAAGTTTGGGGTGATTGTTATAGTTACTCAACAGACATTAGTACATGATAAATGCAAGGTTACTGTAAATTTTGAATGTCTATTGCAACTGACAGGTAGTGGACGCTGTGCTTTATTATTTATGCGTTTTTGCTATTTATAATTTTATGTTACGCAGCAATAAAATCAAAAAAGAGTGTTATAAAAAAGAAGGTAAAATGGCAGGGCCTATGTTCAAATTAAATGAAAAAATGTTGTTGATCTTTATACGAGAGGATCTTTTAGAATGTAGGGTAAAGAAGTGTTGCTTTTAATGGCTGCAAGTTGATTTCAGTCAAAAAAGGCAGTTACGGCGAGGATCTGGAAACAGTATTTTTCCTGCTTTGTCACTAATTTTACTGCCCCTCCATTAGTCTCTGATCTCAGTGAGTCCTCTAGTCAACCAGGCTTGTTGGAGTTGTAGAACTACAAGTATCATTTAAATCAAGCTTAAATTTGACCACTACCACAGAGTTCTAGATGACTGGGTGCAACCATATTAAACATATGGGTCAGAGGAAAGGTTGACGTCACATTTGAGAATCTTGAGCTAGAACCCACTTCATCTTTTTTACAAGACTAAATCCCATAACTGTATATTCATTTACTTTGAAGTGTTTCATTTAGCTGACAAAATTAGGTGACAGAGGGCCTTTTTTAGAATTTGGCTACAGGTTCTACTTCCAAACATGGCAGCTGTCCTGTCCGCCATATTCCAAGTGCCATTGACCATAATGCACTTGTAATTCAGCGGAAAGGACATCTACCACATTTGTGACAGAGTACCTTGTCCACCAAACTAAATATGGCCCTTACTTCTCATATATATTTTCAAAAGCAAACATTGACAACAAAAACTCTCCATAAATTATTCCCCCTTTTTAGTTACTCACAGTTGCCAGTGTAATGCAAGGATATATAACGTTTAAGCGACACCCCTCTTGAAGTACCCTGTTTGGCTTCCGAGACCTTTCTTGTACTAGTCATACCAATTAATGGGCAACATCTATTTAATCTTGCAATAAGAGCGAATTTTTTGCTTGAAAAGTTTAGCAATAATTGAAAGCCGGCAACCTATGTCACCTTCTATTTCTTGTTACATTTTCAATGGGACCCTGACACAGGACATTATGTAATGTGTCTACAGCAGTAAGATGGGGCTTGCAGTAGGGATAGAGGTATATTTTTCAGTTTCGTATACTCTTCAGCAGTGGGAAAAGGAGCTCTAAAAGGAATTTCTGATGTTGTGAGTCTTTCTTGACTTGTACAAGGTTTTTAGGGTCGAGACTGTCACAAGGTTTCTCTAAGAACTACGCTTGGAGAATGCCAGTCTCATGGTTTTTAATGGCTTCTGGATTTACACAGTCAGCAACAGTGTCTACAATAAATTTAGAGTTAACAGTGGTTGCAGGACCGTTGCCCTCAAATTCCCCCAATTGTCCCTGGTTCATATTGTGTTTCTCTAGTATTGTACTGTTCATAAATTACCTAGGTAAGTTGTGAGCCAGAATGCTATGATGACAATGTTGTCACTAGTGACTGCTGTATTCTGGCGTTAATGCCCTTAAAGGCAGGTGCTTTAAACCATCATAATGTATCCCCTGTCTTTTTACATTCTTGGCTTAAACTATCTGCCTCATTTAGCAACAATTGCTTTATATTTACATTGTACGATCAGGAGTATCATAAGAAATCCCGTTATTTTTTTATTTATTTTTAATAAACTGTGCTCTGACATAGGTTTTGAGGTCCTGCAAGTCATGTGGCTTATTGCAAGTTACTCTGAATTATGCGAAAGAGAAGTACTTTGTAGATGAGCTAAATTCATGTTACTTAGGAACCTTAGACCACCAACCTTTGGAAAGAACACTATAGCACGTATTTAAACGCAACTAGAAACACACCTGATCATCTCTAGAGTAGAAAGCACTGAAGCCCAGATCTGAACATTCCTGAAGCACACATTTTGTATCTCTGGAAGATGAAAGTCAGAAGAGCAGGTAGCATCACTGCCAAGATGATGTACAGACACTAACTGTGTCATTTAGACCCTGGCGGGCGGCCCGCTAGTCCACCAGTTCAATTGCAGCTATGACTTCAGCTGCCCTGGTTGAGAATTGCCAGCTAAATTTAGAGTTCCCCTCAAGCAGTCAGGGATCTCGATGACTTCAGTGGAGTCACCCGTGTCAAGAATCCATCAAAGAAACGGAATGTTGGCAAGCGGGCAAAATGTTTGTTATGCCTGCTCAGCAACTGATTTTGTTTTGCATGACTACAATCCCAAAATGTGCGATTGGACATGCAAAAAAACATACCCATGGCCTGGTGCACTGGATCTTTGTTTCTACATTTGGGGGTCATTGTGCAATTTCCCTATCTGGGACTGCCATGTCTTTCCAGGTAGGAAAAACAAGTGACTGTGGTGTGATCATCACTGTGACCTGATGGCCTTATAAAGGACAGGTGATGGGTTTCTAATGGTGGAGCCGGCTGTAGCTCCACAGGCGGAAACTGTAAAGTCCCCCACGTCTAAAAGGCCCTGGGGAACCTTGAGACCTACTGAATAATGCAGTCATTATTTTATGGGGAATATACCATTCAACCAAACTCTAAATGCTCCCCGAAGCCCTTTCTTGCCCTGTTACAACTACTGAGGTCCAACTCAACTTCTTAGTGACTTCTTCTCCAAGAGAAGGTTTATATCACCATGTTGCCTTGTGCGCTCTCCCTCTACTTTCACATAGCCTCTGTCTAGCATTGATCTTCGAAATGTGTTGTGCATTTAGTTTCACCAGTGGCGAACGTCACTCACAGTGGTGTTCCGGTAACTTTGCATGTTTGGATGGAAAGGACCCTACTCTTCACCTTATAAACTTGCTTGCATTACTTTCCAATCCTTCCTCAGTTCTTGTGTTGTCTCCTTGGATTTAACCTCACAGTATGATAATTTTGTCATCTGTTTGGCAGTTAATAGTGAAACACACTGACCATGGTGAGGAATAATAGCAGGGCACCTTAGAAAGTTCTTAACATGTGCTTCCAGGCAGGCAAAGGAGTTCTGATTATGTTTATTGGTGGGAGCCACATTCATGAATTGGTCATGAAATGATTGGATGCCTTTGTTGCCTGTCTCGGATCTGTGCTCTTAATTCAATGGCTTTCCACCTTATTTTTTAGTTTGTCCTGGGGAGAAGCATTTTCATCTCAGAGTGTTCTGATTGGATGCGTTGCATTGTTCCATTTCTGATTTAAAGGGACTCTTTTTTCTTTTCTTTTCAGCACTCCATGGGAGTGCATGTGTCTTTTTGTTCCTGCTGCATTCCCACCCTCTGCTCTCCGTTTATGCTTTTTAATTCCCATCTATTGTTCCTTCATTCCTGCTCCCACACACATTTCATATTGTTCTCTGATCCCTCTCCCTGATCCCGCTACTTATTTTAATTTTTTTGTAAACATTTTTTACGAGGGCATGGCAGCTGCATAATGCTGTCGGCTTGCTCGCTATCTCTTTCACACCCCCACAAACCTTCTTCCTTTACTTTTAATTTGCCATTCTAAAATAGCACTTTCCATGTTGGAACAGTAAATTATAAATGGTAAAATAGCTGCCAGGGCATCCATATGCATGATCACACATGTATACTCATTGAGAACCATGTTGGAATGGCTTTTCTTTCATACAAACCTATTCCAAGATAGCTACACGTGTGTCATGATGCCTACATGCACATCCTTGCGGGGGTGCATGCATCGTGTGGCATTGGCCTCAATTTTGTCATTATCTAATGCTAATGCAAGCAAGAATAGGGAGATAGAGGTCTCGATCTTTTACTATGTAGATCCGTTGGCTTTGCCAATGTTTGTTAAAAAAATGAGTGTATGAATACTTTTTGAAGAAACTACTCTCTCTGGTATTTGACATATTGTGGTAGTAAGTAAACTAAAAACTGACATACAGAGTGACAGGTGAGCATGCAATATTATCAACCAGAAAATCCTTTGTAGCAACACCAGCAACATACAGAAGGATATGGAAATCCGCAAAATGCAAAACCTTTTGAACGAAAACATTTTATTTCCACTTATACAAAACACTTTGCTTTCGTTCGTTCATTCATTCATTCATCATCCGTCCTCAGTTGATATGAAAATGAGAACTTATGTATGCATGTGCTACGAAGTCCCTCTGTCCATGGCCTTTGCATACGAAATATAAAAGGCTGCACGCATATTTTCTTTGATTTATCATCAAACAATATATTTGAAAATCCAGTTCCGTGCGTCACTCTCAAACAAGACCCTCGATGAATTTCACATGAGGATTGTAATCAACTTACTTTGCCAGAATGCATGTGCAAGCCGCACCTGGACTGCAGTCGTTCATTGGTTTAGGTCTGGCCTTTGCTGTCTGGTGTAATATCATTTGATATGTTCATACATAATCCATCAACGATCTAGATTACTTTTCAGTAAGCCAACCTACACTCTTTGCAATTGTTTGCACGTCCAGTTGCCAAACACAGGCCTCGCCTCAATTAGCAGGTTTTGATTTTTATTCTTTTTTTGCCTGTCAGGAAATCAATCTACAAAAGAGTACTTTTACTGAATATTTTAATTGCTGCATTTTAGATTTCATAGAGCTCCTTTACACAAAAAAGCTTTGCGCTAACTCTTAAAAGGTAGCTCAGTGTGTTGTGCTCTGTTGCAGATTTGTTAATTTTTCTATTACGATTGTAACTAAATTCGCAATCTATGTCACTATATACATACCGATGAACACCTTAAAATAGTCATATGAACTACTCAGCCAGATCTTGTACAAACTAAAATAATTCTATTTTATTGGTTAGTTTCACTGTATATTTGCAATACTACTGTTAAATGTACGTGTTTGTCCTCAACCAATATTTGTGCCATGTGCTTTTCTCATGCTGTTCGTCGCTGTAACATGAAAGATATAATGCTTTACATGTCCTTGGAACACAAAATCACAATTTACTACCCGGGAAATAGCTCATCTAGCTTTGAATTTCTTCCGCACTTAAATTGCTGCTAATTAAATTTTCAGACATATCTATTTTTACCTAATGTTACACATATCACTGCTGCTTCAATCTCCACGAGGAATAGGCAAATAAATATTTTGGTTGACAATTTTTTGGACTGCTGTAGACTATTATAAATGCATATCATAACACGTTTAGATTTTTGTTTCAATACATGTTCAATGTCTTAACAGTAATTTTCATTTATTTTATTTTTTATTTAGAAAACTTTGCCAGGAAAGAATACTATTTGTCAGCCATTGATCAGCTTGGTAATAATTCAAGAGCGCTAGAAGCACTTGGTGCACCACCACTTAAAGTTCATAATATAAGACTGACTGACAGCAACAACCGCGTTGACAAGTCTACAGCTCGGGTAATGTATCACGTCCACTATTGTTCAGTTATTGGCAGTGCTTAATTTGAGCCAATGAGGGCCACTGGCACTTATGTTTCCTCATCAGATATTTACCAAGTGGAAGAGAGGGAAACACACACAGATCAGAAAGACGGAGGAAGAGAAAGACAGCAAAACCCCAACAAAGGGAGAACGCAAGAACCTGCAAGAATGAGAACAAGCATTGGCATAGCCAATAGGTCTCGCCTTTGGGACCTTATAAGTGTTTAGCCATGCAGCACATTATCCTCCAATGGCATGCACACACACTGAGCATCTTGGCATAATTTTAAAAGTTTCTTCTTTTTTAAAGTCTACATGAAACGAGAAATGTTAAAAGTAATGTACATGCACGAGGTGCACTGGAATGAAGATTAGGTGGTACTCTACCCACTTCCACTCTGTATCCTGTGCTTATGGCTTCCAAGTAATGTGCTTATGGCTTCCAAGTGATGTACTTATGGCTTCCAAGTAATGTACCTGCATAAGGTGAATTGGCACATTTGCTAACACTGCCTCCCTAAAATTGATTTGCCTGCGAACAGTGAAAGATGACACAACATGCCAAGGTCTCAGAAAGGCTTGCTAAGCTGAGGCATAGTCAATTTAATAGGCAGGTTTCACTCACTGAAACGGCCCAGTCTGGTGCTTCACATGAAGCGTGACTCCGGCGGCGTTATTGTTAGCACTTTATATTTAAGATATAAGAAAGACCTGGCTTGATTGAGGGTGCATGAACAGGTCGTATTAACAAAAATTATAAAATAAAAAAAACAAGTGATCAGGTTGCTGTAAAATTAACACAGCGGGAAATATGGTGTTTCACAAGATAAAAAATTTAGACAAATGACACTTTTCAGTAAAAAGGAATGAAAGCGGGTTCAGAGTTGCACTGCATGTATGTTAATGAAAACGTGCATAACTACTATATTGACAAAAAATGTAAATGAAAAAGCACGTGAGCGCGTTCCGAGTTGCACTACATAAAAAACGTAAGTAACTTTGCTGGAGTTAAAGCGTTTCGTTAACAAGCTGTGTAAGTATTTCCCTGAGTTGAAACATAAAAATGCTTGAGGATTTTTAACCATTTAAAGGAAGTAAAGATACAATAAAGTAACAGAATAGTAAGTCATTACTAAAAAATATACTTGAAATGACATTAGGAGATGAGGGTTGGAGGCGAACAAGTGGGGGAAAGAAGGGGGGAGGCTTTTTGTGTGGAAATGAACATGGCCCTGCAGCGGCTACACTGTGGCATGTTTTGAATTACTGATAAAATTATAAACACTTTATCAGCGTTGGGAGCCTTTGAGAATGCAATCAATGATTAGTGCTTAAGTACCTAAACCGGATTTCCATCGTCTGCTGCATTGCGCGCCTAGAGCAAATGTTGTGTACAACGGGCGCTGAACAACCCCCTCGCCCATGTGAAAATGCACAAGTACTATAACTCACTGCAAAGCGTTAAATGTCCCCTCCCCCAACAAATATTCATGACTTGCAGAATGTAGTGAATAAAGCAAATGCAAGGCTAGAGACATTGTAGGCAGTGTGAACACGCAGGCATGAGATGAACAACGCCTCCGTACCTGCGAAGTGTTAGGTCCCAGAAGCTGCTATGTTGCTCTCTGTCATGCCTATTCCTAATGCTGATATGAAACTTTTTGATCGCAGCTCCTGGAGCCGTTTTGGGACCGTTTCCTGTGACTGCTAAAATCACAATATGCTGTTGAACAGCGGCCACCACTGACAGCGGCATAAATTACGGCAAAGTAAATAAAGAGGTGGGCGAGCCGCGCAGAACAAAAGAAAGGCACGCGGCGGCCATTTTTAAAGATGAAGCTGCTCCCAAAAAAATCCAAAGGCACTGGAGCATTTATTGAATAATTAAAATGTATGAGCACATAAACACATCATCACTTCCCTAATTGTGCTACTAGATTGCATTGAACAGCTTCACTGTCGGTGCCCCTTAGCTGAGACTGCGGGGAGGGAGTGTACGCACTAAAAGAACCTCTCTTTCGTTCTGCGTGGTTCGCGGCACAGGAGGACGTTAGTTGGGTAGAAGCTGCAGCATGAGGTTACAGTGACTGGAACCTCTGTGCCGAGGAGCATGCGTGGGCTGCTAACGGGGGCTGGTGGTGTGAAGGGGGCTTAATAGTCTGAAGCAGAAAGGTTAGGAACTCGAAGGGAATAAAGTTAAATGACGCAAGGGAGGACGAGTTCGCTGCTCTCACCAAGGAGCTGAACCTGTGCCGTGAGCAGTTGCTGGAGTGCGAGGAGGAGATCTCGGAGCTGAAGGCCGAGCGGAACAACACGAGGGTGAGCCACAAGGAGATCACAGGGCTGGCTGATGAGGCGCGCGCCGCGCTGCTTGGAGATTACAGGCCCGCGCGCCGGGGGAGGTCGCCTGCCTGGGAGGCCATACTGTTGGGAGATCAAGGGGCTGCTGTGAGAAGGAAAGAGGCGCAACAAGGAAAGGGTCAGTGTTACATTTGTGGAACCAAAAAAAAAAAAGCAAGTTTGATGAGGAGAGGAGGAGGCAGCAGGGGGAGGGGAGAGAGGAGGGGGCCTGCGCCTGTTTCCATTGCGGGAGCGAGCAGAGGGAACCATCTGTTTGAAAGTTAATTACAAACAGATGGTTTCAAAGCTCGCTCCCGCAAGGGAATCGCCAAACGTGCACGCGTTGCCATTGAAAGCAATGCAATGCGTGCACGTTTTTTGGCGAAAAACCGAATCGATTTCAAGAGGTCTCCTCCTATGCAGCGCATGCGCGCTGCGTAGGCGAGACCTAAAAAGGGACAGGGAGTGTCTGGTAGTGGATTAAAGACTATTTCGTAAGCGCAAGATACACCATAGCTTCATGGTGCTAAAGTCCTAACTATTCACTGAAAGAAGAGCATATTACTTTTTTATTTGCGGATAGATTTTTATTGCCATTTTTGTAATCATAATTGTATTATTAACATATTCATGAAAGCCTCATAACTACAAGGAGAAACAAGTCGTAAGTACTCCCTCTCCCCCCCACTTCTGGCTGCAGTATAATCCTAGCGTTTTAAACAGTCACAATGCATTGATATCTTTATCTCCAGGTGGTACAATAAAATGTTCCACTTACATCAGCTACACGTCCAAGGCTATATATCCGTATTCTTATTCTTTTTATGCCTTACTAAGAAGAGCATAGTACTTATTGTAGAAAACTGGGTTACTAGTTGAGGGGGGTTGAACCACTACTCAAGTAGCAACCATAATTCCTGTCAGGGTGAAGTCACAAGCAACCCCAAATTAAGATGTGCTTAACCCTGGGGAAGCTTGGCACAAAGAGGACAGGCCTAACTTAGAGGCAATATTTAAAGTATTTATGCAGCACACAAACAATAATTAAGTGAAAACACAACACAAGAAAAATCCAAAACCAATTTAGAAAAATAGAGCACAATTTAATAAATAAAATGATACAAGAACATCAAAAAAAGCAATCAGTAGAACCAGAGATATTCAGTTTTAAAGGTTTTAGTAAAAATAGCACCTAAAAGCACAAAGCGCCACTCGCAGTCATCTGGTTGATCTAGACAGGGGGAAAGTAACTAGTTCAGACCGGCACGATGGAGCACGTATCAGATACAGGAACCAGGTTTATCCCGCTGAAAAGATACCTTCTAACTCTGATGCAAAGTGTTCTGTTCTCGGCGCAGGCAGCAGCAAGGAGGATGCTGAACATGGCAGACGTTCATCACTGTAGCGCAAAGAGCAGGTCGAGCCTCGTAGATGGTTGTTGCTGTAGCGCAAAGAGCCAGTCGGGCGTTGCTGATGGTCATTTTTATAGCTTTGTGTTGGTGGTTGTCGCGGCCTGTTGTTGCTGTAGCATGACGTGCTGGTCTCACGTTGCCGGTCGCTGCAGACAGTCATTGTCGGTGCAAAGAGCTGGTCCCACCAGAGCTTCGCATTGGCAGTCTTGGCGGGCAGCAGAGTTTCAGCGTGAACAGGCCCATTCACGAGGAGCCCAAACGGAAAGATTTTTCACCCTTTCACTTAGTAGGAGCTCTCACTGATGCTAGCCAAGGGTCCCGGGCCTGGAGGATATCTCTTGGGGATCAGGATTCATTCCAGCAGAGGCTTGCAACAGGCTCAAGCAAGTGCATTTGCAGGTCCAGGCAGGTCCAGTTGCAACAAGTCAGCTGGGCAGTTGCAGGAAGACATCGGGAGCTTGTTGTGTCTCTGTAGCTCACACATGATGTCAGCCAACTGACCCTTGGAGTCACTCTGGGTAATCTGGAATGAAGGTAAGCAGTTCCAATCTACCTTCTCAGACAGCAAATCAGTCCTTCGTCAGGGCAGACCTCTTGCCGAAGGGTAGTCCTTCTTCTGTAGCTTCTGCAGGTCTGGTAGTATTCTGGTGAGTGGCTCTGGATTTATACCTGGTGTCAGCCTTTGTGTGGGGGGAGGCTTCCTGTCCTACCCCTACATCTGGTTCTGGAAAGTTCTTCCCCTTCCTCTGTCAAGGCTCCAAACTGTCTTGGGGTGACTAAAGGAAGGGCAGGCCTGGTGTCAGGTTTCTTTGTGTGTGTAGGAAGCAAAACTCTTTGAAGTGTATGTAGGACTGGGCACAGCCCCACCCCAGTCATCCTGCTAGGATGAATCATTCTGTCTACACCTAAGCCCCCTTTGTGTTGCTGTCTGGAAGCAAAACTCAAATCCCAACAGCAGAGTCATTCACAGTAATTTGACCTAGGACACTGGCTGGAGGCACAAATGTTTGGGACAAGAAAGCATTAACTTTCTAAAAGTGTATTACAAAGGAAGGGCAACCCAATAACTCCTTGCGAGCTTGGGTAACAGAATCAACTGAAGTCAATAGCCAACAAGGTGGTCATTCAGTCCACTACTCATTTGTAATTTACTTACCTTTAGAATAAATTCTACTGCTTATGGATATATTCATTGGATTTTTTTTTTCCGGAGTTTTATACAGCGCGTTACATAAGGACACATTAATTTTTGTTAGGCACGGGGAGATTAAGTGATTTGCCCAGAATCACAGGATGTTGAGCGTCGTTGCCGAGACGCGAACCCGGTTCCCCAGATTTGAGGTCGAACGCCCTAGCCGTTAGGCTACATCCTCTCCCCAAATGTTTCAGAGAGTGGAGTCGACATACATTTGGCTCACGTGATTGGATTTTTTTTTGTTTTTCGGAGTTTTATACAGCGCGAACTTGACCCGAAAGTATCTGGTATCAGAGTGCTTTACATGAGCACAGTTGCATTACATAAGGACACATTCATTTTTGTTAGGCACGGGGAGATTAAGTGATTTGCCCAGAATCACAGGATGTTGAGCGTCGTTGCCGAGACGGGAACCCGATTCCCCAGATTTGAGGTCGACCGCCCTAGCCGTTAGGCTACATCCTCTCCCCAAATGTTTCAGAGAGTGGAGTCGACATACATTTGGCTCACATGTGATTATCGTAACATCATGGAGAAACTACTCACTGGACATGTGTGTGTCTGGTTGCTTTTCTCTGTACCCCTACTAATGTATATTATTCTGTAATATACATAAAGTGAATGCAATAGCTTTATTTTTAAACACCTGTTTTTCATGCATTTTTTTCATTCATTTTGCTACCCATGATTGATTTTCTTTATCCAATTCAATTGATTTCTGTACTTGCTTTAATACGGTTAAACACTTAATTGTGTTTCATTTTTGAGATTCGATTCAATGCGTCCTATTTCATAGACACCTAAATATCTGGACTAAGTATACTCCGTCCATCATTTGTTTGCTGTAACACTTTTCACCCTAAGTGGGATGGGTATGCCCAGACGTGGGTCCCTTGCTCACTGTGCCACTGGATTCAAGCTAGCCTGGCTGAAGAAGGGTGACATACCCTGAAACCGGTCCCAGGATGCTTGTTTCCGGTCCAGGGAGGACCTGGCCTGGCAGTTCGGTCTGGACTGTTCCCATGGGGCACAGAGTCAAGACTGATTTGCATATGGCTGGGTCCAAACTGGGGTGGCGTAGTGGGCAATAGAACGATGGATTTAACCCAGATCTTTTGACTGGGGGAGAATGTTTGCATTGTCAGCATTCCGTCCATCATTTGTTTGCTGTAACACTTTTCGCCCTAAGTGGGATGGGTATGCCCAGACGTGGGTCCCTTGCTCACTGTGCCACTGGATTCAAGCTAGCCTGGCTGAAGAAGGGTGACATACCCTGAAACCGGTCCCAGGATGCTTGTTTCAGGTCCAGGGAGGACCTGGCCTGGCAGTTCGGTCTGGACTGTTCCCATGGGGCACAGGGTCAAGACTGATTTGCAAATGGCTGGGTCCAAACTGGGGTGGCGTAGTGGGCAAAAGAACGATGGATTTAACCCAGATCTTTTGACTGGGGGAGAATGTTTGCATTGTTAGCATTCCGTCCATCATTTGTTTGCTGTAACATATTATTCTGTAATATACATAAAGTGAATGCAATAGCTTTATTTTTAAACACCTGTTTTTCATGCATTTTTTTCATTCATTTTGCTACCCATGATTGATTTTGTTTATCCAATTCAATTGATTTCTGTACTTGCTTTAATACGGTTAAACACTTAATTGTGTTTCATTTTTGAGATTCGATTCAATGCGTCCTATTTCATAGACACCTAAATATCTGGACTAAGTATACTCTGTTTTATGAATGACCCCACTGTTGGCCATTGATTTCAGTTGAACTTTCTAAAAGTGGCATTTCCAGAACTGTAACGTAAAATCCGACTTTACCATTAAAGAGGATTTTAAATTACAATTCCTTTGAGTGTAAACAGCATATCTCTATCAGCTCCCGAACTAAAGTTGGCACTTATTAAATGTAATAAGGTAACTCAGTGCTAGTCAATGGGAGAGACAGGCCTTACAACAGTGAACAATTACTTTAGAGTGTTTCAGTGCCAAGACATGTAAAACCTAAACAAACATTTCATTCTTTTTAAATGCAATGCACCCTGCCCTATAAGCTTTTAGAGCCTACTATAGGGGTGACTTATAAGTATTAAAAAGGAAGGTTTAGGCCTGGCAAAAGATTTATTTTGTCAGGTCGAAATGGCAGCTCACAACTGCATTACAGGCTGCTGTGACTGGTCTTAAACATGTTCTGAAAGGCTACTTTAGTGGGTTTCACAAGTACTGCTGTTGAGTAATTGCATTTAATTTACAGCCCTTGGTACTTGTAGTTACATTTACAAACGTCTTACAAGCAAATTGAATGTATCAATCAGGTAGATTCCAATTGTACCATGTTGTAGGGAGAAAGCACAAGCACTTCACCACTGTCTGGCAGGAAAAAAGTGCACAGAATCCTAATGTCAACCAAAACAGGGTTAGCAACAGAAGTTAACAATTCTAGGGGTGACTCTGAAAAACGGGCCAGGTCCAACAGTGAGCTATTACAAATTGAGAAGGTGGATCTGTCAGTGGTACAATAGTGTCACTGACTGTATTTCACTGTTCAGTTTTGGCATTTTCATGACTCCTTCCATTGTCCTTAAATCATTTGCTTGCAGTGGAGATGTACCCAGGAGTACCCTTCTCCTTAAATTATTTGCTTGCAGTGGAAACCTCCCCAGGAATACCCATGTCACTCGAAGATGCAATGGGCCCATATATGCTATGCGCACACAAGAGAGATGGGTGCACCTGACTCAAAGGTGATGCATACAGTAACTTGGACCACATGAAGACTTAGGGGCCGATTACGCTGTTGATCCAGCGCTACACTTTATCAGGGATCGATACTCATCAATATTTCATACAAATGGCCCATACACATTCACCCTGTTGCACTGGGGGTCAAGTTTTCATGACGTGAAAAATTGTTTCCTTCACAGATTCATGTTTATCATTTCTAAATACATAACTAGACCTGTAAATCAACTCTCTTTCCTCTCGGTCGACGGACCAATTAGTTGAGTAGTTGATGGTAATATTAGAACTAACTAACTATCTAACCAGTTAAATGATCACATACTCTTGATAAGATTAATAAAGTTTATCTCAAATAAATGTAAATGATCAATGCTCATCGCATACAGGTTACAATGCAAACAAAGAATCTCATATAAGGGAGAGAAAATCAATCAACAATGCAAACAGTGTCATACTCATCATCAATAAACTATATGCACATGAAGGAGTGGATAGATGAAGAGACATAAGTTTCAGCAAAATAATGCGAAACAAATATACATATGACGGAGTGGATAGATGAAGAGACATACGTTTCCGAGACAAAAATACATTTGCAAGTAAATTATGCAAAGTACGAGTCAGAAAGATAATACAAACCCAAAGGATCTTTGAAATACCACCCCCCTGGCCAAGGGAGTAGTGGGGGTCTCCTGAAATAGAGTCAGGAGACAAAGATTTCAGGAACTGCACAGGACAGGGACATGAACGGCTAGGCCTCTCTGCAAACGAACGGACAGCGACGAAATCACCCTCTCTCCTCTGCATCCGACCTATGACTAACCTTAGCCACACCCCCAAATGGACCCCCAGTTATACCCTAAAACCTACATGTCCAACCCACATTAGTTGAAACAATTCACTGGATTCGACTTTCTCTTGGTCAGTTTAGGAGGTGGTGTATCACACCACCAGGTTCCCATTCACAATTTCCGTATATTCATTGTTCTATATCCTCTCTCATTACATCATGTTTGACTCGTTCGTTTAATTCAATACTTGATACTTTCACATTAATTCACATGTATTTCTCTGCTAGGTCCGCGGAAGAAGTCTTGGATCCCACGGCCAGGCTCATCCTTTGGCAGGCGAACATTGCTCTTTGAGCTGGTTAGCCTTGAACCTTTACACTTTCTCTGCAACGCTCAATGCTTCATTCTGCTTTGTCATGTCATTTTTGTTCACTCTCCAGCCCCTCATCTATCCGGTCAACTTAAGAGATTTCAGGCCCATTCGACTCACTACGGCAAATAGAACATAAGCATTCATTAATTACATGGTAATGCACTTTTCACTGTTTACCACCCACTTTTGCACTATCCCCTGATAATATTTTTCTTAGCATAAGCTTCATGCAAAGCAGCATTATTTATTATCGTTTAAAGCAAGATGCAAGATGCGGCCTAAACATGCATTAGCTTTGTTTCTTTCTAAACGCAATGTAAAATGAGGCCTTGTTCTTTCATGCATTTAGTTCACATTAGTGCACTCATGCACAAAGCGGTTTCCCACGTGTTCATGTGATTTGCATTGTTAATGTTTCACTGCACACTGTTAGTATTACAGGGGAGTTAATTCGAGCAAGTTTCTTTCTGCAAAACCTTGCTCCATCAATCCCCCCTCTGATTGCTTCCTGGAGCCATCATAAAATACCCACCATACCAAGTGCCATCTCTATTTATCTAAAGATCAGTATTCTTTTCTCTTCTCATCAACTTCTTATCTAACTCCTTCATCTCGTCATAGTAATCTGCTTTCATATCTTCTAGTTCTATTTCATCTCTTTTTCTCTAGCTGGCTTTTCGTTTCTTATTTGATTCTGTCATCTCTTTTCTTCCACACTGACACTTACAACATTTATATATTGTTATTATTACTAAGGCTACTCCAGCTACTGAAATCATTGGCATTATTATTTTTCCTAATGAACTACTTCCAAAGGTAGAAAACCATTTACCTACAGAAGAGAAACTCTTACCAAGTCTCTCCCAGACACCGTCAACCTCCAGTTGGGTCAAATCTTCATGTAATTTCATAATATTCTTAATATATCCCTCAATACCTTTACTTTTGTCAGGGATATAAGTACAGCAGTGTTGAATTTTCAACATGCCACAGACTCCACCATCTTTTGCCAATAAGATATCAAGGGCAAGTCGATTCTGCAAAACCATTGATCTGATTGCAACCATTTCGGTGTCAATCCTCAAGAACCCACCAGCAGTATCTGTCGATAAACGATCGACCACTGTGGACAATTTTCGAATTTTATGCGAATTCAGAACGACTCCAACTGATGGTATCAGTGCACCAAAAATATCACCTACTATTTCTGAGAAACTAGCTCTCTTCTTACGTGTTAGTCCTTGTTTTATTTCATTGATTCTATTATAATTTTGTCTATATGGTAGACCTTTGGGAAAACAACAACCATACCAATTTGCAGGCAACATGTAATAGGCTTTCTTACCACACACATAATAAACTCCTGGGAAAACAGGATCAGTTCCACCCTTCAATCCCCAACCTCCAGTAATTTGGAAAGTATGTTCACATTCACTAGAACCAATGAAATAATTATTATAGTTAGTTTTCAGGCTAAGCAAACATATTTTTGCCTTTTGATACCAGTCCAGGGACATTGCAGCGTATGTATCACCTTTCTCATAATTTCCCTCTCTAAATGCCCATGGTGGTACCTGTGACTTCTGTTCAACAGCTTTTCTTTGAAAACTTTCTCTTCTATATTCTACCATATCTATGAACACTTTTTCTTCAACCCGCAAACTACATGTTAGGTTGTTTTTGTAAGCATATCCTATATCTAGTGTCTTAGTAATATGGAAAAATTCTCCCATATAACTTGCATTTTTACTACTTAAAACCTTGTTCAGCTCCTTTATAATAGGTATTTCTGAAAATACTAAATGTATATTGGAATAATGATACTCCAGCTTCCCCGTCACATAAAATAGGCTGGATAGAACACTGCAAGACACACCATATATTAAAGGTAGGTGGTGATAGGTCACCCCCTCTGAGACAGACGAAGGTAATTGCATACACGCATAACAATCACTCACATTCATTGTATTAACGTACTCATACAACAATTTAGTATAAACATTTAACGAGAAATCACTAATAGATTTATCATGATGGAGAATACTTCCATCTATCTGTTCTATGTTAGTATTAGGGGTTTCTTTAGTAACACCATACACTCTTTCACTTATTACATCATTAGTATTGTTTGCATTATTAGTTACCATTAGAATAGGTACAATGACAGTTAATAATATCCACATAAATGTCAGTAAAAAGACACTACATAAGCAAGCTTTAATACATCTACATTTTTGACTAGATTTTGGATGTTCAGTCACTTTTGCTTCGGCCATTTTTGTATTCTACTAAAAATATTAAAAAGAATCTAAATCTATAAAAACTCTAGACTTACTAAAAATTTCTGAAAAATAGTGTAATCCTACACTTCACTGCTTTTCTTCTTTACCCCTTTCTTTTATTTCTTTTCTTTAGGTCTTCTGAATCATTTAATTCATTTCGTCTGGCAAGGTTTCACCTTAATTTTTCACAGTTCTTTTAAGGTGGTTTCAATTTGCTTTCATCCACTTGCTCAGTATCAGAACCGTCTTTTTCTTCACTTGGATCTGAGCTTTCAATCTCTTCCAAGATCACGTACGTCCATTCCGGTGCCGTGTATTTCTTGCTTGGAATTCTTACTCTCCTTATTTTTCGTACTGAATTTTCTCTTGACTCTTCTTGTTCTGCTTGACTTGAGACCTCATTCATTTGCTCTGGTTTTCTTCTTGACTTTCTCCTCACAAGAGTATATTTCAATTTTTTCACTTGGTCAATTGTCACCTTTTCTTGGTCTTTTAGTTTGAACTACTTTTTCACCTTCTTCATCTGGTTCACAAGTTCTTTTATTTGGCCTTTCTTCTATCTTTTCTTCTTCTTGACTTTCAATAACTTCCCTTTCTTCTGGTTCTACAGCAGTCTCATGAGACCCAGTAACTGGCGCCCACTCTACTTGTCTTGTGTTTGGCTGTTCATCATCTGTTTGTTCTTCAGAATCTGTCACTTTAGATTCTTCAGCTTCACACACTTCAGCCTCTGGTCTTTGGCTTTAGTTTACCAGTTGCTGCCATTCTTGTCTTTCAAGTGGACTTGGGACTCGTCTGGTATGGCTCGCATGAATCCAGTTGGGCAAACCACCACACTTCACTGCTGTCGTCGTCACCAGAATTACTTGGTAAGGTCCGTTCCACCTGGGTTCTAAACACGATTTCCTCACGTGTTTCTTCACGAGAACCCACTCGCCAGGACTCAGATCGTGAGCTTGATTCGGCTGTGTTGTAGTGGCATTTTCTCCAACCTGGTGAGACACAGAATGCACCAGATCAGCCAATCCTCGGCAATAGTCAAGCACTATTTCATCAGTTTGTTCGCTGGTATAAATGCTTGTCTCATTGCTCTTCCCATTAGGATCTTGTGAGGACTCAAACCCGTCTTTTTGTCAGGAATGCTTCTAAGACTCATCAATACAAGGGGTAAAGCGTCAGGCCATCTCAGTGTTGTGGATGCACACACCTTTCCTAACCTAGATTTTATTGTGTCGTTTATCTGCTCAACCACTCCAGATGCTTCGGGTCGATAGGCACAATGCAGCTTCTGTTCAATTTGTAATGCTGCACAAATCATCCGAATTATCTCATTGTTAAAATGGGTTCCTCTATCTCTTTCTAAAGTGACTGAAAATCCGAATCTAGGTATTAGCTCTCTTAGAAGTAGCTTGGCAACTGTTAGACTATCATTTCTTCTCGTTGGATAGGCTTCCACCCAGCGAGAAAACAAACAGACGACAACCGACACATATTTCAGCCCATTGCACGAGGGGAGCTCAATAAAATCCAACTGGAGTCGGGTGAATGGTCCTGCTGCCTTTCCAATTCGTCCCCAACTAACAACTGTCTTTCTGCCTGGATTTTGTTGCTGACAGGTGGCGCACCTCTGGCAGAGACTCTCTGCAATGACCCTGAACTTTGGGTTATACCATGATTGCTTGAAGAGCCTGATCATTGCATCTCTTCCAACTTGTGCAATTCCATGGTATACCCTTGCCATTTGGGATAGTAAACTATCTGGCATGACTGGTCTTTCGTCTATATAGACCCACACTTCGTCTTCCACTCTCTTTCTGCAGCCTGAATTTATCCAAATTCCCTTTTCCTCATCACTTGCTTCTTCCTGTAGCTGTCTAATTTCGTCCCAAGTTTCAAATGAAGAAGAGAACATAAGATGGCAATTGGTATTTTCTTTTTCTATCCCTCTGTTTAGGGCAATTACATTTCGTGCACAGAAACGCGCTACTTGGTCTGCGTATCTGTTGCCCTTCGTCACATAGTCATCTCCTGACTTATGTGCGGAACATTTGACCACTGCAATCCTTTTGGGCAATTGTAAAGCATCCAATAAATCTTTTACAGTTTTGCTGTTCCTTATAGGGGAACCTGAAGAAGTCAGAAATCCCATTTGCATCCATAGCTGACCGAAGTCGTGGACAACCCCGAAACCATATTGACTGTCAGTAAATATGGTTACCCTCAGGCTTTTGGCAATTTTGCACGCTCTAATCAGAGCTATCAATTCAGCATATTGGGCAGAGTTTACCCCCTTTAAACAGGATGCTTCTAGAACTCCCGCTATGGTGCAAACAGCATAGGCAGAACACAATTCTCCTTTCTTAAACATGATCCATCAACAAACATCTCACAGTCGGATTCTTCTAATGGGAGGTCCTCAATATCGGGCCTGGGTTTTGTGCACAACTCTGTCACATCCAAACAATCATGATCCGCCTCCTCTCTCACTTCCTCACAATATGAATTCGGCAACAGGGTCGCCAGATTTACGGTTGTGCACCTTACCACAGTCACATTTTCAGCACCCAAGATCACTCTTTCATACTTAGTCAGCCGACTAGAGGTCATATACTGTGTCCTTGTGCGCGTCAAAAGGATCTCAACTGAATGTGGCACATACACCTTAACTGGATGTCCCATCACAATTGCTTCACTCTGTTCCAGACTCACACAAGTGGCAGCTACTGCTTTCAAACAGCCTGGTAACGCTGCGGCCACTGAATCCAAAGTAGCAGAAAAATATGCTACTGGACGTCATGCCATTCCATGTTTTTGAGTTAAAACTGAAAGTGCACACCCATCTCTTTCACAACAATACAATGCAAAATCCTTTGCATAATCAGGCATTCCCAATGCAGGTGCTCGACAAAGACTATTTCTCAGTTTAGTATAAGTTTCCATACTTTCATCATCCAACACAATCGGATCTTTCACATCTTTTCGTGTCAATCTCTGTAGAGGTTTTGCAATCAGTGAGAAACCCCTGATCCACTGCCTGCAGTATCCAACCATTCCCAAAAACATTCGAACCTCTCTCTGAGTTTTTGGTAGACTCATTTGTTTAATTACACTAATTCTTTCTGGTGTCACCTTTCTGACTCCTTTTTCTATTCTGTGGCCTAGGTACTGGACTTCCTGTTTACAGAATTGTAATTTTGCTGGTGACACTTTGTGTCCTTCTTCTGCCAAATGGTTCAGTAAGGCAATGGTATCTGTTACACATGCCTCTCGTGTATTTGATGCCACTAGTAGGTCATCAATATATTGAACCAAAACTGAATTTCCTGGCATGACTAAAGTCTCCAAACATCTTTTCAGGTTCTGATTAAAAATTGAAGGACTGTCTGTGTACCCTTGAGGAACTTGGCACCATGCCAAAACACGGTCTCCGAACCGGAATGCAAACAAATACTGGCTTTCCGGATGTAAAGGAATCGAGAAAAATGCTTGGCACAAATCAATCACTGTGTACCATTCAGAATCACATGGGATTTGGTAAAGGATTACTGCTGGATTTGGTACTACTGGACAACAGGGTACTACGATTTTATTGATTTTTCTTAAATCCTGCACTATTCTATATTTTCCACTGGGCTTTTTAAATTCCTATAATAGGCGAATTACAAGGACTACTCATTATTTCTTTCTGAATTCCCTTTTCAATCATTTGGTCAATCACAGGAGTGACTCCTGCAATTACTTCCGGACTCATTTTGTACTGAGGAGTATTTGGATATATGGCACCCTCTTTCACTGTAATCTGAATCGGATCTACATTTGTCATTAGGCCAATCTCCTTTCCTGTAAAATCCCATACATCCGTCCTCACTGTACTTTTTAATTCTTCGGGCAAACTCTCTTCTGTGAGAAGTGAAAACAACTCATGCACTTCTGTCCCTTGCTTCGCTAACATCATCTTGAATTCAACATCCTCATCAGGTGTCTGAAACGCAATACCATCTGGTGTACAATAGATGGTACAATTCATTTTGCACAATAAATCTCTTCCCAAGAGATTTACTGGACTCGAGTCACATACCACGAAACAATGCATGTCTCTGAAACTCCCAATATCAACTTCTATTGGATTTGTGACTGGTGTTCTAATTTGCTTATTTGAGACTCCTACAACTTGGATAGTTTCTCCCGAGAGGGGTAGGTTCGGAATTTCTGCTGCTCTCACAGTAGAACGGGTAGCACCAGTGTCCACTAGGAATGTAATATTATTACCTTCCACCTTTCCGTCAACAAATGGACCTGACTGATCTACCGCTAAGGATGCGCCAAGTACACACTCTTCCTCCCCCTTCAGGCACCGTCATTGAGATGAGTCTGAATCACTCTCATTGCACTGCAACCATTATTGTGGAACCATTTGCACATTTTGATTCTTACCAACCTGATCACCTTGGTGAAATCCAGTGTTCGCACTGTACCTCTGCACTTGAGCATTCACATTGTTGGGCATAGGAGCTTGTGGCACCTGTAACTGTGGAGCAACTACCTGCTGCTGTTGATTCACACCCACCTCATTCTGCATCTGTGGATTTAAATTTTGATTTACCCCATTATTCTTTTGAGCAGATCTACACTCGTTCTTCCAATGTCCATACTTTCCGCACGCATGACAAGGAAATTTTTTCTTAGCCTCTTCTTTGCTCATTTTACCTTTCATTCGTAAAAGACAATATATCCTGCCTTGTCCAAGGGACGTGCACATATCCACCACCTGGAACTTCTCTCATTGGACACGCCCTTTCAACTTGTTCTGTCTCTCTTAACGGGAACATCGATGCTCCTTTACCAGCTGCCTCTTCTTTCTTTTTCGTCCATCTACCTTTCCACCGTTCCACATCTCCCCATTTTTTCAGAATATTCATCAACTATTTTATCTGTAATCTTTTTCCAGACGCATTCAAACTCTCCAAATCTTTTTCGGTAAAGGCCAATCTGTACGATTTCTGCAGCACCTTGGACTTCTCTATATCTATTCCATATTCACTAGCAGCCTCTGCTATTTTCTCATGAAGATTCCTCGCTCTCCATGTAATATTTTTACACAAAAACAGCTCTTCATCTCGGTAAGTCCCTAGTCTGTCTGGACTTACTGTACCAATAATCATCTCTTCCAAATCTACTTTTAATTGGCTCACATTTATACTCTGTGGTTGAGGTTTTTTCTTTTCCATTCCCTTTATCCAATCATTTAATTCTTCTGGTGAAGGACCTGCTGAACTCCCTGTCATTGGAATGACGCTTGTCCCTATTCTCCTTGGATCTATTTGTATACATCTTCTAGGGGTTTCTGTTATCATCTCACAAACCGGAAGATCTAACAATGTAGCATTTGTGTCAGCCTGTCCATCCTCATTCGCTACCGTCACCATTCCACTCCTGTCGCTACTCCTTGGAACTGCCAATGTATGTACTTTTGATATATTCTGTTTTTCTCCATACAATGGAACTACAGGACCAATTGTTACCGGTACCGTCAATGCGTCATTTAGACTTAACTGATTTATTTTCTGGATCTGCTCTACTCTTGTCTTATTTAATATGTCCAATTCTTTTTCTCGCACTACTCTAGCTATGTCCGTAATCTGTGGAGTTAATGGAGTTCCCATTAGTGGTGCACTCGGAGTCACCTCAACTGAATTTTCTTGATATGGCAGAGGTCTTTTGGTCATAATGTCTTCTAACAACTCATCATCAGATTCGTTCGGGTCCTGTCTTAAACTTGAAGTTTCTATATTTTTCTCTTTACATTTGCCTCCTGTCTGATCTTCAGCAACTAAAACTGGGTACAAACCCTCAGTTACTACAGCTCTCCTCCACCTTTTCATCATATCTTCTCTTCTCTCAAAAGGATATCTAGTCATTAAATTTCTGTATCTCCTACCGCCTCGATATTTTTCTCTTTCAAATGCTTCTACTTCCCATTCCTCTAGTGCTTCATACTGGGTAGGTCTGGGTTTTGGCTTTAGTGAATTCATTCGATTTCTCAAAATCTGCAAAATCCTTATATTAAACGAACCATGCTGTGGAAAAGCTATAACACCATCATCCTTTGTGTATTCCACCCAATTCTCTAACCAAGTACACGTATGGTATCCTCGCTCCAACATCATATAGGAAGCAGGCTTTCCTGGAGGTGGAATAAGAATTCCCTCTCTAGTCACTATTGGTTTATCCTTTTTAAAGAAATTCTTTATTTTCTTTAGCAACTTCATTTTTCTGACTCTTATGCTAATGTACCTCAGCAAAATACACAAGGAAAACCTTTCCGTATTTTACCTATTCTATTTGTCAGTTCTCGTCCAATATCAGCGCGACTCACACCAACCATCTAATCACGGCTCTCTACGTATCTGCTATTACAACCAATACCAGCGCGGCTCACACCAACCGGCCAATCAGATCTTACTTCACGTTCGCTGCCTGACCAATGCCAGCGCGACCTTTTTGTGACGTCAGTATTACTCCTTCTACTGACCCTCCCTTTACAAAATAATACGGCGATATATTTCTAAGTTCTCTTAATCAAAATTCTTGTTAGTAACAACACAAAACAATGCTACCTTGTCTGTTCCTCTAAATAAAGAGATTGTCTTGTTTTGAAGTGAAAAACTTTCTTTTACTTCAAGTAAAACAATGACCAGCGTTACTTCACACCCAGACAAGCTACAGGTGGACTTGGTACTCCTCTGGGGATAGGCCAAAGTTTCGCAAGAGGACTTTTTGGTATAAAAGAGGTCTTGGTACTCCTCTGGGGATAAGGCCAGAGTTTCGGAAGTGGACCCTTTGCTATTTCAGACACTCTACTCACATACGAAATTTTCCCTAAATAGAACACCTACAGCCTTCCGCCGTACAGTATTATAACAACAGACAAAGTACTTCTGCAGTGTGATTTCTTTATCCACACTCTTCTTCTGCCTACTTCAGGCTAAATTTTCCCGGGATTCCTCAGGTAACTCCGTACCTGTACTTCTAGACAACATAGAACAGGACACTAGCTTTCCATGTTAAGAACATATAATCAATAATTATTACCAAACTAATCAATAATTAAACCGTCCTCTGCTACCAGAAAACTGATCCACGCTACACTTTATCAGGGATCGATACTCATCAATATTTCATACAAATGGCCCATACACATTCACCCAACTCATAAATCCCTGTTGCACTGGGGGTCAAGTTTTAATGACGTGAAAAATTGTTTTCTTCACAGATTCATGTTTATCATTTCTAAATACATAACTAGACCTGTAAATCAACTCTCTCCTCTCGGTCGACGGACCAATTAGTTGAGTAGTTGATGGTAATAATAGAACTAACTATCTAATCAGTTAAATGATCACAGACTCTCGATAAGATTAATAAAGTTTATCTCAAATAAATGTAAATGATCAATGCTCATCGCATACAGGTTACAATGCAAACAAAGAATCTCACATAAGGAAGAGAAAATCAATCAACAATGCAAACAGTGTCATACTCATCATCAATAAACGATATGCACATGAAGGAGTGGATAGATGAAGAGACATAAGTTTCAGCAAAATAATGCGAAACAAATATACATATGACGGAGTCGATAGATGAAGAGACATAAGTTTCAGAGACAAAAATACACTTGCAAGTAAATTATGCAAAATACGAGTCAGAAAGATAATACAAACCCAAAGGATCTGTGAAATACCACCCCCCTGGCCAAGGGAGTAGTGGGGGTCTCCTGAAATAGAGTCAGGAGACAAAGATTTCAGGAACTGGACAGGACAGGGACAGGAACGGCTAGGCCTCTCTGCAAACCGACGGACAGCAACAAGATCACCCCTCTCTCCTCTGCATCTGACCTATGACTAACCTTAGCCAAACCCCCAATGGACCCCCAGTTATACCCTCAAACCTACATGTCCAACCCACATTAGTTGAAACAATTCACTGGATTTTATTTTCTATTGGTCAGTTTAGGAGGTGGTGTATCACACCATCAGGTTCCCATTCACATTTTCCGTATATTCATTGTTCTATATCCTCTCTCATTACATCAAGTTTGACTCGTTCGTTTAATTCAATACTTGATACTTTCACATTAATTCACATGTATTTGTCTGCTACATCCACGGAAGAAGTCTTGGATCCCACGGCCAGGCTCATCGTTTGGCAGGCGAACAATGCTGTTTGAGCTGGTTAGCCTTGAACCTTTACACTTTCTCTGCAGCGCTCAACGCTTCAGTCTGCTTTGCCATATCATTTTTGTTCACTCTCCAGCCCCTCATCTATCCGGTCAACTTAAGAGATTTCAGGTCCATTCAACTCACTACAGCAAATAGAACATAAGCATTCATTAATTACATGGTAATGTACTTTCCACTGTTTACCACCCACTTTTGCACTATCCCCTGTTAATATTTTTCTTAGCATAAGCTTCATGCAAAGCGGCATTATTTATTATCGTTTAAAGCAAGATGCAAGATGCGAAATGCGGCTTAAACATGCATTCGCTTTGTTTCTTTCGAAACGCAATGTAAAATGAGGCCTTGTTCTTTCATGCATTTAGTTCACATTAGTGCACGCATGCGCAATGCGATTTCCCACGTGTTGATGTGATTTGCATTGTTCATTTTTCACTGCACACTGTTAGTAAGTATTATGGGGGAGTTAATTCGAGCAAGTTTCTTTCTGCAAAACCTTGCTCCATCACTGTCGTTCGGAAACTGTTCCGAACGACTCGGTCTCGGAATCGTTTCCGAACGACTCGGGTCCTGCGAGTCTGAACGACCGATTACAATGCTTCCCAACATCGTTGGGTTGGGCTCGCATTGACTTCAATGGGAGCCTGTGTTCCGAGCGAGAACACATGCTCCTGTTGAAAAAAGGGGTGGTTGGAGAAAACCTTGCACCCTGTGGCGGGCACCCCATGGTGCCTGCCACATTGTGCATGGTTGGGAAGAGGGGTCCCTTGGGTACCCCCACAGGTCCCAATCAGACACCTCCGGGTGAAGGGGGCCCGCAACAGGCCCCCAAAGACAGATTCCGACAGCCGTTTCTAGTCGGGCAGATCGAAGAGGAACGGCTGTACGAATCGGTCATCGTAATCGCTCGTTCGGAAACCGTGTCCATAGAGCTGTACGATTCGGCTCCGAAAGACTCGGGCTGTCCGAATGCGTTTCGGAACCGATTCGGCCTGCCCGAACGGTTTCTGGGCATCGTAATCGGTCGTTGGGAAATGTGTACGATTCGTTCGGAACCAGGGGTTCCGAATCAGATTCTGCAATACCGAATCGCATTCGGAGCCTTTTCGAACGACATTGTAATCGGCCCCTAAGAGTTAAATCAGCTGTAGATTTATCACCAACATTTGAATACTGCTTATCAACTTGGGACAAAATAAAACTCCATCAAGGGAAATCACAATTCCAAAACAAAATGAAGCTTTCAGACAAAGAGAACCACCCACTCCACTCTATTCTCCACCTCTGAGTTTTAGAACAAGGGGGTCAGAAATGGTTTGTCTGACACAGCTTGACAGTCACTAATGCTCCTCTGATAGACTAGAAGCCACTGAGGTCTCCCACCACACCATCAGTACCATAGCACCTCACCAGAAAGGTGCTGGTGTTCTTGAACTCCGAACTATGGTGCAACCGTTAGGAGATACTTCGTTTAAAAAAAAAAAAATTGACACCACATGACTTGGGATGAAGTCCATCGTGTGCTGAGCCAGTTCTCTGCATCTCCCTTTTTCTTCTTATAACATGCATATGAGTTGGCATTTTGTGAAAAATACAAAGAAGTACTTTTGTTGTGTGCAGGGATGTAAACAATAACTGCCTTATAAAGTAACATTGATTTTTTTTTTACTTGACAGTTGCAGATTTTATTTTTTTTAAAATAGCAAAACAAAGGTCTTCACAGTTGTCCTAAGCATGTCTTAGTGCTATTAGAAAGATGCAGTTTCCCACTCTGTTCTTACTTTTTATTGCTGTTTTTACTTTTTGCTAGTGTGCCTACACATAATAGCTTCCCCTATGACAAAACTTCCCATGGTAGAAGCTCACTCATCTGCCTATTGAAGCATGAGAGTTTGAAGCAGGGTTCCGTGAGGCTATTGGGACTGAAAACGAAATAACGGGTTGTATTCATGAATTTATTTATGGCCATAAGCATACATTTGCAACCAAACATAGCCCTTTTCCAATTGCCAGGAATTCAAAAAGGGTTTTCTGGCAGACGTAAATATCTTTACTACCGTGGATCTCACTGCCATGAGTATGGAGAAATACACAGTAGTAAATTCAATTCAAGGAATAGTAAGTGGGAATCCAAAGCCATGGCCTGCCTTGGGAGTTTTGAAGTGCCCATAAATGAACATTCATTGGTATTTTGAAACTGTGTTCCATCAATTTGCACCCTGGAAATTGTCAAAGATTTACTTCAACCAAAGGCTCGATTAACTCCTGTTGGCGCGGAAATACTTTTATATTTATCAGTTCAACCCATGACTTACAAAGGTGGTCTCCAATCTCCGCACCTTGTTCTTCTTCAGGTCGACTGGATCTTTGCCATCATTTTAGAATGAAGCATAAGACAATATCATCTCAATGAACATTTTATTATGTTCAGTCAATAATGAGAGGTTTTGATTTGGTTCAAATACATTTAGTATAGATAAGAGTGTAGTATTTTGTCTTTTAGTCTCTTTATTCAAATTAGTGATAAATCAGTTTACAGACATATCAAGAAGTTCATGGTTAGAAATATTACAGTGTGTTCCATAAAGGAAAAATAACTAAGTCCCTACTCTACTCTTTTTTTTTTTTTTGTGTTTGAAAAGCTTTATTGAACAATCAAAGAAAAAGGGCATAAATACCAGCAATACAGACGCAAATGTTGAAGCAGAATTATAACAGAAGATTTGGCTAGTACAATAAAAAGAATAAAAGCTACTTTTTAAGGTTTTATATGGAAAGGGGGAAGGGAAGGAGGGAAGGGAAGGAAAAAGGGGAGAGGGGAAAGGAGAGAACATACTAACCTTTTAACATCAAAGAAGCTTGCATATTACATTGTATAACACAACAGAATGTAAGCGGACCATTGAACAATTAATACCATATATCAAGTCATTATGTATGATAAAGAAAGAGAACAGAGAGAGAATATTCAAGGGGGTTTAAAATTTTCAGAATTGAGAGAGGAATTACGTTTTAAAACAATCTGATCTAAATAAGTAGTAAGGGGTAACCAAAAAAGATCTCTATTAAGTGTTGGTTTACAGGAGGAGGCGAAGGCAACATCAAGTCTATGAAAGTGGCAAAGGCTATTCCACCAATGTTGTGTAGAGAGATTCAAAAAAGTTTTCCAATTGAGAGTAATGTGTTGAAAGGCTAAGGCAAGCATGAGATCAAACAGACCATGATTATGTGAGGGTATAGGTAAAGAGTCAGAGAGACTACCAGCGAACAATAGGGGTATAGAGTAAGAGGAAGAAACCTTAAAGATACGAGAGATATAGGACCAAACAGTCCCCCAAAAACTGGAAACCGAAGGACAGAGGAAAAGAAGATGCATAAGGTTAGCGTCAGAGGAACCACAAGTCCAACAGTTAGAGTCAGAATCAGAAGAAAAGCGAGCAATGGAAACAGGAGTATGGTAAAGTCTATGATAGAGAAAAAACATAGATTGAGTGAGAGAGGCAGAGCGAGAAATTTTTAAAGACCTGGACCAAAGTTTATCCCAGAAGATGATAGTCCATTCGCATCCCAGATCAGACTCCCATGAAAGTTCCAATTTAGATTTAACTCGATCTGGATTGGGGGCTAAGAAATATTTATATATAAGAGAAGCTTTAGGTAAAGAAAGGAGAAGTTTAAGAAGAGAGTTTTGGGGTTCAGTAAGAGATGAAAGGGGAAGAGAGTAGTACACATCAAGAATAATTGCCATGAGAGTGGTAAATTTCTGTAAAAAGGAACGAGGACAGTGGAACAAGGCTTGAAATTGGGGAAAAGAACATGGCGAGAGACCGTTAAAAAAGTGTTTAACCCAAATGATGCCTTTTGATCTCCAAGATTTCCAGAAAATGGGTCTGTTATTAAGGAGAATAAGCGAATTATGCCAAATGGGGGAATCCAAGAAGGCATCACGAGAAAGGGATTAGGTGAAATTAAAGGCTTCAGAAGGGAACAAGTGTGTCTAAACAGGGGGATGGATATATGAGGAGTTTTGACAGAAAAAGCCATAACCTCCTTGAAAGAAAAGGGTAATACTAAAGTTTGCTCAATGGAGAGCCAAAGGGGAGTAAAGGGAGAATGATCGGATAAGAGCCATTTCGAGGCTTGACGAAGAGAAAAGGATTTATGATAAAGACGAAAGTCAGGGAAGTTCACACCGCCATTAGACTTTGTCCTACGAAGAAAAGATAGGGCAATTCTAGCTTTCTTATTCTTCCAAAGAAATTTAGAAAGGCAGGAATCAATGCGCTTCATGTATATGGCAGGAATGTTAACGGGAAGCATAGAAAGTGTATAAATTAAAATAGGGGCAATCATCATTTTAATCGAGTCTAATCGACCCCACCAAGAAAGAAAAAGGGGATTCCAAGAAGAAAGTAATTTATCAATACGAGAAAGAACAGTAGTCATGTTTAATTTAATCGAGGAAGCAATTGAATTGGAAAACCATATGCCTAAATATTTAATTTTTGAAGCATTCCAGGCAAACCCAGTTGAAGAAAAGAAGTGGGGAAGACAACATTTTGTGAGGGGAAGAATTTCTGTTTTGTCTGAATTGATTTTATAACCAGAAACCTGTGAAAAGGAGTCAAACTCATGTAATAAAGGGGGAATAGAGGTTTCAGGTGTAGAAATAAATAAAAGAATATCATCCGCATATGCGGAAAGTTTTAGTTGGTGATCACCATAAGGAAAACCAGAAATGGAATCATTCTTACGAATAGAAGACAGAAAGGGTTCAAGAGCTAGGACGAAAAGAAGAGGGGATAAGGGGCAACCTTGACGAACTCCTCGTTGAAGAGGAAAATAAGATGAGATACAACCATTGACTAATACTGAGGCTTTGGGGGCAGAATATAGTAAAGAAATAAGTGAAATCAACTTGGGGCCAAAACCATGCCATCGTAACGAGGCAAATAAAAAGACCAATCTACTCTATCAAAAGCCTTCTCTGCATCAACTGATATGGCCGCTAGAGAAGTGGAAAGGGAGGGGATTTTATTTAGGACATTAAGGAAAAGCCTAGAGTTATCAGAGGTATGTCTTCCCTTGACAAAACCACACTGTTCTTTCCCAATAAGGTGAGGCATGAGAGGGTCTAAACGTAAAGCAAGCAATTTAGCAAACAATTTATAATCGACATTAACCAAAGATATCGGGCGATAATTCTTACAATATTTAGGATCACGACCTTCTTTATGTATTAAACAAATTGTAGCCTCCTGAAAGGTACCTTCCGTCCCACCAGCTAAAAGGAATGAATGAAAGAGTGTTAAGAGTTTCGGTAATAATAGATCTGAAAAGTGCAAATAAAATTCAACAGAAAAGCCATCTGGGCCTGGGGTTTTCCCTTTAGCAAGAGAGTTTAAAGCATTGGATAGTTCATTAAGGGATAAGTCTGATTCAAGCTCGAAAAAACTGAGATGGGATGAATAAGGAGGAGGAATGTTATCAAGGTACTCCTGAACGCTAGAAGAAGAAGGAGGAGATTCTGGGGTATAAAGATCTTGATAAAAGAGTTTGAATTCATTAAGTATTTCTTGATCTTTATGTAAGAGAGAGCCATTGGAGGTATAAATAGCATCTATGAGGGTACGGTCTTTGCGTGTTTTAAGATAATTTGCCAAAAGCTTCCCTGCCTTATTACGACCACCATAGTAACGAGCGCTACTACGCAGAAGCATGGAGGAGGCGTTATCAGTAGTGGTTTTATTAAAAGCAAGTTTAGCACGAATCAGTTCCGGCAAAACCGATTCCTTCGAAGAAGTATAAAATTTGTGTTCTAAAAGCTTAATATGCGCCAGAGTGTCTTTTCGTTGCTGAAGAAAGCGTTTCTTTTTTTTGAGACAAAATCAATGATAAAGCCCCTTGCAGTAGCTTTAAAAGAATCCCATATAATATGTAGGGAGGAGTTGGGGGTACAATTAAATTCAAAGAATTCAGTTGCAAAAGAGCGAAAAGAGGAAGAGAAGAGAGGGTCTAAGAGGAGAGAATTGTTAAACCGCCAACGAGAGGATCTGGAATGCGGAGGGAGCAAATCAAGATCTGTTACAATAGGAGCATGATCAGAGATAACAATAGGTTCAATAGAGGAAGAAATTAGATTTTGAGATAAGGGTTGAGAAAGAAAGATATAATCCAAGCGGGAAAGAGAAGCGTGGGGAGGAGAGAAAAAGAAAAGTCCAAAGAATCAGGGTGAGAAAGTCTCCAGGAATCAATGAGATGTGCTTGGGAAATAGTGTCGAGAAAATGTTTATGTGTCTTATGAGGAACAAAACGAACTTGAGATTGACGATCGAGGAATGGGTCTATAACTTGGTTACAGTCGCCTCCTAATATGAAGAGATCATCTTGGAATTGGATACATTTTTGTGTGATAAGAGGCCAGAAGGAGCAATCAGGATGTGTAGGACCATAGACATTAAAAACAGTTAAGGAAACATTATTAATTAACAACTTAACCAGTAGCCATCTACCATCTGTATCAGTTTCTTGGGATATGACTTTACAGTTCAACTTCTTATGACACAAAAATTATCACGCCATTTTTTTATTATTAGAAGGAGAGACTAAAACTGTGCCTACCCAGCCTCTTTTTAATTTTAGCACCTCAGCTTCAGTGAGGTGGGTCTCTTGCAAGAGTGCTAGGTCAGGGTTATAAGAGGCGAGGTGGGAAAGGATTCTCTGTCTCTTAATTGGGTTAATAAAACCTTTCACATTCCAGGAAATAACTTTGAATGCAAAAACATTAAAGACTGATACAGAACCAAATATGCATTAAGAGGAGAATGAAAGAAGAGACAAATATAGAAAAGGGAGGGAAAATTAGGGAAGAAAAAAGGGAAGATAGAAGGTAGAGAAAAAACACAAGGAGAGACAGTACATATCCATGAAGGACGACTGAAAAAACATACCTGAGGGGAAAGGAAACAAGATAAGACTGGGGCAATGGCGACGAACGGAAGACGAAACGCCCGAACCAAGGGGCCCGGACCACACCAGAACAAATAAGAGTGCAGACGGATCAAACAACTGTATTACGACAAACGGAACCTGTATGCAGATAAAAGGAGATTGAAAGGGCAAGAAGCTAATGAAGAATTAGAAATATAAACATACTTGAATCATACATTAATAAATGACAACAGTGAATGTACCAGAAACACAAACACGAACATGAACACGTCAACCCGTAGAACAAGTAGAGAAGGATAAAAGAGAAACAAATATAAACATAATCATAGATGACTCATATATTAATAGTATGGTGACGATGAGAGTCTTGGTAATATGGGAGTGACGTGTCAACCAGTAGGAGCACCAGCAGTATCCATGTTGGCCGAGGTATGAGAGTGGATACATTTCTTGAGTTCTGCAGGATCCTCAAAGGACAGAGTCCGATTTTGATAAGTCACTTTAAAGATGCAAGGGTGAAAGAGGCCATAGCGAGCACCCATTGAGCGAAGAGGAGGACGAAGATTAAGAAACTCCCTTCGCCTGGTTGCAGTAGCATTGGAGACGTCTTGAGAGAGGAAGACTCTCTGACCCAACCAAGAAATTTGTCGTTTGACTTTGGCTGCAGAAAGAACAGAAAGCAGGTCAGTAAATTTCAGGAAAAGAATAATAACTCCTCGGGGTCTGACCGAGGGTGAAGAGAGTGAAGGACGTGGACCCAGTCTATGAGCTCTCTGGATATTCAGCGTAGTTGATGTAGGCATTTCCAGTAGTTTCGGTAGAAAGGAAGAGAAAAAGGCAACAGGATCCTCTCCTTCCAAAGCCTCCGGCAAACCATAGATGCGTAGATTATTCCTCCTATTACGGTTTTCCAAATCCTCAGTGTGTTGTTGAAGTTTGCGAACTTCCTTTTCCAAAGAGGAGAGTCTTTGAGAGTCACCTTGAACCGTCGAGAGTTGTTGTTCCATTACAGAGACTCTGTTCTCCATTGAGGACCACTTTTCTTCCAGGAATTGCATTTTGCTGTTCGTTTCCTCCACAAACGGGCGCAAAGCACGAATTTCCTCCAATAACAATTCCAAAGAGATAGTAGGAGATGGCTTATCAGGAGATGGAGGGTCCTGTTTCAGTCGTTTAGGAGTGGAAGTGGGCGGAGAAGATTTATGTGGCGTCGATTGTGATGCTTGGGAGCGAGCAGAAGGTACCCCAGCCATGGCTGTAGTGGGGGAAGGAGCAGCAGACGCAGAGGATAAAGAATGCGTAGGTGTCGCTGTGGAGGAGGCCTTAGAGACAAAAACAAACTGTGGTTTGCGTAGCCTGCCCATATGCAAGTGACAATCCAGTAAAACAGACTTTTTCGTTGGCTAAAAAATGTCACAAAGGAGAATAGTGTTCCAAAGCAAACCTGGGCGACGGCACCAAATACCTGACCATATGGAGTAGAAAGCCAACGATGAAAAAGCGTCACATAACACAAGTCATTAGCATCCAGTTAGGTAAATAACGTTGGGAGACATGCCAGTGAGAGAGGGGTTGACATCAGGAATAAGAAAACGTCCAATAACCAAGGCAACCTGGGTAATTCTATTAGAAGCTGTAACAGATTATAAATCCAAATATTGGTCAGCAGAGTAGAATGATTGGGAAATACTCTAAGGGAAATATGTCAATGAAAGTCATAGAAAAACGAATCCCATAAAGAAGAGAGACAGCTTACTGAAACACCAAATGCCTTGAGTAGAGAAACATGCTGCAGGTTGTTAGCGCCTCCATCGCACATTCACTGCGTCGAAGAAGAGAAGCTCACTTCCGCTCCACGCAGGATCGGCAGAAGACGAAATCGCGGCATTCAAAATGGCGGCCGTGTGAGGAGAAACTGCGGATGACGAAAAGGACCAGAAGCGCAACGCGCATATTATCCTGAAGCCCCTCACCCGACTCACGGCATGTTCCGATTCGTGAATTGATGCCGTCCGCTTAAGCAGAGTGCGAAAAAACGCACTCGCGGCTCATTTCGTGTTCCGGTGCGGCGGAGCTCCAAGCTCAGGCGGCCATCTTGCGCGGCGCCGAAACCACGCCCCCCCTACTCTACTCTAATGAACCCTAACTCACCAGAACCTATAGAAAGTTCTTTAGAAAAGAGTGAGATTGTAAAGGAGCATCTAATTTAGAATCCGATTTAGTATTTGCAAACAGTCGCAGTAGCAACTGTTCAAAGTTGAGCTGGAGAACAGTTACAGCAGTAGCTATAACTTTAAAAAAGATAGACATCCACAAAATAGTAGATGACAGAAATCACAGTCAGCAGTAGCTTACAGCGAAAAGGACATAAGATACTATGAAGTAAGAGGATGGTTCACAGAACAAATAGCCTGGACCAGTCTGGACAGCATAAAGTTCTCATGAAAGAAAATGGGTAAATCCGGGATAACCTCTAGCTAGGAACACATATATTATAGACACAGAATACATGTAACAATCCACATGGGTGTTAGGTCATCTCGATCCAATGGTAAGGGTTCGATTGGCTGCTTCTTCAAGCATACGAAGGTGGCAAAATATTATCTGCAAGCTGTCTACTAAGTTTCTAATGTCCATGCGCGTTTGTTTTACTCTGAGTGCCCACAAGAATCCTGAAGTCTATTCTATTAGTTTATTCAGCTCTCCACTGTGTGACAATGAACTATTACTAAAGCAAAAACATTCTAGTTATATCTTACAGGACTAGGTGATGAGATTCACGTTTTAATATAAGCATCATTGTTTTAATATACTATTTCAGCATTCATCATTGTGAATATGTGGTAGCTAGGAAAAACCTGAATACGATGAAAACATGTAGCTTAGGAAGGAAAGGATACATTTTAAAGTCAGCAATTTCTGCAAAGATGACATGTTAGTAAAGTCGAACGTGAATTATTTATTTAATATAGCACAGTTCAGCATTTCCTAAAAGCACAATTTATTTATTCCGAAGAATTTTACGGCACAGTAAGGGTTGAGAAATATAAAAGAGGCCTAGTCAACTTAGCAGTGGAACTACAATAGGAATAGATGCTTACTACAAAGAAAATCATCATGTTATCATGCTACACGTTATTTTGCACATTTAATGAAAGCCACATTTTCTAGTTATGCACTTCTTTGCGCATTCTAATGTTAATATTTTCACAAGATAAACACATATATTACAAGCTAATTTTATCTGCATCATCAAATCCCTTTCCAGGATAGGAAGGGGAATCAGTCACCCAGATGTGCTGAAGGTGTAGGGAAAGAGCCTTCTGCACACAAAAATTGTTTTCTCAGCAACAGAGAAAAACATTGCATTTGCACAGGAAGCTCCATACCACTTGCAGATTTCTGTGTTGTGTAGAACTCCATACAGCTAGATTAGGAACCCACTGGAATAGTCACATGACATTCACAGAAGTGCACCTGGAAACAAGGTAATAGCCAGAGAAATAAAATACCCCCACTTTGAACCATATCCCAGATAGTAGTGAGTGAGTTTATGAAGCGCGCAAGTCCGGCAGCTATTTAGGGGATTGCTTTCCTTGAACAAATTCAGAGTTTTTTCCCTTTCCTCCATCCTTCTTTCAGTCCTTTTCCTTCTTTCATTCCTTCCTTGTCTCAATCATTATTTCTGTCTTGTTTTCATATTTCTCTCATTATTTTTTCCTTCCTTCTGCCTTTTTATCCATCCATCGTTCTTTCTACCTTTTTGTTTATCCACTATTCCTCCCTTCTTTCTTTCCAACTGTCTACCTTTTTCATCCTTTCCAAGATCCATCCATCACCCTCTTTCCTACTTTCAGTGTTCTCTTGTTCCATTCAGTCCACCACTTCACAGTGCTAGCATACTATCTTCTTGCAGTGGTATTTATCAGCAGCTAGCTGAAGACGGAGCCGTCTGGGATCAAAATATTTTTAAAAAACGGAAATGTTTTATATTAATCAGAACGGCTCATTGTCACCCACTTCCCAATCAGGCTGGTAAAGTGAGGGGTTCATGATGTAACTGCCTTGAAACCTGCACCTGGCACAGCTTCACAGGCTTACTAATGGGAATGATGGTGAATACCAGAAAAAGTGAAAGTACATTAAGCCAGAGATCTAAATCTACACCTGTACTTTGTTTTTTGGTGAATTGGGACTGTTTCAGGATGGACATCTGGATCACATGCTGTCTTATTTCGAAGCAGACCATGTCTATTTTGGAAACTGTATTACACTTTCTCTGCATTGATGTGCCTGCCTTATCTGACTTTTACAGATGAAAATACCGGTGTCTGGAACGAAGTCGGGCGGTCATCTCTACACCAGCTCTGTGAGGGACATCTCGCACAGCAGGTCAGGTTTTTTTATCTGAGTATAGTTTGCAGCATAGTCCACAATGTCTTTGGCTCATACATTAGATATGTTATTGTCTTCTTTTGACAAAAAAAGACGCACATTTTATGCATAGTCCTATGGATTTATTGAGATTATGACTGAAGACAAAGCTTGGTTAATATCGGGGACTTCAACCTTTCCTATAGGGTGAGCTACTGCCGAAGATTGAAAACTGTTATGAGCTACTGCCGATTAAGGGATTCAATAAATATACACAGAGGTCAAAGAACGTATACACTGACCTCAGAGTATCCATCACTTGCTGCACGGAGAATACAAAATTAATGGCACAGAATCTATACTGTAAAATGTTTATATTTGGCGTCTCTATGGATCAGTTTTGTTTCTTTGCTCTTGAGATAGCGAAAGGGAGAAGGAGAGAGAGAGAGAGAGAGAGAGAGAAAGAGAGGAAAAAGAAGAGCAAGAGAGAAAAGGAAGTGTGAAAGAGACAGAGAAAGGGAAGGATGACAGGCTGAGAGAAAAAAGGCAAGAGAGAAAGGAAAATAAGAAATAAAGAAGCACAGCAATACAGGGAGGGAAAACAAAAGAAAGGAGAGAAAGAATGAGGAAAAATAAACAGAGAAAGGAGCAAAATAGAGATGAAAGAAATAAGAGGTAGAATAAAAGAAACAGTGAAAGGAATCAATGAAAGGAAAAGAAGAACAAACTAATAACAAACTAAGTAGTAGAAAAAAGAAGAAAAGCACGACAGAGAAACAAAAAAGAAATAAAACAAGAAAGAGAATGATAAAAGGATTGAAAGTATGGAAAAGAAAAAATGAAAGCTGAAAGGGAAAGGAAGAGTAGAAAAAAAGGACTAGAAAGAAATAAGGAGAAACATGGAGAAAAGGACAGCAGAGGAGGAAGAAAGGAGAAAAAGGCAAGTGTACAAAGACAGAAAGAATAACAGCGAGGAGGAAAGCTGAAGACGGAAAGGATATAAGACTGAAAGAAAGGATGAAAATAAGTAAAGAAGAAGAAAAAAGCAGATAAAGAAAGAAGCAGATAAAGAAATAGGACAAAAAAGTATAGAAGAAGGCGAGAAAGCAAAAAGAAGGTGGAGGAAGAATAAATAAATGGTAAAGAAGAAAGACAGAGGGGATGAAAAAGAATGAAAAAGAAAAGAATTATTGAGAGAAAGAAAGGTGAAGAAGAAAGAATTAGTGTAAAAAAGAAAGAAACTGAGGAAAAAGGGAGTAATAAAGAGAATGAAAGAGGAGAAGTAAGCAAAATGTAAGAAAGAAGCGAAGAAGGGGAAAATGGAGGGAGAAGAGAAAAGTAGAGGTAGAAATGAGAAAAAAGAAAAATGTAGGGAAATATGGCATGAGTAAAATAAAGACAAGAAGGAAAAGAAAAAGAAATTGAAAAAGAATCCTAAACAAAGAGAGGAAAAGAAAGAAAAAAGTAGGCAAATAAAGAAGTAGTTCAGAAGATACGAATAAAGAGAGAAAGAAGGTGGAAGAAAGTGAAAGCAGGAGAGAGGGAATAAATGGTGAATGTAGAGAAAGACATGAAAGCAAGGAAAAAAGAGAAGGAAGGAGATGCAAGAAAGAAAGGTGACAAAGAACTAAAGAAATAACTTTTAAGAAAAAGGTAGGCTGCATCATCCTGCACTGTTAGCTTTGAGCCGCACAGAAAAGGACATAGGCCCTCATTACGATGTCGGTCGGAGTTGCCGCCGACCAACTCCGTTGCGGATTGGGAAACTGCCAATATCAGGTCGGCGGTTCCGACCTCATCATTTGGATGAAACCGCCCGCATCACAAGCTCCCATTGAAAAATTGAAGTTTTGAAACATCCCTGCACTGTGTGGCAGGCACCTCACGTGCCTGCCACACGGTGCAGGGATGTTTAGGGGGCACCATAGGTGCCCCCAGGGCCAAATGAAGAGACAGAGGGGGAAAGAGGGCCCTGCTAGGGGCCCCCAAAGTCAGTTTCTGACAGCCAATCCATGTTGGAAAGGCCGACATGGATTGGCTCTCAGAAACAGACATCATAATCTTGACGACGGAAACGCCGTCCTTAAGGGATTATGAGGGCTTTCCGACTGGCCGACGGGCTCCTTGAGCCTGACAGAACCATGTTGGATTCCCCGGCCGGTTTAAACTCCGACCGGTGTCATCATAATACGGCCTTCGGACTTTAAACCTACCATGTCGGTCGAAGGCTTTCCGACCGACATCGTAATCAGTCCCTTTGTGTTTTAAATAGCTGCCTTATCGGGTGGGCAGCTGAAAAGTTTCAAGACTGCTGAAGGGCAATTATCAAGTGGGCGCTACTCAGTGGCAGCCTGCGAGCTACTGATAGCTTTTCCTCCTCCCATTCTGCCAAATCAAGAACGGCTGGTGGAGGATCATTTAAAATTGCTCCAGGAGGAAGTTACAGCTCTCTTGGCCAAGGGAGCTATAGAGAGGTTCCCGGATTCAGAAGTAGGCAGTAGGAGCGTCTCCACCATCTGTACCCAAAAAGAGCATTGTTGTTCTACCTTGACCGCACAAAAGAGTTCCGGTGGACGACCAACTCTTTGTGGGGTATGTGGGAGCTAAGAAGGGGCAGGCAGTGCAGAAAAGGACCATCTCTCGCTGGGTCATTCGCTGCATTAAAATCTGCTATGGCCTGGCTAAGAAGCAGCCCCCTGAGGGGAAAGGCTGCGACTACGGCCTTGGCTTGGGGTGTCCCAGTCCTGGACATATGTCAGGCAGCAACATGGCATCCTTGCACACGTTTTTCAAACACTTCTGCCTGGCCAGTCAGGTCCGCAGGGACGGGCATTTTGCCCGTTCGGTCCTGCAGGACTTCCTAGTGTAAGGTATTGGTCCACAACCCACTGCCGGGATGGTATGGCTTGGGTATCTAATTCAAAGGTAAGGAATCTGCAGCTAGAAGTCTCTATCATATGAACAAGTTACTTACCTTTGGTAACGCATTATCTGGTAGAGACTCTATCTAGCTTCAGATTCCTTACAGCCGCACCCATGCCTCCCCGCTTTGCGGACTGATTTTGTTAGGGCTAGGGTTACTCCCCTTTTCAGAGCCCTAGATTTGCACACAACTACGTCAGTTACTTCGTGGCTCTGCGCTTCTGGTGTGGAAAAAACTAAAAGTACTGAAGTCTGCGTGCCTGGGTGGCGCCTACATAGGTGACCGTGATGTCATAACTGATGCTAACGACGGCGACAATGTCACGCGGAGCCCAATGGAGCCACCATATGGCTTGCGCAAGGGGTATTGCTTGAGGAAAAGTTTCCGGATCCAGCCTGATGCCTGGGAAATTCAAAGGTAAGGAATCTGCAGCTAGATAAAGTCTCTACTAGATAATGCCTCACCGAAGGTAAGTAACTTGTTCAACAATATTCAATAATACAATAAATGGTTCGGGGATGACCCTTTCTCCGACCTATTCAATCACATCTTTGAATGAAACCTCGACCTGCGGGGAATCACTCGAATTAGTACAACATCCCCATGCGCATAGGGTCCATTGCACCTCTCGTCTTACTTTCACACACCAATAAATGTCCCTATCTCATTTGTGCCGTCGCGAAGTCTCTCAACAAACACTACAAACTTTTAGCAGACAATTATAATATAGTGTTCTTCTACACTATTTAGTATTATCCTGGGATCTTAGGCCACGTCGGACCTGATAACAACTTCAACTTAACACTTCACTCACACAACATTCAGAACATCTCCACCAGACAGAATGCCATTCTCATACAACCCACAAGCTAAGTATAAGCCACTGCAACACACGACCCTATTGATACTCACTCCTCTGCCATTACAACTTTCTCCCGAATTGGTGGAACTCCACCGGTCTTCCAAGTTGGGACATGGACTCTAGGGACTGGGGCTAGGACTGGATTAGTCTTGGATAACATTTCTATCTCCCTCTGCTTCAAGAACTAACCATCCTTGCTCTGCTAGCATCTGAGAAAGCTCTCAATCAATCAATCAATCAGGGGAATTTTAAGCGCGCTACTCACCCGTGAGGGTCTCAAGGCGCTGGGGGGGGTGAGCCGCTCCCTATCAGTCGAAAAGCAAGGTCTTGAGCATCTTCCTGAAGATGTTCAGGGAGGGGGCGCATCTAATGTTGAGCGGGAGCTCGTTCCAGGTCTTGGCTGCGATGTAGGAGAAGGTTCTTCCACCTGTTCTGGCTCTGCGGATGCGTGGGGTTTCGTCGAGGGCGAGGTCGGCGGATCGGAGGTTTCTCTTGGGTACGTGGAAGGAGATTCTCTCGTTGAGGTATTGGGGTCCGGTGTTGTGGAGGCATTTGTAGGCGTGGGTGAGTATCTTGAAAGTGACTCTCTTCTCAACGGGGAGGCAGTGGAGGTTCCGTAGGTGTTGGGTGGTGCGTTTGTGTCGAGGAATGCCGAGGACGAGTCTGGCTGCGGTGTTCTGTATGGTCTGGAGCTTGCGGGGCAGAGACTTGTTGATCCCGGCGTAGAGGGCGTTTCCGTAGTCCAGTCTGCTGGTTATGAGTGCGTGGGTGACGGCCTTTCTTGATTCGGGGGGATCCACTTGAAAGTCTTTCGGAGGGTGTTGAAACAGCTGGAGGCGACGGCGTTGACCTGTCGTGTCATGGAGAGGGAGGAGTCAAGTACGATGCTGAGGTTTCGGGCGTGGTTCGTGGGTGTGGGAGGACTGCTGAGGGCCATAGGCCACCAGGTGTTGTCCCATGCCGAGGGGGAGGGTCCAAGATCGAGGACTTCTGTTTTCTCCGATTTGAGCTTCAGGCAGTTTCTGCTCATCCAGGATGCGATGTCCTTCATTCCTTCCTGGAAGTTGAGTCTGGTGGTGATTGAGTCCTTGGTGAGGGAGAGGATGAGCTGGGTGTCATCGGCGTAGGATACTATGCTGAGTCCGTGCTGTCTGACGATGGCGGCGAGGGGGGCCATGTAGATGTTAAAGAGCGTGGGGCTGAGCGATGATCCTTGGGGCACTCCGCAGTTGATTTCCGTGGGTTCGGAGAGGAAAGGCGGTAGTCTGATTCTTTGGGTTCTGCCGGTGAGGAACGAGCGGATCCAGTTGAGGGCGGTTCCTTGTATGCCGGCGTCGTGTAGTCTGGCAGTGAGTGTGCGGTGGGAGACAGTGTTGAACGCTGCAGAGAGGTCGAGTAGGATCAGGGCCGCTGTGTGTCCTTGGTCGTGGAGGGTGCGGATGTCGTCTGTGGCGGCGAGTAGAGCGGTTTCGGTGCTGTGGTTGCTGCGGAATCCAGATTGGGAGGGGTCGAGGATGGAGTTTTCTTCGATGAATTTGGTTAGTTGTGCATTGACGGTCTTCTCGGTGACTTTGGCCGCGAAGGGGAGGAGGGAGATGGGTCGGTAGTTCTTGAGGTTGGTGGGGTCTGCTGAGGGCTTCTTGAGCAGGGGTCTGACTTCTGTGCGTTTACAGTCGTCGGGAAAGATGCAGGTCTTGAAGGTGGTGTTGATGGTGTGTCGGAGTTCGGGAGCGATGGCGGTGGCTGCTCTGTGGAAGATGTGTGGGAAGCAGGAGTCCGTGGGGGCCCCTGAGTGGATGCCTTTCATGGTCGAAGTGGTGTCTTCGGTGGTGACTGGGGTCCAGGAGGAGATGGTGGGCTGGATGGTGTTGCTGGAGCAGGACGTGGTTTCGGAGTGGGATGTCTGGTCGTTGAAGTTGTCGTAGAGTGCCTTGATTTTCAGATGGAAGTAGGATCTGAGCTTGTCGCAGAGGTCCTGGGAAGGGGTGATGTCCGTGATTTCGCTGGGGGGCTTGGTGAATTCCTAGATGACGCTGAAGAGTTGCTTGGAGTAGCCAGCGTTGGCGAGGATCTTGTTTTGGATGAAGGTCCTTTTGGTGGATCTGATGAGTTGGTGGTATTCGGTCATGGCGTTTTTGTAGGTGGGGCTGTCTTCTGGCGTTTTGATGTTTCTCCAGTTCTTCTCAAGACGTCTGCAGGTGCGTCTGAATTCTTGAAGGTCGGCAGTGAACCAGGTGGCTTTCCTGGGGCGTTATCTGTCGGGGTTGCCTAGTGGTGCAAGCTTGTCTGCGCAGCTGGAGATCCATCTGTGGAGTCCTTTGGCTGCGAGGTTGGCGTCGGTCGACGTGGTGGGGGCGTCGCGGTTGAGGGTGGAGTTGAGTTGTTCCTCAGTGACTTTGCTCAGTTCCTTCGTGGAGGGCGTGGTGCAGGTTTAGGTGGCGTGGGTTTGTCGACGTGGAAGTGTACGCAGTGGTGGTCTGTCCATGGGGGTTGTGTGGTGTGGCTGAAGTGGATGTTGTTTCCTCCTGCGAAGATGGAGTTGAGGGTGTGTCCTGCCTTGTGGATGGGCGTGGTGACGAGCTGTTTCAGTCCGATGTTGGCGAGGTTGTCCAGGAGGGTGGCGGAGTTGGGGTCGCTGGGGTTGTCGAGGTGGAAGTTCAGGTCTCCGATGAGTGTGTAGTCCATGGAGGCGATGGCGTGGGGTGCGACAAGGTCAGCGACGGTAGTGGCGAATGAAGCGTGGGGTCCGGGGGGTCTGTAGGCGAGGGTGCCGCAGAGAGTGGTCCTGGGGCTGGTCTGGATCTGGAAGTGAAGGTGTTCGGTGGTGGGGGTGGAGAGTCGGAGGGAGCTCTTGTGTACGATGGCCAGTCCTCCTCCTTGGCGGTTGGGGCGGTCCTCTCTCTGGATCTTGTATCCGTCTGGGATGGCGATGTCGGGGGCGGAAGAGGCGTTGGTCCAGGTTTCTGTAAAGAAGGCGACGTCTGGCGAGAGGGTGTCGAGGAGTTCCAGATCTCTGAGCCCTTCAATCTTGTCTTCTTCTTGGGTCAATAAATCTTTGAAGCTGCTTGAGAGGTAAAAGGGACTTAACATCAATTTTACATCTCAATAACAGTGTAACTCATTTAGTCTCTCAATAAGGCCAGAACTACTAAGTGAAGTTAAAGGGATTTATTAAAAGCTCAGAAAGAAGCTGATATAAATGAGTCTCAGAAGTATATTGTAAAAATACAGAATCACCAAAATAAATACAAATCTGCTAATGAAATTCAGTCTAAACAATAGGAAACTTACAAGGAACTCAGTTGGTGTGATGCAGTAAATGAGAAAGAGGATCTGAAGATTAAATTGCAGAATTTGATCCTCCTGCCTAGTTATTAGTAAATCTAAAGAAACCTAGCTTACCCTATTCTATTCTGGATCTTGGGAAGAACCCTAATTAAGCAGAGGAAACAAGTAAAGATGTCAGCATAATGGAGACTTCAGTACAAGTGCTCCAAGTCTATAATATGTATAGCATAAAGCCACACAATGAGGTATATAGCGTAGAGGTCTGCACCTAATGAAATCCTAAGGGTGTCTGCTCTCTAACAATACAACACCAATTAACACACAAAGCATTCAAGAAAACCCACGTCATCATCTTCAGTGCATTTCCAGCTTCCACAATAGCAATTGGCAACTTTTTCCTTTTCTCCCACACCTTCAGATTGGAACATTTGATCGACCTTGAGCGTCCCCTTCTCCGCCATGAGAACCTGTCTCCAACTTCATTAGTTCGTTGTCTTCATGCCAAAAGTTTGCTCCTATCACTACAATACACAATTCCTTTCTCAATAGCTAATGAATCCTTCGGTTTGCACCTGCAGAGGCGAGAACATGGAAGCAAGCAACTTTCACGATAAAGGTTAAACATTAAATTCCAAAAGCTTAAGGCCTTTGGTTACTCTAACTTTAGCAAAACAGTTCATGTGCACTCGACATTTGAATATATATGTGCACGTATGGTCACTAATGAACGCCGCAGCATGAATACTTTATAGGAACAGTCATGTTTACATAAATATTGACTTTTGACTAAATGTTACATCTGAAAACATTTGTGTAGTTATTAGTGAGAAATACAATTTCATGAGGCATCTTAATCATTAGTATGCATGTTATGTGATTCTGTTGTTCTACCATGGAACATTTCAGAAATACATTTGAAACTCCATTCTGTATTAATAATATTAGACTACAATGAGTATACAGAGTGCTAACTGCACATCATCATTATAAGTTTGTGCCGTGTAAAGGGGGAGCCAAAATTAAGCTGCTCCATATGTCAGACCCCAAACCGAAATCAGCCTCGCATCTGTCTGCTGTAGGTAGCGTAGATGCATGGCTGGTCCCAGTCTGCAATGGTGAAAGTGAATTTAATATTCTTTGAATGGAAAATGCCCGGATAAAACTGCAATAGTTAACTTTGATCCAACTATTATTTTTATGCTAGTTGAATAGAATGCTTTCCTTCTTCCAATGTTAGATAGGTTCGAGTCATGCCAAGATACAAATCTGGTTCTCAGGTTTTCCGTCCAAGTTCAGCAAAATTTACAATCTGTTGGTTTAATTATTTCAGGAATTTGACTTAACGCTTGTTACACAAAATTCCTGAAATGTCATCGTTACACCAAGCTGCGTAATTATGCTGCTGTTAGTGGAAAAATTATAGTGCAGTAGTGCAGGGACAACGCAAAGAACAGTGACTGTTGTTTTGTGACAATTTTGTTTTTCTTGCCATATTGTTAGGGCGAAATGCTTCCTCGTGTCAAAAACTGACGAGGACATATTTTGTGCTAGCATTTAGCACTAAATGACAGATTTGCGTTTCATGTAATTATGCTTAATTTCGCTTAATTTTCCAAACATTTCACACAATTATGCAAAACGAAATTACACAATTTTCACACACCCCAAGAAATTAGACTTCACCTGTAATAGATCATGAAAGCAATATAAATTAGACAAGTTGAACTATCAGGCAAACTAGACATCTTATACATTGCAGCAAATGATTAACCATGCCAAACAACAATTGAAATAGTACAAATGGGGCCTATTTACATGGCGAGTTAATATATATTTTAACGGAAGTTGCAATTACTTTCAAATACTACCATCTACTCCCAAGCACAATTGCTTCCTAACCTGTACATTATGAAAATTATGATGTGTACTAAACAATCTTGCTAATTAGGGACAATCCCTGCATTAAGAAATTTTGTAAGAACCAATTGCTCTATCAATACAAATATTAATTTCAAATAAATTACAAATACAGGCAGAATTCCTAAAAAGTGTTTACACCCACGACATTAGATGTTAGTAGTAAATGTGAGATCACGACTGTGTATTGTTTTAAAATTTAAAATCGGGCTTATATATTCTTCTCTTTTTGTTTGCATAAGATGGTGCCTCCAGGAAGTTGTTTTACATCTAAATGATGGGCAGCGTATTCCAGTGTACCTTCCAGGGGTCAGCACCGAAGACTTAGAGCAGGGCTATTTATTTGAAGATGTGAAGGACCGATCATAACAATGCACTCACCACTGCAACTGTTCATTTTTTTGGGTTTATTTCAGTAATAAAATAAACAAACCTGTTTTTCTTCCTTAAGCCAGCATTGTGACAGTGTGATTGTTTATTAAGGTGTATTTGAGTGTCACTGGATACGTTCATAAGTCACTTTACTTACTCAAACTACAATGCTTCCGGGTAAAATCAATTTCCTTAGTACGGAGGATTTTTGTTCAGTCTAATGTATATGATAAACAGGGATTTTTTTTAAATATCACTTATTTTATATATCTTATACCTGTAATTTCCTCTTAACATATTAATATATCATGGAGAAGGTAAAGCTGTTTTGGTTTATTCACCAACAAACGACTCCTCTATGTTGCTGGATACTAACACAAAAATATTGCACGTCTTGCTGTAGGTCATAGCATTGCAGTCATCAGGATAATATCACAAACAGGTCCTGTAGTTCATGGCCAAGCATGTTTCCATACATAAAGCAAATACATCTCTGTAATGCAGAGGGAGGAGGTGCTGCTATCTTGCATATCTTCCAGAAGAGGATGAAGGAGCACAATCTGATTTCAATGAATTATCAACTGACACAGTGGTCAGAGCGCCTGAGGGTGGTGTTTACATGAAGGTTAAGAATGAAGGTGGAGAAGAAGGGTTTTTGAAAAAAGAAGTGACAACAGTGTAGAGTGATGTGCATCTGTGTCCACTCATTAACCTCACTGGACCACCACATCATCTCATCACTGCCACAAGCACTGGATAATTGGTGTATGAATAGCAAAATGAAATGTTTAGGTGAGCCAACGAAAAAGGAATTTGAGGGGTTGGTCAAAAAATAAATGTACTCAACACACCACCTCTCCTCCTCATAGTAGTAAAGTTGACAGGGTCCTAAAACCAACAAATTCAGCAACCAGTGCTAAAGTGCTTGTGCTCTCTCACTAAAACGTGGTAACATTGGCTTATCCATAATTGCCAGATTTACTTTACCTATAAGTCCCTAGTAAAGTGCACTACATGTGTCCAGGGCCTGTAAATTAAATGCTACTAGTGGGCTTGCAGCACTGATTGTGCCACCCACTTAAGTGGCCCTTCAAACAGGTCTCAGGCCTGCCACTGCAGGGCAATGTGTGCAGTTTACACTGCCATCTCGATTTGGTATTTATAACCCCTTGCCAAGTCCTAAACTCACCTTTTATTAAATATGTCACCCCTTAGGTAGGCCCTAGGTAGCATGCTGTGTAGTTGAAAGGTAGGACATATCCTTTTAGGTTTTAGCTGTCCTGGAAGCGGAAACCCCCCAAATTCATTTTTTCACTACTGTGAGGCCTACCCGTCCTATAGGTTAACATTGGGGATTCACTATTACACTTAATAAGCTGTAATTCCCAATTGGGGGAGGTAGAGCTGTCATGTTTAGTACCTATGGAATTGTAATACTAAATCCTCTTTACTTGTAAGGTCGAATTTATCATTACAATTTTAAAAATGCCACTTTTATAAAGATGATACAAAAGGGGATGATGGACGGAACGTTTGAGCCAATCAAACACTCACCCCCAGTCAACTGATCTGGGTTTAATCCATCATCCCCTTTTGTATCCCCTTTTGTATCACTTTTATAAAGATGGCCTTTTTCTGCTCTTAGCCTTGTATGCCTGCAGCCGGTCTCCAAAGACACGTCTGGGGTGGGTGACAGCTGGGCTTTGTTCATTCCCTCTAGACAGCCACACACAAAGGGATCTTAGGTGTGACTTGATGGGCTATCGAGATCTTGATGGGCCATCCTGGGCATGATGGGAGGGAGGAGTCAAGCTAGCCTGGCTGATATGGGGTGATACCCAGAAACCGGTCCCAGGATGCTTGTTTCCGGTCCAGGGAGGACCTGGTCTGGCAGTTCGGGAAGGACTGTTCCCATGGGGAGCAGGGTCAGGATTGATTTTCATATGGCAGGGTCCAAACTGTAATGGCATGGCGAGCAAAGAACGATGGATTTAGGCCCAGATCTCTGTACCGGGGTGAATGTTTGACATTGTTCAGCATTCCGTCCATCAATTAGTTTTTTTGCATTTGTCACCCCGAGTGGGACGGGTATACACAGACGTGGGTCCCATGCTCAACATGCCACTGGAGTCAAGCTAGCCTGGCTGTTTTGAGGGGTGATACCCCGAAACTGGTCCCAGGATGCTTGTTTCCGGTCCAGGGAGTACCTGGCCTGGCAGTTCGGGCTGGACTGTTCTCATGGGGAGCAGGGCCAAGACTGATTTGCATATGGCTAAGTCCAAAAATGGTATGGTGAGCAAAAAAATTATGGATTTAGGCCTAGATCTCTGTACTGGGGGTGAATGTTTGACATTGTTCAGCATTCCGTCCATCAATTGTTCTTTTTACAGCCTCACACTTATACCTGAATAGGCTATTGCCAGTCCCCACACAAAGGACTGCATACCTCCATGTAGTGAGTCTGGAGCCAGAGCAGGAATGGAGGACCTCTGTGCACTTCAAAGCACTTCTTTGAAGTCTCCCCCACTTTAAAGGCACCACTGGGTATAAGAACTGGATTTCTGACTCTACCATTTCAGTACACTTCTGGACCTGTGGGTACTCTGTCAGGAAGAAGGACTGCTGTGCTGCTGAAGGACTGCCACTCTGCTGGACTGCTGTTCTGGAAGAACTGCTTTCTTGCTGTGCTGACCAGCTACCTGCTGCCCTCTTAGCCTAACAAAAGTTAAAGGCAGCCTGTTTCTTTAAAGGAAAATGGGCTGCATTTTTTTTTAAAGTTACCTTTATTTAAAATGGGATCACAGGCATCCATTTTGTAGTAAGTCGCAATTTACAACTTATAAAGAAAGTTGGTGCACAATTTGAAGATCCTTAGTGCTCCAATGAATCACTTCACCTGGGGCTTCTCTGGTGCATATCACTCCATACCGCCTAATGCACACTTTTACGAACGTTTTTCATGGGTGCTCACATAATGCAAAAAATGGCTTCAATTTACTTAACATTATAAAGGCCAGCATGTTCAGTGCTAAAACTGCATCGTGCTTATGCCCATGCAAATGTTACTAAATGTGTACCTTGGCATGTGTGGATTGATGCATGTATGTTTGTTGGTCTGTATGCATTGGTAGCTATTAATGTTTGTGACAATAGATATGTGCAAGCATGCTAGTCCATGTTTATTTCCTTTGTGTGGACATATTCTCACATTTTGTGTGCCTCTATATGCATTTTCTGTACAAAAACATGAAGAACCCTATTCACCCTGTTCGTTTACTGTCAAATTTACCTTTACTGTGCCTGCCAGGAAGTTATAAAGGGATTTCTGGCAGACGTAAGCCTATTTATGGGGACAGAGATCTCCGCCATGGGTGCAGAGATTTCCACAGCCATAAATCTACTAAAAGAGTAGGAAAATGTGCATTTTAAATGGGAGCTAGCCTTGACATTTTGGAAATGGCTCCAAATATAGACGTTTGTCTTCATTCCCAAACACAATCAGACCCATCTCCTGGAATTTGGTAGGAGATTTACTCCAGCACACAGCTGGCATAATTTCCCATCTAGGGAGAAAGGAGAACATATTTGGTGAGGTTGTAGGGGAATATTTTGTCCCCACAGACAAAAAAAGTGGATTTGCATAAGGGAATCCATTCCCCATGTACAGAGTTCTTATGCTGAAGAAAACTCCATACAGAGGGCCTGGAAACAAAAGTTTGGAATCAAGTGATTCCCAATGGAATCCGAATAGAAACCTGTGCCAGGCGCTGCTTCCAATAGGAATTGGTGAATTCCCAAAAGTAGTAAATCCACACATAGAAGTAAATCTGCAGGAGCAGATTTACTACTTTTTTTTCGTGTACATGGCCCAGGGCCATGGACTTTTCCAATGTGTTATCATTAGGGCAAACTCATATTCTGTCAATTACTCCTAAGTTCGGAGTTGTAGAAGGTGCATGCTGGAAACTCAAAAGTAGAGCAAATCAAAGGACAGAAAAGTATGAGAGAGACATTTATTTACTGATTAATTAGACCATTTCCATGTGGTAATAGTGTGATGTTTATAGTGATTTAGCTTACCCTTCCATATGAAATATGAGCAGGTACATAGGTCGACTGAACTTCAGCACCCATCAGGACCTGCAGACCCCCCCTCCCCAGCACCTTGAGACCCTCACGGGTGAGTAGTCGTGCTTAACAAACACTGATTGATAGGTACATCTCATCACTATTTTTAAGGGAACCTCTGTAGGTAAGTTGCCAATTGTAAATTCACAAACGACTCTAGTTTAGACCAAGCTTATATGCTACCCTTTCTCTGTTTTGCATACCTGCAGCACCATAACACCTGGCACTCAGTACAGACCTAACTCACTCACAAAACCTGTCATGTCTTATGTGTCAATGTGTCTTCCCAAATGTGCTGTTAACGCCTATCTGCTGCTAGGTGACAGCAGGTGTGGAACCACCTGGTCGTCTTTTTTTGGCATCGCGTTTTACCCCTTTAGTCTTTGTGTCGGATAACTCATGGCGTGGCTTTGGGTAATTGGCGTAGAGACATATTTATCTCACGTTTTTGTTGTCTCCGGATTTGCATCTTGTAACGAGGAAGGGAATACATTTTTGAGTCACCGCCAACAACATTGTCGTGTTTGTTATCAACGCAGGTAGTTGCTGTCTGGCCAACAGCAGTCTTGTAATTAGGAAGTAAGTGGACATTCTTCAGTGAGCTCATCCGCTCACTGACCTGAAATGGCGGCTCTTACACAAGGCACACAGAACCGATGGCACATCCTGAATGATGAGATTGTGGGCACGTGAAATTAAGTGCTGAACAGTTGCCAACTTAGCATAAGGGAGCCCAGGCTGAATTTAAACTGTAATTGATGACTGTAAAGCATACGCAGATAGCGCTTTATTGGTAAAGCCACCAAACACAGTCTTCCACTTTCACTGATATCTTCAATTGACTCCATGGTCAATCCATAATATCCAGATTCCTCCCTGGACTCCCCTGCACCAGAGATATACCAGTGGCATCACCACATGCAAAGCAGCACAGAACACAAACTCGTCCATTGGTTGCGTCTGGTTCTGTCACAGCTCAGTTTCTTGCTGTGTCGCTGCTCTGACTGTGATGGTTTGAGGATGCACTGCTAGACAACTGTTCCCATCTGTGTGTTCAAAGATTCATCTGGTTGATGAGGGTGACGTTGTTTGTTGATGATGTGCTCTGTAATGTTGGAGTGCTGCTGGTGTGGGGATGTTCTTGTGGGAGAGCTGGTTGGGTGTTGGTGGGGTGATTTTGTTGGTGGTTGGCATTGCATAGTGGTTTGCTGGTCTCAGCCTTGGTGAGTTGAGAAGGAAATAGTTTGACTATATTCATTTTCATATTTACATATTTGTATGTGTGCTTATGCAGATGCTAGGCATTCATTTTGAGATATTTCTGTCTAAAAGCACAATAGCAAACATGCACAGGCACAAATTTGTTAAAATTAACATGGCCTGAAGAAATATGATCATATCACTGCCATCCTGTTGGAACGCCATTGGCTCCCCTTGCCAGCCTGCACCATCTTCAAAACAAAGCTGCATCACTTACAAAGCCAACAAGACCAGAGCACTCGCTTAACTAGCAGACAAGCTCACCATCTCTGGTAGGTCTTTGCACACCCAGAGCCAGGACAACATTGAACTGCAGACCAAGAAATGTGAAACAATGCAGCAGGCCATTTCCATTTATGCATCCAGGATCTGCACCCATCTCCATCAGGACCACCCTAACGCTGCTCCAATTTAGGAAAGAGTTGAAGACTCACCTCTTTAAAGAACACTATATTAAAATGCATTAACCATTAACTCTCTAATATAACTAGTTGACTTTGTTTGTCTTTGACCCTGTACATCCTTCGTCGCCTTTTGGCTTGGTTCGTGTTATAGGAATATCATATACATATATGGCTGTATAACTTTTTGCACTTTACTCCTGTGAACCAGTGGTAAAGTGCTGTCTCCCCCTTGGAACATGATGAAATTGGCATACCCCTAATTAGCATATTTAACTTACCTAGAAGTCCTTAGTATATGGTACAAATGTGCACCCAGGGCCTGTAAGTTAAATGTCCCCAGTGAACTGCAGCACCTTTTGTGCCGTCCACTACATTGACATTGTAAACCTGACTTCAGGCCTACCATGTGTAGCTTGATGTGCAGTTTTAAAACTGCAAATTCTACCTATTAAAATAATTCCTTTTGAAGGCCTAATCCTTCCGTTTAAATCTTAGTAAGTATCCCCAAGTAGGCCTTAATGCCCATTAGGCAGGATGCATGGTATCTAAAAGAAGGCCATGTAAAAGTTTATTGTTCAACGTGTCCTTACAGTGAAAAGGCCCCGAAAGCAGGGTTGGCTGGTCCATAGGAATGCAGTGGGATACAATATTAAATTTAATAATATTATCTCCGGCTAGGAAACAGATGCAAATGTAATTCTTGGAATTGTTGAAATATTTATTACAAGCCCAATTCACTGGTAAAGTTGGAATTGTAATGGCCACAGATGGCATAATGCCTCCTAGCATGAGAGAGGTCACCCTGGTTACTCTTTTAAAGAAAGATAAACCTCCACAATATTGTTCGTCATATCGTCCACTCTCGCTGTTCAACACGGACACGAAAATATTTGCCAAAATCTTAGCAAACCGGCTGGGCCCATTGTTGCCCAGGGTAGTGGCTCCGGAGCAAACCAGTTTTGTCCCCACTCGGTCACTAGCGAGCAATGGTTGGTATTGATCAGGAGTCCAGGGCCACGGCAATCTTTCTCGATGCCGAGAAAGCTTTTGACTCTGTTGAGTGGCGGTTCCTGAGAGCTGTGCTGAGAATCGTGGGGGTAGGGGAGATCTTTATTAAGTTAGTGGATGTTCTCTATGAGCGGCCCGTGGCACGGGTACGTGTGAACGGGCTTCTCTCGGAACCCATACACATTTCACGGGGTACGAGACAGGGGTGCCCCCTATCCCCCCTGCTATATGCGTTAACGACGGAACCATTGGCATGTGCACTGCGCGAGTACCATGGGCACCGCGGAATAAGGCTCCCGCAATATAACCTAATAATTACTGCCTATGCAGATGATACGCTCCTTTGCGTACACGAACCTGCTAAGAATCTAATGCCAATTCTGCAAGAGGTTGAGCGCTTTGGTCAGCATTCAGGCTTACGCATTAATTGGAACAAGTCCATTGCGTTTCCGCTGACTCCTATTACTCTCCCTGGGCCCGATTCACAGAACTAACTTACGTCAAAAACGTAAAGTTAGTACTTTTTGGTATTCACAGAATACACTTACTCATTTTGGTATTCACAGAATGCACTTACTCATACTAACTTTATGTCAGCACTCGGGCCGGAGATTCCGGCCCTTTGGTGGAGATTCTGGCCCTTTGGTGGAGATTCTGGCCCTTTGGTGGAGATTCCGGCCCGGAGGTGGAGATTCCGGCTCTTTGGTGGAGATTCCGGCCCGATGGTGGAGATTCCGGCCGGTTGTGGAGATTCCGGCCGGTGGCGGAATGTCCGCCACCGGCCGGAATCTCCACCAAAGGGCCGGAATCTCCACCAAAGGGTCGGAATCTCCACCAAAGGGCCGGAATCTCCACCAAAGAGCCGGAATCTCCACCAAAGAGCCGGAATCTCCACCAAAGGGCCGGAATCTCCACCAAAGGGCTGGAATCACCGGCCCGAGTGCGGACATAAAGTTAGTATGAGTAAGTGCATTCTGTGAATACCAAAATGAGTAAGTGCACTCTGTGAATACCAAAATGAGTAAGTGTATTCTGTGAATACCAAAAAGTACTAACTTTACGTTTTTGACGTAAGTTAGTTCTGTGAATCAGGCCCCCAGTGACGGTCACCTATCCCATCAAGTGGACTTCGGAACCGACTCGCTATCTTGGGGTGCAAATACACACTGACCCGGACATTGTGATCCGAGAAAACTATGGACGTGCGATACAGAAACTTACAGAATCCATTGAGAAATGGATCAGACTACCCCTGTCCCTACTGGGACGAGTATCGCTTTTAAAAATGATTGTATTGCCACGGTTTCTGTTCCTATTTGTTAATATACCTATACTATTGCCAAAATCTTTCTTTCGCACACTGCGCTCTCTTCGGATCCGACTAGTATGGGCTGGGAAACAGCCAAGGGTACAATGGGATATCCTAACCAAGCCATACACAGCAGGTGGACTTAATGCCCCAGATTTTGAATTATACTACTGTGCCGCACAGCAGATGCATGCGTATCAGTGGCTGCACGGGGCTTGCGACAACCCGCAATGGTTCATCGAAAAGGAGGCGGTGAAGCCTTTGTCCTTACCACAGTATTTGTTTGCCGTTCCACGCAGGCGTTATCATGTGATAGACCCTGTTGGGTGTACCAGGAACCTGCTCTGGAGGGCTGCCGACAAGCAAAGTATAACGTTACTCTACTCTCCAAAATTGCCACTAGAGCTGTGTGACTGGCTACCATTGGCGAAGGAGAGAGAATTCCTTTCAGCAATGCGACTGCTCGGGATCAATACTGTGGGGTGATCTATTTCAGGATGGGGTGGTCAAGCAATGGGCCATACTACAATCAGACACATTAAATGCCCCCATGCTTGCCTAATTTCATTAATATCGCGCGAGACACGCACTCCGTGCAATACTGGGGGAGGATATGTGCGAGCCACAGGAATATACACAACTAACTTATTTATTATGCGCTAAATCCCCACTTCACATGATTTCAATACTATACACTCTCTCTAACGCAGTCACTGGGCCATTGTACATGAGGGCGTTACAGGAGTGGCGCGCAGAGTTACAGATGGACATTACGGAGGAACAATGGAAATATTGCTGCTCAAGCACGAAAACCATATCACAAAACGGCAAACACCGCTTAACACATTTCAAATACTTGCAAAGAGTTTACTACACCCCAGAGCGATTGCATAGGTATGGCCTCAGAGAGGATGATAGATGCGCGAGGTGCGGGGCAACCAATGCAAATTTCACACATCTCGCTTGGAGCTGTCCTGGGATTCATAGATTCTGGGCGACAGTACACGCTGCGCTACAAGACATGGCAGGGGGAAGTCTGAGCTTTTCTCCCCTGGAGACCCTGTTGGGTTATACTAAAGGATACCCAAAAGCCACGAGGAAGCTATTATCTCTAGGTATCTTTTTAGCCAAACGTTGGATTGCGTTGCACTGGATGAAAGGCCCAGTCCCCACAGTGGCAGAATGGCGTGCAGATTTAACTTATTATCGCATACACTCTGAAAATTTCAATGCTCTGATGCCCGCGCGATGTAAACCAAAAGACATTTTGGACCCATATAGGGCTTATCTGGCGCAACAGGTGGCAGCAACGGACTCAGAAGAAGAACAGAACAGGGCCGGGATTGGCTGATAAGCTTAAGCATAGGAAGTACTACCTAACTGTGTTCATAGCCTACGGTACAATGTAAATGGCTCGAGCTATGTGTCGTCGGACAGGTGATGTTGTGATCCCTTGTTGTCTGGTAGTAATGCATTTAGGAACATTGTTAGTAGGTTATACCCCCATTACATACCTGTCATAATGGCTGTATCAACCAAGCTGCTAATGTCAATATGTGAGTTATTATGGTTCTTGCTGCCGCTGTACGTAATGTAAGGATCACTGTGCATAATGTTTGTTATAAAATGAAAATAAAGTCTAAAAAAAAAAAAACTGTTGGAATTGTAATGAATGTTTTGGAAAATGTACTTTTATAAAGTTAAATTTTCACTGCCTAAAGCCTGTGTTGGTCCATTTGCATGAGGTCCAATTGTCACCCAGGAGCTGAATAGCCCCCTTAATAAGGTGGGATCTAGCTCCCAGAGCTGAGACAAACGCCTTGGGTGTGGGGAGGTGTTCTGTTCCTCTGGAATGATAACCACCTAGGCTGTGCCCAGGTACTTGATTAACATCAAAGATGCCTACACTGTCACAGACAAATGATAGCTGCAACCAAGGCAGGGCCCTCCTTTGTTCCCCCAGTCAGGCAGTCACCAGTCCCAGTGGGTGAGGAGCTGCCCCCAAAACTGGTTTAGAGTAGCCACAAAGAAGGGATTACTCATTTCCCTGGCACCCCCTTTGGAGTAGTTACACAGGCTCTGCTCAAGGGGAGAAGGGTTTTACCATCTTGAGTTTAGGCAGAGAGGGTCACTATGGGATTGTTTGCAGTAAGGTACACAGGAAGTGCTGCAATAGTGAGCACGGTTGTCCCTAAGAATTTTTACTTTATAGGTAAGGGAGGGGCAAGGAGTCACCCACAAACCTCAGGTTCATATCAGGCATAAATGTGGCACCCATGGTACCCACCTCTGAACACTTTGTGGATGTGTGGAAGAACAGAAAAGGTCAGGACTTGCTGCCTGTGACCTGCAAAGAGCCTAGGACCTTCTCTCCCTCTTGTACCAAAGACAAAGACATGGGCTCCAACGGTCATAAAGCTAACAACCTATTCAAGCTACAGGGACACAACAAGCTGCAAGAGGCCTTTTTCTGCAACTGACCAGCTGACAAGTCCCACCTGGACCTGCCTTGGACCCTGTTGCTGGCCTCTTTTGGAGTGAGTCTTGGCCACCCCCAGTGCTGGCCCCAAGCTCTTGAACTCTTGGCTAGTGTCAAAGTGCATTCCCCCTAACCTCTGCTAAAACCTGGGGCTTAGAATAATTTTGGCTTCAAAGATCTCTGTAGGATTAGGACCAACCTGACAAGCCAATCCGATGAAGGTGTGTTGCCACTGGGCCAAAGATTCAGGTTATTCTCGCTTGGAGCTTTTCTGCAGTAGCAAATCCAATTCAGTAGGACCTCGCAGAGAAAGTATCCCACCTCTTGGAGCTCTTTTCAGCAACCGCCTGCAGCCTTACCTTGCTGGTGGAATCCGAGATCCAAAAAAGTGATTAAATCTATAGAAAGAGACTAAGGGCCTGATTTATTATATTTAATGGCACTTGTAATACAGCAGACAGGATATCCATCACGTTTGTGACAGAGTATCCCATCTGCAAAACTCTAAATCAGGCTCTAAGTCTGAAGGTAAAACTTCCAAGCAGGTCAAACCTTGTTTTCGTATCCGACCTGTGCTCAATCGTGGTCAGCCTTTACTTGCACCTAGGTACAGGCCAAGCACAACCAGAAGGCTCTGTTAGCGCTTAACACTTTTTGATGTTATTATGAACCTTAAATTTAAAAAAAATCATAATTCTGGTTTCCTTTATTTTTTTTATCTTCTGATGTAATTTTATTTATAAAAACGTATACTCATTTTCTAAATTGGTTTGAGATTTTTCTTGTGTTGTGCTTTACCTTTATTGCTGTTTTGATACTGCATAAATACTTTACACATTGCCTCGAAGTGAAACCTACCTGCTCTGTCAGGGGGTTGCGCTTAGGTTAATTAAGTGACTTTGACAAGGATTGCGCATATTATTTGAGGTTGGTACTCACCCCCTCAACTAATACCCTAATTTCCTACAACAGTCAACAACATTTTGAGTACTATGTAAGTCTGTAAAGTGAAAAATCTGACCCAGGCCAGGACCATCCTGCACTTGTCTTCAAAAGCTAATCCCTTTACCGAGTCACTCATTACTGAGTCCCCTCCATCTTTCTTAGGCCCAGTCATTCCCCTATCCCCAGAGTTAAGCTTCCCTGTCCTTTCCTCCCCAATACTCCCTCCTTTCAATTTTCCTTTGAAAGAACTCTATTTGCAGGTGATAATCCAAACAGGTCCCTTCAAAGCACCTCTCTTACTGGGAGGGGTGATGTCTATGAGGCATAAGTGCCCAAAATTCCCAGGAGCACTCAGAATGGTTTAGGACAACCTGAGATGCAAAGATTGTAATTACTCCATACTGAAAGCACACCTTGTAGTTTAGGTGTACTGCAGTATCTTCCTACTCTTTGCTATGTGAGTGATGACTAGCACTGTGGGCTCAGAATGGCCTTTTGTTTATGTTAATATTCTATGTACTGTGATAACCAATAACTACATAGTTAAAAGAAAGTAAAATGCATCCTTCATCCCTACATCTGTTGAGTCCATCTTTTTATGAGAAAAATGATGCAGTATCTCCCATCTGCTACTCTGGGGGTGACATAAAGCCCAGAGAGATCGTGTGAATATGGGGAGTTGGCATTCCAAACGCTGCTGTGATGGACACGCCACATCATGTGTGTAAGAATCCTGGTGCTTATTTTTGTATGGGAACACTAGGGACAAAGTCTTTTTGGAACAGCGAATAATGACCTCACAAGGTGGTGGGATTTTAATGCCCCCTTGGATGAAAGCTTCTGCTATGAGAAATGATGATGGATTAAAACAAACCCCATTCCAGACTCACATCCATTGAAGAGCGCATAGAAAACAATGACACATGGCACCTGCGCCCTGGCAAAGGAAATGGGGGAAAGAGAGGGCATCAACTTGCAACAACAAAAAAATCTGTGGGCCAGGGGCATATGTCCAACAGAAGGTTGTTCAGTGCTACAAAAAAAGTCTAGCTAAAGACAAATTTGGACGACAAATCTGATTTAGGAGCATTCATCATACAGAAGGTGTATATTCAAATCAAAAGGCCCACTCAGATATTTTCCAACCTCAGAATGTGAACTGCCTGAAACAAGGTTTACTTTTCCCCCCAGACCCAACCTGTGGGCCACATCATCCAGAAACCAAGATCATGTCTCATTCCCAGATATCCTTGAAGAAATGGAGCAAAGGCCAGTAGATACTTTCCAATAGGTGATAGTTTACACCAGCTTGAGGATCTTGGCACCACATAGGGACCCCACAGTCCTTTAGTTAATGGGAATCCTAATGTCTTACTCATGCCAAACTTAGTAAAATATTTATTTTGAATCAAGCTCTACCCTGTATGCCATATTGTCCTTGACCAAGCATCCCTAGAGATCCTGGATATGGAAAAGGGAAGAAGTGTAGCACATTGTAAGAAATTGGATTATTAATTGGGTTGGGTGACAGGGAATAATCACAACCCTTATCAGGCCAAACCCTTAAAGTTACCAAATTACCCTGAGCTGAATCCCCTGCTAGCTATGGCTCAGAGTAGACCGGCTTAACTTAGAGCAATGTATGAAGTATTAATGCAGTACCAAAACAGTAATAAAGTTGAAATGCAACACAATAAAAATCCCAAACTGAATTTAAAAAAGAGTGCAATTTTATAAACAAAATGACTAAAATCCAATAAGGGGAACCAGAGATATGAATTTTTAAAGTTTAAAGTAGTTTATGAAGCTTAAAGTGCCAATGATAGTCAATGCTCGCCGAAGACCCGGACTTTGCAATTTGCAATTTGTTACTGACCGAGCTGGAACGTGTGTCTGATACACTAGCCATGTTTGTCTTGGTCAAAGATTTCACCTTCTGACTTTAGTATTTTAAGTCCCAATCCACCACAGGCGTACATTTCTAAAGCCCTCCTGGACCTCAGGGGAGTCACTTAGAGGCTCAGTCAAAGGTGGAACAGCAGGGTTCAGTCCAGGTCCAGTTGTCCCTAGTCAGCTTGGCAGTTACAAGAAAAGGCCTTGTATAGCTTATTATGTCCTGGTAACTTTAAAAGGAGGTGAGCTGCAAGAAGGAGAGCAGGTCCAGTTTCAACTTTTTTTTGCAGGTTTCAGACAGCAGGTTCAGTCCTTTTAAGCTTCCTTTCCCAGCTGGATTATACCAAGACAAGCAAGATTAGCAAATTTAGTTCCAGGATGATTGGTACCACCTGGAGTGGATCAGACACTTTGCCCTAAAACGAGCGAGTTGCTGTCCTTCACAGTTTTGTTTCATCTTCTTGAGCTGCAAATGAAAAGGTTTCCAACCTAAAAAAAAGACAGTTTGAGTCACAGATATGTGGGCTGAGTCTAACTTCAACTTTCTGAATCAACTGCTGATAATAGTGATGCCCTCATCCCAACCTCTAAAATAACTGAAATCAGTTCAGTCTTCTTCTGTAGCCTCTCCAGTAGAGAAGTACAGTCTTATCCTTCTTAGATTGTACCGCACTGCCCACATGTGTTCTAACCATGATTGAGAGAGTGGTATTTATACGAATCCTTTTCAAGAACAGTCCTTCACCCTTTTTCTAACAGCGTTTTGAGTCTCATAATACGATGCAACATAAGTGCAACCAGTGAGATTAGGCAAGAGAGTGGCAATTTTCTCCAGACTTGGAACCAGGTCCTGCTAAAAATGTTCATAACAGCCACACGCTGTGGGAGGTCGCAACTAGAATGCATCCTTGGGGTCAATGTTGGGTCACGGCAGGTGTTCCTCCTCTGAAGGTAGCCCATAGCCTGCAGGCAACAGGGTAAATGCCAAAGTGGCAGAGGGACCATTCCAAAATTGATTTTCAAAGTTCTACTTAAATCCTCCAACAGCAGACAGTCATGGCTAGTGTCTAGGGGAGGCAGGCTTTCTCGATTATTTCAATTGCCGATGCAGGACCTCTATTGACAAGAGGAAGGAGAGGGCTGCTGTTGCTGATGGGATTTAACATAGATAAATATCCTCTATGAAATTTAAAATTGCAGAATCTCCCAAAAACCTTCATATGAATTAGGGTTGCCTCTGGGGCATCTTTTCGGCATATATTTCCATGAAGTGACCCTGACATCCACGTCCCTAAACTGTCTAATCCAACAGGGCATCATCCACATGCACATTATCCACTCCAAGACACTTTAGTAATGAATCCCTAGGAAAAGTCCAGAAATTGCAGCATTTACTGTACCTTTTTAGAATCAAATCTGTTTTATTAGTATCAACAGCAATTGTAGTTTACACAGCATGCCGCCTACAACCCAGGACGGGCCGGCCGCGTTGTTCAGCACTGTACATTGTACCAATGTGCACAAGCGAATTGGTATACACAGCTTATCGCCTATAACCCTCAAAGGGCTGGCCGTGTGGTGAACATCAGGAGTGACGTAGGTAGGGAAAGCGACCTAAGTGCCTATAGTCTCTTCTAGACGTCTGCCTTCGTGTCACTCCCAACTGAGATAAAAGAGCATAGCTGTGAGCAGACTTGAAGAACCAGTTTTCAAGTATATAGAACCCATGGGGACAACAAAAGTTAACGGGGAACATGCAATCCCACCTCCCACTCTCACCATCTCCCTCCCACCCCATCTCCTTCCAAGCGGAAGCGGCCTAGGGGAGTAGGTAAATTCTACGTGGATAGTCCTCCGGGTTCCAACTAGTGGGAGGCCAGCAATCCCTGGTGATTTGCAGGCCCTGCGGGAGCTGGGAGTAGCCGTAGAATGCACAAATATGTCGGGCAAATCAGTTCCCTAAATTCCGTGGAGAGGATTGAGATGAACGGGGCCGAGAATTTGGTGTAAGCAGCGCTCTCAGGTGAGATCGCCATAGACAGGCGCTCCATCCCGAGCAGGGAGCATAATTGGTGCAGCCACTGTCTGTGGTCTGGAGGTCTATCCATGCCCCAGGCTGCCAGAATCACTCGAAGCGCATCGATTAGAGCAAGGGCTATTTGTTTCCCGCAGGTGGAGCGAAGTGGGAATGTCTGTGCGTTAGGGAGACGTAGGAGTGTGTATGCAGGGAATCGGGGGAGCGAAGTCTTAAAAGCAGAGTCAATATCGTCTAGAATTTGCTCCCAGTATCTGGTCAACTTTGGGCAGTGCCAGAGGAGATGAAGTAGCGTCCCCGGGCTGTTACAGCCACGCCAGCAGGTGCCATAGCACTGATCGTTCCATTTCTGGATGCGGGCTGGGGTATAATACCAGTAGGATGATTTTATATGCTGTCTCCGTGTGGCTTGCAGTGTGCACAGTGTGGTGTGCTCTGTAGAAGATATTTTCCCATTCTTTGTCCGATAGGGTCCTGCCTAACTCTGTTTCCAAGCGGGTTTGCCCTGGGGTTACTGTACCTTTAAACAGTGCTCAGCTGCCCTCCAGACAGTGGTACAGGCAATGGAAGAGCTATTAATGCTAAGATATGTAGTGGAGGAGTTGGTACCATAAGGTCAGGTTATACTGTAGCTGTCACTACGGGCAGAGGGTGCAAGGAGGGAAACCTTCAGTATTTCATCAGTGTACCTTCTTGTGGCCTCTATTCCTTTCTCAAAGCTTAGAGGCAGAAAAATCATGGCTTCTTTGAGAGTACACAAGGAGGCTCATTTCAGGTATCTCATGCTCCTTCCAGGCCACAATCGCACACGTTAACTATACACTTCTCAGTGAGCAACTACCTCAAATCCCCTCTGGTGCTGGAAATCTGGGAGTAACCCATTACGTAGCTCTTGTGAATAAAATATAGTGTCACCATCATTTTTTCCCTCTGAAACCAGATACATCCTATCAGTGGGATGGTCAAGCCAAATATCCATCATGGGTATTTTCTCCCGTGAACACTGTTGTGAGCATGCTATATTTGTTCCACCCAGCTGTAAGACGAAGGCATCTTCCTTGAAGGCCATCTTAAAACAGCATCCTCTTCTTCTACTGATGGCTGCTGCCTTTTCCACAGGGGTCGCCATACATTGGCGACATATGGTTTGTCTATTGATGGACCGACCACACACAGGAAGTGCCAAAGCTAATGGTTACCTCGATAGACCTATAGGGTACTTGTGCTAACGCCACCAGATGCATCAATCCCATCCAGACACAGAAACATGTACTGCTATGTGCTGGACTTATCCTCCCCTTTGGCAATGTGTCAACCTTAGGAGGATGGGGACTTAAGGTAAGATGCACGTTATTTTTGTTCTACTTTAACTGGCCGAATAGGAGCCTTTTTGTGGTCTGGCTTGACAGTGCAGCTGTCACCAGGCAATTATGTGACCTTCACTAGAAAGGGGCTGTGGCTCCGCCCACACGTTGGGAGCCAAGAGTACAGTTTTGATTGGGTATACGTTGTGTGCTTCCACAGAACAAAAAGTAGTTGCCCTCCACTCAGCTATGGTCATTTGTTTGTTTATTTATCCAGCTGACTGAGCTTGAACTTTCAAGCGCACACACATGACATTGTAATGCTATTAAAGTGGCTTAGATGACTAAATAATTTATGGTGTTTTCTTTGGCAGCAGCACAGATGGGAAGCGGGCAGTCATTAACCTACATAGATGTTTAGGTCTGGCTTCACAGTGCAACTGTCACCTGACCTTTTTAAACTGCGCCAATATTATTCTACAGTTATTTGCTTCCACACAGATACATATACATTCCCAAGCTATTTACTGATAATGCTTCATAATACCATACAACATTCCTTTAAAGCCAGATCTGTTGGCATTGCCAATGCTTGTTGCAGGGTGGTCACTCTTGGTGATTAGGACTGGGATAGGAGAAGTGATAATGTCACATCAAATGATTTGAATTTCCTCCCAAATGTTAGTTGGAGTTACTCAAAAGGACGCCAGTTTAAAAAAAATAATGTAATAATTGCCCAATTAAAGGATGTAGCTGAGGTGAGGCATATTAAATGGACTGATGGAGGTACGAAATATCGAATAGGGAATATCAGTACCAAAATATCCTAGCAAAAATGCTGAGGACCAATTGACAGATAAATATCTATGGGTAAGTATAGGGTTACTATACTTTGCTCCACATATACGTAACTTAACGATACATATGCCTTTAAGTTATATAGATTTGGAGTCAAGAATAGTAAATATATACTTAGCTATATATAGTTACATCCTCCATATTTTAGTCCTAGATACTGTACCAGTGATATTCTGGTATGTTGAAATTCCCTAACTGATATCACAGACTACAACCATGCGGATATTCAGTAATACAGTAAAAGAAAATTCAAAAAATGCTGAAATAGAAAGCAAATACAATGATGACATTTAGGTGTTATTTATCGTGAACCAACTATGACCAAAATACCCATGGCAGAATTCAGTGACGTAGCTTGGGATTGGCGGGGGGCGGCACTATTTTTGGGGTCGGTGGGAGTCATGTCTGTCAACTACCACCATCCCCCCGGCCCCAAGAACAAGTCGTCCATCGGCCGCCACCCGCCCCCCCCTCTTACCTGCACCCAGGTGGCAAACTTAGGGGCCGCCCCGGGTGGTTGTACGTCTAGCTACGCCACTGGCAGGATTAATTTAGTAATGTGACTAACAAGTGAATAACCTCTGCCAAAAACAATGTCCTTGTCATCCACTATCACCAAGTCACATATTCACTGAAATAGAAATACTAAAACATAAATACTATTCACATGAATGAGGCACAGAAAACAGTGACCAAAAAGTGGTATGGAATCAAGCTACATAACAAGCAAACTTTGTTTGCACAAACAACATCTTTATAAATGTCTCTCTTTTGTGTTTCAGATGCCCCCTGTAAAAAGCTTGACACTGAGGGGCCTACTCCGATCTCGCTCGGAAGGGCTCCGAACAAGATCCGGCCGGAAAAAGTAGGAGCCGTACGCGTGTTTTCCGACCGACTCGTACAGCTATACGAGCGAGCAAATACGATGCGAGAAACGCGAAATCGCCTACCGAATCGTTTCCGGGTACGAACCGCTCCGTACGTCTCGTCCGTAACCAAACCGTGCCGTGCAATGGAGGCGATTTCCGACTGAGCTAGTACGATGCACGATTCGGACAGCCGGATCGAGTCGGAGCCTCCAACACGTAAACGCTCCGGGAAGCGGACTTCGGGGGTCCGCGCTGGACCCCCCCTTCACCCGTAGTCGTACGAGTTGATCACAGGGGGGGACCCAAGGGTCCCCCCTACACATGCATGTACGGTGCGGGTGGCACAGATGCGTCCCCACTACAGGGGGCGCCCTTGTGCGCAACGTACCTTTTTCGTAAATGGGAGCCTATGTACGCGTCGTACAACAGGCTCCATTGACTTCAATGGGGCTCCGAGCGACCCGTGTCCGTCAGCGCTTGTTCGCATCGTACTCGGGCGCTCGGAGCCCCGGAGCACGAGTCGGTTGGAAAGCACTCCGGATCCGAGTCGGACGGAGCCTTCTCCCAGCGAGATCGGAATCGGCTCCTGAGTGTTGACAGACACTTCCACTTTGTTTCCATGGAGCTGAGTTCCCCATAACTGGTAGGTACTCCTGAATGAAGAACTGAACTAAAATCTCCTAAGGGCAGGGATTTCGAGTTGCTTCACAACCTCATCACTAATAATGTGACTTATGCTGGAAACGTCTTGAAACCCTGAATACATCGAAGAGCGGAAACAATGTAGGACTTCAATCATGCTACCAGCTACTAGTGTCTCCACTTAACCCAGGTAAATATGAAGTAAGAATTAAGTTCCTAACTGGAAATAATAGAACACTCCATGCAATGGAATACAACTAATAACATGCAATGTTATTAAATCAAAAGGGGTAGGGAGTATGATCATATATGGGAAAATGAAAGGCATAAACATTTACAATCAGTAGTTTGTATAAAAAAAAACTGATAATTCGTTTGTTTAGGCAGTGAAAACCATTTTCAATAAACATGACATGCAGATACAAGGTTACCAACACTAATCTCCCATAATGAGGGAATTCAGCATTGACCCATTGGTATCAAATGCTGCTCCATGCTGGCTCCAAACCTTGTAGATCACTCTGCCTGTAGAACTTTGGTATCAAGAACATTTGCTACATTGCATAAGAAAAGGTAGTAAAGATGTGCCAGGCATCTTCCTTTCAAAAACAAACAATACACATACTAACTTTTTCAAATACATCAGTAAATCTAAAACAGCAGTGCTGATTAAGAAGAAGACTATATTACCCGAATACCTCCAATAACATCGCAATCCAATACGAAAAAGACTAGAAAAATTACTTGAAAATGTTATAATTTGACTCTTTCTCCCACCTCACACATTTGTTTTCTTTTCTATTTCTTCACCTCTCTCACCCATGATATGATACCTAAATATAGAGTTTGAAGTATGACTAGGCCACAATATCCTGGTAGGTGAACAGACAGAATATTGAGTTTTTTTTTCTTCGGAGTGCCATAATATCGAGTTTTAAATATCGAGGTACAAGAATATCGCGGACCAGATATCGACAGTAAGGTAAGTAATATCGTTTTTTAAATATTGAATACAGTAATATCGTTTGTAAAAATATCGTTGTTAATAATATCGATGTTTATATTAGTGTTATGTATTTTAGTATGTATTTTAAATGTATGTGTTCTATATTTATGTTTAAGTATTGTATTTATTTTTTAATATATGTATTACATTTTTAGAAGTTATTAATTTAAAGTAAATTTTGTGTTTTAGTACCGTAGCGGGTTGTGGGTTTATAGGGGAATAGGGTGGGTAGTAATTTAATTATAATTAATGAATTAATATTTTTTATTAATTAATATTCATATATTTAATATTTTATAGTGTTAATTGTATTAATGTATTAATAATTAGTTATTAATTGGTTGTTAATTATTAATAATTATTTGCTAAATAAATTAATTGTGTTATTTTTTTAGGAGTGGGTTTATAGGGGAATAGGGTGGGAAGTAATTTAATTCTAATTAATGAATTTATTTTTTATAATTAATAATTAAGGGGCCCATTACGATGGCGGGCGGAAGCACCACCGCCGTGCTGGCGGATGCAAAAACCACCAGTTACCGCCGGCACGCAGCAGTCCACACGCCCGCCCAATTACGATGCGAAAAGTAGGCCAAACACCGCCGGCAAGCCAGCAACACCGTCCGCCATCAAAGTGCGCCTGTACATGTAGCGGCGCAGCCTAACTGACACACACCGTCCGACCAAACACGTCCCGCCCGGCGCATAAATTACGATGCCGCAAACAAACGGCTCCCACGGCCAAGAGATACTGTACGACAAACCGAAGCGGTAACACGGACGCCGAGCACGGACAACGAAGAAGCGGCTCCCCGAGCATGAATCCAGCACTGCAGGCCGTCCCCATGCTCCTGCTGATGCACCACCAAGGACGCAACGTACCGCGGAGACGCAGGTAGGCACACACACAACAAGTGCACGCAAACAGCGCACACAGTGCAAGGGCGGAAAAAGCGGACAACCCCCCACCAGCGCGTGTACACTACACATCCACCATCGCATCCACATATGACACACAGGCCAAATCGTAACAACGCAGAACACATGTGTACACACCACCTGGGACTAGGAACCAACCACCCCGTCACGGCCCCAAAGCGCCGATGACGCCGCCACACATGCGCACAACGCAGAGGCCAACCGCAGCGCCATGCATGCGTCGCACACAGACACAGGGACACAACCAAGCAGCACACACATCAGCCCCACCCCGAACGCACATGACACGTGACAGGCCGGCCACAGACATGTCCTCAACGCCCAATTCACGGACAACACCCAACGCCACACAACCGACGCACACATGTCAGTGAAGACACGCAACAGCAGGACACACCCCAGTGTAACAAACATGGCGTAGCACACAGCGGCGGCAACACCAACTAGGAGAAGCAGGGCCCCTTCGGGAAGAGGAACGCCAGTACCACACAGAAACACCCATACCACCCTGCACATATGAACAAGACATATAAAACGGAACACCAAAGAGCCCGGGGACCGACAACAGGTGGCCCAAGAATAACATTCACACACAAGGCCCAACGCAGAGCGGAAAGGCAGCCTGCCGCCCACACAAGGGAGAGCAGACAGCACTGAATGACCTTCCATTCCAACTCCGAAACCACAGCCCTACGACAGAAGCCGGTGAATACAGCCATTGTCCAAGAATAGACCAACACAGGCATGCCGAGGAGACCGACCACAGGGCAGATAGCGCATATCACAGAAGCACACAACGGACGGGGAAGAAAGAAGAAAACACTCCCCCATGTCGGCCACATGCAAGTTAATTGGAAGGAGTCACACAGCACTGACCTTGAACTGTCTGAGAAGCATGTGGGAAGAGGGCCCGTGTCCTCCAAACAAGCCAACAGAACACAAGTCCTGTCTCCCTACGACTACACAGAGCTCACAGCAACCCCAGAGCGTGCACATTGCAGACTGCACACACAGCCGGAGCACGCCACCTCAACGAACCGCTGCGAAATGGCAACCGCAACACACCTACCCAACTACGCCGAACAGCTCAAGCTGTACAAAACCAACCTGTGCCATACATTGGGATGCGATCTCCTGTCCCTGCTGAACGTAAGTTACCGACTGACTTACCGCATCACATTGTTCAGCTGCGTCATGCCCGTCTTCTACTGTCGGAGGTGTCCCTACCAGCATCCCGTCGAGATATGCCTCTCCAACCCGGCATGTCTGAAGGCGGACCTGCTACCACTACTCCTCCCTCTGGACGCACACGACAGGGCCTGCTCTGCCTATGGGGGCATGGCGTATGTGGCCAACATCGCACCCGCACTGAAATGGGACCACTGTGCCTCCACACGATGGATCATCGATAACAGCTACATCAAATGTCACCCAGCATGCCCCATCATGGTCCTCCAAGGGACAACCTACGAACAACACCTTGACAGCCACCATCCGCTTCATTGGCTGGCAAACATGTACACCACCAATGACATGGAAGCCCTGCTGGACGGCATCGCATACCTGACAACCTGTAAATACGTCGGACCACAACGCAGGTTCCCCGAGTGACCTATGATGTCCAACCCCGCACCCATGCTTAGCTTCCGCACGGACTGGCCAGTCACCACCACAACAGCCATACCAAACGACCGGCAACTGTAACCACACCATCAACGACATCGCCATGACATCGGATATGACCGGGACATGCACACTGTTCCCCATCACATCCAGGAACACCGCATGCATCGTGGGAGGCAGTGGCATGGGCTCTGTGTATCGCACCCACATGGACGGAACTGCACGAACAACCAGGACAAGACATGGATCCAGCGCCCATGGACACACACACCGCTCAGTGGACATGAATAGGTCGCCTGGAGTCTGTGGGTGCTGCACCCCTCCCACCCCCGCCCCGGGAATCCCATACCAGGACCTTTGCATGGACGACAAGTGCATACAACAACAACACGACCCCAGTGACTGTGACATGTCCAGTAACCACCACAGTGCAACAACAAGTGGCACGCCGCTGCATGCACGCAAGCACATGCCCTGATGTCATCTCACATGCACGCGTGCATGAGGAACAACCGCAGCAAACCTGTCACATGGAACTGAGATGGACTGTGCCCATGATGCCAAGCGGTCTGGTAGGCTACATGTATACCGTCTGTGTCAAAGTCCGCAGCTCCGCAGCTATACGTAAATGTACATTAGCACAGCCTTGGCCAAGCAGATGTCACTCTGAAGCCCACATCCCACATGCAACAGCCAATCACATGTAACCCCACACCCTATCCCATTTGTAATCATGCTCAGTATATCCTCAACATGTATCCCGCTGCCAGTAGTGTCCACTATACTGCATCACAGAGGACAGAAGACTCAATATAATGTTTGAAACCAAAACTGTCTCCGCTGACTCATTTCACAAGTACGAATGAGAGAGGATGAGAGTATGTGAAGTACACGGCAGTCGTGACATGACCATGTAGTCCACTGGTATTGGATGTCAACGCAAATGAGTAGCACTACTGTGGAAGACACACATGTGTCGTGTGAAGTCGTATGGACGCAGTGCTCAGGTGGGTGGGTGCGACGGGTAGATGCGCACATGCCAAGTTGGAGCACGCCGTGTTGGGAGGGGTCATGAACAGTACACCACCGCTTCCCTGGGCATTGTGAGAGGACACCTGTCGGGGGGAGTGAACACGTGTGTGCACAGCAGCCGGGCACACGTACAAAGCGGTACCAGGCGCACCTCAGCCCACCCTCTGTGGACAAGCTGGATCCTGTTGTGCGCCCGCCATGCCCCTGACAAGGCACACACAGCCCCAGTCGACCAGGTGTAACCCCAACATAGTCAATCCGCACAGGCGATACAGGGCACGGGATGGCAGTGGAGCATGGTGTGTGAGAGGTCTCCTCGCGCTCCTCCTGGTCATATCACGCAGGCAATAGAACCTCAACGTCTAGCATGGCACAAGTCAGATGGAAGTGTAGGGGGGACGCACCACAGCACGAGCAGCACTGACGTCACGGGAGGTGGCTCGCACCATCCCATCCATTGCCCATCATACCAACCACGCCACATGCCATTGCGACTAAGTGCAAGCGCGTGCGCCACCACCCCCGAGCCCTCCCCAGAGAGGCCAAAGAGTGAATGTGTGGGCCATCAGCCACAGACGGACGCGGCCTGGCCGCAAGGGCAGCCACAGCCACTGGGTGTCGCAGGTGGCGGATCCAGAAGGCGAAGACTGTGATGCATAGTCCATGCAGGCCGGGTCACCATTTGGGGCACCACGCAGGTGGACGGCGTCCCGCGACACATCATACCCTGAGACAGCCCACTCGTGCAACTGGACCCACACATACACTCCTTGCCCTCTCTGGTGCGAGCTTGGGGCTGCCTGTGCAAGCGCTAGCCTCGCAGGTGAGCATGCATATTGGGGGAGCGAGGGGAGGACATGAGGGCTGGGGCGAAGATGACTGTATCACTGTCAGTTAGTACAAGGGATGACCCAGATGTGGAAAGGAAGAGACGTGTCCCGTGTGTACTGCAACTAGTCGCCAATACAACTACCCCCATGTCCGGAATGTAAGCCCGCACCTAGGCCCGCCCATCCGCCACATCGAACATACCACCAGCACGACAACCTTCCCATTCGAAACACTGACTGGGGGTGGCGACCAGTGTACAATCATGTGTAGCCTACCCACGCGTACATGTGGGCCCTCCATGATCCATGTCACCTGCGGCAAAGTCATGACATGCGCAATGAGGGAAGTGAGGAGAGCTGCCCGCCCCACGCGCAGAAGGTGCATCAGCTCCACAGACCCAGCAGCGAGTCCAGCAGGGGTCACATGTGCAGGGGCAGCTGTGCCTGGTGTGAAGGCACATGCATATAGACAGCACATCGACCAATGTGTAGTCTGCCCACATCTACAGTCCATCATCATGCGGACATAGGAATTGAACACAGGGCAACACATCTTAGTGGGTGCACCCACCGTGACCAACAATGCGCAATCATCGACGTACCCGCCCTGTGCATGGCCCCCCACCCAACGGCGGCACATCCAGTGCCACCATCCCACACACACAAGCCTTCCACGGAACATGCTGTGTCCAATGGTCAGTACAGAGTCAGCGCCCATCTGGTGGATCCTGAACAGGAGACACATACACACACACGCCAGCTCCCACTATGTACGACTGCCACCTGGCACGTGCAATGTAACCTCTCACCTGTGACGTGTGACTGCAAGCACACAGCCGTCTTGGCATGGGGCTGTCAATGTGGACACCTGTCAATGTTTCGGGAGGTGTGATCCGTACAGTGCTGTACATAGGGTGCAGTGCTGACACCTACTACTGTCTCATATCCCCTCGTGCCACAGGTCCCACTTGTTTTGGCCGCTCAGCCTGTGCCCACATCGTCGTCGTCGTGTGCCATACTCATCCAGCCGCGGAAGCAGTTCCATGCTCAGCAGACATTCATGTTGCCGTGGCGTTGCCGCTTGACGGATATGCAGTCAGTCCCCATCAGCACGCCCCGCAAGTCATTGGGGCCCGGATCCCCATGTGCATGCACATGGCAGTGGTTTGTATCACTAGCCATTGCCATTGTTGGGAGACCTGTGTAAGTGTATTGTGGCCGTGCCGTCCCAGCTTGACAGCTGGGCTGTGGCTCCTGTGCTTACTCAGTCATGTCAGTGATGTGTATGCGAAATTGCTATGTGTCGTGTTGCTTTGACATGTGTCCTCTGCCATTGTCCCTAGGCGGAGACCGAACATTGACCGCCCATACCAATTGCTGGCGGACATGGACGATACAGAGGTTATTAGGAAGTTTCGGCTGGACAGGCCAACCCTGCATCGACTGTGTGCCATGTTAGAACCCCATCTCCGTCCCCGCAGGGTGTATCCGACTGCTGTCACCCCCACGGCTAAGGTGATGGCCGCCATGCATTTCTTCGCCACTGGGTCATTCCAGCACACAGTGGGCATTGGAGGAGGGATGTCCCAGCCCATGTTCAGCAAGGTGCTGAGGGATGTACTGGCAGCCATGATGCTGTACCGGAACAGGTACATCCGCTTCCCCAGGGCTCGTGAATTGGCGGCAGTGAAGGGTGCATTCTATGCCCTTGGCAGAATCCCACACGTCGTTGGAGCCATTGACTGCACACATGTCGGCCTTGTTCCACCACAGGCCACTGAGCACCTGTACCGCAACAGGAAGCACACGCACTCCCTGAATGTGCAAGTGGTGTGCCTTGCGGACATGGTGATCACCCACGTGTGTGCAAAGTTCCCAGGCTCGGCCCATGACGCACACATAATGCGCAACAGCATCTTGCCACGACTGATGTCCAATATGCAACAGGATCGTGCCTGTATTGTCGGTGAGTATGTGGAGTGGTGTAGCGTGCTGGCTGTGCGATGCTGTCCCCTGTCCAGTTGGATTAGCAACGGTTCTCTGTGTCCCTCACACCCAGGTGACTCTGCGTATCCGAATGGGGCATGGCTGCTCAGTCCATTGAGGAATCCTCGCACCCCAGCAGACGATCGCTACAATGAGGCACATGGGAGGACCAGACGTGTGGTCAAGCGTACCTTTGGCCTCCTCAAGTCCAGGTTCAGGTGCCTGGACCGCACCGGGGGTGCGCTGGCGTACTCCCCACAGAAGGTGTGCCGGATAGTGGTGGCATGCTGCACAATCTGGCCATTCGGAAGCAGATCCCCCTCATCGTGGATGACGGAGATCAACCAGGGCCCCAGCCCGCAGACCAGGACAGCTCGAGTGAGGAGGACAGCGGAGAGGAGGAAGCTGGTAATGTGCGGCAGCAGCTCATCGCCCGCTACTTCACTTGACAGCGAGTGTCCATGTACGACGGCTGATGTGGCTGTATCTGTGCAGGTGTGTGTGTGCTGTGTCAGGGTGGCCGTTTGTTCACTGCGTGCTGTGTGTCAACGCTCCATGGCCAGGGTAGTATGCCACTGTTGGTGGCTGTGGCATTGTGCCCTATTGCTCTGTGCGATGTGTGTACATTGCTTGTAGTTGTTGACATGTACTGTGTGATGGGTGTGTGACACACTCATTGAATGTGCTCCTGTTCTGTCTCCCACCCCTAGGTCCCTACAGGCCCTCCGGATTCAAATGCCATGCCACGCATCAGGTGCCTTTCCGCCCAAGGTGGCCGTTGTATTCCGTACAAATAAGACACAGGGCACAAACAGCAGTTAGTGAAAAAGGTGCATTTATTACAAACTGTGACATGTGATTGTGTGTAAGGTGATGACAAAAGTGGTGCGTGCAGTGACAATGAGCTGTCGGTCATGGCTGCGTGATGATCAGGGTGTACCCACTGGTTCTATGTCCATAGTCCAACACACACATGCCATCCAGATGGCTGTGTGGAGTGGGATCGTAGTCCAAGTCAATGCAGTGGCTGGTCAAGGAAGGCTGGCGGAAGGCTGGCTGGCTGCCTCACTTGCGACTGGAGCGTGCGAAGTCCTCCCGGGAGATCTGTTTCCTCTTCGGACGGCCCCTTCCACGTTTGCGAGGGGGGTGCCTGCTTGCGACATGCTGGTGGTTGAGGTGTGATCACTGGCTGTGGACGCAGGGGAACTGGACACTGCTGCTCCACCCTGCGCCCCGGCAGGTGGTGGCGGAGGGGAGCTGCTGTCCCTGGCTGTGACCTCACCGCCACCACCAGCTGTCCCATGAGGTCCACGATTTGGCCCATACGGGCGTCCATGGACCTCAGCACCCCCAGCACCTCACGCGTGTCTGAAGCAGACCGGACCCATTGTCCTTGGGCCTCTTCATAGGCCCCAAGGACTCTGGCCATGTGAGGCAGGGCATGGCTCCCAGGGGAGGCTGGCGTTTCCCTGACCCTGCTCCTCCTACCAGTCCTGCTGCCACCGGCCTGCCCACTAGCCACATTGCTCACCACGGTCCTCGCTGTGGCTCCCAGGGTGGATCCAGTCGTCCGGGCCACCACCTGCGCTGGGGCTGGTGCCAGCGAAGACGTGGCGGTGGTGGCGGCGGTGGTGGTCGGTGCGGCGATGGTGGCGGTTGCGGCAGTGGTAGTGGCCACAATGACCGTGGGTGTGGCCGCAACGACAGTGGCAGCAGGGGGCTGTGAATGTTCAGCAGCCCTGGATGATGGGTTGGTGGGTAGGAGGGGTCCTGGGGAGCGGCTGGGCCCTGCCACACCAGATGGGCCTGCTTGGTTGTCCGTGTCCGAAGAGGAGGACAGATCCTCCAGATCCGTGTGTCCTCGTTGGGGGCTTGTAGGCTGGCTGTGCTGGCTGCTGGCTCCATCCCCAGCATCCAGCAGTTCGTCACCTGTGGAGAGAATGAGATTTGTTATTGTGTTGCACCTGGCGAAGTATGTATTTGTCGTCTGACATTGACAGTTCGTGCAATCTCGTACATGGGTTTCCCGGAGGCGTGTGTGTGGCTGTAGCATCTGTAGTTGTGTGTGCTTGGCAATGGGACTGTGTGCTGTGCACATGTGGCATGGGACGGATTGGCCATGCCGATGGGTGTGTTGCTGTGCCCCTACTTATTGTGACTCTGGTGTATGCGGGCTCCTGGCCCATCCTGGGTCTGGTTTGTACTTTGCTTTTGGGGTTCAAATGGAACGCTCAGTAACGCATATGGCAACATGGGGGCCATGCCCCAGATTCGCATTTGGGAGGGGATATGCTTTTGGGGTTCAAATGGAACGCTTAGGAACGCATATGGCAACATGGGGGCCATGCCCCAGATTCGCATTTGGGAGGGGATATGCTTTTGGGGTTCAAATGGAACGCTTAGGAACGCATATGGCAACATGGGGGCCATGCCCCAGATTCGCATTTGGGATGGAATATGCTTTTGGGGTTCAAATGGAACGCTTAGGAACGCATATGGCAACATGGGGGCCATGCCCCAGATTCGCATTTGGGATGGAATATGCTTTTGGGGTTCAAATGGAACGCTTAGGAACGCATATGGCAACATGGGGGCCATGCCCCAGATTCGCATTTGGGAGGGGATATGCTTTTGGGGTTCAAATGGAACGCTTAGGAACGCATATGGCAACATGGGGGCCATGCCCCAGATTCGCATTTGGGAGGGGATATGCTTTTGGGGTTCAAATGGAACGCTTAGGAACGCATATGGCAACATGGGGGCCATGCCCCAGATTCGCATTTGGGAGGGGATATGCTTTTGGGGTTCAAATGGAACGCTTAGGAACGCATATGGCAACATGGGGGCCATGCCCCAGATTCGCATTTGGGAGGGAATATGCTTTTGGGGTACATGCTGTGAGCCATGGGTGCCGAACGTGACATGTGTTGTGGCAGCATGACAGTGCATGGTTTGAGGTGTGTGCATGCTTGACATGACCTGCATATTTGCTGTCTGTTGTGATTACTGGACATGGCATTGGACGCATCGTTATGAGTGAGTGATGGTTGTGTGCCAGCCAACGTATTGCAGTTGTCCCATCCCCTTGGTGTGCGTGCTGCCCTGTGCCATGTGCATCACTGCAGTGCTCGGGGGGGGGGTGTGGCCCATGTTGTGTGTTGGTGCTCACAGTGTGTCGTGCACTTCATTGACTTCTGGCACATGGTTGGTCATGGGCATGTATCTTAGCGTGACTGCTGTATGTGTGGCAGCTGTGCGGATGACATGCCTTTCATGAGACTGGGGCTGACGGATGGGATGGATGGTATGTTGTTTGTGCATGGTGTGTCTGTGTGTTTGATGGGTTCAGTGGTGTTCGTGTGCATTTATGTTGTTCCGCTCTGTTGCGTCTAGTGTTGTTTGTCTTACATAGGCGTAGTTGTGGGGTGTGTGGTTGACAGGCAGTAGGGGCTACATGGACAGGACTTCAATGGTGTTTCGGTTGTGTGTGATGAGTTGCACAGTGGCTGCCGTGTGGGACTATATTCAGTGTGGCTTGTGCATGCAGACGTGGCTCCTTGGGTGTTGCTATGTCTGTGATGGGTCATGTGGGGTGTGAGTCTGTTGTTCATGTCCGTGTGCACATTGTTCACTTGTTCGTGACGGTGGGCGGTGCTGCGTGTTCGTCTGCTACGTGACATGTCCCATGTGTTGGTCGTGTTATGGTCCTCATGCCTCCAGTAATCCAGCCCTGTCCAGTTTCCCACCTGCAAGTTGTTCGTGCGTGCACTGTACTGGATGCCACATGGCTCTAAGCGGGGGTGCTCCATGTTGCAGGTCTGTGGGGGTGGGAGGGTGTTGTGGGTCGTGGGGTGGCTGGACACCCACTGACACCGATTGCTGTGGACCGTGATGTCTGCCTTTCGGCTGTCGTTGTGCACTGCGGTGGCTGACACGTGGCTGTGGGGTGTGGGGGATGCTCCTCCTTGCTGTGCTGTGGGACTGGGGCCTGGTGTGTGTTGTACTTGGGCTGTCCACCGTCCCACCCACTGCACTTTGTGTTCCTGCCACTTACCTGTTACTTGTCGGTTAGTGCAGCTGTGGCGGACACATGGGTGTGGTGGGTGCTCGTTGTGGCGCTTCTGGCATATTTGGGGACCTGTTGGTGGTTACGTGGCTGGCTTAGTGTACACATGTCCCCACGCATCTTACAGTTGTTCTGTTTGGGCTGTGTGTGGTAGTGTCTGTTGCATGTGTGTGTGATGTGTTGTGTATTGTGTGCTGGACATGGGGGTGTTTGTCCCTGGGAGCTGTGGCATGGTGGTAGTGCATGTGAGTACATAGCGGTGTGCTGGTATACATTAGTTTGTACTTACCAGCCTCCACTCCCCTGCTAATCCGGCGAGGATCTCCGGATGGATTACGACTCGCACCTTCTCCTCCCACGCTTTGAAGGTCTTAAAGAGCGCGGGATTCCCTCCGCCAGTGACGGCAGCCAGCTCTCTGTTTTTGCCCTCCTTCTTCTTGACCAGGCTCTTTACGTCATTCCAACGTTTGTTAATCTCGACTCTGTTCCTGGGCAGGGTCCCGACTGCATTGACCTGGTCTACGATCCGGTTCCACATTCTGTTTCTGGTGGCTAGTGGTGTGTGCTGGACCATGTTCCCATAGATTTGTGGGTACACCTTGATGATCTCGTCGACCATGACCGTCAGCTCCATGGGCGTGAACTTGGGCATTCTTTGTGGTGCCATGATGTTTGTGGTGCTGGTGCGGTGTGTGTTGTGTAATGTGCAGGGGGTTTGTGGTGCCGGTGTTTGGTGGTGGTGGTGGTGGTGGTGGTGGTGGTGGTGGTGGTGGTGTTTGGTGGTGGTGGTGGTGGTAGTGATGTGTGCGTTTCTGTGGTGTGCTGCTGTCCTTGCTGTGTCACTGTGTCCTCTCCTCTCCTCTCTGGTTTGCAATGTAGCAAGGGGTTGTGGTCTGTGGGAGTGCTGCTTTTGTACTCACCTATGTGGGTGTGTCCTCATGGTCTGTTGTTTTCAGGTGTGTTGTGTCTGGTGTTCTGGCCTTTGTATTTTTTGTTTGTCCGGGGGGTGTTTTCGGGATGTGTACTGTGCTTGTGTATTTGTGCGTGCCTTGCTGTGTGGACTTGTTGGCCATGTTGTGTGCTATTGGTTTTGTGTGCGGATGGTTTCTGTGCAGGTACGTTGGCGCCATGGCTTCTGCCGTGTCGATTCTCATCGGCGTTGTTTGCGCTGGCGGGCGGTATATTTGTGGTTTTTCCGCGCTCATGTCGGTGCGATCGTAATTTCACGTGCGGTGTGTCGGCCGTGAGGGCGGGCGGTTTTGTGTTGTCGTGCGTGTTTCCGTCCGTGGCGGGCGGTTTGTCTCCGACTCGGACGTTGGCGGGCGGTATTTTGTGTGCTTTTTCCGCCGATGGCGGTATTTGGTTTGTGTAATCGTAATGGCGTGGTCGGTGTTCAGGCGGTGTGTGCGGGCGGATTTTTGCCGCTTCCATGCCTGGCGGAATTATTTACGCCGGGTATCGTAATGGGCCCCTAAGTATTTATGATTTTATATTGTTAATTTTTTTAGATAATTTATTATTAATTAGTTATTAATTGTTTGTTAATTATTAATAAATTGGTAAATATGTAAATTGTGTTATTTTTTTAGGAGCGGGTTGTGGGTTTATAGGGGAGTAGGGTGGTTAGTAATTTAATAATAATTAATTTATTAATATTTTTAATTATTTAATATTTATGTATTTAAAATTGTATATTGTAAATTGTGGTAAAAAATATATTGTTAATGAGTTATTAATGATTATTAATTCATTATTAATTATGTTATTTGTGTCATTTTTTTAAGAGGGGGTTGTGTTTTGATAGGGGAGTAGGCTGGGAAGTAATTTAATTTCAATACATTTTTAAAAAATGTTTATTATAAAATTTATTTTAAGTTGTTTTATACTGTTAATTGTGTGAATTAAATTATTTAATGTTTTTAAATTGCATGTTAATTTTAATTAATTAATAATTAATTATGTTAATAGTGTTATGTTTTAGAACATTGGTGGTGTCATTTATAGGGGAATATGGTGGGAGGCAAATTTTTTATAATTAATTAATTGTTTGTTAATTACATTTTCATTATTTTGCTTGAGTGGGAATAGTAAATTATTCCCCATATGCAATCCAACACTTTCCCTACTGTTGCACTTGCTGGAGTGGGAATAGTAATTTTTACCCCTACGCTATCCAACACTTTCCCTACTGTTGCACTCGCTGGAGTGGGAATAGTAATTGTTACCCCTCCGTTATCCAACACTTTCCCTACTGTTGCACTCGCTGGAGTGGGAATAGTAATTGTTACCCCTCCGCTATCCAACACTTTGGGGCCGATTCCGATCTGGGTCGGAAAACTCTCCGACCGAGCCGGATCCGGAGAGATTTCCGACCGAGCCGGACTCCTACAGTCCGACCGAGCGAGTACGATGCGGCCGCATGCTGCCGGACTCGATTCGGTTGGACTCCCATTGAAGTCAATGGGAGCCGGTCGTACGACGCGTACATGGGCTCCCAGTGACTCAATGGGCACGTCGCAAACAAGTGCGCCCAGTGTACGCGTCGGTGCAACTCGCACCGTACATGCATGTTTAGGGGGGACCCTTGGGTCCCCCCTGTGTTCGACTCGTACGGCTACGGGTGCAGGGGGGTCCGGCACGGACCCCCCCCAAGTCCGGCTCCGGGAGCTTTTTCGAGCCGGACGCTCCGACTCGATCCGGCTGTCCGACCGTCCATCGTACTCGCTCGGTCGGAGAACGTCTCCATTGCGTGGTGCGATTCGTGTCCGTACGAGTCGGTCGGAGCGGTTGGGATCTGGAAACGGTTCGGTCGGGACACACGCGTACAATCGCATCGTACTCGTTCGCTCGTACAGCTGTACGAGTCGGTCGGAAAACAAGCGTACGGCTCGTACTATTTCCGGCCGGATCCCGTTCGGAGAGCTACCGACCGAGATCGGAATCGGCCCCTTTGTCTACTGTTGCACTCCCTGGAGTAGGAATAGTAAATTATTCCCCTCCGCTATCCAACACTTTCCCTACTGTTGCACTTGCTGGAGTGGGAATAGTAATTGTTACCCCTCCGCTATCCAACACTTTCCCTACTGTTGCACTCGCTGGAGTGGGAATAGTAATTGTTACCCCTCTGCTATCCAACACTTTCTCTACTGTTGCACTCCCTGGAGTGGGAATAGTAAATTATTCCCCTCCGCTATCCAACACTTTCCCTACTGTTGCACTCGCTGGAGTGGGAATAGTAATTGTTACCCCTCCGCTATCCAACACTTTCCCTACTGTTGTACTTGCTGGAGTGGGAATAGTAAATTATTCGCCTCCGCTATCCAACACTTTCCCTACTGTTGCACTCCCTGGAGTGGGAATAGTAAATTATTCCCCTCCGCTATCCAACACTTTCCCTACTGTTGCACTCGTTGGAGTGGGAATAGTAAATTATTCCCGTCCGCTATCCAACACTTTCCCTACTGTTGCACTCCCTGGAGTGGGAATAGTGATTTTTACTCCTTCGCTATCCAACATTTTCCCTACTGTTGCACTCGCTGGAGTGGGAATAGTAATTTTATCCCCTCCGCTATCCAACACTTTCCCTACTGTTGCACTCGCTGGAGTGGGAATAGTAATTTTTACCCCTACGCTATCCAACACTTTCCCTACTGTTGCTATCCCTGGAGAGGGAATAGTAAATTATTCCGCTCCGCTATCCAAAACTTTCCCTACTGTTGCACTCCCTGGAGTGGGAATTGTAATTTTATCCCCTCCGCTATCCAATATTTTCCCTACTATTGCTGTTAATGTAGTGTAAAATGTGATTGTAAAAGAATAAAAATATTTTAATATTTTAATTTATTATATATATATATTTTATTTTTATTTTACTGGTATATGTATATATATATATATATATATATTTATAATTTTTAATATGTTTATAACGTTTTATAATTTATTATAATAGTTATTTATTAATAAGTAAATATATATATTATATTTTATATATATGTATGTTTAATTTTTTATTACATTATATTTATTTCTAATTTTAAACATTTTATAATAATAACTATCTTTTTTTTAATTTTATGTATTATTTACTTTATTTTAGATTATTTTTTAAACATTTAAAAAAACGATATTTTTAACAACGATATTTTTTACAACGATATTTTTTCTCGATATCTTTGTACTTACCATGATGTAGATAGGATGTCGATATTCTTGACATCGATATTTAGGTCTCAATATTTTGGGACCTCGATATTGTGGTCGTCAATATTCTGTCAGTGATTCATCATGGTAAAAAAAATAGCGTGACTGCAAAAATATTGTGGCATAGATTGTCGAAGGTAAGTATATTTTTTTCTAGCTTTTTAAATAAATGTTTTGTTTAAAGTATTGTTTACTACAATATTGTGGTGTCTAATAAAGTTAGCATTAATATCCTACTTTTAATATTTATTAGTATGTTCTTTTATTTGAAGTTATTTTTTTGTGATGTAAATATTTTGTCTTATACACTTATTTTAATGGGTTGTGGGTTATTTACCATTTTAGGTGGTATTATTTTAATATAAAGCACTTTAAAATAAAATGAATTTTTTATTTTTAAAATGCTTAATTTGTTTAATTTTAATTATTATGTAATGTTCTAGTAATGCCTTTTTATATATTTTGTTTTAAAAAGTTATTTTCATGTAGTTCAGATGTATAAATTGAAATTACTTTATATAATATGGGGTCTATTAGGGGCTTAACTAGTATTTTGTTATTCTCCCTATATTGTGATATGAAATAAGTGGTAAGTTTCCAGCTCCTGATGTTACTTCTGTGTTTTCTAATCCTTGTTTTTATTCTTCGGGTGGTCATTCCCACATACCTAAAATGGCATGGGCATTTGAGCACGTACACAGTAAAGTCACAACTGCAATTGGCAACATTTCTTTCTTCTAACCCTAGATTCAACTGTTTATTTCTAGTGATCAAATGACAGACACTATAACAACCACATGGTAAGTGGCATATGACTCGTTATGGTCCAAAGGGTGGATTGTGTCTGCCCTTGTCTGTTTTCAAACGGTCTGGTATAGACATTTTAATCCATTGATAGCTTTTATGAAGGAAAACAATGGGGTTCTGGTAGAGTTGGCTGTTCATATTCCAATATTTATTGATCTTCTTAAACTTGTTTGAAATGGTAGATAAACCATGATCACAACCATTTCTATCAGTCTGATTCCTAGGTGCGTGGTTGACTATAATTGACACAATTAGGTTTGTTAAAGTTGACCATCATGTCTGTTTTATCCGAAGGTGCACCACTTGGTGACAAAGGCAAGGTTAAGGGGCAGTGCCCAGTGTGAAAAATTAACCTTGTTTTTTCACATTTCCCTCTACATGCCTTGCAGTCATACAGGTCTTTGGAGCATGTGGGTGAGTTATTTTTAATCTGTCACTGATAGTAACATAAGTAACGAAAAAATGACTGATGAGCTATATTTTTGTTAAATAGTCTAGGACGAATAACTAGGAGAAATGATACAAAGGGTATTTGATGAACTGAGAAATGACTTTATTCTCCTACTGTCTGTCACTTGACTTCTATAGGTTGCTAGAACAAGAGAAGGAGGCTGTTCCTCTTTTGGTACACCTACCAAAGTGGATGAGTGTGCATTTATCTCCCTGTCATCCTACCACATTCCCTTGTTAGGGCCCAGGATAGGTGTAGGTAGAACCAGATATTAAGAACCCATTGTAATGTTTGCCCATGATCCAGGATAGGCAGCTAAGGGGCAGAAACATGTAGATGAAAGATTGACTATAAAGGCACATAGTACATACTGATATAGCCAGGTCATTTTTAACAATGTGATAGATATGTTAAGCTTAAAACTGAGCCACTAATATACCACTCCCAATAAACTTTTAACTAGATTATTATCAATCAATCAATCAATCAGGGATTTGTGAAGCACCCTACTCACAGCTTGAGGGTCTCAAGGCGCTGGGGGGGAAGCGGGGGGCGTGCTGCTCCAAATCAGCCGAAGAGCTAGGTCTTGAGGCTCTTCCTAAAGGTGTGCAGAGTGGGGGAGCGTCTGATGTTGAGCGGGAGCTCGTTCCAGGTCTTTGCCGCGATGTAGGAGTAGGCTCTTCCACCCGCTCTGGCTCTGCGGATGCGTGGGGTTTTGGCAAGGGTAAAGTCGGCAGAGCGGAGGTCTCTCTTGGTTATGTGGAAGGAGACTCTTTCGTTGAGATATTGGGGTCCGGTGTTGTGGAGGGATTTGTAGGCGTGAGTGAGTAGTTTGAAGGTTACTGTCTTCTCAACGGGGAGCCAGTGGAGGTCTCGAAGGTGCTGGGTGATGTGTTCATGTCGTGGGATGCCGAGGACGAGTCTGGCAGCGGTGTTCTGGAAGGTCTGGAGTTTGCGGAGCAGGGATTTGTTGATACCGGCATAGAGGGTGTTTCCGTAGTCCAGTCTGCTTGTTATGAGTGCGTGGGTGACAGTCTTTCTATATTTGGGGGGATCCACTTGAAGGTTTTGCGAAGGATGCGGAGGGTGTTGAAGCACGTGGAGGAGATGGCGTTGATCTGTCGGGTCATGGTGAGGGAGGAGTACAGTATGATGCTGAGGTTCTGGGCGTGGTCCGGGGGAGTGGGGGGTTGCCGAGGCGGTGGGCCTCCAGGTGTTGTTCCATGCTGAGGGGGTGGGTCCGAGGACTTCTTTCTTCTCAGAGTTGAGCTTCAGACAGCTGCTGCTCATCCAGGATGCAACGTCTTTCATTCCTTCCTGGAAGCTGAGTCTGGTGGTGTCGGGTTCCTTCAGGAGGGAGAGGATGAGCTGGATGTCGTCGGCGTAGGATACTATGCTGAGTCCATGCTGTCTGATGATGGCGGCAAGGGGGGCCATGTAGATGTTGAAGAGCGTGAGGCTGAGCGATGATCCTTGGGGTACTTCGCAGTTGATCTCTGTGGGTTCGGAGAGGAAAGGCGGGAGTCTGATTCTTTGGGTTCGGCTGGTGAGGAAAGAGTGGATCCAGTCGAGGGAAGTTCCCTGTATGCCAGCGTCGTGGAGTCTGGCAGTGAGAGTGCAGTGGGAGACGGTGTCGAAGGCTGCAGAGAGGTCTAGTAGGATGAGGGCCGCGTGTGGCCCTGGTCGAGGAGAGTGCGGATGCTGTCTGTGGCGGCGAGGAGGGCAGTCTTGGTGCTGTGGTTTCTGCAGAATCTGGATTAGGAAGGGTCGAGGATGGAGTTGTCTTCAATGAAGTTTGTTAGCTGGATGTTTACGATCTTCTCGGTGACTTTGGCCGCGAAGGGGAGGAGAGAGATGGGTCTGTAGTTTTTCAGGTCCGTCGGGTCTGCAGAGGGCGCCTTGAGGAAGGGCTTTACTTCTGCACGTTTCCAGTCATAGGGGTGGTGACGAGCGGTTTCAGTCCGATGTTGGTGTCGTTGTCCAGGAGGGCGGTGGAGTTGGGGTCACTGAGGTTGTCAAGGTGGAAGTTAAGGTCTCCGAGCAGTATGTAGTCCATGGAGGCTATGGCGTGGGGAGCAATGAGGTCATTGATGGTTGTGGTGAATGTGGTTCGTGGTCCGAGAGGTCTGTAGGCGAGGATGCCGCTTAGGGTCGTTCTGGGGCTGGTCTGGATCTGGAAATGGAGGTGTTCCGTGGGGGACGAGGAGTGGTTGGTGCTGGAAGTGGTGAGTAGGAGGGAGTTCTTGTGCGCAATGGCGAGTCCTCCTCCTGGGTGGTTGGGGCGGTCCTTACTCTGGATCTTGAATCCGTCGGGGAAGGTGGTAGCGATGTCAGGGGCGGAGGTGGAGTTGGTCCAGGTTTCCGTGAAGAAGGCGACGTCTGGCGAGAGCGTGGCGAGGAGGTCCCAGATCTCTACTGCATGTCTGTGCAGGGAGTGTACGTTGAGGAGGATGCACCTCAGGGGTTTGGGTGCGCTGGCGTCCGGTGGGAGAGCGGTGGCCGTGGGAGTGCGGGGGTTGGTGAAGGTTTGTCGGCAGGAGAACTGGCTGTGGGTGGTGTTCGGCGTAGACAGCTGGCAGTTGTTGTTCCTTCCGGGGTTGAGTGCGTGGAGGGCAGCTGAGTCGTAGCAGTGGGTGGTCGGAGAGCAGGGTCCCCGGCACTGGTCGCGGATGGGCGCAGACGGGCTTGCCTTTGGCATGCCTTCGGCGCGCTAGCGGCGCGGCCGCCATTAAATAGGGAACGGGGGAGGGAAACCCAGCTGGGTGGCGGGAGCAGGAACCGGCAGGGGCCGTGGGGGCAGCAGCGGCGGAAGAACGGCGAGAGGGACACAACAAGGCAAAAAACAAAGCCAGGACAGAACAAGGCAAAAAACGAAACCAGGACACAACAAGGCACAAAAAAAGAATAAAAAGAATAAAAGGTAACAGATAGACAGAAAAAGACAGACAGAGGCAGAAAACAGAAAAGGGTGGCCGAGCGGACCAGCAGAAGAGCAAGGCTCTCCCACTGGACCACCAGGGATGAGGCGCAGGCAGGAGCCTGCGGGTGGAGGATTTGAACTCAGAAAGAAGGCAAGGTATTCTGATGATCCACTACAGGTCTGTGGATTTTTTTAGACTGTTTACTGTGCCACTGAGAAATGTTGGCACACACTGTTCCCACCTGAAGAGCTCCTGGTGAGCCTGCCATGGACAAATACATAACTAGTCACATTGAGGAGGAACTCAAGGATGAAGCATGCCACATGATGTGGGTGAGAGTTTCCATCATTATTAGAGACATCTCTGTGGATATTTTGTTATGAGCAAAGACTAGGGGCAGAAGATCTGCTTCTCCTAGCATCTTTTTTATCTAGAATCCCAGCGATTTTTGTGTTACTTGTGAGTATTCCCTGCGACTAATTTAGACTTCCTTTCATTCACTGTACAGTTAAATATAGATGTTTACACTGACTGCTGTGTTTCTGAAGTGTCATTTTTATTTTTATTTGTAAGACATTTGGTTGTTGGTTGAGGGGGGTGTGAGCTCTTCTCAAGCAGCAGCCACAATCCTTGCCAGGGTAAAACACAAAAGTCACTAAATTAACCTGTGCTTAACCCTCTGGTAGCTTGGCACAAAAGCAGTCAGGCTTAACCTAGAGGCAACGTGTAAAGTATTTAAGCAGCACACAAACAGTAATAAAGTGAAAACACAATATAAGAAATATCCCACACCAATTTAGTAACATAGAATAAAATGTAATAAATTATTTGACACTAAAACAACAAAAATCCTTTCAGTAGCACCAGAGATATGCAATTAAAAGAATTCAAGGTAAGTGTAGCGCCTAAAAGCACAAAGCTTCACTTGTGATTATCTGGTTGTGTAAGATGGGGTGAAAGTCACAAGTTCAGGCTGACCGCAGTGGAGCATGGGTTGGATACAGAGACCGTGTTAGTCCAGCTGAAAAAGTTACCTTCCAAAGTCCAGCCCAAAGAGTTCTGTTCACAGTAGAGGAGGCAGCGAAGAACAGAGAGAGTGTTGCGGATGGTCGTTGCTCTAGTGCAAAGACCAGACTGGACGTCACAGACAGTCCTCGATGTATGCAAAGATCTTTTGGGGCATCACGGTTGGTCGTTGCTGGAGCTTCGCTTTGGCAGTCACAGCGGGCTATTGATGCAGTAGAGCAAAGTGCAGATCTCACATTGTCAGTCGTCCCTGGTGGTCGCTGTAGCATGAAGACCTGGGTTCACCTGAGCTTTGTGTTGGTGGTCGGCAAGAAGTTAGCACGAACGGGCCTGTTCGTGGACGGGAAGAGTCTAAAACTTCAAGATTTCTCTTTTTCTTCTAAGAAACGGTCAACTGATGCCACACCAAGGACCTAAAAATCTGGGAATCACCTCTTGGGGATCAGGAACTCATTTCAACAGAGGTCAGCAGGGTTCATGCAGGTCCAGTTGCTGGTCCATTGCAGCAGATTAGTAGGGAGGTTGCAGAGAGGCCTCTAGACCTTGTTGTGTCTCTGTAACTCAGAACAGGAGGTCAGTCAGCACACCCTAAGAGTCACTTCAGCCTGGGATGAAGGGTGCATGTCCAGTCTTCCTTCGCAGACAGCAGAGCAGGCCTCAGGCTTTCCCAAAATCAGAATTTCCCAAAATCAGAGCATCCTTCTCTCTCATACTGAACATAGTTTTTTTTTTTTTTTTCTTTATTGAGATCATCAGTATACAAACACAATAGTAGTGCATGACCATGTTTAACATCTCAAAGCGATTGAAACAAGTTGCTGCTTAACAAATAACGAATTCACAGCAATAAACGGTACAAGAGCGATAAACAAAAAGGTAACAATGACTCGTATAAATGGATCACATTAAATACAATCGGTTGCACACAGTGCACAATGCATCGAGAACTATCCTTACTATACATTTCACAGTATCCAGTAACAAGCTGCCGCATGTTATTGTTTCCAGATCCCTCCTTCCGGCTACTCATACCCATTAATGCATGTTAGTCTCCGTCCAGCGGGTGTGTCAATAAGTAATTTGTCAAGGGTTGCCAGATGTCTCGTGGGCGTGAGGTCGGTGGGAGCAGGGAAACATATATATCATTCATAGTGTCGCAATGTATCATGTCTCGAATCCAGGCCCTAACAGTCGGTGTGAGTGTTCTGCCCCAATGTAAGGAGATTTGTCGCTTTGCAATGAGCAGGGCTATTGCCGTGAATCGCCTAATATTCTTCTTGAAAGGATGAACGTATCCAAGCAGTGCTGTCAGCGGTGCAGGTTGTATAGTTTGCTCCACCATAAGAGATAAATGATGAAAAATCTCTCTCCAGTATGCCTGAATTGGTGGGCAATGCCACGCAAGGTGTGAAAAATCAGGATCTGAAGCCGAGCATCGAGCACACGCATGCGAGGTGTCTATTTTGGCCAGTAACTTCGGGGTTATATAAGCACGATGTATATACTTGAAATGCAATAACTTGTGGCGATAATTATTTGAAATATAACGTGTTTGTGTACAGCAATAATGCCATATGTCATCTGTTATTGACATTCCCAGGTCTCGCTCCCAGGCCGCGGGCGAAGAGATAATGAAAGATGGTACAGGCGTGAAACCAAGTGGGTTCCATCAGGTGAAGCGATAACAAGCGTGAAAGGGGGAAAGTCTGCCGGTTCCGACGCAGCATCCGGGATTGCCCCGATCAGAGATCCGCGCACCCTATGTAGAAGGAATCTGTCCATATACGGAGCATCTCCGGTTGCAAAAAGTTCTGCCGTGGTGCATGGACGGGGCTCTCTGAACAGATCACCCACCGTCCGGAGCCCATGCTTAAGTAATGTACGTTTGGTAAGGGCTTCAGTAGTGGGGGGTAGCCATGGGTTATCAGCCAATGGTATCTTTGCCGAATATAGAAAATCTGCTTGTAGATATCTTCGTAGTTTCGTCCATGCCCAGCACGTCATGAGTATCGTCTGAATCTCCGAAGGGCAGCGGGGCAAGCCCTGTGGTAGTACCACCAATAACAGATTAGGATGTATCTGGGAGCGTTCGGGCTTAAGATACTGAAGTCGGGCATCCGGGTGGTACCAATAATATATAAAATGGACCTGAGCCTCGAGATAATATAAATAAAAATCCGGAACACCAAATCCCCCACGTTCGTACGGCATAAGTAAAGTGTTCCAGCCTATACGTGGCTGTTTGCCGGCCCAAACAAGTCGAATGAATAGGGACCGAAGAGTATCAAAAAATTTTGTGGTAAGGGCAATGGGGATATTCAAAAATAAGTATAAAAATCGCAGAAGGACCACCATTTTCATTATAGCGATTCTGCCAGCCATGGAAAGGGGAAGTGTGATCCACCTGTCAACTTGGGATGAGAGCCGGTCTATGGCCGGGCCATATTTTAGGCGGACCACCTCGGATGCGTTGCAATGCAGGAAGATGCCAAGATATTTAGGGGGGTCAATACACCATTTCAGGGGGAATTCAAAATCTTCTTGAGTAGTGGCTGGTGTCAAAAGGAAGACCTCCGATTTTGTCCAGTTAATGACCAATCCAGAGTATACTCCAAATCGGACGACCTCACGCAATAAAGGAGGTAAATTTGTGGTGGGGTTACGCACAAACAGCATAACATCGTCAGCATAAAAAGAGGCGGCAAGAGGACCCGCATGGAACTGCAATCCCCGATGGAGGTGCCTCTCTTGTTGTATATGACGTGCCAAGGGGTCCATGGCTACAATAAATAATAAAGGTGAAAGGGGGCACCCTTGCCTGGTATCACGCGTCAGAGGAAATGTGGGTGTTATCAATCTGTTTAATTTGAGATGGTCAGCCGGATCAGAATATAGAAGGCGTATCAAATTTAAAAAACCGATTGGAATACCCAGTTTCTGTAACACCGCGTATAAAAAGGGCCATTCAAGTGAATCAAAGGCCTTTTCGGCGTCAAGGAGAAGAGCTGCTGCTGGTAGTGTAGGCTCTATTTGATTCATCACTGAAAAAATAGCACGCAAATTAAGTGCAGTGGACCTGCCGGGGATAAAACCCGCTTGAAAAGAGCATAATGTGGTGTTTACAAGCAATGATAGACGAGTAGCCAATATTTTGGCCAGAATTTTATAGTCATGGTTAAGTAATGATAGCGGCCTGTAAGAAGTACAGTGGCGAGGTGATTTGCCGGGTTTAAGTAAAAGTGTGACTATAGCCTCCCGCATAGTAGAGGAGAGAGATCCGTTTTGTAGGGCCTCATTGTATACCTCCAAAAGGTGGGGAGCTAGCTCGTGCTAGTAGGCTTTATAAAACTCCCCAGTTAGGCCATCGGAGCCCTGAGCTCGGCTACTGGCCAGATCTTTTATCGTCTGTTTAATTTCATCTGTGTCAATTGGCGAGGCCAGGAATTCACGCTGTCCGTCCTCTAACCAGACCATGGCTATTTCTTGTAAATAATCGGTCAGGGCTTGTCCAGAAGGGGGGGTTACGCGTTGTAATATAAGTGAGTATAATAAGCCAAGAATGCAGCAGTGATATCTGATCCTTTTGTCAATGTAGCCCCGGTGTCAGTGTCTAGGTGTGTGATGTATGCCGATTAGTACTGAGGTCGAAGCAGCCGGGCTAGTGTCCTACCTGGCCTCTCACCCTCACCATACACTCGGGCCATTGCGTATTTGCCTAGATATTTGACCTCCCTGGTGGCCAAGTCCATAAATTCAGACAGCAGCGTTGCCCGGTCATGTAGCGATACAGGTGAAGAAGTGGTTTGTGCAGCAGTGTCTATATCCTTAAGTCTCCCCTCTACTCCCTCCAAATCTCTTCGAATGGATCGAAGAACACCAGCATGCTTCGAGAGACAAATCCCACGTATGTACGCCTTGAAGGCGTCCCACAATACAACTTGTGAGGATACAGACCCTTTGTTTAGCAGGAAGTATTCCCTAATGGCGTCACCCACCTCTATATGGAAAACAGAATCGAGCAGAGCTGAAGCGAGAAACCTCCATAACGGCCGATGTTTGGGGATTGTAGGGAAATCGAGCACGAGGAGCACGGGGGCATGATCAGACAAAGTGCGGGGCATATAATCGATCGTCTGGACCTCTAACAGGAGCCGCGGTGTAAGGTAATAATGATCAATCCGGGACCAAGAGCCATAGGGGGCAGAGTAAAATGAATAGTTTCGGGCTGCTGGGTGTTTTGTGCGCCAAGGGTCTGCTAACAATGTAGATTGCAAGAGCGTAGTGAGGCCCAATGTTGCATGTGGCTTCGTGATACGGCCTGGGCCGGTGGTGTCTGTGGTGGGGTCTAATGTAAGATTGAAGTCGCCCCCCAGGAGAATGTTATCAGCATTGAGACGATCAATCTGTGCTGCAAGTTTGGGAAAAAATTCTGCGGTGTCTATGTTCGGTGCCTATACATTGATTAGTAGAAGGGGTTCCCCACTTAACGTACCCAGTACTAATATGTACCGGCCCTCGTCGTCAGTCACAACCTCCGAAAACCTGGAAGGGGAGAGATCGGTGGATCAGTATGCATACCCCTCGTGAGTATGAGCTATAGCTGGAAAAGAAATGGTGGTTGCCCCAAGACTCCGCAAAACCATGTACCGGGAGTGGGGCATAATGTGCCTCCTGAAGGAAAGCTATTTGAATAGTATGTCTGGCCATATAAGCCAGGACCTGACGGCTTTTCTTGGGGTTCGACAGTCCTCTAACATTCCAAGATAGACAGCGAAGACGCAAACAGAAGTTGCGTTCCCTCTGAGAAGTCATCTAATCAGCACGCAACATTGCATTACATCATGCAGAGAAGTGCGAGTCACATCAATAAGACTATAAAGAAGAATCGCTTTGTACCAACACAGAGAAGAACAATAATCAACCAGAAACAATCCCACCCTCATCCCCCACCCACATCGGATACGAGAAAAAAAGCACCCGGTGAATCCCAAAGGAAGCAAAGCAGAAAAGAGGAGAAGAGGAAAGAGAAAAAGGGGAGGATATGAAGAGAACAGGAAGATATCTCGGGCGGGGGGAGGGGGGGAGGCAACACTCCCCTGGAGCGGTCGCATGCATAATAAACATAGCTAGTATAATTCGTTACCGCACTTTTTGTAGTTATACTGCAGTTAATGGTGATCAACGTGTGTAAGTTCTACAAAGAGTTTCCATAGTATACAGAGCATGTAGCATGTCACTCAGCGGCCACAAAGCAGGAATGTAAGTCAAGCGTACTTGGATTAGGGCAGCGAAAGCATTTCAGGTCCCACGGTCTCTTCCAGCCACTCAGGATTCAGTATTTCGGCTACCAACACGTCCGTGAAGCCTGTCCACATTATGGTGCTGCTTCCAAAACTTAGCTGCGTCCTCAGGGTTATCGAAGATATGTGCCTTTCCGCCAATCTGGATCCGAAGTCGGGCATAACATGGCATATTTAACATTTGCTTTTTGGAGGGCGCGCTTGACGTCCATATATTTGCGGCGCGCTTCCTGCACAACTGGAGTGAAATCTGGGAACAGCGCGATGCTAGATCCCTGGTAGGAGAGGGAGCCGCGCTCCCGGGTTAGTCGGAGCGTAACATCTCGGTCATGATAATTGAGAATTTTGGCAATGATCAGTCTCGGAGTTGTGCCTGGTGCTGGATGAGGTCCCAATGTCCGATGTGCCCGTTCAACTGCAAATGTGTCTGAGAAGGCGTCTTTCCCAAAGTTCTCCAAGAGGACAGATTCAACAAATTTGGCCATAGGGCCTGTGTTTGTGGATTCGGCAATGCCTGCGAAGCGGATGTTATTTCTGCGCGATCGCGCTTCCAAATATTCCGTTTTCGCAGCGAACTGTTTAAGGAGGTTCTCCGTTCTCTCAAGTCATTTCTGTATTGATGGTTGTGTGTCTTCCAGATCGGAAATTCGCTGCTCAGCGTTTGCAATACGGGTATACTGTGCCTCCAGGCGCCCATGTATGTCGTCCAGTCGCGTGGTGACAGTGTCCAGTCGGGTCTCGATGGCCTGGAAGCCCACCCCCAGCTCGGCCATGATTGCAGCAGCGCCTTCTAATTGGGGTGATTCCATTTCGGTGGCGCCCTCTGTTTCGTCGCGCCTGGGGGTCTTCCCAGCTTCAAAATTCAACTGGCGTTGTTTGGGGTCTGATCGCCCCATTGCGCCAACAACCAAGCAGGCACCAAGAGGATAAATTACGGCGTAGTGCCTGGGACCACTCAACTACAACAGTCACCACGCCAGGAGTCCACGTCTCAAGCTGCGCGGCCGACGGTGTACGGCAATCCGTGAGACACACGATGTCAGCGCGGCCGTAAAGGAAAACAGCATACCATGCAATTTTGGTCATGTTAGGTCCATTTAGGAGAAAGCGCAAAGTATCTTGCCATGTATTAGCCTTAGGGCACCGGGGCAAGCTAGCCGCATGCCGCCATGACAACAGGCCGCCGGGAGCTTTTAAAACGTGAGGTGAGGTCCAATCCCACAATCTGATGCAGCGTAGCAAAGTTCGCAAGAAGGGAGGGCCTCTCGGGACGCCCGGCAACACTCACCTCATCAAGCATGCAAGCGGGATCATTCCAGGGGTCGGAGTCCACCTCCGAGGGCGTTAACATGGCCCCCAGTTCGCCTGAAGCGGCTCGGACATAGCTCCGAGTCTCCGCAGTTGGTGGCAGTCCTCTGCGCGTTGCGCGCCCCCGGGCCCCGCCCTCAAGCCCGCCTGAGACCCCTTTCGTCTCAGGGCTTCCAAGGGCCGCGTCAGGCCCGCGAGCGCGACAGCCGACATAGCGGCACCACGGGCATCTCCAGGGGCTGCAAATAGCTCATTCAGTTGTCAAGCAGCGACGTGAGAGGTACCCGCGTAACACCGGCACTACCAGCAACAGGGGTGAGACTACAGCTCCCAGACTACCTGGGCTGCCGCAGCTGTGACCAGCACGCGCCAGGAGGCGCATAAAGCCCCTCGCGGCTCCCGCTTCGCGGGACACGCGCTGGCGGGTCCGTCAGTGACCGGAAGAGGCCGGGCTGGGCCACCCCGCTGACGTCGACAATGGGTAAGCGAAAACAACTGTGCAGTCAAGACCGGGGGGGGTTAAAGCAAAAATGCCAAGAAAGTCGGCATCTATTATATCATATTTAACCTCGGCGGTGGGAGCCCTAAATAAGGAATTCACTAACGCAGAAAAAGAGCTGGGTTTGGGCACGATCCAAGAGCCAGACGAGGGGAATGCTACACCCGACTCTGAGACAATAATTCCCGTTCCCTTGGAACCCACGGTACTGATAACGACACCGTCAGTCGCGCAGGGGACTCGAACATCCATTGCTGCTCAGACTGGGGGCATGGATGATGTCACTAAAGAACCTTTGCCTGTGTTGGAAAAGGCCCCAAATGGGTTGTCCCTGGGGCCCGCTGGGATAAGGAGAACCACCAGAAAAACCTGCAAACGGGACATAGGCTTAAAAAAAAGTAACTTTACCCAAGGGAATGCTGTGAGTGAAAATATAGACCTGACAGTTCGGAATATGGTGGAGGAGATTTTTACCTCATGGCTGGAATCTGCTCTTACTAGCATAGCTAAAGACTTATTGACACTTTGAACACTTGTGTTGCTGGGATTTTGGAAAAATGTGAGCGTATTGATTCCTTTTTAACAGCTCCGAAACCTCTGCATGTTTCTCCTAGCTCAATTATGCTCCCTAAAGCTCAGTTAGAGACCAGGCTATGCACTGGTGTAGACAACTCGGGTGGTCAACTACTTTCCCCATCACAGGTAAGGCTAGAATCCGGAACTAAGGAGAGAGTCAGGGTACACCAGGGCCGCCCTGAGAGGTGGGGGAATTCCAGCCGTCGCGACATTAACCCTGTGGACATGTTAGCTAATGCCCAGACCTTGGTTACTAGGGAGCCCTCACCCTCGCATGAGAGGCTTGTGAAACCCAATTGCTGTAGTCTTAATCTCCCCCCAGAAGCGACCCCATTTGTTGCGGTCCTTGTAAGGGTACCACCACTTGGTGTTGATGAAATTGAATCCTCCCCGGCCCTCCTAGTAAAAGCCAAAAATTGGTGTGAACAATATTGTACTGGAAACACCGAGATCTCTTCTACCATTATAATGGCCAGACGGGTGGGGTGGGTGGGTAAACGCCCGAAACGAGTTGACGGCGACTGTATTATTGTTAATTTTAACACACGAAATGCAGCTGATAGACTGTTTTGGGATGCCTCGGACTTGGATCTTGAAAAGGGGTAAGGGGGTATCAGAGCCCTGTCACTGGGTTATTTTTATCCCCCAGTAAGAAGATCAAATGTACTTGTTAAAACCCACTCTGAGGTATATTTGAGGAGGCCCTATCAGTCTCCTCAACGCCCTGTCGAAATTGAAAATTTGGAACTCCATCCAGTAAGTTCTAGTGTTAGAGACATAATAGTTTCGCAAACTCTCCCTATGCAAACAGGCTGCGAAGGAGTAGGCATAGCCCTATCAAATAGATTTTCTCCACTGTCTCAGCTAGACGAGAATGATTGACTAGAGTTACCCCATGATTGTTTACCTGACCCCAGTCATAATCTCCAGCCTATTGACTTAGAAGTTCCCCCTAATTGCAAGATCATTAGCTGGAACATTGAGGGGCTCAGATCTAAAAGGGATGATTCTAGCTGGCTTGAGTTTATAAAAAAACACGACATTATTGCTCTCCAGGAAACTTGGGAGAGAAATTTTTGGCTGGATGGGTTTAAAACTTACTGCTCACCTGCACGTCCTACTCCGGCAGGTAGAGCCAAGGGGGGCTTAGCGCTCCTTTTTTCTTTAAAGTTAAAAGGGTCCATAAAGATGATGGAGGTAAGCTCCCATAATTGTTTGATAATAGAACTATGCACTCCCAACTGTCCTAAAATATTATTAATTAATTTTTATAATTCTGGGGAATGCGATTTTATGAATGAACATCTATCTTATTTGAAATGTTTTTTAGAAGTTTATAGATCGAAGCAATCGACTTTTTATTATATCATACTTATGGGTGATTTTAATATTCATCTGTGTGATCTGAATTGTTATGTTGATGATCATTTGGGCCCTGATTATTCGGTGTCACCCCACTTTGAGCATACGAAAAAGGGGGAGGCTCTGGAGGACCTCCTGGCAGGAGTTGACCTCTTCGAACCTGGCTTTAATGACTTCTCTGAGCGAGTTTCGACATTTAAGGCCAAGGGAAGGGATACTATTATTGATTACATATTTTTGTCTCCTTCAATGCTAGCTAATGTAGTGTTCTATAATGCCAGGTTGTCCCCCTTTAGTGATCATAACCCAGTAATTCTTGAATTAAACAAAGACTTGGGTCTTCTGTGCTCATTGGGCAGGAACACTGGAGTTAATCATGTGGCAACAAGTGATCAGGGGAGGAGGCTCAAATGGTCTAAGGTAATTCCCGAATCTTTCTTTGTTAATTTGTGTATGAAGGCTAAAAATGATATCGCAATATACGGCGGATTATTCCTCTCCAAAGGCTGAGGTCATTAAGGCCTTTGAAGGTATCTGTGGCCAGGCAGCAGCTGACCTGACCGTTAAAACTAAATCCAGATCCAACCCAGGTGAAAGGTGGTTTGACGCAAATTGCTCTAGGGCCCATCGAAATTTTGTTCAAGCCCTGAAAAATAAACCAAGGGACAGGGAGCAGATAGCTAGTCTCAGGAAGCAATATAAGCTAGCGGTATATACCCGTAAAAGTGAGATTAAATCAGAGGCAAAGAACGCTCTGTCTGTTGAAGTCCTAAAGGATAGCTCGAAATTTTGGGCTATTGTTAATACACCTTTCTTCTCGGGTTTAGAGAATGATATCCTGGAAATTAATATCTCAGAAGAGCAGTGGCTAGCGCACTTTAAGATTATTTATGGATCAAGTGAAGTTCAGGATCCCCCTCCAGCTTTAGACACACATGGTGAGTTATCTTTGTTGGTTTTTAATGAGGCAGACATTGAAAAGGCAATAATAGAGACATCTACCAATAAGGCACCTGGCCCTGATTGTGTCCCTGCAGACCTGTATAAAGGTGAACCTAAATTTTGGGCCAAGATTTTGGCAAATGTGTTTAATGCCTCAGTTGTGCAGGGGTTCCCTGCATCCTGGTCCTTGTCTACAATTATACCAGTTTTTAAAAAAGGACAGAAAGGAGATCCACGGTGCTACAGACCTATATCACTGATTGATTCGGCCGTCAAAATTTTAGGTAAAGTGATCTTGGCTAAAGTCACTGATTGGGTAAATGATAATGGGGTTTTATCCATTCTTCAGTTTGGTTTTAGACAAGGCAGAAGTACCATGGATCATTGCCTTAATTTATATTTATTAATAGGCAAATATACCATAGCCAAAAAAGGTTCATTGCAAATGGCTTTTATGGATCTTACCTCCGCATTCGATCTGGTAAACAGATCGAAGCTCTGGCCTATTTTACTTGATATGGGTATTGATCCCTGTTTGGTTCACTTTTTAGCAGATTTACATCGGGATCTTTTAGCAGCTGTCAGGGTCACTCAGGACGGCAAATGCACTAGACACTTTAAATCAGGCAGAGGTGTCCGCCAGGGTTGTATATTGGCGCCATTACTTTTTACCCTCTATATTAAAGCACTAGACAAAACCCTGGATCAGGTTAGTTTGGATATTCCGCGTGTAGGGACTAGGTCTATTCCGGTCCTCCTATACGCGGACGATGCCGTTCTATTATCCCGAACTGCCATAGGTCTTCAGAGACTGTTGGATGCATTCGGGGCTTATATGAAATCCCTGGATTTGGTTGTGAATATGTCGAAATCACATGTCATGACAATGGGCCAAAGAAACAAAAAAGATAAAATTTTCTTATGTAATGGAGCTGAGGTGTCCAGAGTGACCTCTTTTACATATCTGGGGGTTTTATTTGATGACAGATGTTCTTGGGTCCCCCAACATAAAGCTAAAAAAACGCAGTAGTTAGATCGACGTCAGCTTTATTGGGGTTCTCACAGCGATTGGGAGCCAGGCCTTTTGAAGCTATTCTTTCCATCTATAGATCTAAATGTCTGGCTATTGCTACATATGGTTCTGCCATTTGGGGCTACAAACAGTTGGCAGGGATGCAGTTGGCTGAAAATAAATGTTTACGTACTCTCCTGTCTGTGCCCCAATCAACCCCAACTTTTGTTATTCATCAGGAATTGGGGTTGGGATATGTGACTGATTTGCTGAGACTGGCTCCCTTGGTTTGCTGGATTAAAACCTGGCTTAATCCAGAGATAACTTTGAACCACCAGTTCTTACGGGATTGTGTTGCCCTGGATAAAGCCAGCAGTATTCCGTGGCTGTCTTACGTTAAGTGCATGTTTTTTAAACTAGGGCGTCCTGATATTTATAATGTCCCAGAAGGGATAAAAAAAAATGATGTAAAATGGGTAAAATCACAATTTTTGAATATACTGATGTTGGAACGGGAGGAACGGGCGATACAAAAACCTTTGGTTAGGGCTCATTACCTAATTAATTTTTCCCCATTAATTGAGCCCTACCTGAGAATTGTGTCCAAGCCTTATCATCGTTGGCTCCTGACTAGGTTCCGTTTTAATCTGATTCATTTTTTGTTGGGCAATCTTCCTGGATGGTGCAAATCAGAGGATATAGGCCCTTGTCAGTGTGACAATTTTTCACCACAGGACACAATGCACTTTATCATGTTTTGTGAATTTTATAATGACATACGGAGGAGGTTTCTAGCTCCTCTATTGAGGGGAAAGGGCTTCCTACAGGTTAGACCAGCTTTAATGTATCTTCAACTGTTAGATGATACACGGAATATTTTTAACATTGCTAGTTTCCTTGTTGCTGCTGTCCGCCTTAGGAAAAGGAGATTTCCTATGATTAATGATGTATGAATTTTTTAATTTTTTATTTTAATGTAATTGTTTTTATCTGATAACTTTTAAGTCCCGATGAATTACAGATCTCTTGTAGGAATTTTATATTTTTTACATCGCTCATTTGTATTGAATGATAATATTTCTGTTTTTTGTTTTGTGTATTGTACTTTTATGATTTTAATTAATCGAATAAAGTGGTTTGACTGACTGACTGAGCTCATTCAGGCGCCTGACACCCACACCACACGAATCGGGCACAGCGTGGTGAACTTAAGCAGCTTTTTGCGGAGCAGTGGAGCAGTCGTTTGGCGACGGCTCCGGAGCTACGAAGTCAGGCGGCCATCTTTGTCGCTGGCTCGGCCACGCCCCTCATACTGACCATAGTTTGTGGTGAACTAGTGGGATCTAGGCTTACTCCCAGCGATGCTGCAATCCAATTACACTATGTCCAATCAACAAAACATAAGCATAACACTTCCCAATGGTGTGTCAACTTGATATCTCAATACAAGATTAAAAATAACACCCATCTTAATAGGTTCTCCACCATTTCCCTGCTCCAGGCCTTATGACAGGTTTCCTTGGTGGTACCCTGTTAAACTTATTGAAAGTTTGCAAGAGAAATTGTAAGCCTCACAGAAGAATTGAACATCATGCTTACCTCAATACCATCAAACATTATCTTGTCTACTTTTGGCGTCACTCCTACAACCCTTAACAAAATGCCTCATCTTACCACGAACTTTATATCACTGTGTCCAAAATTCCCACATTGAGAACATGGCCCTATATTAGTTTTCTTATCTCCCAATCTTTTCTCTCTTTTTTCTGTCTACTGACATTTATTTCACTCTTTTCTTTTTCTTTCCTTATCTCCCCGGCACATGCCATGGTATGTCCCACTATCTCTGCCCGCAACACTACTTTATCTAGAAGAAGGGTCGCCCTTTAACCACAATTCATCTGACACTTTCTCACGATAGCACTTCAAAACAAACTGCTCTCCAAACAGTCACAAAAAAACAAGTCACCTCAGGCTCTGTGGTGAATTCCACCACCACTTCTCCAAGTTTCTGTGTCCTCACTCCAAAATGTTACCTTTCTAAGATGGTATTCACTTGCGGAAAATAATGATTCTCCAGCTTTTCACACACTCACTACCTTATATGAAGTGCTCTTAAGACCCCTCCAACAAGCTATCTGTGAACAGAAACTTAGATGACCAAAATAAGTATTCCAGTTTGTGTCTTAATAGTTATTTCATTTGTTTTGGCTTCATTCCTGAAGGGGATACAACAGTGTTTCACATAAATTGCTCAGATGTGATAAAATCTACTCCACTAAAACAAGACATCCCCTTACTGATTACCTGGGGCTTGCTGTAGGAATGGGGCTACTTTTTGTTCCCTAAATCCAAGCTTGACATCCCAAGTTGTCCTCAGCTGTACAGGTATGCATTTAGCACATTCCCTTTATATGAAACAGATGACCTTCAAACATAAAAATCCACCCATGACCTATCTCATGCACATACTCTGTAACCTTTTTATACTTTTCTACCCCGCTGCCCCACTTATAATCACTAACCGGACTCAACACCTCTACATACCCAGATCCTCTTGCAGTCTTACCCTCTCAACCTCATGTGCCAGCCCTCTCCCGATTTCATCTTTTGTTGCTGCATTGCGTTACGCTTAAAAAAAAAACCACACATCTGCTCCTTTGTATCCTGAAGCTTTACCTAGAACCAGGAGTTGATTTTGATGAAGGATTGCATGATGGATGATGTAGTGAATGTTCCAATGTATGTTAGTGGCCATCATGTTGAACACAGGTGATTACTGGAAAGCGCAGATAGCAAGGCAGAGTTGAACCCCCTAAATCATTCAAAAATAGCATTGTTCTTCACACATCTGCTGAATACTTGTTAAATACTCTCACTCTTCAGGTTTAAATCTTGATATGTCCCATATTCCAGCAGGAGCTAATTACTGCCATTTTGTTTTGATAGTTAATTAACCTAACCATAATGATCCTTGGTCATTCTCCCAGTTGCAGCATTGACACTGGTGCTTAGTGGGCTCCTTCAATAAGAATGTTTATATAGGTATACATAGGGAGTCCATGAAGGCCAGAGGACTAACATAGAATCTGCTTAAATAGTTTAAGTATTAATTCAGAAGACAGACTAGCACAGAGTTAAAAAAGCATGAAAAGTCTAAATATAGACAGACTGATGTGGAGTCTGCCTTTGTGGAGTTGAGCAAAAAGTCTAAGTATAAATAATCAGAGTGACATCGAAACTGCTCAGTTTGAAAAGCAAAATAGATAAGAGTATAGACAGCCTGATGTGGAGTCTGCCTTTGTGGAAGTAAGAAAAGTATGTCACATCTCCAAAAAAAGGCACATTTTATAGGTTTCAGACAGTGAAAGCCACACAAATGGCAAAATCGGACATAGTAGGGCTGTACTAATAAAGTAAAATACACACCGACTAATGGCTTCTCAAGAAATTATGATACACCAAATAAGAAACATTTAGGAACACCTACTTTCATACATAATTATAATAAGGCATACAAAGGAAAGGTAGGAAATACCATGACATTTTTGCAACAAATAAACATAATAGACAGTACAACTAATGAACAATCCTTAGAGCAGACTTGGGTAAAGTACCTTGACTTTGTTAAAAATACATCAACTTTCTGCACATAGCTTCCTTCTTGAGACACACACGCATATTTACACAAAAATGTCAGAGCGCGGAGCTGCGCCAAATTTGGCAGCGCAGCTCTCCGACATTTTTAAAACGCAGGGATGCTCCGTATTCAACAGAATACGGTGCATCCCTGTGTTTCCCCTAGCACTGGCACAAAAAAAGCTGCATAGAGCCAGTGCAGGCACCCTGCTGCCATGTTGCAAGGGTGCCTGCACTGCAGGGACGATTGTTTATGTGCAGGAAGGGATACCTTCCTGCACATAAACAATCAATAATGGTGATTTGCTCTTTCTATGTGTCCTGCAGAATGAAGCACACATGGAAAGTGCAAAAAACACATTACATGGCACACCTCTGGCCCACATATAAGACCCTTGTAAAAGGTACCAAGGGCATTGTGACCAGAGAGGGCCTCTAAGGGCTGCAGCATGTATTATGCCACCCTAAGAGGCCCCTCACCAAACTATACCTCTGGTGAGGGCATAACTGCATGAGCAGATATGCCCCTATAGTGTCTAAGTCCATTCTTAGGCATTAAAAGTGCATAGTGAAGCCATACCGAGTACATGGGCTGGAAGAATGTCAATATGAGTTCCACAGCTCCATGATAGCTTCACCGAATCCCAAGGTGTTTGGTACCAAACATCGCAAACTAATGAGCCCACACTGATGCCAGTGTTGGATTCATTAATAAATGCACTCAAAGGGCACCTCAGAGGTGCCCCTGAAAACCTACCAAACCGCAAGTGTGCGGCTGACTAGTCTGCACCAGCCTGCCACTTCCAGACATGTTTCTGACCCCCTGAGGTGGGAGCCTTGTGCTCCCGTGGGTCAGAAACAAAGCCTGCTCTGGGTAGAGGTGCTTCACACCTACCCCCAAGCAGGAACAGCTAACAAGGGCGGTGAGCCTCAAAGGCCTCCTGCCCTTTGTTATGTTAGCCAGGGCCTCTGCAGCTAGTGGAGATGCCTGCCCCCCTGACCAAGCCCCACTTTTGGCAGCAAGGTCGGCGGGAAAATTCGTAAGCAAGAGAGGGGTGTCCCCTCTCAGCCAGGACCACCCCTAAAGTGTCCTGAGCTGAAGTGACCCCCTCCGTTGAAAATCCTCCATGTCTAAATATCATGTTCTATGTAAACTGGCTCGAGCGGATCATGTCTCCTCCTCGATTTCCAATGCACAAAATTGCTCTCGCACTTTGTTTGCAATGGTGAAAAAATTGGCTGGCTCGGATACGCAGCCTACTTCTCCTATTTTAAATGAATCTCAATGTAATACTCTTGCCAATTTTTTTATAAGTAAAGTGGAGCAAATATACCAGACACTGGATAAAACTGGGCCTTTGGTGCCGATTCAGTTAGCTTCCCCTTTTAAATCCATTTTTACAGTGGTACCTCCGACGAAATTGGAAAAATGGGTGCCCCTTGATATTACTTCTTTCAAAAAAATTTTAGGCAGTATCAAATCAGGATCCCCCTGTGATCTTCTTCCTGCCCCTATACTTTCACAACTTGAGCAGCCCTCACTGGAAATTGTTATGGAACTGCTTAATGCCTCACTTCAAGAGGCCTTGGTTCCGCCCGATTGGAAACATGCTATGGTCCTCCCATTACTGAAGAAGGCTAATGCTGATCCTGATCAGTCATCTAATTTCAGGCCCATTTCCCTACTTCCTATTTTTTCCAAGATTTTGGAAAAACATGTTAATTTGCAACTATCCAAATTTATTGAATCTTCGAACTTTTTACACCACTCCCAGTCTGGTTTCAGAGCGGGATTTTCGACTGAGACGACTCTCCTTGGCGTTACCGTAATGCTGCGCCAACATTTAGATATTGGTGACACGGTGGCCCTCATTTTGTTGGATTTGAGCGCCGCATTTGACACGGTTTCTCATACCGTGCTAATCAAATCCTTGCAGTCACTTGGCATTACCGGAACAGCACTTGGTTGGCTGACTTCTTTCTTATCTAAACGAACCTTCCAAGTTTTTTCATCAAGTGCTTCTTCTAAAATTCTTTTTCTCCCTATGGGGTACCTCAGGGATCAATTTTAAGTCCCCTTCTGTTCAATATCTATTTACAACCTTTGGCTGCGATTGCAGAGGAGGCTGGGTTGTCTCTTTTTCTTACGCTGATGACACCCAAATAATTTTTTCCCTATCTGCGGGAAATGTGCAAGGCCCCTCAACTCTCCAAATGGGCTTGAGCAACATTGCATCTTGGATGAGAGCTAATTTGCTCAAGCTAAATGGTGAAAAAACGGAGGTCCTTATTTTTGGAAAAGATCAGGACCTTTGGGGCCCCCAACATTGGCCCAGCGAAATGGGACCCTTACCCTCGCCCACCGCTCAAGCCCGTAATTTGGGATTCATTATGGATAATAAATTATCCATGAAACAACATGCGGTAAAAACTGCAGCCACCTGCTTCACCATTTTAAAATGGTTGAAGAAAATCATTTGGATGCTCCCCAATGCTACTCAAAGGACGGTAGTCCAGGCGCTTGTTACATCTAGACTGGACTATGGAAATATTCTTCTTTTGGGAGCAAATAAAGATGTGCTACGCAAGCTCCAAGTGGTGCAGAATTCTGCCGCTAGGTTACTTTATAAAATCCCTAGAATGACCTCAATCTCCAATGCTTTGAGAGACTTACATTGGCTTAGAGTGGAAAGTCGGACTAAGTTTAAAGCCCTGGATTATATGTTTAAGATTAAGATTGGGACTGCCCCTCAATACCTGCAAAATCTGGTTAGCCATTATCAGCCCTCTCGACTGTTACGCTCTACGACACAGGAATTATTCATGGTTCCCAGGATCAAACTCACAAGAATGGGAGGCCGCTCTTTTTCCTATCTTGGTCCTCTCTTGTGGAACGCTCTTCCCATAGCGATCCGCAAAGAAACACTTCACTTAAAATTTCGTAAATTAGTGAAAGCTTGGCTGTTTAACCAATAGTACTTACTCTTTTTTTTTATTTTGTTGGTTCCTCTCGGTCTGCGCTGGGAAACCCTTTTTGGGTAGCTACGCGCATTACAAAATCAATTAACATAACATAACATAACATATTGTTTGTGAGGATTTCAGCCAATAGGATTAGGGTATGCTCCCTCCCCAAAGGGAGTGGACATACAAAGGGTGTAGTCACCCTAAAGGTAAGTAGCCCATTGGCTACTACCTCCCAGCACCTGTAACGCCCCTAAATTGTGATCCTTAGATTCCTGGCAACCTAAAGAAGAAGAAGGACCGAAGAGCTGTACCAGCAGTGAAGACTCTAGACGACAACTGTCCTGGCCCCAGCCCTACCGGACTTTCTGCAGCCTGCTTCAAAAAGTGACTCGTCCTGCAGGTCCAGTGACCTCCACAACCCTGGGAGGACTGCCTGCCTTCCCCAAAGACTCCAGAGGACAGCGGCCCTATCCACAAAGAAACCAACACCAAGAGCTATAGTGCCTTGCTGAACCGCACAACCAGACCTACGGACCTACCTCTGCACCCAACACCTCTGGCCCGAGTTGAAGTGGCCTACCGTTCCCAAAAAGGTTCCCCAGCGATCCTGAGCTCGAGTCCACCCCAGAGTGACCTCTCCTGGACTCCACGACAAATCCTGCAGCCTCAACACAAAGGGTGCCCCAACAGCGACCGGCTCGGTAAGACTTTTCTGACGTCCAAAGACACCCCACTACCCCCAATCCCCAGGCCTTGGGGAGCTCGACCCACGGGGTCCCTGAGTTCCTTGGCACTCCAACTTACCTCCAGAGCCACCGGCTCTATTCGTCCAGCTTCCTGGCCCGAGCCTGCAGCCTTTGTTTGAAATATTCATTCTCCATTGATTTGCATTGGGCGTCCAACACTGTGTTGGCACTCTGCACCTGGCCGCCTCTGCGCCGCTGATGGTGTGTGTTTGGTGCTGCCTCATGGCCCCCCCAGTGCTAGTCCATACCCCTGAAGATTGACCCCCAACTCCAATTTTACTTACCTTCAACCGGCAGCTCTTTGAGTGCCCCCAGTCTCTATTGATTAACATTGGGCCCCAGTGACCGAATTTGACCTCTGCACCCGGCCGCCCCAGTGCCGCTGGTGGTGCAGTTTCTACACTTACCTGACCACTGTTGATCCTAAAACCCGAAGACTGGAATTGTAAGCTGTGTACTTACCTGTGAAATTACGTCATTGTTATTCCTCCATAGGTTAACATTGAACTGTTTGAAAAATGCAGTGTCCACTTTTTATACTTAAAAACTGACACATTGCAAAACGTATTTTACTGTAACTAAGTATCTTTGGTTCTAAGTAATAAACATACAGAAAGTAATATTTTTACAAACAATTGATCTGGGATTTAGTCATTGAGTGTGTGTAATCATTTCTTGCCTGAGTGTGTACAACAAAGGCTTAACACCGCCCTCTGATAAACCTATCTGCTCGCCCACACTACCGCAAATGAGAGCATTAGTATTATCTACTTTAGCCTCTGTAAAGCCTCTGGGGATCCACTGGACTCTGTGCACACTATACCATACTTAGGTATAGTATATACAGAGCCAGCTTCCTACAACCGCTGAACTACTTCCTTGAAGAGCACCGTTTAGTAGTTCATTTTCTGGTATTCCTTTAACTTGTTAGGACATCTTAATACGAATGTCTTTTACTAACTTTGTTGCTTTTTGGGCTACTTTATTCGTCTTCTTTGCACTTGTGGCGACAACACCATAGCAAGTAGAAACCTTTAATGAGGAACCCACATGGCATGCAGCTGGTAAACCAGCCAGCAAGGAGCAGCTGCTGTGGAACATGAAATGCATACAAGAAACAACAAGGCAGCATGAGATCATATGACATAGTAATGGAACATAAGGGTTCTGACCTCCAAGTATGCAGAGAAGCAGCTACCGCAGCACTCTTTATTAATTAAATTGCTAGCAATACTGAAATTTTCCCCATTTGAACCACCTGGTTGACAATGGTGCTATGTTTGAAGATGTCCTTGTCATCGGATGGAGGATGAGAGCAGGCGCTATATGGTATTTCTTAAGCGCAAGATACACCATAGCTTCATGGTACTAAAGTCCTAACTATTCACTGAAAGAGCATATTACATATTGTAGGAAACTGGGTTACTGGTTGAGAGGAGTGAAACCTTACTTAAACAGCAACCACAATTCCTGTCAGGGTAAAATCACAAGCAAACCCAAATTAACCTGTGCTTACCCCCTGGTAGCTTGCACAAAGCAGTCAGGCTTAACTTAGAGGCAATGGGTAAAGTATTTATGCAGCACTTCAAACAGTAATAAAATGAAAACACAACACAAAAAAATCCCACACCAATTTAGAAATATAGAGTAAAATCAAAGGAATTATTTTAGACCAAAACAATAAAAATCTAATAAGTAGAAATCTAATAAGATTTGCAATTTTAAAGAGTTCAGGTAAATATAGCGCCTATAACCACAAAGCACCACTCACGGTTAACTAGTCGTGCGAGGCTGGGTGAAAGTCACAAATTCAGGCTGACCACGATGGAACACGGGCCAGACACAGGGACCAGGTTACTTCTACTGAAAGAGTTACCTTCTAAAGTCCAGCGCGAAGAGTTCTGTTCGTGGTGGGCCGCAGGAAGAGTGTCACAGATGGTTGTCGCTGTAGCGCGAAGAACAGGCTGGGTGTTGCGGACGGTTTGTCACTGTAGATCCAGTTGGTGTGGCAGACGGTCATTGCTGGAGATTTGCATTGGCGATAACCACGGGCTCTCGATGCTGTAGCATGAAGTGCAGATCTCGCGTTGCCGGGCGTTGCTGGCGATCGCTGTGGCATGAAGAGTTGGGTTCACCAGAGCTTCACGTTGGCGGGCAGCGAGGGTGGCAACATCTTGGTGTGAATAGGCCCAAAAATTCAGGATTTCTCCTTTTCCTGAAGTGGGGGCTCAATTGATGCCACACGAAGGGTCCAGGACCTGAGGAGCACCTCTTGGGCATCAGGAACTTACTCCAGCAGAGGCCAGCAGGACTCAGGCAGGTCCAGTTGCAGGTCCATGCAGCAGGTCAGCTGTGCAGATGCAGGGAGGCCTCTGGAGCTTGTTATGTCCTTGTAGGTCAGAATAGGAGGTCGGTCAGCTGACCCTTGGAGTCACTTCAGCCTGGGATGAAGGGTGGTCGTCGCTGTAGGGCAAAGAGCAGGCCAGGCATCGTGGACTGTTGTTGCTGTAGTGCGAAAATCCTGTCGGGTATCGCGGACGGTCATTCCTGGAGATTCATGGGTAGCAGTCCTTCTGACAGCAGAGCAGCACATAAATCCTTCTTCTGTAGTATCCACAGGTCAAGATGTGTATTGAGAGTTGGGTCTCAAGGTTCAATATTTGTACATGGTGCCAGCCTTGAAGTAGGAGAAGGTTCTAAAGCTTTCCACCCCCAGAGGTTTATGGAATTTCCTGCCTCCCTGACCTGGCCCCAGTTTGTCTGGGGGCACAAAAAACTAGTGTGCTCAGGCCAAGCCTTTGTGATGTGTAAGTGTGGGAGGTGACAGCTCCTCCCCTCCTCAAGTGAGAGATGGCCCATCCTGCCAGCACCTATTCCCCCTTTTCTCACTTTCTAGGAGGACTACACAAAGGCCAACTGCTAGCTACACTTAGTCATGTGACCCAGGATACAGGCTGCAGGCACCAAATGGTTATGACAAGAAAATGCCAACTTTCTAAAAGTGGAATGTTCAAATTGTGACTTAAAATCCGACTTTACCATTAAAGAGGGTTTTAAATGACAATTCTTTAGACACCAAACTTGATCTTCCTACTCGCTCCCAATTGAAAGTTAGCACTTATTAAATGTAAAAAGGTAACCCTATATTATCCTACAGGAGAGGTTGGCTTTGCAGTAGTGACAACGAATTCAAGAGTTTTTCACTACCAGGACATGTAAACGCTTAAACACATGAACCACTTTTTGAATAGACTGCACCCTGCCCTATCGGCTGTCTAGGGCCTACCCTGGGGTTGACTTATATGTATTAAAGAGGAAGGTTTAGGCCTGGCAAAAGGTTTATTTTGCCAGGTCGAAATGGCAGTTTGAACTGCACACACAGGCTGCAATGGTAGGCCTGATACATGTTTAAAAGGTTACTTAAGTGAGTGGCACAATCAGTACGGCAGGCCCACTAGCAGTATTTAATTTACAGTCCCTGGGTACATGTAGTACTTTTTATTATGGACTTAAAGGTAAATTAAATGTGCCAGTTGGGTGTAAGCCAATTTTACCATGTTTAAAGGAGAGAGTACTGGTTAGCAGTGGTAAAGTGCGCAGAGTCCTAAAAGCCAACATAATAGAAAAACAGGAGGGTGAAGGCAAAAACTTTGGGGATGACCCTGAAGAAAGGGCAACGTCCAACACTTATCAAAAGAGGTTCAGATAAATGAAAAGAAATTTTGAACAACCAGGTTTTTAACTTCTTTCTGAAAAGAGCCTGAGAGTTGCAAGTGTACAGCCAGAGGAAAAAGGTTCCTTTCTTTGGCTGCGGCAAATGAGAACGCCCTCTGACCAAAAATAATAGTTGAGACTGTGTGGATTTTGACTAGGTATTTACCAGAATAGCATAGTGCGCACGAATTACCATGAATACAAACTTTTATTGGCTAAAAATGACGGGGTCTGTCCATGAAGAATCCTATGAATGATGACTAGTGACTTAAAACAAATATCGAGTTAAGGCTGTATTGCGGCAGCTAGTAAACTCTATCTCTAGTTTTGTTATAGCACCCATCCCCTGCTCTCATTCACCTCAGGGTGGGGTTGGCCACATGAACAGGATAGGTGGGCATTCCCCTCCTGTGGTGCCCGTAAAGAAACTGTGGAGCATGCACTGTTTTTCTGTCCCGCCTATGCGAATGGGAGGAAAAAATATATACTCCCAGCATGCCGGATTTTAGGGGTTAAAAAACATGTTGATGCTCTTTGTATTTTAAGATACGACACGAGACATAGCATTATTTTTGCTCTCTCATTACCTTTTGACGATGGAGAGGACTAGGCTCTTGATGCCCAAGCTTAATGCGGGTCTTGATATCACAACAGCACAGGGTGCTCCTAGTGTCTCTGCAGAATGCAGCACACATAGAAAGAGCAAAATACGGGGAGAAATGAAACATTTCTCCCCGTATCGCCTGCTTAAGACCAGGTATTCCCTGGCGATATTTTTGGCGCTGCCCCATACTTTGTAAATATAGGCCAGCATCAAAAAGCAATGGGTGTTGCGGCAGAACGCCCACTGCAACACCCATTGCACGTCCCTTTCATGCTAAGTGCTGCATGAATAGGGGCATTATTTACAAGGCGGCGTTAAGCCACGTTAGTGGCTTATCGCCGCCTTTGTAAATAAGGCAAAGGAGTTAATGCCAACAGAAAAGCAAAAAAAAGTGACGTTCTGGTGGCATTGTAAATATGCCCCTTTGTTTTCCCCTATGCACTAGCACCATGAGAATTTATGGACCAAGACTGCTTTTGTTTCTCTTTGTGACTCATTTTATTGAGTTTATGAAATGTTTTGGCTGTATCGATTTTATCAAATATTTTATGATGCATGTCTGATCTAAGCAGGTTTTATTGCTTTTTTGGTTTATGCTTGTTTGATCTTAATGTTTTATACTATGTTTTATTGCTCTTTTATGGCTAATAGCTGAAATAAAGATGTGAATGCTGTATTGCTAGAATTGGTGTTTGACAAGCGCACCAATGTGACTGCATCAACACTGTTTGTCTTTTGCAGCCCCTTTAGCTTTCCCATGGCCTAGTACTGTTAAGTGGGTGCTCTGATTATCACAGTTTCCAACCCTTTCCACGCCATTTCCCCCCCCGAATAAGTAGGGATTCAACATTAAGAAGACAGGCTGTGTGCAGAACTGGTAGAAGAGCTGTGATAAACTGACAGAACAATTATGTTGCCACTGGGTGGGAGAAAGGTACAAGTTCATTTTGACTTGTGGGATTCCTATTTACATAATACCTTGCCATTATGGTTGCCACCAGTGGCTATGTTCATGTGATAATCATTTTTCATCACGCCCAGTCTACTGTACGTACGTACACACACACACACACACACACACACACACACACACACACACACACGTTACCATCCTTGTGGGGACTATATGTGGATACCTGCCTTGTGGGGACTAACCTTTCCCAATGTTTTTAAAATATACTAGTAACAGAAAAATGTTAAGAAAAAATTCATGATACAGGATCCTGCTTCAAATTTGCAAATATATTGTTATTTAATCACGCGCACAGAACCATCCTTGTGGGGACTTGAACATGTGCTACCATCCTTGTGAGGACCTAGTCCATAATACTATTTGTAATTTAATACAGTTAAAGGCACATGGCTAAATGTTTGTTTTATCAACAATATACACAGACAACATTATAATCTATTCATATATGAATTGCTGTATATATACTAGGGGCATACACAAAAGACAGATTATGTTAATGTGTCCGAGAGTATATCTTGATTACAGAAAGGCACTTAAAACTGTATTTAACCTATTTGTTAGTGCTTAAAATCTTAGGAGATAAGGGAACTAACCCATAAAGAAATTAACATATGGAATTAAGGAATATGGTCAAGTGGACCCCGGATCTTTATTAGCTGCTTACATTTTTGCCCAAATAGCTGTTGGACAACACCTCCCTAGGAATGCATACCATGTTAATGTCTGCATAGGGGTAGTTTCAGATGATGCCCACAGAGGTTATATCTCATCACTGCATTGGGATGGTGTGTGATAATGTCAATAGAGGTGGTTGTGATCACAGTAGCACCGGGGTCTGTATAGAGATGGTGTCTTCAGCTGTGAGGAAAGTTCCCACAAAGTACAATGTGATGATCATTTTATTCATGTCACCATAGAAATAGCATATGATTATAGTAGTGCTCACAGAGATAGTGTGTGAATTTATTTATGTCCAAGTCTCCACAGAGATAGTATGAAATTATTGGGATGTTCAAGTACCCAGAGTTAATGCATGAATATGATTGTGTTCAAGTCCCCACTGAAATAGTGTGTAAAGACAAAGCTTAAATCCCCATACAGAGAATGTGAAGCTAATGATGTTCAAGTCCCCACAAAGATAGTGTGTTAGTATAGAGATGTTCAAGTCCCCACAGAGATAGTGTGTTATTAGAGTAATGTTCAAGTCCCCACAAAGATAGTGTGTTAGTATAGTGTTGTTCAAGTCCCCACAGAGATAGCATGAGATTATTGGGATATTCATGTCCCCAGAGTTAGTGCATGAAGAGGATTGTCTTCAGGTCCCTACTGAAATAGTGTGTAATGACAAAGCTTAAATCCCCATACAGAGAATGTGCAGCTAAAGATGCTCAAGTCAACAAACAGAGCTTGTGCGTAAGTACAAGAATGCTCAAGTCCCGACAGAGATAATGTGTTATTATAGTGATGTTCAAGTCCCCACAAAGATAGTGTGTTATTATAGAGATGTTTAAGTCCCCACAGAGATAGTGTGTTAGTATAGTGATGTTTAAGTCTCCACAGAGATAGTGTATGAATATGATTGTGTTTAAGTCCCCATTGAAATATTGTGTAGATTCAAAGCCTAAATCCCATTATAAAGAGTGTGAAGCTAATGATGGTCAAGTCCATACAGATGTTGTGTGTAATTATAGGAATGGTCAAGCCCCCACAGAGATGGTATGTTATTGTAGAGATGTTCAAGTCCCCACAAAGATAGTGTGTTAGTCAGTTCATAAACTTTATTCGGATAAACATTGTATCCATAAAAGTGCAGTATGATAAAAGAAGTATAAAAGTCAAAAGAAGAGTAACAATAAATGTTAATAAAAATTTACAGTTATAAAACACAATATCACAGATTTTAGGTTGTAAATAAAATGGAAAATTCATTATCAACAATTACAAGCCTATCCATTCATGACTTAAAAACTCAAGGGTTGAGCATTGTCTTACGTGCCCGAGTAGCAATTCTCAAAAATGTGCTTAAACGAAAAACAAGCTCTTCGTCGGTCAAAGCAAGCATACTTAAATAGGCAAAATCCAAGCTAATAGGCAGAATCCAAGCTAACAGGCAGAATCCAAGCTAATAGGCAGAATCCAAGCTAATAGGCAGAATCCAAGCTAATAGGCAGAATCCAAGCTAACAGGCAGAATCCAAGCTAATAGGCAGAATCCAAGCTAACAGGCAGAATCCAAGCTAACAGGCAGAATCCAAGCTAACAGGCAGAATCCAAGTTAATAGGCAGAATCCAAGCTAACAGGCAGAATCCAAGCTAATAGGCAGAATCCAAGCTAATAGGCAGAATCCAAGCTAATAGGCAGAATCCAAGCTAATAGGCAGAGTCCAAGCTAATAGGCAGAATCCAAGCTAACAGGCAGAATCCAAGCTAATAGGCAGAATCCAAGCTAATAGGCAGAATTCAAGCTAATAGGCCGCTCCTATTAAAATAAGGGTAAAGAAGCCCCTTGCTGTATTTCATGTAATATTTACAGAAAAGCAAAAAATGTAGGGTTGATTGTCCACTAACCCCGTCACATGGGCAGGGTACTAAATCAAGTTTCGAATGGTAACCAAGAGGGAAACACAATGCAAATTTAACTGTCCCTGCTCTTAAGCGAAATAGGAGGCACCTTTCCCAGTAACTCATAGGTAAAATAAGATAATTTGGTAAGGGGTAGCAGTGCCGCTCAAGAGACATATAACTAGAAACAGAGGGTTTCTTCAATTCCAGCGCGATTCTTTCTGTGCTGTATAACAAATAAAGTGCGCTTCTGAGTTCTTTTTTGTGCAGAGTTTCGGCTTTGCTAGGATTCAAGAAAATACAGCCTTGATTGATGCTGCATAAACTCTGATATACGCCAGATAGCCAAGGAATATCCATCCCCTTCTCACACTTCAAACAGTCAGTAATAATGTCTCTAGTTAGAGTCGCTGCCTCATTCTTCCAGACCGATAACCAGAAAAGGGCTAGTCGAGCACGTATAAAATCGGTTACATAATTTAAGTTTAATTCTTTGTGACAGATATATTGTGTTGTGGAGATTGAGATGCCCAACAGTTTCCTACAGAATCTGTTTTCTTCCTGCTGGATGCAGGAACTATTTGCAGTACCCCAAATTTCGGCTCCATAAGTGGCTACTGGAACACATTGTAGTTTAATTTTTTTTTAAATAGCTAAAATAGTGCCTGTATTCTTTGGACGGGGAAAACTAAAAATTGAATTGATGGTCTTTGAGAACTTGCTCCTGGAATGGGTGAGGTGCTCAGTCCAGGAGCCGTTCGCAGCAAAAACCACCCCAAGGTAGGGGAATTTACAGGTGTTTATCAATTTTTGACTGCCAACAGTAATGGAGCTGAGCTGGCGTTTCCGGGGGCCGCATGACATTAAAAATGATTTATTAAAATTAACTCTTAGGTCCAAGCTATCCATGTATTTGACAAAAGACTACTAGAATGCGCAGAGAGTTTGGGGTGCGGCATATAAGAACCGCATCGTCTGCGTATAATAGCACAGGAAGGGGTTTCCCATTGATCATAGGAACGTCTTGGGTCATAAATACTAATGATTTATTCAATCCATTAATATAAATAATAAAAAGAAGGGGGGCCAAGACACATCCCTGCCTGACCCCCCTTCCAACCTTAATGGGTCCTGAAACCTCTCCACCTCTGCCGATCCTCACTTGTGCCTGGAGATCTTTGTGGAGATATGCCAAAAAATGGACCAAAGGCTCATCCAGACCATAGGCCAACAGGATAGCCCACAGCTTTGACCTATTAACAAAGTCAAAAGCTGAGGACAAATCCACGAAGGCCAAATAGACTGGAGAGTTCCGTGTAATGGTGTATTTCCCAATTACAAGGCTGAGGTTGAGACATTGTTCGTTAGTGCCAACCTTGCTGCGAAAGCCTAGCTGGCAGGGCTCTAAAATACTACATTCCTCCGACCATTCCAGGATCTTGTTGTATAAAACTCTGCCCAATATTTTAAGGGTATTATCGATCAATGAAATGGGCCTATAGTTATTGGGCTGCGACCGATCCCCCTTTTTAAATATTGGGACAATAATACTCTTTGCCCAGGTGTCAGGTAACTGAGCATACATTAGATTGTTGAAGACGTTCAAAAGAAGCGGGGCCCAAAAGTCCGGTTTCCATTTAATAAAATCTATTGGTAGCCCGTCAGGGCCAGGGGCCTTGTTCCCAATACTCTGGTGAATAGCTTCTTCTACTTCGGAAAGTGTTATCTGAATACTGGTAAATGAACCATGCTCATACTGGTCAGTCTCCGATAGGGGGGTAGCATAGATTTTAGAGAAGTGAGTTTCCCAAGATTGACTGGAAATAGTGCAGCTGATGGGAGTTAATAACTGTCCCATAGATCGAACATCCCTTACAGCAGACCAAAACGATTTACCCTTTTTATCAGTTGCAGCCTGCGATAGGGTTTCCCAGCGGTCCCTTAAGAGTACTCCCTTCCGATTATTAACTGCTGTATTATACTTCTGCCTAGCCAATTTCACATCTAAAGCACACCTAGGTTCAATTGACAATACCCTACGCAAATTCCTATTGGCCAATGAACATTCAGAATCAAACCATCTAGGGCCCTGATTATATTGATGCCCAGGTTCTCACACAGATAATGTGCGATGATAGTCATGTTCAATTCCTCATAAACATAGTGTGTGATTGATTATATTGATTCCCAGGTCCCCACAAAGATAGTGTGTGGTTATATTGATGCCCAGGTCCCCACAGAGATAGTGTGTGATGATAGCCATGGTCACTTCCTCATAAAGATAGTGTGTGATTGATTATGATAATCATGTTCAATTCCTCATAAAGATAATGTGTGATTGATTATATTGATTGCCAGGTCCCCACAGAGATAGTGTGTGATTATATTGGTGCCCAAGTCCCCACATAGATAGTGTGTGATTATATTGATGCCAAGGTCCCCACAAAGATAGTGTGTTATGATAGTCATGTTCAATTCCTTATAAAGATGGTGTGTGATTATATTGATGCCCACGTCCCCATACAGATAGTGTGTAAATATAGTGATGCCCAGGTCCCCGCAGAGATAGTGTGTGATGATAGTCATTTTCAATTCCTCATGAAGATAGTGTGTGATTATATTTATGTTCAGGTCCCCACAGAGATTAGGTGTGATTATATTGATGTCCTGGTTCCCACAGAGTGAGTGTGTGATGATAATCATGTTCAATTCCTCATAAAGACAATGTGTGATTGATTATATTGATTGGCAGGGCCCCACAGAGAAAGTGTGTGATTATATTGATGCCCAAGTCCCACAAGATATAGTGTGTGATTATAGTGATACCCAGGTACCCACAGAGATAGTGTGTGATTATATTGATTGCCAGGTACCCAGAGATAGTGTGTGATTATATTGATTGCCAGGTACCCACAGAGATAGTGTGTGATTATATTGATGCCAAGGTCCCCAAAGAGATAGTGTGTGATGATAGTCATGTTCAATTCCTCATAAAGATGATGCGTGATTATATTGATGCCCACGTCCCCATACAGATAGTGTGTGAATATAGTGATGCCCAGGTCCCCACAGAAATAGTGTGTGATGATAGTCATTTTCAATTCCTCATGAAGATAGTGTGTGGTTATAGTGATGCCCAGGTCCCCACACAGATAGTGTGTGATTATATTGATGCCCCGGTCCCCACAGAGATAGTGTGTGATGATAGCCATGGTCACTTCCTCATAAAGATAGTGTGTGATTGATTATATTGAGGCCCAGGTCCCCACAGAGATAGTGTGTGATTATATCGATGCCCAGGTCCCCACAGAGATAGTGTGTGATGATAGTGATACCCAGGTCCCCGCAGAGATAGTGTGTGATGATAGCCATGGTCAATTCCTCATAAAGATAGTGTGTGATTGATTATATTGATGCCCAGGTCCCCACAGAGATAGTGTGTGATTATATTGATGCTCAGGTCCCCACAGAGATAGTGTGTGATGATAGTCATGTTCAATTCCTCATAAAGATAGTGTGTGATTATATTGATTCCCAGGTCCCCACAGATATGTGTGATGATAGTCATGTTCAATTCCTCACAGAGATAGTGTGTGATAATATTGATGCCCAGGTCCCCCAGAGATAGTGTGTGATTATATTGTTGGCCAAGTCCCCACAGAGATAGCATTTAATCATACTCACTCACCTGGCCTGTAGACATAGTGTTTGATTATATTTATGTTCAAGTCCCCGCAGAGATAGTGTGTGAATATAGTAATATTAACATTACTGCATAAATAGTGTGTGATGATAGTTATGTTGAAGCTATATGTGGTAGTATGTCATGAGACTGATGCTCAGGTCGCTACACATATAGTGTGTAATTATAGTCATGTTCAACTTCTCCAAGAGATAGTGACTTATTAAAGTCATGCAAAGGTCCCCACAGATAAATTGTTTGATTTTAGTCATGTCCAAGTCCCCAAAGAAATAGTGTATTATGATAGTCAAGTTGAATTCCTGTTAGAAATAGTGTGTTATTACACTAAGTCCACACAAATATAGCATTTAATTAAAGTTACTCTCAAGTCCCACTAGAGATAGTGTGGGGTTATATTCATGATCAAGTACCCCCAGAGGTAGTATGCGATTATAGTTATGTTCAAAAACCCATAGAGATGGTGTGTGATTAAAGGCAGGTACAAGTCCTCACATAGAGAATTTTATGCTAGTCATGTTCAAGTCCTCTTAAAGACACTGTATTATAATACTCAAGCTAATGTCCGTGCAGAGATGCTATGGTTTTACAGTGATGGCCAGATCTCTGCACAGATAGTATGTCATTATATTCATGCTCAGGTCCTGTAGAGATATTGTGTGATTATAGTGAAAATCATGTCCCCACAGATAGTGCCGATTATAGGGATGTCACATCCTCATAGAATTAGTGATTATAGACCTGTGGAGAAATGGTGTGATGACTGTCAACTTCAAGCCAGTGTATGGATAAAAATTATTTGATGGACATGTTGAAGTCCTTGTAGAAATAGTGCATGATGATAGCCATGTTAAACTCCCCACAAAGATAGTGTGTGATTATATTGATGCCCAGGTCCCACAGAGATAGTGTGGGATTATAGGGATGCCCGGGTCCCCACAGAGATAGTGTGTGAATATAGGGATGCCCAGGCACCCATAGAGGCAGTGTATGATTAAAGAGATGTCCAGGTCCCAAAAAGATAGGAGATGAGAGTCCAAATTTGCTGAACAATCTTTGCCCATCAAAAGGCAAATCGAACAATTGCAAATGCACATCTCCTGAAAAACATGTCATCAGAGAATGTCTAGACAAACTTACAGCAGAGCAGACCCCATTAGAGCATGGCACAGAATCCATGGCATCCATTCCAGTTTGAATAGCATGCTTAGTGTCCATGCCATCTTTAGAAAGGTTGCACAAATGCGTTCCTATCTTCTCATGAAGTCTAGGCAAGCCAAGAGAGTTAAGCCCCAAAAAACACAAAAGGTAATGAGAGGAATGCTTGCAATAAGTCTAACCAATGGCAGTCACTTGGGGTAGCCTTCCACCTATTGTTCTTTTGTCCACCATGCCACCTCAGTTTGGATCCAGCCATGTGCAAATCATTCTTGACCCTGCTCCAGTGGGAACAGTCCAGCCCAAACTTTCAGGCCAGGTCTTCCATGAACCAGAACACAAGCAAGCCAGGTGATTGGGTGGCTGAAATTAATTTGAGCATTCCATCCATCACCTTGTTGTTGTTGCAGTTAACTCCCAAAGAGCATGATTGTATCTCAACAAGAAACAATCCTGTAGTGAAGGAATCCAAAGCAGCACCAGCAGAGGCAAAATCGTCTGACCTAATGAATCTACCCATTTAAATTCTCTTATTAGGTGATAGAGCCAGTTTTTAACTTAACGTTAGAGGCAGAAGCTTGAACAACCAAACTCTATGGCATTAGATTTGAAGCCAAAGATCACACAGAGCAGGCCCACACTTCTTAGCCACCATTCATGAAACAGCTGCAATTGATGGAGGTGTATTCCCAGTCTTTGGGACCTAGTCCCCCAAGGCTTCATTTAGCTTCAGTAAATGGTAAAATACCCCGTTTTTATTTACTTGCCTAAATCTCCATAAAAAGAGATGATTTTGGTTCTATAGTGTGAGTATGTAGTTAGTAAAAATAAATTCAGCTGCCTTTTTCACAGCATAAGCAAATGTCAACTGCTCTATAGAAACTCGACTCTCCGGAAAAGGACATTCAAGCAACTTATCCATACTATATGTATTATGCAGACCTGCAAGCAACGCTTGATCTGAATCAAGAGGAGGGAGCCAGTCATGCGTATCACTATCATATAATTCATCCTCTTCCCAACAAGGGAAGGACATTTACATTGAGACTGAATCAGGTCCAAAAGGTTCAAGCATTCTTTGCATATTTTCTATAGTTGTGTTGTTTGGTATTTTTGAATAACAATTCTGTGACTATCATTTAGCCTTAGCCTCCTCTTGTTAGTTTTTGATTTTTACTTTATAAATGAAACTGGTTCCACAACAATCTCATTTATCATTTATTTATTGTCACCAATAGGAGTAGGTCCTCGTACCTGCTCCCTGCTGCCAGACAGGTCTCCTGTTTTCCACTGTTGAAGTCATCCCACCCCCTCACCTCTCCCCCTGCTACTGCGGCACTCCAACGCATACCGCTACAGCTGACCTCAGCACAGTAAAGTATTGTTAAAGTATTGTTTTCCTCAAGTGTGCCTGTAATCCCCCTGGATAGTGTTGTCTCTCACATTGCTCACGCTTCTGTTTTTTCAGCAATTTACATTCCTCTGCATGGATAGGTAGTCTCTCTTCCAGTATTAGGCAGTCATTGTCATTTGGTTTTATCTGTCCCTTTTTTTCCTAGTCAACCTTTCTCTTCTGTACCCAGTCAGCCCACCACCTGTTCCCGCCGTTTTTTCCTGCCGTCACTACATAGTTCCTCCTACCACCTAGCGCCCTCCCAACCCCAGGGCCTACTTAATGTGCAGCGGGCGCGCAGTTGGCACACCAAAGGCAAGCCTGTCTGTGCCCATCCATGCCTGGACTGTGCCCAGCGCCAGGAACCCTGGCCCTCTTGCCACCCTTGTTACACCTCCACCGAGCTCCTGGCCCTCGCTCCCAGAATCCGCAACAAGTGCTGCATCTCCTCTCCACGATCCACAGAATGACCATTCGCCTGCCACCACTGCCGCTTCACCTGCAAAGCTAATACCTTTGCCACCACCACACAGCCGACCTCTGACTCCCAACCCCCAGGACCAGCTTCAGTGCATGGTGCTCAATGCCCGATCTCTGTACAAGTATGCCACTGAGATCTGGGATACCACCACCACCTTCACCCCTGATGTGGTATTCATCAACAAGACCTGGCTCACCCCATCTTCAAGCCCCAACATCGTGACTGCCACACCCCACAGCTACAATATGATACATAGAGACCGCTTCTACAAGCACGAAGGAAGAATTTTCATCATCCCCAAGGACACCTTCCAAAGCACCATCACCGAAGATGTCATTTCACCAATCATGGAACATCTCAACATCGAAATCAGGACAGATGCAAGAACAACCATCAGAGGAACCCTTGCCTACAGACCCCCCTTTCAATCAACTCCAAACACCTCAATTTTCACCTCGATGACACCAGCTCCGCCAACCTCCTGGAGAGCCCTCACATAGCTGGTCACCACCCCCACACACAATGCAGGTCACACTTTGGATCCCATCTTCAAAGCCAGTGCCTCAATCAAGTTCTCCCATGCAACTGAGCTAACCTGGACCGACCACAGCATCGTCCACTTCAACATGGCAAGAGCACCGTTACCCACTACCAAACCCTATCATACCTTCTCATCGCAGATGGAGTAGAGTCACTGAAACCCAATGGACCATTGCACTCAATTCCACCAGGCCGCACCCCACCACCAACCTCGAGCTAGCAGTCCTGAACTTCTCCGACTGGATCTCCAACTCCGCCGACACAGTCGCCCCCATAAGAAAGGCCAGCACCAACAGATCCACCAAGGACACCAGCTGATTCACACCTGAACTTCGACCCCCTCAAGCATGAATGCAAGTGATTGGGGGACGTTGGCGCACCAGCAGGAACCCCTCAGACCTCACCACATTTGAATCAGCCCACAGCAAATACCCCCACCACCTCAGGGTAGCCAAGAAGGACGCCCTAACCAACCGCATCGAGGCTCGTGCCAACCATACAAAGGAGCTCTTCAGCATCGTCAGATAGTTCTCCTGGCCTTCTGCCACCGAGAACACGATCCACCCCTCACATGCTTTATGCAACACACTGACATAAAAGTAAGAGGATTTATGTGCCAATCTTGCTGGATACTAGATGTAAGAAAAGGCTTTATTTTCTAGCACACAACAACATTTAAATTAACTTTGCAAGTATTTCTGAATATTGCAGAATTAGCAGCGTACAGTTGAACCACATTCTTTATTAATTCTGAAGTGTTTTGGAAACAAATACTTCAATATGATCAAAACAAATCAATACACTAGGTGATGGCATTTCCACAGAATAATGTTTGTGCACTTTATAGCTTTATTTGTAAAACAGTATGTCTGTGCAAATGTAATGGTCATTTTAATTGAAATTGTGTTGTCTGTAATGGCAGTGTGCTACGATACCATGCATACTCCACTCTGCTCTTCACCACTCCATGTCACTGCACTCTACTCTCCACCACTCCACCACTCCACACCACGCCACTGCACTCTGTGACACTGCACTCTACTCCACTCTGCACTCCTTCACTTTATGACCCTTTACTTTGCATGACAGCAATCTGCATCACTCTACTGTACGCCACTTCACTCTACACCATTCCACTCTGCACCACTCTGCCACTGCACTCTCTGCCACTCGACCCTGCACCACTCCACTCTGCACCACTGCACTCTACTATGCACCACTCTAATGTAAGCCACTGCATTCTATGACGCTGCATTGTACGCCGCTGAATTCTATGCTGCTGCACTCTATGCCACTGCACAACTCCACTCAACATCACTTCACTCTGCTCTGAAACAATCTACTCTACGTCACTGCACTATAGGCCACTGCACTCTACGCCACTCAACTTCACTCTGTGCAACTGCACTCTACGCCACTCAACTTCACTCTGTGCCACTACATTCTATGGCACTTCACTTTTCTCTGAAACAATCTAGTCTACGTCACTTTACTTTATGCCACTGCACTCTAGGTCACTCTACTCCACTCTGCGCTACGCCACTCTATTCTACGCCACTCTACTCTACGCCACTCTACTCTACGCCACTCTACTCTACGCCACTCTACTCTACGCCACTCTACTCTACGCCACTCTACTCTACGCTACTCTACGCCACTCTACTCTACGCCACTCTACTCTAAACCACTGCACTCTATGCTAATGCACTCTACGTCACTCTACTCTAAACCACTGCACTCTATGCTAATGCACTCTACGTCACTGCACTCTATTCAGCCCCACTGTACTCTATGCCACTCTACTATATGCAACTATACTCATGCCAATGCACTCTACGCCACTCTAAACAACTGCACTCTGACACTCTACCCTGCACCACTCTACTCAATGTCACTTCAGTCTACTCTTAAACAATATACTCTACACCACTACACTATATGCCACTTCACTCTATGCCACTCTACTCCACTCTGCGTCACTACACTCTATGCCACTTCACTTTACTCTAAAACAATCTGCTCTGTGCCACTGCACTCTATGCCACTGCAATTTACGCCACTGCACTCTGTGCCACTGCACTCTATGCCACTGCACTCTATGCCACTGCACTCTACGCCACTGCACTCTACGCCACTGTACTCTTCTCTGCCCCACTGTACTCTACATTATGTAACAAAGAAGGGTAAGGCTCTAATCAGTAAGGCTGAGCCAATCTAAACAATCAACAACGAAGTTGCCAATACTGATTATTCATTTTAACAACAAATGCCCATGGGTGCGCAGACTTAAATCAAAGCCACCCGAGTAGATTCTTATCCAAAATACTTTTATTTTATTTGCATAAGAACAAACATCTATTTTCTCATTTAAATGTGAATCTCACTTTCAAAGACACACGCAAAAAACATTAATTGAACATTACAAACAAAAAATGATTAAACAGACCTATTAACAATACATTTACATGACATATTTTCTTTGACAACATTCAGACAAAGACTAAGACAACATAAAACAAATACCATAAAGCAACTCAACGTTCATAAAATAGACAGTGATTTACAAAGAGTCAATATTAAATCAACAAACCGTGTGAATGTTTTAAAACACCATGTTTCTGCACAGAGCAGATCTACTCAATTTTACTAATTTTGTTTAGGCAGAAACCAGAACATAAATGTGTAACCACACTTGTTTGGAAGAAAACTGGTCGACGCGTTTCGAACCTCACATTAATCAAATGGGGGTTCTCTTCAGGACCACACACCAATTCTAAAGATAGGCCGATCTCAAGTATCACTCAAATGAAGTGTTCTATTTTCGTGTCCAGCAGTCATCGTCTCGTAGAGTTTATTGTAAAGAAGCTCTTTGAATTGAAGAAATCTTTTCATGTGCGTGTGTAAACGTTAAGGAGACGCTCACGACAGTTTCCATGAATTGTGGAATCTTAATTTTCGAATTTGCGTGCCTCTGGCGTCTCTTTCCGACTCGCTTGTGAACCGCAGCGGTAATGTGAGGTTCGAAACGCGTCGACCAGTTACCAGTTATGCACTCTACATTTCTCTTCTTTGCATCACTGCACTCTACACCACTGAACTCTGCATCACTCCACTCTAAACCACTGCGCTCTCTGCCACTCTACTCGATGCCACTCTAATCTACACCACTGCACTCTATGCCACTCCACTTAACACCCCCGCCACTGCACTCTACGCCTCTCTACTCTTCACTACTGCATATTAGGCCAATGCACTCTACTCCACTCCATTCTAACATAACATAATGTGCATTTGTAAAGTGCACATTCACCCAGAAGGGTATCTTGATGCCGAATAACAGACGTTTATTGTTACTCAACTCAATGGTACTCATTTTATCGACCTAAGAAGGATAAAAGGCTGAGTGGACCCGCAAGAATTTGAACCTGTGACCATGTGGTCAAACACAGGGCCCTACAGTGGACGCATCAGTCCACTAAGTCACCAGACCCCGCCACTCTATTCAACTCCACTCTATGCCACTGCACTCTGCAGCACTCCACTCTACGCCACTGCACTCTATGCCACTGCACTTTACAGCCCTATATTCTTCTCTGCACCACTCTATTCTGCACCACTCTATGCCACTGCACTCTGTGCAACTCTACTCTAATCTGCACCACTGCACTCTACGCCACTCTACTCTGCACCACTCCACCCTGAACCACTGCATTCTATGCCACTGCATTCTACTGCTCAACACTCTAATCTGTCACTTCATTCTACGACGCTGCATTGTAGACTGCTAAATTCCATGCCTCTGTACTCCACGCCAATGCACTCTATGCCACTATACTCTGCAGCACACTATGCCAAAGCACTGTACACCAGCTCACTCTACTCCCCTCCAGTGAACGCCACTCTATGTGACTCCACTCTGCCGCTCCAAAACACGACACTCTTGCCACAACACTCTAACTCCACTCTTCACTATTCCACTCTACAACACTTCACACCACTCTCCTATACACCACTAACTTTTAGCCATGCTGAACAGCAGCCACGCTGGTGTACAACATGGTTAAAACACATTGGCAAAGCCAATTACTCTTGCATAGGCGAGACCTATTGGTTTGTCAATACTTGGTTTGTATTGTCTTTGCTTTCCCACATATGTCTTTCCATTTCAACCTTCCCTAGTCTCCTTGTCATGACTCCTCATGTTATTTTTTTCCAGGGTGTGAATTCAACTAATCGGCAAAAGGAAGTTCTGTTGCATTTTTTAAATGTGTTGTTGCATATAGCACAAACTCTACAGGTATTTAGGTGCTTTATTTGAGCATCATTCACATTACACAAGGTCACGTTCATTTTTTAGGCACAGAGAGATTAGGTTATTTGCCCATGCCCAGAATCACAAGACGTTGAGCTCATGCTGAGACCTCCAACCTGGTTTCCCAGTTCCAAAGTAAATGGATTTGGTCGTAATAACACCACCTCCAATCTCCTTATACTTTCCTCTCCCCTTATCCTGTTGCCATGTAATTTTTTGCCTTTGATGAAGCTCGGACATATAATTTCCAGGAATAGTGTGAAGGCGTATAAAGAATTTTTTTATTGTAGAAGATGCTGTTTGCAGAAATATGCGTGCATGACCAGTAAAGTTCTATTATAGAAACCATGATGTGATAGAGACTTGGCGAGTAGCAGAACCGTTAAGAAGGGAGATAAAGAGACTGCCCAAAACTGCAAAATCTTTTGTCTAGTGCAGATTTCACAAATAGAACCCATGTTTCCAGAAGCAAAAAAGTTAGCAATTTAAAACTCCCTTTCACAATTTCTTAGGGCCCCCAAGTATTTTACAATTCTAAATTAGTGTAAAAAAAAAATGTTGCTAGCTAGCAGCTAGCGGCATGGCGGCATTTTACATGTAGCGAAAAAGGGCCTGTGCTGAGAAATATATTTTTTGTCATGAAACAGAAAATAGTCTAACCATTGTCTTTTAGATGAAGGTGCACTTGATAAACTTTTGTTGGACAGCTGCCCCGGAAACAAACCTTCGCACAATGAAAGATTGGAAAGTTAAAGTGATGCGGTTCAATGTTCGTTTTTCAGATTCAGTTTTTATGTTTAGCCCATTGAATTCACTCCCCCACGACTACAGTCTGGGATGTAAGGTTTCCCCGGGAGGTTTTGCTGCGCTCTGCACGCTCTGGTTCAGGGTGTGAAATGGCCAGGTCAGAATGAAGCTGAGAGCGTCAAGCTCTCAGCCCTTTGTTATGCTGAACCTGGGACAGCGCCCATTCACACCTGATCCACGGCCATAGTCATGACAACGAAGGCAGACAGAAGAAGCTCACTCCCCTGCATCCTTTTTCAGTGAAGGAGAGGATGATGGCATTGCACTTGTCTGTTGAATGTGGTATTTATCTGTCTGGTAAGGGTTTGGTGAAATGGTTAAATGTCTTGAAGAGCATTCTACTTTTGTTTGCTGCATCTTTGATGGTATTGATGCAAATGTATGGATTTTAGTAGAGAGTTAATTGGCAGACCAGCTTTTTTCCATTTTTTCTTGTCAATAAATGCTGATTGACCTTGAGGTGCGTGTAATTCCAGGGTGCTTATGATTTGGTTATATACTTATGTTCATTCGTGTGTACATGGATGTCTGCATAGTTTTCCAGGAATGTAGTGAAGTTTTCAAGAAGGGCATTAATGTCAGAAGCTGGGGGATAGGTTTTGATGGCCCAAGAGATATGTTCAAACTGTAGATTGAATGAGGCAGCATTACCCTGCAGGTGCTTGATGCTGTTGAGGTGGGAGAAGAGGATTTGGAATCTACGGCCTACCATGATCCCCGGTAGAGTACAACCCAGGGAGTGCTTTTAAGCAATGCTTTGCTCTGTCCAATTTACTGGAAGCAGGTCAAAAGATGCAGTTTTCTGGAAATGGTGGTTCTAAGCCTAAAGGAGGGCTGCAGCTTTGTTAGCAGACGTTTGCAGAATCTGATTGGTGGGAAATGGTTTACATAATGCAGGGTTTCTAGTAGTTGTGGTCTTGAGCCAGGGTTGGACGGGAACGAAAAATTGGTCTGGGCACCAAAATAAAAGTGTTCCCTATTAGTGAACCAGATAGATAAAAAGTGACCCCCACACTAGCAAATCAGGCCAGTCTTGAAATTGCAAAGACACACTGTATGGGTATTTTGCAAGATATGGGAGACTGCATGCATTTGTGTTTGCTGCAACCAATGCTTATAGTAATGTCAAGGAAATCAACAGTAAAAACCAGCCAACCTGGCAATAAAACAGGCTCACAAACTGACTTGTCAGGCCAGGCCTTTGGGTGGCATTGCCTGATGCCATGCATGAATGAGAAGGCTATTCCACAGGAGGGGCCTTACAACTGAAAAGCATCTGCCTCCTGTGAACTGCAATTGGATTTGGGAGTATGGAGGAGGTTGAAGTTGATGGAATGCAAGTGTCTGGCTGGAGCATACTTTTGCATTATGAGCTGTTGGTAAGAGGCAGCTGAACCATTTTTGCATTTGAAGGTTAGGTAACTTTCTTAAACATCTTGAAGAAATCTCAGGGACAGTTCATTGCATTTTAGATTTGTCCTGAATAAAACTCTTGTTTGGTTTTGAAGATGGTGATATAAGTGGTTCTGGCACTTTTGAGGGAAGTGCAGGAAAACAGACGGATTCCAGTTGATGGATTTTCTTTTTTAGCAGTTTCTTCACTTTTGAGTACCACATATTGTGTATTTTTCTTTTAGATACTTTTAGGTGGGGGGACATGAATCCGCTGTAAGGGAAATTGTGGAGTGTATTGGGTCCATCATGGATTGAGGGGAATTAGTGGTGATGACTGGTGAGAGATTTTTCTCCGGAATGTATTTGACTGAATAGGACTTGATTTCTTTCTTGGAGCAGAAGTAGGATGTGGGGTGTTTGATAGTGATTGCACTGGGTACAGGGAGGACTATATTGAATAAGACGGTTATCAAAGATGGTGTGATGGTCATACCAAGTGGCAGGGGTGATATTATGTGCATGGTGAACTATTGTGTCAAACAATGGCCTTTGGTTTAAAGGAATGCAGTGATTGCTATTTCTAGGCTGATGCTAAGGCATTTCCCAAAGAACTCTTTGAAGGATGGGATAGTTTGGTCTGTGGCCTGAAGTTGAATCCCCTATGGATAGGAGGTGACTGGATGTGAGGAATAAGTTGTTTAGGAGAGAAGAGAAGTCTTCAAAGAAGCTTTGTGCAGGACTAGGTGGGTAAGAGCAAGTACGGATTTTGATGGAAAGGTTGAGAAGGTCTTTCCAAGGATTCAAAAGAGATTCTGTCACAGATGGTAAGCTTGATAATGTGGATATAACTCTTTTGGGTAAAGAGTGAGAAATTCACTCTACCTGTTGGTCTGTTGGTGAGTTTGAGGGAGTAATTCTGTGGGCTAATGTGATAAAATGTCGGAAGGGAGAAGGCAGTAACTCAGGTTTGAGTGACAATGGGATAGTTTAAAGCCAGGCTGATAATCAAGTTGGTAAAGTTCTAGGAATGTCTGGTGACATATCTAGCATTCATAAGGCAATACTTTACATTAGATACGTTTTATGCACATTTTATTTTACAGTGACAATTGGTAGAGGAATGGTGAGGGTTTAGGATCCCAAGATCTTTTAGGGTGATTATACGGATTCCAGGGCTGGTGAAGTTGTAATTCATTAGATTGTGCAGCTGTTCTGGAGAGTATTTCATAAACAAAGATTCAGTATTCAGATATGGTAGTGGTACATATAAGTAATCAGTGGACTCTATATACCTATGGCATTGGAGAAGGGTGCTGGTCGCAGACCTCCAAGGCCCAAACATTTAGTGGCAGGAGAAGGTAGTCATTTGACCAGCTAGGATTTGCTCTTCCCATCAGCCTGCTTAGAAACTGCTGATCCCAGCCCTTGCAGTTAAGTGCCGGTCTTGGTATGTGTTTTTAATGGGCCAATTAGACCCACCTTGCTTTTCTTCTATACTTTGCTTTCCAGGGCTGAAGGCTGCTCAAGCTGTGCAGCCTCAAAGCACTGCCTCTTTTGCCTCTTTTCAATGGCTACAGGCTCTCCAGGTTACCTGTGTGGCTGTTCAGGCACTGTTGGACTGCAGGTTTCGTCTTCCTCTCTAGGTCCCTACAGCTTTTAACTGGTTTTATCTTTTTAGCAAAAGTTTGACAGATCTAGAGAAATTAATAACTAAAGTGGGCAAGCCTCAGTATTAATGTTAAGCAACACCATTTTACTTGCAGCCCATTGGTGCTAATAAACCAAACAAACCACTTATAGAAAGTACATTTTACTTTTGGATATATCAATGTGTTTTCTTATGTTGAAAGTGAGTGTTTATTATGGACTTGAATGTTAATGCTAGAAGGACAACTGCTCAGTTTGCATTGAACACAAGAGCAGGTAATATTGATAAGGAATAATTGCATTTTAAAATACACCTTTAACACTTAGTTAATAATATCACTTTTTATACAGATATTCATTCAAAGTACATCTAGTTTCTGTCTCTTGGATGTATTTGGGATCATCAGGTTGCATGATGTGTGTGTGAGCTGCATGTTCATAAGTTTGAATCTGAGTGAAAGTTGCTTCAGACTACCATCCTTATGGGGTGGGTAAACTAAGTACCATTAAACTGAATAATTGTAATTGTTTCAGATAGTGCTTCATAACCCATTAAGAGGTACAGACGTGCATTATCAGAAGGTTACCATTCTACAGGCTTAGCTTGAATGGTGATGTTTAGCAGTGAGATCTATGTGGAAAGCATTTTGGTGCTGTGCATGAGTGACCAGGAGTGCTCCTATCCTTTCTTGGACAGGAGAGCTTATCAATGTGATGAGAGAAATAGTGTGCACACTTTACATTAATTTGCTGCTATGATTTACTATTCAGCGTTGATCGCTGTAATGAAAATGTGCCCACTGATATGATGGTTACACTTTTATTACCCTTAGTACTGATCAGGCCTCTATGTTGAAGTGGCCCTGAGGGCGTTAATCTCTTTTCCATGCAGCAATAAAACACTTCAAGCAAAAAACAAAGTTCGCCAGATGTTTCCTTCTTGTGCATCAGGGGCATTTAAAAAAAATTCTTCCTAGGACTGGCATGCTTTACATGGCAGCTCCAAAAAGAAAATTTCACTGATGGTAACCGCAACCTAGGGCAACTGCCACCTTTAGCTGGTGGTTGTCTAGGGAAATGGTTTTCAATGGAGTTGGCTGAGGCTCAACTGACAAAAACCCAGCAGTCGCACTACTTGTTTGGCAGTGGAGAAGTGCTGCTAATTTATAGCAGTGCGCTTGCTCTGCCAAACCATAAAATACCACAATTTTTTTTCTTCTGTTATCTATTTATGTTATTAATTTTTAGGGAGATGGTTCTTTAGTTATCAAATTGTTGCTGTCAAATGAATATATGTTGGTAAAGTATCACAATGCATTAATGTATTTGTCAGGATAATAAAATCTCTAAACTGATGTATTGCAAATGAGCCCAATGGTTGTGCACTTCACTCAGTAAAACATAATACAAGTACATCAAGATAAAAAACCTGATTTAAAAAACTTTGTACTGAGGTTACAAGAGTGATGTCATTAACTTTGCTTAGTCATATACTCTCAAATTATTTTGTTTCTTACTAAAGTTCTTTCTTTGGGGATGGTGGGATTTCCAGCATGCACACAGGTAACCATTTTGTGTCATCGTAAGTTATTTTTAAGTACCATCTGATATTTCATAGGCAAAAACATCAAGGTAGCCACATGAGACATTAGGCATGTATACAGAATTTGGGATTATATGGTAGCTGCTAGACACAGGGACCACAAAGAGGTAGCATTCATAACTAGTAAATAAGTTGCCAGCTGTTAAAGGTCTCCCTACCGCAACAGGAACGCCTACACAGCGCCAGCTACACAAATGGGAACAAGCAGGAGTAACAATCGTGGGGGCACTGTTTGGAGATGAGATGCTGCTGAGTCACGCAGAATTTGTAAATGAGCAGGGGCTGCCTGATTCACTGTTTCTCATACATACTTTGTGCTCCTTGGAGATTTTAACATCCATGTTGATAGTGCTGAGTTAAGGGGAAACACATGATTTTCTTAATTCTTTGCAGTTGGCCCAACTTCAACGATGGGTTACCTCTCCCACGCATGGCGAGGGCCACATTCCAGACCTAATTTGTTCTTGCACCCTTCTCACTGTGGCTGCCCCTTTGCCAGTATCATGGTCAGACCACTTCTTGATTCACTTCTCATGGCAAATCCAAAATAAATCTATGCTGACTCGGCCACTTATAGAACACAAGGGTAAAGCGGTCTATAGAATTGACCCAGCGGCCCTCAGTCTTGCTCTTGCTGAATCACAGCCTGTGGTAGCTGACAATCTGAATATTTCACTGGAGAATTTCAATAATTGTATTCAGAAGGCGGTAGCACGCCTCACCCTTGAGTCGCGGCCTATGCGCCTTAAAAATCACCTCACAAAGCCTTGGTTTTCTAGCTCCTTGAAAATGCAGAAACAGCAATGTAAAAGGCTAAAACGTAAATGGAGACAGGATTATTACCCTTCGGCGAGACCCTCCCTCAAAAAGGCACAAAATACATATCATGCCGCATTCGCTCAAGCTAAATGCTCCTACTATGCTGAGCGTATTGCCCTATCTGGCAACAACGCCAAAGAAATCTGTAATATCGTTCAAAGCTTTGTAGCTCCCAAAGCAGAGACCTACAGGCACACCCCGTCTCTTTCCTGGTGTGAGGGACTCTCTAGCTTCTTTATTGATAAGGTTTGGGCTCTGCAATTCGACTTTAGTGACCGGGATAGCCGTCCAGTAGCTATGGTACGTTATTGCCTTGTAAAAGCCTCGATATGTGGAGAAAGCATTAGCAGTGTTTGAATCTCTGTATCATGTGGAATGCAAAGGAATCAGTTTATATGGTCTTCTGTGAAGGAAGTAGGATCACAAGTGTAACAAATTGAAATTGAGATTAAGAGTAGTCAAGTGGCGGAAGAGGGTATGCAGTTTCTCCTCTGTCAGGGCCTCATCTTGGTAACATCAGGTTGCTGAAAGGAGCTTCAACTTGTGAGATAAGAACCTTTGGATTAGGTTTTTACTGCTGAGTGGCATCCAGCCCTGTGGAAGATAGGGTTTAAGGATAATTCATATTTCATTGTCCTAACTGAGGTGGTGTGGTCATTCCTGGAGAAGTTTATGAAGGACGTTGGCACAGTAATTTGTATTATAAGTGTTCGTCTAATAGATTTTGACATGTCAAACCTGCCCACATTTATCAGGGGGAAAAGGCACATGAAAGGCAAACCTGTGGAATTGTGTGTTTTTATACTGATTCTGTATGGGACAGGTTGCGAGGGAGCTGTCTTCACACCAGGTCAATGCTGCCCCTTACCCTGCCCCATACAGGGTGAAAGCTCTGCATGATGCCACTGTACCTCTGCTATGTATTACCATAGATTTTATAGCACCTGGAGGGGTTACATGTGGGAGTGAATTTTGTGCCTTAACCATACCATTCAAATGAAATAAGTAAAATCCAATAGTGTATTTAATCTTGTTGAATAGCTTTTTGTTATGATTGTTTATGGTTTTAATTAACTAATAAACTATTTTTTATTGATTGATACTGATTCTATATGTTGTACCTCATTTCCTAGCTGGAAACATGTAATAGGAGCGTAGGAGTGGAGAGCATGTGCAATGCTGACCTTGGCTTTGACACTCACTGACAATATTTCTGAGTGAAATTCACATCTGGGGAGGCACTCAGTTTTTCTGTGGGATGATCAAAATATGCATGTTGGCGTATTGACTGATGGCAAACTGTGAGCAGGAAGTCAAGATATCCATGTGAATGACCAAATCTGAAAATTAACTATGAACGAGTGATTCAGTTAGTGTGGATATGCACTAAGGATTACTAAGTTCAAAACTTATCACACATTTAGGATTAATGAGCGATGATGCAAATTGAAGGATGCACTATTCACTAAAGATTAATCCGTGTCGATGCAAACATGAATATGCTTTCAAGATTTCAGACTGATCGTACAAATGTGAATATGCACTAAACATTCATGATTGACAAAAAAATCATGACAGACACCAAGGATTAGAACATTATGGTGCATCTGTGTATACCTTAATGACTGAAGATTGATGGTTCAAATTTGAACATGTATTATATATAAATAAGTGATGACCAAAATATGAATATTAACTAAGGGCTAATGAGAGATGATTTAATGTGAACAGGCACCCTGCATTGCTAAGTGATGGGGCACATCTACAAATAATACAGACATTGTGCAACACATTCAGACCTAACCACAGCACCAAGACCACCCTCATCACCTACACCGACAACATCTGTCTAATCATGGACCAGTGTGACATCATGGTCCTCATCCTCCTTGTCCTTTCTGCGTCTTTCAACACCAATTCCTACCCAATCCTCATCCATTTCCTCCACAAGGCAAGAATACGGCTCTTCCGTCAATCAGCTCCTCGTTCACCAGGCTGCACATAGACCTCTGACCCACAAATCTGATCCTTACCGCTAAAGGTTCCATTGCAAGGAGAAACATTGCTAGTCTTAACATCTTGAGCACCTTGACGTAACTTCCTTTTTCTAACCTCATTGTCAAAAATATAATCATCATGTGCATATATTATTGCTTTACATTGTGGCATATCAGGAATTTAAAAGATTGACACTAAATAATCAGGGAGAGCCACCCAGGATAAAGGCACATCACAGATCTCCAAGCAAATGAAGACACCATGATGCGAGCAACCGCAGGTAGAGCTAGAAGGTAACCACGACCAATGTCAGTTTAGCCCAATTTCTTTTTTTTTTACAGCAGGGGTCATAAGCTTTTCTGCGATCTCGGTTTTCATTACAAGTTTTAGCCTCTGTTCGTGTAGGTTACTGGTGTGCACACACTCCCCTGACCTAAATGCTGCTATTTCACCTGGAGTGCACCTCTGTTGTAACAAAACAACACACTTCCAGCAGAAGCCAGACAACTGGACTCTATCTGAGGGAAGTACAGCAGCAAATGTACAGCACCCTCAAACTGGTTCCTAATGGACACCATAGCTGAGTAAACTCAGTGCATTCTCCCTTAGTAGGGATATATACTGTACCCCCACCCTTCCCTGTGGCCATAACAGCAGCTCCAAGCAGCACTGGATCATTTGTTGGACCATCATTCTCCAGGCAAAAGCCAGAAAGAGGCACAGCCTTCCGATACACAGGGAAATCCACCACTGTGCACATTGCATACCAAACCAACCACTTGATAAATAAAACAGATCTGACTATGATCCTTGTTGGACCAACACTCTCCTGGAAAGAGCGAAAAAGATGCATAGCCTCCTGATACTCAAGAAAATCCACCAGTATGCACACAGCACAGCTAAAATATTTAGGAACAAAATATTGAGGCAATTACTGCATATAGCTAAGCATAGATTTACTCTTCTTAACTCCACATCTGTGTCAAGGGACATATATGGGGATTTAAGTATATTAAACCTATACTTACCTATATATATTATTGCCTATTGATATTTTGGTTCTCCATATGCTGGCTACGATATTCTGATAACTCGATATTCCCAGTTTGATATTCCGTAGCACCACCCTTCCTGTGTAACCCATATTCCTCCAGAACAAAATCTGAGAAAGAGAGGTAAAAACTGCAGGGATGTGGAACCAAGCCCCTGGAATGAGATCTAAAATGTTAATCTGGTAATTAAATATTCCCTACTCAATATTTCAGAGGACAACCAACGAGTGCGTAGATGAAGATAGGGGCTGTTTATTTATTTATTCATTTGCTGTTTTCTATAGTGCAGACATGCTTCAAGGGCATTTAAGTGCTTTACAATAGAGAAATACATCTGTCCGAGATACACAAACAAATTATGGAACAGTCCACTGCAAAAACAATAGGACTAGGCAGTTCATATTCACAAATGAACAGTACTGGAAAACAATTCCTTTTAAACTTGATCATGCATGGAGTTATGCGAAGGACTGATGGAAGGGAGTTCCATAGCCTTATTATACTACAAGAGAAAGATTGTTTCATGTAGCCTTTTTGCCAGAATGTCAGAGGTTTGAGCAGGAGTGATTCCGCACTGCTTGATTCGCTGGGTCCCCAAGACTCAATATTGTGCCATGGTATACAGGTGTGAAAGACCTAGCCCATTGTTGTTCAACAGTAGGTGGTTTAATCAGTTATCGTGGAGATTCTGACTCTGGAAAGGTTTCTAAGAATACACAACATCAACCTCTTTATTCTGCGTATTCTTACATGTCTTAGTTAATGCTCCTATGCACTTCTTTACAATGCTTGCGGGTAGTCTTGATTGCTCTTGTAGTTTGAATCAGTTATCACTTTTTTTGCACTATGTACCACGTTGTCTGGAAGTGTTACATAGACTCTTGACTGCCACTGACTTGAGGTGCACCAGAGTAGGCCATTAGGAATCAGTCTGAATTGCAAATTGAATGCGGAAGGTAGTGCTCCAGACAAACCACTGGCCATTATAGGGGGTGCTATTGTATCAGCCTGGACCGCTATATTGTTTGATGCTTTAGATTTGTCTGAGACTCCTAATATGGCGGTTAATAATGAAGAAATATAGTCCTAGATTGCCAGTGATTTCTCAAGTTGAGACAGAATAGATCCCAGTATTCACCGAGTGCTTGCATCTCCTCTGAAATTACATCAAATCGAGGGATGAATCTCCATTTCTTGTAGGAGTACCCAGGAAGTCAGATTCTGTGACCTTAGCCACCTACTCATCATCTTTAATACGCCCATGAATCTTGGCATATGTGTTTACTCTAGGACCAGGTGAAATTTCTGTTACGCTGGCATGAAATTCCTGGAATTATGCTATAACACCATGTTGTGTACTTACACACCGTTCACACCACAGTCCTATTGCGGGAGCATCGGAACAACTCAAACAACCTGACCTCAAGAAGTCGGTGTTCAATGCACTTTTATTTGTTTGCTCTAATATTTTTTGCACAACATGTGTCCAAAATGAATGGAAGGAAGTATTTTGCACTAAAATATAGTGCTAAACGCTGGATTTACATTTTGTGTAATTACATACAATTTTTCATTGTTTTTCAATTTTTTTTTATATTTACACAAAAGCAAATGATGCAAATTTCACACACACTTGGTTTATTGGCACATCTACGAGAGCCCAATCAGTTACAAGGAGAAGCTTGCTAGTAGAGTCACCCCAGGATCTACCATACGTATCGCATCCAATGGGGATGTATATTGCAACTGATGTAAAGGCAATACCCAAATTACCACTTTTCTTTAAATGTGATCTTTTAAGAAGAAGGCCAGGGAAGAGTGAGAGATAGGACTTGAGCAGGTGCAGTGGCACCGGGGCTCAGATGTTTGAGATGATCTCTACAGCATGCTCCAGGCACGGGAATACAGACATCTAGTATTAGTGCAGCAGCTCTAATCACACTGGGGCATAGTAGATCCACAGCAACCTACTTCTAGGATAGAGCACTGGGATTTATCTATCATTAGTTCAGAAGGTACAGTGGCACTGCAGGTGAAGGAGGTAAAGAGCCCACTCCAAATCGATTTGCAGACATTTAGCCACGGGGCAAACACCGACACACTCTGAACATCGGTGTTTGCCCAGCGGTGATTGCCTTTTTTTCTATTTTATGGGGTGTGCTCCCCCTGTGCCCCCTGCTGTCCACCCCACTGTGCCCACAGGTATTTTGCCATCTACAACTGCAGTGCTGTTTAATTAAGTGCTTCTGTGCACGAAAGCAAAATGTCTGTTGGCACAATTAATGTACGCTAAAAGTCCACATACCCTCCAAGACCAAGCATTGCCCACACATGTACAGTTATCATTAGTGCAGTAGGTGCAAATGGAACTTGGCACCTGCAGGGTGAAGAGCCAACAGCATCTTGTTTCAGGCATTAAGGATTGAGATGCTGCCATCATTGTATTTTTGTACTGTAGCACTTACACAGTGCTGCATACCCCTAGCCTGCTGCACCATGAGAAAATGTGTCGTTGGCAGAATGTTGCATTCATTGTGATCATAGACATGCTCCTATCTTGTCTTAGGGCGCAGTGCCCATGGATGGACAGGAGCTGTGAGAGACAGGTACATTTTAATATAGTTCGGACTGAAACATATGCAGCAACAAAGCATTAGCCTAGTCGGAGGGACAGCAGGTGACTGAATGCATGTATCTCAAAAAAGTGCTGTAATCAGAGGTCTAGTAATACAATTGACAACATGCACAAGCCAAAGATCCTCCAAAATATGTAAAATGATGCCTAATTGGCAAGAATGGGAGCTGGTGATATGAGCAGCAGCCATGCACCTTTTAAAGGCCTGGGCTCTAGCTTTTACTATACAAATATGTCCAGCGAAAGATTTTGGACTAAAAGAAATGCTGCTCATGCGTTTTCTTGTCAAGGGTTTATTATATTTAAAGGAAGACCATTAGCTCAATTAAACTTGATTAGATTTCAAAGGACTTGCGTAAAAAAAACACACAAACATTGGCACGCAGTTAACATTTGTGTATAAATGCATATTTAAGTCAGAACTATTGGCTTTGCTTCTGCTTCTGGAAAAATGTCGACATGTCAAATTCCAATATAGATTTGTTTTGTAGGGCAATTGTCTTTGTGAGGCCCAGCCTTTTAAGTTAAATAACTTTAAATTGTTGCAGCTTTTCACTCTTTTATATTTCACTGCCGAGTATACTTTAAGCATGTGTGCTGTTTTAAGGTGAGTTGACTCTTTTGAGATGTCACTGCAGTTCATAGTAATCTAATGACACTGCGGCGAGGGGGTGAAAGCGGCCGGGCTGCCTGGGCGGGAGCTGGGAGTGTCAAGGTCTAGGCTCTTTGTCATTCAGAGGTGCCTCCTCGGCCACTGGGATTGCAAAGGACGCCTGCACCTTGCACATCAGCAGGAGGGGGAGGGTCTGTCACGGAGGACGGAGTTGGGATCAGATCTTCCCTTTAGAAGTGTATTGTTCTGTGGTTTGCAGGACGGGGAAAGACAGCTTGCAGTCTTAGACTGTGCGAAGGCGCATTTCAGCATATTGAAAGGCTGACCTAGAAATTGCTTTTAAAAAATGACTGTAATCCATTTTGGGGAATAATAATTAAGAGTGCATCTCAAGCAAAACGAAAGATGCCTTATTTCAAATATGTAAAAATATATATATATTTTAAAAGCTCTACTCCTGCATTATTATGGGAGTTTTGTCTGAACACACACACACTTGGAACTGTTCTAGATGTAGTTGTGCTTTTGTTCTGATCTGAATGTGATCTGTAAAATGTTTGGCCTTGATTTGAAGACATTCCATTGGGTGCTGCATGTAGAATTTCTCCACACTTCCACTCTAGGTTGTTGCTAGTGGGGTGTGCAAATAGTGAAATTTGCTTTTGGGTCATTGCGAAAAATTATAGCAAACTTAAATGAAATTAGGTGTAATTGTGCTAAATGCAAATCTGTCAGTTTTCATTACATTTTAGTGCAAAATGCATCCTCACGTAAAATAATTTGGCAATAGGATGCATTTAAACAAAAGCACCACAAACAACAGCCACTTACATTCTGTTGTTCCTGTGCGTTCGCTGTAATTTTTTACTGTAAACTGCGCGCATGCAGTAAATATTTACTGCAAAGTGCATGTAATTACACAAAGTGGCATAATGGCATATATTTAGGAATTTTGCATACAAAGCATAATACAACATTCCAGAAATTACACAAATTACTCCGGCGAAATTTAAATTTCACCCAGGCCTGGGTACCCTTCCTAAAAAGGAAGTTTAGTGCATAAGAACTGGGTTTGCAAAGAGTAGCCTATGAAATGCTGGTTTTATTCTTTAAGGACCTAGTAGTTTGGATTATCCAATTGCAAATGCAGGACTACAAGTCTTAGAAAGCAAAAAAGGCAGGATGAGTGCCTGGTAGTGGATAACTTTATCTTTAGTAAATGAGCAAGCCTCTTATCTTAGAATTCCAGTGAAAATAGCACATTTAAGGCTTCATTTGGGTTAACATGACCATTGTAATTGGGGCTGAGCAAGGTTTGCCCAAACCCAAATTCATTTTATTTTAATAAATAGTAAAAAGGTTAATTTTCATGAAAATATTTGTATAAATACAGGATTATGCAGCTTTCCCTTTGAAATGTCTGTCTATTCTGCTGCTAGCATGAGATTCTGGTGAACAAAGTGTGTTTAAATGCAAAGTGTGTTTAAGCCTGCAATACCACCTCCTGTCTCCGGGGGCAGAGCTGAACAGAAATATAAACACACTTGATGAAACACAGGTCCCCACAAGGCAATTTTTTTAAAAAGTTGTAAAAATTTACACAAATGTTCCTGAAGCCATTTTTTATGATTTAGAAGACATTGCCTTGTGGGGACCTGGGTTCAGGTCCCCACAGCGTGAGTGTGTTATCACACCCAAGTCCCCACAAGGATAGTAACACACACAAAAAAAAAAAAAAAAAAAACACACACACACACACACACACACACACCCCCACCCACCCACCCACCTCACAAATCGACCTACCACATGAACATTAATGATGTAGGTCGCAATTTTTTTTTTTTTATTTTTTTAAATGCAGCCAGTTTTCCTTAAAGGAAAACGGGTGTGTTTAAAAAAGAAAAATGAAAAGTTTTCTTTTCATTTTTTAAGCACAGGCAGTGGTCCACGGGACCACTGCCTGCTCTGAAAAAAGGTTTGTACTAACATTCAAAAAGGGAAAGGTGTCCCTTTGGGACCCCTTCCCATTTGCGAAAGGTTGCCACCAACTTGAAGTTGGTGGTGAAGTGCTAATGTTTCGCGACCGCATTTCGGTCGCAAAATATTCTTACATACCGCTGCGATTCAGTATTAGGAAGGGACGACCTAAACATGGCCCTTCCCAACACTGAATCGCAGAACCTTATTTGCGATTCGGTAATAGGTTACCGAATCGCAAATAATGTTTGGTACATCAGAAAATGTTCTTTTCTGGTCGCAAACGGCAGATAGGATTCCTTGTGTAGTTTTATCTCTCACAGACCATAGATGTGCTTCTGATTGTTTTGTAATCTAGAGGTGTTCATGAGCGTTTTGAGTAGGTGATCAGCTGCAAACGTCTAGCAGATTGTGTAATCTGTACTGGCAGATCGTGTGGCACTGTTCTAGGTGTTTAATGAGTGGTTGGGTTGATGCATAGTACTATGGCTCATTGACATGAGCCATATTGTGAAATGCTACCTTGTGTGCTAGGTATGTCAGGGATAGTTCTTGTAATGCGAGTTGTGTTAATGAGTTTGAAGTCGCTGTGCTGATTTGTGTTGCACTGCATTGCATGAAAGGGAGAGAGTAAACAGCTTCATATCTACTTAGACACAGCACTGTTTTCCTCTCTCGTTGTGCTGGCGCACTTTAGGTTGCCCAGTGCCACGCACACACCCTTGCACAATAGTGCAAGGTTGTATATGTTCTCTAAGGATAGTTTTTGTACTGGAAAGGGATCCTTCCAGTAAAAAAACTATTCTTTAGCATATTTCCTGCTTTATGTGTGTGCTGTACAATGTAGCATGCATGCAAAATAGAAAAAAACAATGAGAAATAAAACATATTTCTCCTTGTTACACCTGCCTCGAGGAAGCATAAGATTTCAGTACAAATCCCGGTCTACCAATGTTTGTAGAAAGGATTTGCGTCACAACCGATAGGTGGTTGCTTGGGAATGCCCATCTACCAACCATGGAATGCCCCCTTGACACAAAGTAACGTAAAGCAGCACATAAGCCAACCATCCATTGCAAGTCCTGATTTTTGTTAGATAGTAAATCTCAGCATAACATTATGCATTGGGTTGGCGTAACAAACGTAATTTAAACCTGATGCATAGCATTAGTAAATCTTGGCTTTCATGTTTAAGAGGCTGCTGCTTGAGCATTGGACTTTGATGGTAGAGTGTTTACTCCAGAGAGAGCAACTTTTACCTAATCAGTAGGACAAAGTACAACATCCAGATGGGTACCTACCAAATTTCTGGACCACCAGAAATGATTGTAGCACCATAACTTAAGACAGTTGGTCGATTTTTGGTGGGCTTTGAAAGTCCAAGCAATTAATAAAAATGCCTTTAAATTCTGTATTTATCTTGTCACATTTGCTGTGCTTCAATGACAGAGGTCAAATGTTAGGCAATGTCTTCTGACAAATTGCTGATATTTTTTTTTAACATGGGTATTAGTGTTTACAAACTCCTAGCACTTTGCAGTTAGAAAAAGAAGAGTAAAGTGAATTATTTGACAATCTTGCTAGGGTATAGAGAGTGTGAAAGGAAAGACTGTAGGATATCATTTTTTGTAACACACAACAAAATGTAAATACTTGTAAATAAACTATACATATTCAGCAGCTGGGAAAGCAAAAATGAAGCAGTTTTTTTTATTATTCTAAAGTGTGATGGAAACAAATAATAGGATCAAAACAAATCAGAGTACTTTTTCTTGATGATCCGCAAATGATAAATATTCTCTGAACACCGATTTCTAAACATTATCATTTGTGTACAATATAGTTATATGAGTAAAACTGTATGCCCATTTCTACTGAAAATGTGCTGTCTGTAAATGACAGTGCGCTACCACATGATGCTTTAGTTACATTAAAAATCTCCTGCCTCATGTCCATTAAAGCTAGGCGGGTCGTAAAAGTTTGTCATGCTAAAATGTGGGTTGTGGTTCTGAAAGGTTTGGGAAGCACTGACTTAAGATAAACGAATGGCTCAATGGCGTATAACTTAATTTAGGGAGCATTTTTATTGGTTTTTTATTATTCTATTTTTGTTCCATAGGTCAAATGGATTATGCAGGAAGCCAAGCAATAAATTAACATTGTTAGTAAATTGACACTGTAGTTCGCATCATGTTGTTTAAGTGCCCACCAAAACTTAAGTAAATTAGAGCTTTAAAGTTGTATGTAAAACCTCTGCAGTGGGTGGCGTCTTTGGTGGTCAGAATGCTTTAAAGAAGCATAATCCTCATCTCTGGGCCTGACAAAGTGTAAAACTTCCAAGCTACTGTTAAGTAAAGTTTTGCTTGTTTTCAATGGGAATGAGGATAAGTAAATGGGTTTTAACAGTTGACTTTGCGGCTGTTAATATTTGTTGGAAAGGAACAGAAATAGAACTGAAGCAGAAGAAGAGATCAAATACTGGAGCATAGCAGCGACACAAAAAAGAGGCCAATATGGAGAATGATGCATCCACAAATCGGACTGATGTGTAATTGCTTAAAAAAGGCAAATGTTTGTAGTGCAGTTCCCCACTTATTGATAGGACAGGGTGTCATGGCGCTGTAACGTTGCATGCTCTTTAGTTGCTCTAGTTTTGCAGTAAATAACGAAAAGCAGAATGCTCACCTGCTTGTCCTTAATAGAATTGACGCTTTACTTCATAGTATGTAAGACGTTTTACAATCTTCCCCATGGTGTACATTTCTGCATATGAAAATGTAATGCATACTTGCATCTCCAGGTGCACTTTTTTTCCAAAACCTGCATGATTTTGTGGTCTTTCCCCATTTTCACCCTGAAACTGTTTACATTTGCAAGCTTTTCAGGATGGGAGACTACGTGCAAACTGGCTCTGCAAATGACTGACCAACATTTATGAGTGGGGCCTGATGGAGTGAGGTTTGCAAAAATACATCCTCATGAAATTAAGTAACCCCATAATAATGTATTGACTGCATGAACTAACCAACCCTGAATATACACACACACACACACACACACACACATGGGGCAAACACATTTTTACCTAATATACTAAACCATGATGGCATGAGCACGTATTAACTGTTTGCGCTTTGAAAATTTGCACTAGTACATGTTTATGCTATGTTGTACATTGCACATTTTGCATGTTGTGCACGAATAATAGAAAAGCTGCTTTAAATTAATAGCTTTCACTAAGTAATATTTAATACAGGGTATTAGTATGGTGGGAGGTAAACATAATGGGTTTTATTTCATGAATTAACCCGTTCCGTGCGCGCGTCGGCCAACGGCCGTCGCGAGCACTACCTGGCTAGTGCTGCGCACGTCCGTTGGCCGATGCAGCCCCGCCCACTCATTAAAACTCCTGCACCGCGGCGGAATTCGCGCCGCGGTTAAGGAGTTAATATTCTTTAGTGTTGGTTTACTTTAGTACGAGATTGGGCCTGCATGAAAATGGCCTCTTGTCCGAGCCAGCATGTGGTTGTCTTGGTCTGTACGAAAGACGCATGCGCCGAATGCTCTGCCTGCTTACGAACTGCCGAGTGCACCAGCTGATGTAATCCGTGTGAAGGCCATGTTGACTTGTGTCCTATTGTTTACGTGCCAAGATGCGACAGCGACTGTGGGAACTGCCATCGCTACGTGCAATTTGAATGTGAAACAGATGTCATAATACGAGAATGTTGCAAAATATATAACTATTGGTATTAGTAGTATACAATTGTATTTATCCTTAATACTTCCTTTGTTAAAACCGGTATGGGATGGATTTGCAATGAGAACCCGATGAGGAGACCCTAACATGACCCGTGTCAACCAATCATAGGCTGAGTTTCTACTGACACTGCAACATTGTAAGATAGTGAGCTAGGAATTAGGGTATAATTGATATCCCAATTGGGGGTGTGTCAGAACATCGGGAGAGTGATCATCGAGAGCATCAAGAGATCGAGAGAGATCGGACCAGCACCGAGTCAGAGAGCACCTTAGGTACAAGAACGTTGCGGGAGTGCTTGGGAGGAGACTGCGTCCGAGGAGAACTAGATCACAGGTAGATAGGTTGGGAGATTATTGTCTTGTTTGCAAATTTATTGCAAGACTCGGCTGCATCTGTCCTGTTAACTTTGTCCTTTGAGCCTATCTCTTGGGACCCCTTGCCACAACCTCGGCCAAGGAAGTGGTTTTCCTGATTTTTTGATGGGTATCACCCTCCTTAAATGCTTTAATTTCGCAAGATATTTCTGCAAAGTATTTTTGCTGTACCTTCTTTCCCTTATTTCCATGCACGCTTTGATGTCGAGGCAAATGATTCATTTTGATTACATTGCTTGATAAATTGTTCTCTTATATGTGGTCTTGTGTGTGCACTGACAATCTGAATTATGAGCATTTAATTTTAATAAGATAAAATTATTAACCAGATAACGACTCTGTGGTTATTTAGTTAAAGTGTTAAACTGTTTAATTAATCATAGTCACCATCAACTCGTCAACTAATGGTCCATCGACCAGAAGAAGACAGTTGAAATTAAGAATAGTTAGGAATATAAATGTGTTATTAATATGAAGTATGATACTGTACATATACAAAAACTGACAAAATAAACCCCCCTTAATCCAGCGCCCAACGTCAGGGATCATTTATGGGTAATGTGTGATGGGCCCCGTTATTTGGTAAGTGGTTTATGTGTGATGTGCTTTCCTGGTCCCTGGCTCAAGATTTAGGGGTTGCGCTGGATCAGTTTTTCTGGTAGCAGATTGATGGTTATTATTGATTAGTTTGGTGATTTATTGATTACATGTTTAACATTCTATGTAAAGTGAGTTAGTGTCGTGTTTCTATGTAGTTTTTGGAACACAGGTACAGAAAGGTATCTGGGAAGCCGGCAATGAAAGTTAGCCTGAAATAAGGCAGAAGAAAAGTGTGAGGAGTGAAATCACACGGAAATAGGTGCAATGTCTGTTTAATCAGTGGTAACGCCTATGTGTTATCTTAGGGACTATTCAGTGTGTATGTAGAAAAAGAGTGAGATAGCAAAGGGTCCACCTGTGAAACTTTGGGCTTATCCCCAGAAGAGTAGTGAGACCTCCTTTTCAACTAAAGGTCCTCTTGTGAAACTTGGGTTTATCCCTAAAGAAGTAACAGGCCCTCCCCTAGCTTGAATGAAGGGAAGGATAGCAGAATTGTTATACTTGCCCTCATTGAAAGGAAAACTCCTTAAAGTGAAAAACTCTCTCTTTGTTTAGTAAACAGACATTGTGGTATTGTTTTATGTTGTGATTAACAAGTTATTGAAAAGGAACTTAGAAAAGTGCCGATAATTTTTGTAAAGGGAGGGTCAGCAGTAAGAGGAGAAGCTGACGTCACAAAAAGCCGCGCTGGCATTGGTCAGACTGCGGAGGCAAGGTACGCTCAGATTGGCTGGTTGGTGTAAACCGCGCTGGCATTGGACAGAATAGCAGAGACGCAGAGAGCTCTGATTGGAGAGTTAGTGTGTTGCGCTGACATTGGTCAGGTGCCTAGGGAAGCGAAGGAATTTGATTGGTGAATCACAGCGGATTGTGTTGACGAAGATTTGGATTTGAGTAAAATTGTTAATAATTAGCAAAAATGTATTTCGAACAACCAAGACAGGAGAAATTGACTTTGTTTGGCAAAATTAAAAGGTTCTTTAAAAAAGACAAACCTGTAATAACTAGAGAAGGAGTTCCTATCCCTCCACCGAAGACACCAGCGTCTTATATGATGTTGAAGTATGGTTATCACACATTTATTTGGTTAGAAAATTTGGTAGAATATACGAAGAATGATGGTGTGCTAGCTTTTCCAGAGAATGGTTCTTTTAATTTGGCAGTTTTGCGAAATTTGAGAGACAAGATGATGACATTAGATCCAAGACCCAGACCAACACAGTTTGAAGCATTAGTGGAATGAGAAGATGAAATGTATGAAAGGGAAAGACATAGAGGTGGTAGAAGTAATAGATTTATGTTTGGAAGATTTCATGATGAAAGGCATGAGGACAGAATGAAGAGATGGAGAAATGGAGAGATAACTGAAGGATTGTATCCAGTTTTAACTGTAGGAGAGACTGCAGGAAGCAAATGCAAGGAGAAAAGGAAACATTTAGAGCCACTTGGTTATGGATATAACCCGAATGAATCTGATGACGAGCTACTGGATGATATGTTAGTTAAACGACCACCAGCTTATCAGGAAAGTCCAGTGATGGTGACACCAAATGCACCGTCAATGGAAACCCCAATGACACCCCAAACAACACTAGTTTCAACCGAAAGCAATGAAGTGCAGAAAAAAGAAGCAGAATTTACAATAAAAACGAAAGAATTAGTTGAAAAATTGAATCAGATGAATATGAAGATAGATGCAATAACTGTGCCAGTAACTATAGGTCCGGCAATACCGGTATTTGAAAATGGACTTATCCATGAACCTTCTTTGACTAGCCCATTAAATTCTGCTGTAACATCAGCTAGTAGTAGAATTAACACCGTAAGTGTTCAAAGTGAACAGCCCATTACAGCCACTAGGGTAACCTCTCAGACTAATTTAACAGTAAATGAAACACCTAGAGGAATAATGCAGTTACATCCAAAAAGAATAGAGCTGGAGGAAATCCCGAGAAGTGAAGCTTCAATAGGTCTGACACCTGAAGAGTTAGATGATTGGGTGAAAGGATTACAAAGGAGAAAAACACAGCCAAAACCTATAGATGTGAGTAAGCTGAGTGTAGATCTAGAAGAAATGATCCTTGGGACTGTAAGTCAAGACATGCTAAAGACCTATCAGATGATGAACTGATGTATCTGTGTAAGAGTATTACTTGGAAAGCGAGAAATCTGCATGAAAGGTTGGCAGAAGCTGCTGACGAATTAGGAGTTGACATAGGGAGATCAAAGGTGTTGCAGAAGACATATAGAGTGGATTTTACTGAAAAGGATATAGAAAATATGAACACATCTGGTAGACGATTGCAGATAAAAGAGTTAATGGTTGTTTTGAGAAAATGGGGAGACGTGGAGAGATGGAAAGGTAGATGGATGAGAAGGAAAGAAGAAACAGCTGCTAAAGAAATACATTTACACCCAGTAAGAGAAGCGGAAAATGTAGCTCTTGAATGTCCCATGAGAGAAGTTCCAGGAGGAGGTTACGTGCATGTTCCGTGGTCTAGACAGGATATATTGTCTTTTACAAATGAATTCCCCAGGTTGAGGGAAAAGCCAGTGGAATGGTATAAACAAGTTGAGAGGTTTGTGAAAGTCTCGAAAGTGTTGCTGAAAGATTTAGATGGATTGTTTGAAATTGTTGTTCCTGCAGATTTATGGACAGAATGTAAGATTACAGTTGAATGGCCAAAAGAAGAATATCCCAGAGATCCTAAAACAGGAGCACCTTCTGATGAGGTGATGAAAAAGTACAATCAGGTGATTACTTTCTTGAAAAGTAAAATTTCCCCTAAGGAAACTGATTGGGTAAAAATAGATAGAACCACCCAAGAGCCGAAAGAATCTGTGCATGCGTACTATGAGAGGTTGTTACAAGTTTTTAAGCAGTACAGTGGTTTTGAGAACATCGGAGACAAAGATATGGGTCATTTTGTGTATAGATTTGTGTATGGATTGAGACCTGAGATTAGTCAAATGATTCAGCAACACATGTTGTGTTGGCAGGCTAAGATGATTGATGAGATTTTAAGGTATGCGAAGTATTGTAGCGATGATATTGAGTCTCGCCATCGCAAATTAAAAGAGAAAATGATGTGGCCGCAAGTAAAGGTAGCAGAGCAGCAGGAAGCCCAGTTGAATTCTCAGCCCATAAACCAGATGGGAGGAGTTAGTCAGAATGCTCAAAGACCCAGTGGAGGTAGAGGTAGGGGACAAATGAGCAGAGAAGAGGCAAAAAAGAAATTTCCTTGTCATGCATGCGGAAAGTATGGACACTGGAAGAATGAGTGTAGATCAGTGCAGAGAACTAATGGAGGAAATCAAATTTTAACCCCACAGGTGCAGAGTGAGGTAGGTGTGCAACAGCCACCGCAGCAGCAGGTAGTTACTACCCAGTATCAGGTCCCGCAACCACCTTTGCCACACAATGTAAATGCTCAAAGATACAGTGCGAATACAGGGTTCCACGGAGGAGACCAGGTTGGTAGAAATACGAACACGAATGTGATTCCCCAATTTTGGATGCAATGTGATGGAAGTGATGTTGAATCGAGTCAATGAAGCTGCCTGAGGGGGGAGGAAGAGTGCGTGGTTGGCGCTACTCTAGAGGTAGATCAGTCAGGTCCATTTGTTGACGGAAAAGTGGAAGGTAATGATATCACCTTTCTTGTGGACACTGGTGCTACCCGTTCTACTGTGAGAGCAGCAGAAATTCCAAACCTACCCCTCTCGGGAGAAACTATCCTAGTAGTAGGAGTCTCAAATAAACAGATTAGTACTCCAGTTACTAAACCTATCGAAGTGCATATTGGTCTATTTAAAGACATGCATCGGTTCGTAGTGTGTGACTCGAGTCCGGTAAATTTGTTAGGGAGAGATTTGCTATGCAAGATGAATTGCTCTATTTACTGCACGCCGGATGGTATTGCATTTCAAACACCTGATGAGGATGTTGCCTTTAAAATGGTGCTAGCAAAGCAAGGGACAGAAGTGAATGAGTTATTTTCGCTTCTTACAGATAAAAGTGTGCCTGAAGAATTGATGAAGGTAGTGAATTCAGATGTATGGGATTTCACAGGACAAGAGATTGGGTTAATGAGAAAAGTAGACCCAATTAAAATTACAGTGAAAGATGGTGCTAATTATCCAAATACACCACAGTATAAAATGAAGTCAGAAGTAATAGCGGGAATAGCTCCTGTAATTGATCAAATGATTGAGCACGGAATTTTGAAAGAAATAATGAGCAGTCCTTGCAATTCACCTATTATGGGACTGAAAAAGCCAAACGGAACATATAGAATAGTGAAAGATTTAAGAAAGGTGAACAAAATAGTTGTGCCTGGTTGCCCAGTTGTGCCAAATCCAGCAGTGATTCTCTATCAAATCCCACATGATGCAGAATGGTGTACAGTGATTGATTTGTGTCATGCATTCTTTTCGATTCCTTTGCATCCGGATAGCCAGTATCTATTTGCTTTCCGGTTTGGAGACCGTGTTTTGGCATGGTGCCAAGTTCCTCAAGGGTATACTGAGAGTCCCTCAATCTTAAACCAGATCTTGAAAAAGTGTCTGGAAGATTTGAGAATGTCTGAAGAGTCAGTTCTGGTTCAGTATATTGATGACTTACTGGTGGCATCAAAGACTCGAGAGGCCTGTATCGCAGATACTATTGCCTTACTGAACCATTTGGCAGAAGGTGGACATAAAGTGTCCCCTGCAAAATTAAAATTCTGTCAGAGAGAAGTCCAATACTTAGGTCACAAGATTGAGAAGGGAGTCAGAAAGGTAACATCAGAGCGTATCTGTGTGATCAAAGACATGAAACCCCCCACAACTCAGAGAGAAGTGCGAATGTTTTTGGGAGTGGTTGGATATTGTAGACAGTGGATCAGTGGCTTTTCACTGATTGCAAAACCTCTACAGAGGCTAACAAGGAATGATGTGAAGACCCAGTTAGATTGGATGAGGAGAGCATGGAAGCTTTTGTTAAATTGAAAGACAGTCTGTGTCAAGCACCTGCATTAGGGATGCCTGATTATTCAAAGGATTTTGCATTGTATTGCAGTGAGAGAGATGGGTGTGCGCTCGCAGTTCTAACACAAAGGCATGGAATGGTGAGACGTCCTGTGGCTTATTTTTCTGCTACTTTAGACACAGTAGCGGCAGCATTACCTGGATGTATGAAAGCAGTAGCTGCTACATGTGTGAGTCTGGAACAGAGTGAAGGAATCATAATGGGTCATCCTGTGAGAGTGTATGTGCCACATTCAGTTGAGATCCTTTTAACAAGAACACGGATTCAGCACCTCACCTATAGTCGTCTGACTAGGTATGAGAGAGTGATTCTGGGTGCAGAAAATGTGACAATAGTGAAATGTACAAATGTGAATCCTTCCTCTTTATTGCCAGATGCTTGGGATGAAGAAGTGAGGGATGAAGCAGAACATGATTGTTTGAATGTGACTGAATTTTGCACTAAGCCCCGTCCTGATATTAAGGACGTTCCTCTTGAAGAATCTGATTGTGTGATGTTTGTTGATGGTTCATGTTTGCGAACTGAAACAGGTATGTTAAGTTCTGCCTATGCCGTCTGTACTGTAGCGGAAATCTTGGAAGCATCCTGTCTAAAAGGGGTAAAATCTGCACAAGTCGCCGAATTGGTGGCTCTAATTCGAGCCTGCAAATTGGGAAAAAGTCAGAAAGTGACTATAATTACAGATAGCCAATATGGCTTTGGCATTGTGCATGACTTTGGAGAACTATGGATGCAGAGGGGATTCCTGACCTCTTCGGGGTCCCCTATCAGGAATAGTCAATGTGTAAAAGAGTTGCTTGAAGCATTACAATTGCCAAAACGAATTGCAGTGGTCAAATGTGCCGCACATAAGTCAGGAGATGATTATGTGACTCAAGGCAACAGATTTGCTGATCAAGTAGCACAATATTGTGCAAAGAGTCAGACTTCCATAAATCGGGGAAACCCCCAAAAAAATACGGCTTGTCAACTTATGTTTACTAACACTATTGAAACATGGGATGAAGTGAGACAATTGCAGGAAGAGGCAGGTGAAGAAGAGAAACAGGAATGGGAAAAGGCAGGATGTAGGAGACGAGAAGATGATGATGTATGGGTATACATTGATGGGAGACCAGTCATGCCAGATAGTTTACTTTCTCACATAGCAAGAATGTATCATGGAATGACACACATCGGCCGATACGCTATGGTCAGATCATTCAAACAAACATGGTTTAATACCAAGTTTAGGACCATTGCAGAGAGTCTCTGTCAAAGATGCCTGACGTGTCAACAGCAAAACCCAGGAAGAAAAACAGTAGTTAGTCTGGGAACGATAGGGAGAGCAGGAGGTCCTTTTACCAGACTACAACTCGATTTTATCGAATTGCCCCCGTGTAACAAGCTCAAATATGTGTTAGTCATTGTGTGTTTGTTTTCCCTTTGGGTGGAAGCATATCCCACAAGGAGGAATGATAGTTTAACAGTGGCAAAACTTTTGTTGAGGGAATACATTCCTAGATATGGTTTTCCAGTCACTATGGAAACAGATAGAGGCACACACTTCACTAGTGAAACAATCAAACTGATTTGTGAGGCATTGAGCATACAACCAAAACTTCATTGTGCTTATCGTCAAGAGGCTTCTGAAATAGTAGAGCAGATAAATGGCACAATCAAGAACAGGTTAGGAAAAGTGTGTAAATCCACAGCACTGAATTGGCCTGACGCTTTACCCCTAGTTTTGATGAGTCTCAGAAGCATTCCTGACAAAAAGACAGGATTGAGTCCTCATGAGATCTTGATGGGAAGAGCAATGAGACAAGCATTTATACCTGCCAACAAATTGATAGATATATCTGATGATCTCATCCTTGACTATTGCAAAGGGTTGGCTGATGTGGTACGTTCTGTGTTTCATCAGGTTGGAGCAGACGCGACCACAACCCAGCAGACTCAAGCCCATGACCTAAGCCCTGGTGAGTGGGTTCACGTGAAAAGGCATAGAAGAAAAACTTGCCTAGAGCCCCGCTGGGAAGGACCATATCAGGTCATATTGGTGACAACTACAGCAGTAAAGTGTGCTGGCTTACCAAATTGGATCCACGCCAGTCATACTCAGCGAGTCCCAAGTCCACTTGAAAACCCAGTAGATTGGCATCTGGAGATCTCAAGTCCGAGCTCGGAATCAGAAGCCGAAGTACAATAGATTGGTGAGGCTAGAGCAATAGACTCTGAAACTGGTGAGTCTAAACAAAAGGACTCTGAAGAACAGTTTGATGATGAATGGCCTAGCACAAGTCAAGTAAAGTGGACACCAGCTACTGGGATTGAGGAAACTGCTGTTGAACAAGAAGAAAGACAATTTTTAAATGAAGAGGAAAAGTGTAGAAAAGAGATAGGTGCAAGAAATACAGAAGAAGAAAAAGAAAGTGAAGAAGAAAGCAAACTCAGAGTAGGTGCAAAGAAACGAACATACAAATTGAATAAAGAAGAAGAAGTAGTTCAACCAAAGAGGGCAAGGAAAGATGACCATTGGCCAAGCGGAGTTAAAAGACTGAAATACAAGGTAGTGAAAGGAAGACCGGAGAATAGACTGGAACAGATAAATGAAGTTTCAAGTCAGATAAAACAGGGAGAGTCAGATGAAGAATCAGTGCTGCGACCAAAAAGAGTGAGAAAACCAAACAAAAAGTTCAAGTCACCTGACTGGACCTACATAGTGTTGGAGGAAATTGAAGAAGAAGATCTAAGCAAAGAAAGACAGCACTGACAACGAGCAGGAAGAAAAGAGTGATTTAAATCCACCTTAAGAGACTGTAAACAAATTAAGGTGCAACGTTGTCAATTGAAGAAAATTTCTGAAGATCGAGACGACGTCCTGGAAAATTTGGATTAGTTAAAATAAAAGAAGGGGTAAAGAAGAAAGCTTTTAGTATTAAATCTGTTTTATTGAAGGAACGCCGCCAAAAGTACAATAGCAAGTTGCCTACAACCCAGCGGGCCGGCTGATTAACAAACGTTTAGAGCCACAGAGCATGGGTGAGGCAGATACCCCCCTATTAACACAGCATGTCGCCTACAACCCGACAGGGCCGGCCGCGTTCAAGAAAAGTGAAGTGAGGGAGTAAGCCCTCCAGAGGTGGTATAAGCCAGCATGCAAGACCCCTTGGGGAGACCAGAAGGCTTGCTCATACAGAAGGGACCCGCTATGGCCCGTTGGTTCCAGACGACGTTCCAGAGTTTGAACTAAAAACAAAACTGTGGAATAATGTATAACAAAGAAGAACCCCAGCCCCCCAACCCCAGCCCACCCCCACCCCTTCTCCTCAGTGAGTTTGTGAGCAATTGAGTATCCGGGTAAAGCCTAGAGGGTCGCGCCGCGACCACGGGAGTCATGGGGCTAGTTATGCGCCAGGGGTGGCAGGACACGCATTAAATAGTGGTATCTGTGGAATCCGGGACTAGTCTCAGGATCCGGAGATATTGTGGGCATGTCAATTCGCGGAATTCAATGGAAAGAATGGACAAGAAAGGGGCCCAGATTTTAGCGTAGTCCTTGTCTTTCCCCGCTGCCACCATGGAGAGCCGCTCCATCGCCAGTAGACTCCATAGTTGGTGTAGCCAATGTGAGTGATCGGGAATCTTATCAGATTTCCACCGTGACAATATTACCCGGTGGGCAGCGTTCAGCACGAGTGCCATCTGTCGGCCCTTAGTGGAGCGCAAAGGAAATGTTAGCGCGTTAGGAAGCCCCAGGAGTGTGTAAGCCGGTAGGCGGGGAATGTTAGTATTAAAGGCCATATCTATGTCGTCCAGGATCTGTTCCCAGTAGCGAGTGAGTTTGGGGCAGTGCCAAAGTAAGTGTAAGAGTGTTCCGGGATTCCCGCACCCCCTCCAGCAAAGACCATTGCATTGGGTTTGCCATTTAGAAAGCCTCTCTGGGGTGTAGTACCAGTAAGTGGCAATTTTGAAGGCAGTCTCAGTGTGGCTCGAGGAGAACGCAGTGTGATGCACACAAAAGTATATGTCCTCCCACTCTTTATCGGACAGCGCGCGCCCCAGTTACACTTCCAGCGCTTCTGCCCGGCCGTGCGTGGCTTCGTGGGTGTTAAGTTAAGGAAAGTATAAATCTTGGAAATAAGGCCTGTGTCATCTTTTTTATTGAGTAACCACTTCTCAAATGGTTTCATTGGTCTGCAGGCCAGGGGACGCGTCCCTGGCGATGAGACCCAATGTATTAACTGAGAGTGTAAGTAGATATCAGAGTCAGGAAGGTTATAATCCGATTGCAACTCCTTAAAAGGGAGTAGTCCCTGGATATCAAAAAGGTGTCCTATACGTTTGCATCCCTCCGCAGTCCAGTGAGCCGATGCCTTGACAGTCATCCCCGGGGGGAAGGCCGGATTTGCAAACAGCGGGGTAAGCGGCGAAGGGAATGAGGTCAGGTCCGCCCTCCGTGAGACTCTATCCCAAGCAAGCATCGTGGGCCGCGTAACCGGGGAGGAGTAGAGCCCCCAGGCTCGAGCGGGTCTAGGCAACCAGGCGTCTCGCCAGATATGGTGGCCCGCGACCGTCTGGTCCATAAAGACCCAGTGTTTCTCCGTCATAGGCCGGTTCCACTCCACAATATACCGTATGAGGGAAGCAAGAAAATACCGAGTGATGTTTGGGAGCGCTATCCCTCCATCTTTTTTGGGGCGCTGCAATTGAGTCCTGGAAATGCGCGGGGAAATCGGGCCCCAAATAAAGCCCTCAATCGCTGTTTGGATGAAGGACACGAGGCGGGGGTTCCAGCGGTAAGGTTTGGAACAAGTATAGAGCTCGTGGTACAACATTCATTTTAATAGGTGAGAGCCTCCCGAACCACGAGAGGGGGAGACGGCGCCATCGCAAAAGGTCCGCGCGGATCCGAGCCAGTAGAGCGGCATAGTTGGCTTCCGCCGTTTTTGCCAAGTCCTTGTGTAGGGCAAGGCCTAGGTAACCGAGTCCCTCCGCCACCCACTCAAAGGGAAATTGGAGCCTAAGAGCCGCCTCTGTGTGTGGACTAGAGGTGAGATTGAGAATCTGGGATTTCTGTATATTAATTTTAAACCCAGAGAACTGACTAAAGGTTTGGAGGTCCCGCATGATTGCTGGAAGAGAGGATGCGGGGTGAGCCATGGAAAATATGATGTCGTCCGCGTAGAGGTTAATGAGGTGGTGGTCCAGACCAAAAGGGATGCCCAGTGCAAGGGGGTTATCCCGGAGTCGCTGCGCCAGGGGCTCCATATATAGAGCGAAAAGCAGGGGGAGAGGGGACATCCCTGCCTCGTACTCTCGTCCCACCTCAAAGTGCTCGGACAATAGGCCATTAACTCGGACTGCTGCCCTGGGGGCACTGTAGATGCTTGCAACCCAACTGCGAAACCGGGGGCCCAAACCGAATCGCTCCAGAGTGGCGAAGAGGTACGGCCAGTGCACCCGGTCGAACGCTTTCTCCGCGTCGATCGCCAGGAGGAGCGCCTCTTCCTTGGACCTCTGGACCTTGTCAATGAGATGGCAAAGGCGCTTGGTGTTGTCACCACACTGGCGCCCGGGATAAAACCCGATTGGTCGGGGTCTACAAGGCCCGGCATGTGGGGATTCAGCCTATGTGCCAAGATACTGGAAAACAGTTTAGCGTCAATGTTCAACAAGGAAATTGGCCTGTAAGAGCTGCAATATTCCGGGTCTTTCCCCGGTTTAAGAATAACTGAGATGGACGCCTGGAGCATAGAAGGGGCAAGCGAACCCGTATCGGAAAAAGAGTTAAATAAGCGGGTGAGAAGCGGGGCAAGGTCTGCGCAGAAGGTTTTATAGAAAAGGGCACTAAAGCCATCTGGGCCCGGTGCCCTTTGTAACTTCAGCTGGGCTATTGCTGATATGACTTCCTCAATGCGAATAGGCGCTTCCAGGGCAGTCGCCTCTCCCTCCAGTAAAGGAATGACCATCACATCTCTCAGGTACTCAGCCGGTTCTGGTCGGAGGGAGGAGTCCGCCTTATAGAGTGAGTGATAAAAGGAGTTGAAAGACAAGACTATCTGGGCATTATCTGTGAGGAGATTACCGGATGCATCCCGCAGAGCCTTAACCGAGTGTGCTTCTTGCTGGCTACGCAAGCAGTGTGCCAACATACGACCCCCTTTATTAGAACCGGTAAAATATTTATGTTTCAGGCGGATCACAGCGTGTTCAGCTCGATCAAGATCCAATTGGCGGAGTTGGAGACGTTCCTGTTCCAACCGCCGCCAAATGCGATGTGCGCCTGTACGTTTGTGTATTGCCTCTAATTCTTTGACAGAGGCCTCGAGATCTGTTCGCTTTGCTCGTCTGGACTTATTCTCATGTGCTTCTTTAGCGATAAGGGCACCCCGTACTACCAACTTCAGTGCCTCCCATACTGAGGAAAGAGAGGTGCCAGCCCTCTCGTTAATCTGTATATAGTCCACAATGCAGCGCCGGATGTCAGTATCCACCCCGGGGGATCGGAGCAAGGAGTCACGCAGGCGCCAGCGCGGGGTGAAAGTCGTGCCAGAAGAAGAGAAGCGCAAATCAAGGGTAATGTGTGCATGGTCAGAGAGGGCCCTGGCCTCAATGGAGGAGTCTGTGACTAGTGGCCAGGCAGCTGAAGAAACAAGGAAATAGTCAAGACGGGCATAGGTTTTATGTGCAGCGGAGTAATAGGAGTAATCGATTTCGGTGGGGTGTAAACAGCGCCACGCGTCCCGCATTCCCGCATCTCGTAACCAATCCCCACCCTTCGCCGAGATAGAGCCGGTCCGCCTGTACGTGCGCCCGAGCGATCTCGTTCCCCATTAAAAACTAGGTTAAGGTCCCCACCTATAATGATCGCAGGGTCGGGGGAATGCATTGTCTCAGCGCAAGCCTCTAGTAAAAATTTCTCGGGGTGGTCATTGGGGGAATAAATGGAAGCAACTGTGCAGGTAGAGGGTCCCACGTGGAGTTGTAGCGCCAAGAGGCGCCCTTTGATTTCGGAAACCGTCCCCACTACGGTGCCCTTAAAGTGTTTAGCAACCAGGATCGCTACTCCACCCTTCTTGCTATTGAAAGAAGACCAAAACTGAAGAGGGAAGTGCCCAGGCCGCATACGGTGGGTGTCTGCCTGTAACAGGTGGGTTTCTTGGATAAGGCAAACGTCCCCTCCAGAGCCTTCCAGTAGGGACAGAATTGCCTTCCGCTTGACCGGGTTAAGGCCTCGGACATTGAGACTGACTATTTTAAGATCCAGTGGGACGATGGGGAGAGTAAAGAGCTCTACCATAGCACACGCTGACTAACCGTGAATAGGGTGTAGAAAGGGGACTTGTGTGTGCAGCCGGGGCGTGAAGCAGCAGTAGTTAACCCACTGAGGAGAGAACCCACCCTAACCCAAGAAACAGAATAAGTAACAAGAGAGAAAAATGACAAAGGTCCGTCAAGTGAAGGAAAACCCAGCAGGGCATGACCGACACACCGTCCCAGCCCGGGACAGGACTTAGACGCTGCCGCATACCTGCAGGGAGGGTGTCCATTCAGTCCAAAGGCAGCCTGTGCTGCCCCTCCGGCACCATGCTGGCAATCTAATCCGGGACCTCTATTAGCCCCTTTCATGGGGTGGCTGGACGCTCAGACGACTGCGAAAGAGTGGCAATGACCGCTTCACGTTCTTTGTCTCTCGTGGCTTGGTCCGGCTTCTTGACGGGAGTCGCTCTCCCAACTCGCTGCCAGCCATCCCGGCGACGTGGGCGAGACCCCGCAGACTGCCCAACATCTGACCCCAGGCTAGGGCGTTTGAGACCAAGGGTCTCCACTGCTTCGGTGAGCGATCTAATCTGCAGCAGCTTGCCATTGTGGGTAAAGATGAGGCGAAAGGGGTGACCCCAGGAGTAGGAAATGTTCTGCTCGCGGAGATGAGAGGTCACAGCTTTAAACTCCCGACGTTTGAAGAGTGTGGAGGCAGCCAGGTCTTGAAAGAGGGCAGGGCAGTGCCCGCGAAACTGTATGGGTTGGGCCTCCCTTGCTTTCCGCATGATGCGCTCCTTCACCTGAAAATCATGAATGCACACAAGGATATCAGGCGGAGGCGCTTTGCGTCCGCGCGGGAGACCCCACTCTATGGGTTCTGTCCATCTGTATGTTAGACTCTCCATCTTCGCCCAGGAGTTGCTGGAAGAGGGCTTCAACATAGGCTCGGAGGTCGTCTCCTTCCCCCTTCCACGGAATGCCTCTGATCCGTATATTATTCCTCTGTGACCTATTTTCCTGGTCCTCATCGCGGGCCTGTAGGTCTAGGTTCTGTTCTTGGAGGCGTATCATATCCTGTTGTAAGTGATGAATCTCCTCGTCCCTGCTCACATCATGCTCTTTGAGGGTTGCCACCCTCTCCCCGACCTCATCTACGTCGCGGCGTACTTCTTTTAGGTCTGCGGTAAGCTGGTTCCGTAGTTCCAGGATGTCTTCCTTCATGGCCTTAAACAGCTCCACCATGAACGCTTTGGTGGCCGGGGAGTCATCCCCCTCCATTGCTACCGGGCTTATCTCTCCGAAGGATACAGCCTGCCCTGCTTGTTTCATAAGAAGCTCCTTCAGCGGTTTCTCTTTCCGGGAGCGGCCGGACGCCATGATGTGGTTCTTCAGCTATCGGCACCTGCAGACGGTTCAGGCCTCGAGCTCCGCCGCCATCATAGGAGGGGCAGGGTGGTGAATGTGTGTGCAGGAGGGCTTCTGCAGCCCCCGCTGTTCCCACTGACGTCGCCGTACTCAGTCGGTTGCACCGCCGGTCAGGTCGTGCCAAGTCTGAGAGGTCCGCGAACCACCGCCAACCGGGGGGCCCCCTGTACAGCGATAAGGGTCTCTGTCCGCCGAACTGCGGGCCGCCTGGAGTCTCCCTCGTTGCCTCCCCCAAGTCTCAGGGCCCGGGCGCGTCACAGCCCCCCTTTCTCATGTGCCACTCGGAAGGACGTCTGCTGAAATGGGCCCCAGGCACGCCACCACGGGCCGAAGGATCGCCACTCCCGCTAGCCTTGGTCACCCGAATGGCTCAGGACGCTTCACGGGCGGGCCCAGGCCTCGCACCCAACACAGCGGCAACCTCCAATCGGGCCTATGCGGGGCCCTCTCCTTCTGGGATCGTTCCAGTCTTCAACAGCACCGGGGCCCGCGCTGGGCAAGCGGACCCCGCTGGTGACAGCCGCCATCCGCGGACCGCGAAACCGCTCCCGCGGCCCACCACGCCTGTAAAGGCCCGGACCGGCCCGGTCATCCACGGGGCCGGGTGGCGCTATAGTAGCGGGGAGGGGGGAGGTAGGCCAAGTACACAGGGATCCGCCGCTACAGGGTTCCAGGCAAAGCAGGGGGGTCCCCAGGGCCCCTAGGTCATATGCACCATCCGCTGAGCTGCGGACCGCAAGGCCCATCCGCGGCCCCCCCACCTCCTCTCCGCAGGCCAGTGCTCGCGTCGCAGTAGTCAGGCCGGTAAATCACCGCATCTGCCCGCGGTGTCCACTTCTATCTGCCAGGGACGGGGAGCGGGGGGTACCCGCACTGCACCCAGTGCGGCTCCCCCAGTCCGGCCCTCCGCGCTTCCCAGTACCTGAGAGGCCGGCCGTCGGGAGGCAGCAGGAGATCCCCAGCAGGCCCGCCTCCGTTGGCCAGTGCTGCACGTCTCACGGGCCGTGCAGCTCCGTCGTCCCCGTGACTGTGGGTTTCAGCAGTGTCGCGCCGCGACCAATACCGTGTCTGGGCCTCCCTTCGGTCCAGACACCTCAGGGGCCCAGTGGACGGGCCTGCCGCGATGTGCCCCCAGGCCCGCACCAGCACTCCGGTGCAGCCGCTCACCCGGGCGCGGAGGCCCACAGCGTCTCGAGCCACGTCGGGCGGCAGCCGCTCGCCCGTGGGGGTACTGCTCGGTATCTGGAAGCTCCGCGGTGGGGGCGAAGCAATGCCGTTGTCGTGGCAGCACGATGGTCCCGGCAATCAGGCGATTTTAGAAGCTTATTGTCGGCGGTGCCGGAGGGACACTAATTTGCGTCCTACCGCACCGCCATCTTGGACACGCCCCCCAAGAAGAAAGCTTTTGAAGTGTGGGATCACACTACATTTTATTTTATTTTTTTAAGAAAATATATTTGAAATAGATTTTTAGAAAATCCATTAGAACTTTGTTTAGATTAATTTTGCTATGGCAGATACACAAGTAACAAGACCTAGATGTAGTTTTATGCGTAGGTGTTATAAAGCTCGTTTGTGTCTTACTTGTATACTAATAGTGTTTTGGGTGATATTAACAATTGTAATACCTTTACATCTGATAAAAGAAGATACACCTCGTCCTAACAATTTGACAAGTCCAAAAGTAGGTACTGACATTAAGCAAACTCCTATTACTCACCTGGATCAGATAGATGCTAGTAGTTTTCATCACGATAGATCAGTTAGTAATTTTTCCTGAATGTTTTCACCAAATTTCTCTACGAGTATGTGGAAACAATGGATGTGAGTGACTGTTATGTGTGTATGCAGTTACCATTGTCTGTCTCAGAAGGTGTAACTTACCATCACATTCCTTTGACATATGGTGTGACTTGTAGTGTCTTGTCGAGTTTGTTATATAGAACAGGTAAACTGGATTACTATTATTCCAATGTAGATACAATCTTTTCTAAAGTCCTTGTAATGCCCGAGTTAAATAAGATAGCACCTGCACATGTCATGGGAGATTTTTTTCCTGACAACCAAGCCCTTAGATATAGAGTATGCTAATAAGAATAATCTAACCTGTGAATTAAAGAAGGAGGAGAAAATCTTTTTAGAGATGGGGGAAGAGAGAAGGGCTAAGTTACAGAGAAAAGCTGTTGAGGAGAAATTACAGTCACCACCTTGGGTTTCCAGAGAAGGGAATTATGGCAAAGGCGAGACTTATGCTGCAATGGCCCTAGACTGACCTCAGTAAGGAAACTTATGCTTACGCAGGGAAAAGACTAACTACAACAACTACTTCATTGGTTCCAGTGAATGTGAAGATACTTACAAAATTATTGGTGGTTGGGGATTAAAGGGAGGAACTGACCCTGTTTTTCCAGGCATATATTATGTCTGTGGGAGGAAAGCCTATTATCGGCTACCAGATCACTGGTATGGAACTTGTTACCTTGGGATTGTCTTCCCAAAAGTCTACCATGTAGACAAAAGAACAAATGGAATCCATGAAGTAAAACAAGGACTAACACGTGTAAAAAGAGAAAGCTTTTCAGAAATTGTAGGTGATATATTTGGAGCATGGATACCTGGAGTTGGAGTTACACTGAATGCATATAAAATTCGACAATTGTCCACAGTGGTTGATCGTTTATCAACGGATACTACTGGAGGATTCATGATGATTGACACTGAAATGATTGCCATGAGATCTATGGCTATGCAAAATCGACTTGCTCTTGATATATTATTGGCAAAAGAGGGTGGAGTCTGTGGAATGCTGAAGGTTCAACATTGTTGCACTTACATTCCAGATAAAAGTAAGAATCTGGAAGGATACATTCAGAATATCACAAATTTGCATAAGGAAGTAACACAACTAGAGGTTGACGGTGTCTGGGAGAGACTAAGAGTTTCTCTGCTATAAGCAATTGGTTCTCTTCTATAGGTAGTTCCTTAGTAGGAAAAATAATAGTACCAATAGTTTTTGTAGCTGTTATGATATTAACAATAAGAATGACATATGTTTGTATAGAGAAAAGTCGCAAAGAAAAGAAAGAAAGAAAATTAAGTAAGGAACGCAAAGAAAGAAAAAGAGAGATAGATGAGATGGAACTGGAGGATTTTAAAGAAAAATTATACGTAAAATGTAAGGAGCAAGGGCCAGAAGATATAACAGCTATATAACTTGACAACGCGTATGTTTAGGTATTTTATGATGGTAAACCATCAAAGGGGGGATTGATGGAGTGTGGTTTGCAAAAATACATCCTCATGAAATTAAGTAACCCCATAATAATGTATTGACTGCATGAACTAACCAACTCTGAATACACACACACACATGGGGCAAACGCATTTTTACCTAATATACTAAACCATGATGGCATGAGCACGTATTAACTGCGCTTTGAAAATTTGCACTAGTACATGTTTATGCTATGTTGCACATTTTGCATGTTGTGCACGAATAATAGAAAAGCTGCTTTAAATTAATAGCTTTCGCTAAGTGATAATTAATACAGGGTATTAGTATGGTGGGAGGTAAACCTAATGGGTTTTATTTCATGAATTAATATTCTTTTGTGTTTGTTTACTTTAGTACGAGATTGGGCCTGCATGAAAATGGCCTCTTGTCCGAGCCAGCATGTGGTTGTCTTGGTCTGTATGAAAGACGCTTGCGCCGAATGCTCTGCCTGCTTACGAACTGCCGAGTGCACCAGCTGATGTGATCCGTGTGAAGGCCATGTTGACCTGTGTCCTATTGTTTACGTGCCAAGATGCGACAGTGACTGTGGGAACTGCCATCGCTACGTGCAATTTGAATGTGAAACGGATGTCATAATACGAGAATGTTGCAAAATGTATAACTATTGATATTAGTAGTATACGATTGCATTTATCCTTAATACTTCCTTTGTTAAAACTGGTATGGGATGGATTTGCGATGAGAACCTGATGAGGAGACCCTAACATGACCCGTGTCAACCAATCACAGGCTGAGTTTCTACTGACAGTGCAACATTGTAAGATAGTGAGCTAGGAATTCGGGTATAATTGATATCCCAATTGGGGGGGTGTCAGAACATCGGGAGAGTGATCATCGAGAGAGAGACATCAAGAGATCGAGAGAGAGAGAGAGAGAGATCCGACCAGCACCGAGTCAGAGAGCACCTTAGGTACGAGAACGTTGCGGGAGTGCTTGGGAGGAGACTGCGTCCGAGGAGAACTAGATCAAAGGTAGATAGGTTGGGAGATTATTGTCTTGTTTGCAAATTTATTGCAAGACTCAGCTGCATCTGTCCTGTTAACTTTGTCCTTTGAGCCTATCTCTTGGGACCCCTTGCCACAACCTCGGCCAAGGAAGTGGTTTTCCTGATTCTTTGGTGGGTATCACCCTCCTTAAATGCTTTAATTTCGCAAGATATTTCTGCAAAGTATTTTTGCTGTACCTTCTTTCCCTTCTTTCCATTCACGCTTTGATGTCGAGGCAAATGATTCATTTTGATTACATTGCTTGATAAATTGTTCTCTTATATGTGGTCTTGTGTGTGCACTGACAATCTGAATTATGAGCATTTAATTTTAATAAGATAAAATTATTAACCAGATAACGACTGTGGTTTAGTTAAAGTGTTAAACTGTTTAATTAATCATAGTCACCATCAACTCGTCAACTAATGGTCCATCGACCAGAAGAAGACAGTTGAAATTAAGAATAGTTAGGAATATAAATGTGTTATTAATATGAAGTATGATACTGTACATATACAAAAACTGACAAAATGAACCCCCCTTAATCCAGCGCCCGTCGTCAGGGATCATTTATGGGTAATGTGTGATGGGCCCCGTTATTTGGTAAGTGGTTTATGTGTCATGTGCTTTCCTGGTCCCTGGCTCAAGAATTAGGGGTTGCGCTGGATCAGGCCCAAACAGCGATATATATCGGGCTCGATTCACAAAGGTAAAGTGAGACGAAAGTCTAACTTTACAGACTTTTGGTATTCCAAAGGGCATTTACTACTCATAAATGCCCTTTGTGAATACCAAAAGTTGAACATTAGACTTTCGTCTCACTTTACCTTTGTGAATCTGGCCCGTCATCTTTCTACTCCTACCACTGTCGCCTTTCTTAAGCGGGACTAGAAGCAATTACAAATAGTGGTATGCAGACAAACGGCCATATTTGGAGTTTGGTGGATCGGATACTCGGTCAAAGCGTGGCAGACATCCTGCCTGCAAGTACTGTGGGCTATAATACACTTGTAATATGATGGCAGGGCAGCCGCCATGTTTATTTCGGAGAAACCCATCGGCCAAACTCTAAATAAGGCCCAAAATATACAGAAATGTAAACAGAAAGAAGAAAGGTCATGCTCTGATATCGAACGCCAGCCCTGCTCCATTAGATACAGAGCAGGGCTGCCATTGTCATAATTTTGATTCGAGGTAGGCAAGAATGAAACCTCAAAGGGCTGAACTGGAATAGCAGTGTTGTGATTTCACAAGGACAGAAGGAAAGCCTAGAACACCCAGTCACGTGCCAGTGTAACACGAACATTCTGCGTGCAGCGCGCGGAAAGGAGCGAGGCAGGCTGGGTTCTGTGACGCAGGTGAGAATGTTAATTAAGTCCCTCTGGCGGTCCGTGGTTCACAATGCAGACGCTACTTGGGTTGCGTACTTAAGCTCAACCCGAGCTTGGGAACCACAGGGAGAGCATTACATAATGGGAATATGATCACGGCGTTCTGATAAAAGTAGCTCCAGGTAAGACAACTGTGATGTATTCCAGAGGATGATGTTACCACGTTCAAAAAGTGTTTGCCCTGCAAAAAAGCAACACTTGGAAAATGAGACAATCGTATACCACTGGCGTGACATCTGTCTGACACCCAGTTTATTTCAGCTCGCGTCCAGGTGAGCGTCACAAGCAACGTGACTGCTGGCTGAAAAGGAACTGTGCCATTCTGTGTACACGTGATGAGCACGGAGGTCAAAGATCGCGCTTAACAATATATTTCATTCTGAGGATCACTGTGGTGGGCTGAAAATGTAATCTGAGCTTGGTGATGGACAATAACTTGTGTCAAGCAGTGTTTGAATGCGACAGAACAGTGGTTGTCTGTAGCGAAGAGCATTAGGGCTATACCTATATCACATATGGTGTGGCCACAGTTTTGGCCTGCCTGGTGTCCTAAATAGTTGAAGAGTTGGAGCAGGGCTATTTTACCACCCGTGACCGTGGTAAATGGTTACTTGTCAAAAAAACTTTAAGGCTGCCTTTGGCTGGAAATAAAGCAGTGTTTGTTGACATGGCTAAAGTAAACAACTAAACATATCACACTAATATACACAGAGCAACATAACACCACAAATAAAACATAGCATGGCATTCCACAACAAAACACATGAAAAACTGCAGTACAACAAAACAAAATTACACTGCAGTCATGCAGAACAAGAGGTCAGCATTAAAAATAACAAACCACGTCATCAGCATAAGAAAATTCCACACCACAAATGTGTGCAAACATTCTTGTCACACATTACCACCTCCTGAATCCTGTTTTCATAATACTGTGGCAAAAGGTGTTTAAAACAGGCCCCACTTTAATAGGGCTCTTGAAACATTGTATTGGATTCAGCTGCTACTCTGGTAATTTTGTTTGTGTCTTTTAAAAGAAGGTCAAATGGAATATGACACTCGTAGACATTATACATGCAATGGACAGAACGAGAGAACCCCAGGTCTGTTCTGTTTCTCTGCTACTGCTGAACAAATCCATCACTACACATACACCTGTGAATTAAAAAGGAGAAGGAATTTACTTTTTGTGCCATGACACAACTTTTAAGAGACTCTCACTGTATCCCAGGATTTCTCCTAAATAACTACGACAGGAGCAATTTCCGGCATTCCATAGTACAAATAGAAAATTTTGCATATGGAAATCTGACACAAGTCTACATTTGCAAGTGCTTTCTTTTTTGTCCCTCTATTCATACCCCTGTATTAAACTGGGTGATGTTCCCACCCAGTTTCAATTCTTGAAACATACTTACACCAGCCCTTACTGGAGGTCGTTTGCATGTGATTTCAGGGTTGGGAATCACAAAGAGGCATTTGAACAGTGGCATAGCAACGGTGCCATGGTCTCTGGTGCAAGGAAGGTAAATGGCCCCCCATCCACTGGCTGAACAGTAAAATACAGCCATAATGTGTGTGCACTGGCCTCTAATATCCCTAAAGCCTGGTGTCACTTCACCCGATGAACTATTAATATCTACGCCCCTGCATTTGAATACCTGCAAATGTACTCATTTGTGACTTTTCGCCTACTGTTGCAGATAGAACTTGCAAGAACAGGCGCAAACAAACCCATGCATAACCCTAAATTTGTGATTGTGAAAATTTCACAATTCTTGAAAAATGTCCCTAAAATCAGCCTCAGGATTAGGATTTTGGTATAGTTCTAAAACTCTTGGTATTTCTACAATGCTTATGTGTTTATGTTAAGTGCATTAGTAAAATACGCAGCTCAAGCATACATATTTATTGGTAAGAGGTGCACATTTGTACATGCGTGGTAAATAGCCATGTCCATGTATGTGCACTCTGCTATACTTTGTGGCGTTTTTTGGGGAACCTAAGCAGCTTGCCATGTGCAGGCATTTGCAAACCAAATATGTGTATCATTTGCACAGAAACCTTGAACATCTATCCCTTTGTACCTAACAGCATATGGAATATATGTTAGCCATAAGTACAGTTTTATGGTTAATGTACAACAATAAACATGGATTTTTACATCTATTTTATTACGTTGTGATACATTTCACATTACAATCACCTGAACCACACCAGTAAACATGAGCGATTGACTTATGAGACTCAACATCATGGAGCTGCAGAATGAGGACAGGTAAGTGAAAGATAAGGGGTGCCTGGGGTGTAGATGAGAAATATACTATACCAGTCTAGCAATTCTAGCAAAAATCATGCAAGCAGCCGGTGGGGTGTGAGAGGCTAGAGGAAGCGTGGTTAGAGGGACATGCATCCATATCTATAAATACTGACTGATGTGGACAACACTAGTATATAACCAATGGTTTAATAAATCCTCAGGGCTTACTGCAAGCTTCAGTGAAGGGACACCCATCCCCTAGTATATACCCAGTGGCGTAGCGGGACCCTAAGCTTGCCGCCCGGTGCAGGTAAGAGTGGGGGCGGTGGCCAACGGACGACTTGTTCGGGGGCGGTCTGGCAGCCGATGGACGACTTGTTCTCGGGGGCGGAGGGATGGTGGTATCCGACAGTCAGGACTTGCTCACCTCAGCCACCACCTAGCTACGCCACTGTATATACCCGCCCCTGAACTACAATAAACTCTAACAAGATTATGGCCTAGCCCTACTAATTAATTTCGCCTGCCAGTGTTGCATTTGCTTAGAAATGGAGTCGATAACCTATTGTCAGATATGGCCAACTCAGAGCTTTGAGTAGATTGGAAGTTCATTCCAGGTACGAGCCTCATGATTCTCAACCAGCATGGAAACGTCAGGTGCAGGGGGAGTTTAAGAATGCACCTCACTGTATGCTATGATCCATTGAGATTGACTCAATAATTCTGATGCTGTATGATGCTCTTGAACAACTGTTACCCATAAGTCTGCTCTAAATTGTATATCCAGGTTTTATTGTAAAGGCTGAAATGCTTGGTTCACAAAACACATCCACTCTGAGGAGCTAGAGGCAGAGCCGCCTATCGGAGAGCTTTTTAACACTGGCATTTAATATAATTAGGAAATGAGTAAAGTGTGTTTTTTTAGTAAGAAAATAAATCGTTCTCCCGTACCAGACCTTAAAAAGAAACCGTGCAAATGAACATAACTTTTAAATGTAATTCTGACCACAGCGCAATAAAGATACTCCACTTTTGTATAGTTTAAATAAAAAAAATGATCTTAGCAATACTTAAACATCAGGTGCCTACCACTTGAAGGGAGTGTTATTTTTGGGGTGGGTGGGTAGTGAAACATTAAGCGGGTTGCTATATGCAATAGCATGTTACTGAGCGCTTGGTAACAATCTACTGCAGACAAATCTGTTACGCATGACTACACCTCCATAATGCGTAGTTTCTTTTTTTGGGGGGGGGGGGCGGAGTTGGAGTGAAATCACGGAGCATGAGGGGATGTACACAGTGCTTCTGCTTTTCGGGGATGCGAATCATGCGATACTGAATAAAATACAACGGCGGTCCGATTTTGGGTGCTGCACTGCAGGTGAAAGGGCAGTAGTCTCCAATTTGTTTTAACAGCACAACCGTTTTTTTGTAGCTCGTCTCTCTCTCATTCACACACACGCCTTTGCTAACCTTTTCACTTGCACATCGCACAGTCTTTTGCCTTGGCAACGCAGTCCGGCAACCGGTGTCACAATACAGAACAAAGTTACCAACTGCGACTATTTTAGTGTGGGCTGTGGCACACAAAGGAGGCCAAGTGTTGTATTGATGACGCAAGGCAGAAGTAGGTTGAAATAAGAAGCTTTATTCAAACAGCCCCAACACATGTGAACAGCTCCTCAGCTCTGCCAAAACCTAAGACCATAGCCTAACGGTTACACTAAACAGTAACGACCTTAACGGTAAGTGGAACGTTGGGGAACCAATGGTTAAGCCAGGTTGGGAGCTCGTGCCATAGCGTGAAGGTGGACAACGTTATTCACTGTCGCGTGCCATGTCCATGGCACGCGGCCGTGATACCGTTACAACACATCTTCCCCTCTTAGAACAAAACAGAAATGATGGGTTAGTCACAAATAAAGTCGTCAAATTTTTTGGGTTTGCTGATGGGTCTACCAAATCTCCCTGAGACACCGTGACTGTCAACCCCTACATCTGAGTCTGAGTGTGAATTAATTTCATCACTCCGAACAGGCGGGAGGTGATCAGTAGGTGCCAAGGAAGTGGGAACAGCATCATCATCAGATCCATTGTAATTAGCAAGCAATTCGTCATACATGTTTGATGACCTGTTCGCATTACCTGGTTCATCATAATCCACCCATAAATCATTATTGACATTACTAGCACAAGGCTGAATCATTCTTTTACCGTCATAACTACACTTGGCTAGTCTGTTCATGTGCCACACTTTGCCATCACTAAGTTTGACAGAACATTTAAACACTTTACTTATCCGAATAGGTGATGAGTATCTACTTTCCCCCTTCTTCACTTTCCTTTCAAAGCGAACTTTGACCAGATCACCCACATTGAATGTGTGATCCTTGACACCATAACGATTGTCATACCATTCTTTGTAACATTGTTGTGCCTTTTCAATGTTGTTTCTAACAATTTCAGGTGACCATTCAATCCGTTTTGACGAATCCATCCAACCCAAGTCCTTGCTGATGGGTTTCCTGCTCCTCATAAGAACAAAAGGAGATTGCTTGGTACTGGTATTGGGTGTAATTCTGTAAGCCCAAATGAGCTTAAAGATCTCTTTTTCCCAGTTGAGATTACTGTTTCTGGAAAGTTGTATGTTCCCTTTCAAAACTCTATTGAAGCGTTCCACAAGGCCATTCCCTTCTGGATGATATAATGAAGTTGTGTTGTGAGTTATGCAATTTCTTTTGAGGAAAGATAGGAATGCTTCAGATGAGAATTGAGGTCCATTGTCCGTGAGAATGCACTTGGGTAATCCTTCACACATGAACAATTTGTCCAGAAATGAAATGATACTCGTACTGTCAGCATGGGGAACAATTTTGATTTCCGGCCATTTTGAAAAATGATCCATGACCACTAGAATGTACTTTAGTTCACCATTATGGCCTTCTATGGGTCCTGCAATATCTAACCCTAACCTTTCCCAAGGCATACTGGGGGATGCTAAGGGATGTAGGGGAATTTTGGTTATTTTGAGACTTTTGTCGGAGTCATTGCAAGTGTCCTGTATAAGAACACGACTTTCATTGGCTCCATACTTCTGGCGTTAGCAACAGAGACTCACTCCCCACACAGCATGATGTTTTAACATTGTTAGGTCTCGCGCCTAGCGTTGCAGTGCGCAGCACTGCTCGCGCAGCGCGAGACCTTTAGAAAGGGTTTCTAAAAGCTACCCACACGCTCGTGCGGTTTTGCTTTAGGAAGCCCACATTGGCTGGAGCGTGCGTTTTTTTTTCCGAAAGGGCACGCAATTGGGCAAAGGCGGGCGCATGTCCCGCCTTTGCTCCTCCCATTCTAGACGGTGGCCAGAACGCGCAGCAGCGCGCGTTTGCCTCGCTGCCGCGCTCCCTCCCCCCCCTCCTCTGTGGTGCGCGCGCACCACTGTTTATTGTTTCTGTGCCGAAACAAAAAAAGTGAGATTCTTGATTTTTTAAATGTGGCGGAGGGAGCAGCTATTGCGGGCGTGTAAAGGTTTGGAAGAGTACGGCGCTTTCACGAACGCTGAAAGCCGTTGGATTGTGGCTGCTCTTATCGCTTGACGGGCGGGGTCTTGGGAAGGCAGTGCTGGGTTCTTAGTTATGATTGCGAAACAACCGTGTTGTGAATATTAACATTTATTTTAAGGTGAGTCTTTATGACGATGGCGCTCTGGGGCACCGAGCGGCCATAATACAACATACGGTCGGCGCCAGGAGCATGGTGCATTGGTGAACGGATCTTTAAACTGTGCAAGGTCCGTTATCGTGTGCGAATGTCTGTGTATGGATGGTTCCGATAGTTTCTTTATTTCGATTGGTGGGCGATGCACCGTACTCGAGCGGGTTGCTTAATTAAGATCGCTTAATGGCCTTTGATTTAATTATTTGGCCGTTTTATATTCCAACTTATGACAATTGGCTTTTAGATGGAGGTAGGGTATAGATGGTGATAACGCTGCTTGTAGGGCATGCGGCGTTTTCTGGTTTTGCTCATAGAGCACCTCTCGTCGCCATTTCGTGCCGCATACTTTCTCTTAACGTCGATGGTGTGCAAGTCTAACTGAATCCCTGTTAACTTACTTTGAGGCATCCTCGATATCAGAATAAACCGATTATATAGATGAATCTCTCTTATTTCAATTTTAATGCACCACGCTGCATTGGTTGTTCTGCACAGCTCTAATTTAAGGATTGTGGTCGTCAGCACCTATACAGCGGTTACACTCCTCGCTTTACAAAGGCCTTATAGACTGCCGGTGGGTTATTAGCGCGACCGACTAAGGCACGGGCGCATTTTATTTTTCGACTATTATGGTCTGGAAATGTGGCGTCTGATACCCGCAATCGGCAAGAGGGGTCGTCTATCCTTGCTATTATGTAGGCTAATTAAGATGCTATTTAGGATTCAAGACCTGTAATTTTTAGGATAGTTGCAATATATTTAGCATTCTTCTAACAGCTGAGTCCCTTGTTTAAATGATTGCTGTTTTGAGAACAATGTGACATAACCATATATTCAGTGAATAGTGAAACAAGGCATTTTCATAGCAAAAGGGTATAATTGTTTTCCACTGTGGTTGAATTACATGTGAGTATTTAAATTTTTTGTTTTTGCTGCACACAACAGCCCATACCCCATTCCATAATTTCAGGAAGTTAATAAGATCTTGGAAAAATTACCATCCCTTTAAATGCATGAACACAGCTATCAACAGCTGAAGGGGTCTCAGTTAACGTTTGCAATGGCCAGGCAGAGTGTCGTATCCCAAGCACAGTGTTTTAATACTTTATTTTTCCCTGGAGTTATATATAGTGCGAACTTGACCCGAAGGTTCAGAGCACTTTACATGAGCACCATTTGCGTTACAGAAATTTTTTGTTAGGCACGGGGAGATTAAGTGATTTGCTTACAATCACAGGAGTTTGAGCGTCTCTGCTGAGACTCGAACCCGGTTCCCCAGCTTCGAGATCCACCGCTCTAGCAATTAGGCCACATCCTCTTTGGATCTGTTTGTGCTAGAAACACATTGCAGATGAGACAGCACATGGTGGATTATGTAGCAAGCGTGGCGTACTCATACTACATATGAAGAAAAAGTTGCAGCATCGTGTAATTCAAGTGGCCCTGCCTACACCTCACAGTATCAACACGTCATAGGCTGCACTGCGCCTATAAAACTGATGACTGTTTACCAAATCCTCATTGACCATAATACTGCAAAACAACACTGATCACACCAAAATGCTCAGTATTATGTGGTATAGTACACACATTATGTCTAAACTACCGAGTGCAACGTTCACCAACTTCACCCAGACAGCACTGTACTTACCCCACGTATACATCACTGCATTCACACCCCTTTCACACCACACTAAACGTACACTACACACACCATCTGGACCACACTCTTTGTACTCCACCTAGACCCTACTGTTCACACAACACCTAGAACAGCCAGCACCTACATCATCCACACAACAGCTTACCAGTCTCATCCACATCACCCTGCTTTACACAATCCAGGGCACTCTAGGCGTAGGCACACTTTCATGTGTCCATAACACAGATACCACAGCATCTATTAAACCGAGATTACACTTTCCAACACCAAGCTGCAACTACACGGCTCTGACCACACTGCACCTATATTATACACAACAGACTGTGCCAACAGCACCCAAACCATACTCGGGCTATAGCATAACACAGATCACACCAGGCCTACACTGGCCTCTCAAGGCTATGCCTACAGAAGAACATAGATTAACCTGTGCTTCACAGGGCTCAGTGCATATCCACCACACAGACCACAGTGCCTACACCACCCACACCACACCCTGTCTACATTGTGAGGACCACACAGCACCTGCTCCACATGATTACACAACACACCACATGTATCCAATCCACACCACAAAACTCTACTCCATGCCACATAACTCAACAGCATACCACATAATTAAACTTCCCTCCACAACACAAAATACCAATCCACATATTTACACTCCATGCCACACAATCCCACTGTACATAATTCCAGTACACTCAATACCACATAATTACTATCCACATAATTCCACTGCACACCATGCCACATTATTCCTCTACACAAATCCACACCACACTATTCCACGCCACACAATTCTATCCAACTCACATAATTCCACCTCACACCACATACATCCACTCCATCCACTCCATAAACATAAGTAAAAGGCATTGCCATTTACAATGCCAATAGCTCTAACTTAAAAAAATGCGAGACCTATTGCATTTCCAATGCTTGTTTTTCTGTAGTTATGGGTGCGTGATCAGCAGCTGAACATGAGTCCATATTGGACGAAAATAATTTTTAAGGCATGTTGGATGAGGCCAAAACTCTTAGATGATTTTTTACTTTGTTTTCCTCATGGGATATTAATTACTCACTCTACAACATTACACATTTTTAGGTTTTCTGTTCAGTTTTACTTATGCTGTTTTACTTATGTAAGATTTAACTGTAGTTGGATTTGCATTGCCTATGCATTTTCATAAAAATATTGTTGGAAGGGGGGATGTGTTGGGTCGTTCTTGTGAGTAAGTATTCTATTGCATCACCTGTTCCTCTCCTATTAGAATGTACAGGCGTAGGTGTGGAATTCTGGTGGGTGGAATGCAGTACACTCGAGCTGGGGACTGGTCGGTGAGGAGATGGTTGTAATTGCCTCTCCTACTGGCTGCTGGTGTGAGGGTCCTGGGAATTGGAATAAAGTAATCCTGTGAATATATATCGTCTACGTACCGTTCCTGACACAAGAATTCGCAACAAAGGAAGACCGTACCTGCCACAACTCCAACTCTGTTTGTACAGGGTACTGGCGCTTTGATGAGAATGATTGAATACACCTGAAAATGGCCCCCACACCTGTAATTCCCCATTGGCCCTACGGGTCTGCATTGTTCTCCCATAGCAATGGTATTAAAAAATACCACCACTGCAGTGCAGATAGAGCGCCGTGGCGCTCCTCACTCCTGCAGCGTAAGCTTCACCAAGAATCGGGCGTCAGTCGTGCTTGTACATTCAGGGGCAGATTTACAAGAAAGGGACGCATCTGTAGAGATGCGTTGCATTCCCTGCGCCACCCTGAGAAACCCTTGCGCCACCATGGTTGCGCCATATTTACAATACGGCACACCATGGCGCAAGGATTGACAGATGCATCAGAAATTCTCACGCATCTGTTGGCACAAAAATCACGCATCGCTGGAGTCGTGTCGCAAGCATGACGCAACTCGAGCAATGCATGGGGAGGCCTGTCCTCATTGTGCTGCGTCACTCCTTCCAGGCGTAAGGTTTTGACGCAGTGGCGTCCTAGAAGTGGTGCAGTGAAATCTTGTAGATTTTACTGTGTCACTTCTACGAGGCTTTTTTTGCGTGGGAACGCCCACTCTGCATACATACCAGACGCAGGAATAATGTGACGCACCTCACTAGATGCGTTGCGTTGTAAATGGGCCGCATTTTTATGCCGCCGCTGCGTCACAAAGTGATGCAGCGGCGGCGCAAAAAATGACGCAAGGGGCTTGTAAATCTGCCCCTCATAGTTTTGTAGGAGGTAATCAGTCGTGCACACATTATGTCCTATGTCAGTGCGTCCTGTATTTAATGGAATGCGATGACGGGGATGGCATGTAGGGAGGAGATGTTGAAGGGAGCTTGGAAGAAGGTTGTACTCTGGCTTCTTGAGGCTGGGGTTCCTTTATAGAAATAAATCCACATACAACTACAGACGTGTTAGCGTTTTCGACTTCACACCATTCTGCATGCATTTTTCCCAATTTGTCAGCTTTCCCTCTTTGGGGCTGGAGAGGGGCAGGCCTAACGTTTAGATCTATGATTATCACTTGTATGCATTTTATGTCCTTTTTAAATTCTTAAAGGAACCGGTTTTCTTCAATAAAAGTCTCAAACTCTGTTAAGAAAATGTTCAGCTGTTGTTGGAGAGCGAGTAAAGAGATTAACTGGATGAAGAGGAGTAACAGGTGGAAAACAGCTTAATTCCTTACTTTCTTCTGGCTTCCAATAAAAGAAAAGTTGAAAAGAAAGGCATTTTCGGTAAGAAATGCGAATAATATCTATATATATATATATATATATATATATATATATATATATAAAGCACTAATAGCCTGGGAGCCAAAGCCCAGTGAGCGTGCACATTTTTCTTTTATATGCATTTGATAATGTTGACAATCCCCGTTTGTGCCACGAATGGAGTATTTTGTGTGTGTTCACTTAGCAAAAGTGCATTAGGCCTGTACCTCAGGCTTTGAAGTAAATGTCAGCTTCTTTGGAAGCGGATGCAATGTTTTGTGTGTAGGCAATTGCCATAAGTTCTGGCCTACGGTGATTCCCCTAGAGGGAAACTTTCCATTTTCTGGCTGTATATTAGCAGTAACTGCAGCTAAAAACTCTGCAGGATGACCTTATTTATTTATTTGTATAGCGCAACTAATACCTTGAGGTATCTAGGTGCTTGACATCCAACCGCATGGCATCACTGAGATTCTGTAAAGGCTTGGAACAGCTTCCACTTCTGTGGTATCTGGGTGCAAAGTATCAAGAACGAATATTTCCACAATGCTTCAAATAAATGCATCAATTTCAGCCCTGTGTTTAAAATAAGGGGTTCTGAGTGAGTAAGACCTTACTTGCTCTACAGAGATACTGTGGGAGCCGAACTACAAAAATCTGAACCCCATTATTTGAATACCCCAAAATGTTACCAAAGCAATTCAGCTACAGCGTCTCCTGTTGATCTAGCGGTTACAGACTGCACTCCTTATCAGAATAACACAATTTCCCAGAGTTAAACAGAAATAAACATTGGAAACAAAGAGTTGAGCTTTAGGCCAAAAATAGAGCAAAAAGTGGAATTCTAATACAGAAATAGTTAAAATACGGTAGAGAGAAAATATGCATGAAATGCCATTAAGGCTCAAAATACAGAACTGCCAAGTAAATGCAAACTCCTAAAACTCATTTATTTAGTTTTTTATAGCGCGAACATGACCCTAGCGCTTTACAAATTTGCTGAGAAATAATATATTTGAGAACAAAAATACAGGATAGGGTATTACCCAGGAAAGAGGAGTACTCTTTACAATGTTCAGAGAGCAGAGGCGATAAACCAATAAAAAGAAAAATGCAGGATCAGGCAGTGTCGAGAAAAGGGAGGGTAAAGTCAGGCCTGATAAATCGAAAACACAAAAGTAGCAGGTGAGAAGTAGCCATGAGTGTGATTCAGGAATCGGTATCGTAGGATCTAGGGTAGAAATTTGTTCATAAGGAGTACTTGGACTTCTTTCTTGAAGGATACAGGGGATTCATTCGGACTTCAGGAGGCAAGGTGTTCCAAATTCTCAGGGCAATCCCAGAGAAAGATGGGTTGTAAGTTTTCTTCTTGTGGAATATCTGTGGTTTCAGAAGTAAGGTGTTGGAGCTTCTGGAGCAGAGCTTAATTAGAGCCAGTGGTTTCCGGTGCTCAACACCAGCGCTTTTCATGAGCACCAGTTAAGGGCACATTAATTTACAGGGAGATTAAGTGATTTGCCCAGAATCACAGGATGTTGAGCTGAAGCAGAGACTCAAACCTGGTTCCCCAGCTCCGAAGTCGGCAGCTCTGGCCATTACACCACATCTCCCCACTTTCATGGTTAGTAGTTGGTTCTGTTTTAGGCGGCCTAAAAGGAGAAATGGGCTGGTGCAAGCTGCCTCCTGACGAGAGTCCTAGCACTTATGTTTTTACAAATTAACCACTGATCTGGAGCCACCAGAAAGTTTGAGCTCATTAACTCCTGGTTAACAGAATCAAGGTAAGAACTTTAAACGTCAAACTCATGAAGAGTATAGATACATCACATACGGAGTCTAAGTCAAATGGACGGGGAGATGAAGTGATTTGCCCAGAATTACAGGATGTTGAGCCGAAGCAGAGACTCAAACCTGGTTCCCCAGCTCCGAAGTCGGCAGCTCTGGTCATTGCACCACATCTTCTCCCCACTTTCATGGTTAGTAGTTGGTTCTGTTTTAGGTGGCGGTAACAGGAGAAATGGGCTGGTGCAAGCCTCCTCCTGACAAGGGCCCTGGCACTTATGTTTTTACAAATTAACCACTGATCTGGAGCCACCAGAAAGTTTGAGCTCATTAATTCCTGGTTAACAGAACCTAGGTAAGAGCTTTAAATGTCAAACTCATGAAGAGTATAGATACATCCCATAGGGAGTCTAAGTTAAATGGACGTATAAAAATAAAGTCTCCAGTAACAGCAGTCCTACTGACAGCTGAAAAATCCAACAGAACCTCGCCAAAAAAACAGCCTAATGGAGCTAAAACTAAACTTGAATAGCTAATGTCCAAGAGCTTTTATACACAAAATCACACTTTCTAAAAAAAAGATTCTACAGATTCAGCATAGTATGATCATGGTTAGGGTTGCATTGGTAAATCAGAAACATTCACGTAAATTTTTAAAAGCATTAACACTAACCCATTTCTTAAGGTAAAAGAAATCTTCCATCTTCTCCCTCAGCAACTGCCCTTCGGAGATGATCAACAATAAACACCCCCTTAACAATAACTCATAGAATTTGCACATCTACACTAACACTTCCAGCGGAAGTCCTTGAAAATGATACTATGGGTACATAATGGACGCTTCATTCATAATACAGACTTTCTAACAACGCTGTACATCGCTATCACATTTACGTCATTCACTTGGTGTTCCCTAGAGACAAGGTGAGAGATGGCTTTGCAGCAGGACACTTAATGGGATGGGGGAAAGAGCAGGAGCAGTTTGAATAGAACATCAGAAATACATCCATATTTGAAATAATGGTGTATTGTACAAAAATGTGGCATAACTACTCACCTCATTATCTACTCTTCTAAATTACTTAGAGAACTCATTTCAGGTACATCATTAGCTAAACGTTTACAAGTTTATGCACCATAAAAAACACTAATTATGCGAAATAATATTCACCCAAAATGTGCACATTGTTATACATTCGAAAACGCTACGACAGTACTATGAAAGAAAAGGTATATAAATTCACCCTAAATTGGAGGGGCAGAGAGAGGAACCGCTTGCTTGTTAGCATGCTGTTGGTTGGGACAATGAATTGGATACCTTGTGGCCCATATGTATGTGAATCAGTAACAAGCTAAACAATAATATAATTCCGCAAGGCAATTAGAGGTTTTCAGACTAATTGTGTAAGAATGTGTGATGAACCCATGTGTGATGGTGTGTCTCTTCTATTATTTGTAATTGCTGAGGTATTCACTATTATGACGGTAATTCTTAATTGATTTACAGAAGAACGGCATAAAATAAATATGATTGTTGCAAATGGGTCCCACCCATTGAGTTTGCCAGATTTTTTTTGCTTTTGATCACTCAGTTTTTTTAGACCTTTACTGTGGGCGAGTCTCACTACCAAAGTCTCACTAACGGTAATTTCATGGTATTTGGACTGAGCATCTTTACTGCCAATGTCCTCCTTTTAAGATAAGGCTGCTGCAGCACAGGTAGAGTAAGGGGCTCTGGGCTGGTTACACGTGTGCAATCTGCAGGTGAAATACTGACGTCAAGAGCAGGTTGTTAGCTGCACTTTGGCAACATGCCTGCAGCAATTTTCAACTGTAAATTCGAAATGTCAAAATGCTCCCCTTAACACAGGCCTACTCCTTCCTTTTAAATATTAATATGTTACCAATAAGTAAGCCTTATTGCCCATAAACGCAGGGTGCATGGTATTTAAAAGTCGGACATGTGAAAGTTGATGTGGAACATATCTTCACAATGAAATATCCCCAAAAGCTATTTTCACTGTAGTAAGGCTGGCTGGTTCCATAGGAAAACACTGGGATACATGGTTACATTGAATAAATGTTAAATTCTGATTGGTAGCACCTACAGAAATAAATCAAGGAATCATCTTTATAGCTATCCAAAATCCAGTTTAATAGTGAAATCAAATTCTTTCTACATATTGGGCAAAAGGCATGTTTAAAAAGTTTCAATTTTCCCTTTCTAAATCTGTATGCATTTAACTGACACCTAGCAGCTGGACGGTGTCCCTCTAGTGAGATGTGCCTTGCTCCCAGAAAGAAGACAAAGGGCCCTGGGTGTGACAGTTTGGCCTGTGGCCAGTAACTGGATTAATTTCAAAGATATCTTCTCTGTCACAGAAAGATGTAGCTAATATCTGGGCATGCCCCTCTATTGTCCTTCTCGTCAGCCTGGCCCAAACCCAGTGGAAGGGAGAGCTGCCTAAGAACTGGTTTGGAGTGACCACAAGGGAGGGTATGCCCATTATCATAGTCACACCTCTGAGTAGGCACAGGAGCTGTGACAAGGGAAAGCAGGTTTCTATAATACCTCGGAGGTGATCTGCGGCGTGACCATCAACCCTCCGCCTTCTAACTGGTTGGACGACGGGAGCACCCCTGGGCCATCACTGGAGAGTTTTCAGGTCATAGAAACTCCACAGCGGAAGCGCGATGCACACCACAGCTTGGTGTTGCTGGCGGCTGTGATTTTCAAAGTGCCAAGGAACTGAGGTGCAGCGATGCACGTAAGACAGATTGTAGCTACCCAGGGCTGTTCGGATGCTCTGGCCCCGTTGACTCGGTGAGTGCTCGGCGCTGTAACGGCACGCCCCACCAAGGCCGGCCGGTCCGGAATGAATGCACTCCGCCACCAGCGGTCCTTGCGTCCCCACGGGGACATCTGAGGAGTGCCCTTTTTAATTTTTTTAATTTTTTTTCACTTTTTGCATTTTTCGCCTGTGAGATAGTAACGGATGCGGACAGATTGCCCTGCCGTTTCCTTACGGACACCTGAAGAATTTGCCTAAGACGGCAAATATTGCTGAAGTGTTAGGGCTGAATCCACCCAGTGTCCCTGTTCATGCGGGGAACCCAGGACCTCCATTTTGGGTTTGTTTTCCGTCCCCTTCCTCTTGGGTCTTGCCCAATTTGTTCATGGGCATAAAAAAGAGACTATTGTCCCTGAGGCCCTCTAAACAGAAATTGAAAGAGGACAACCGGATTTCAAGTCCTCCTACATTTGCATCTACCGAGGCGTGGGCCATCTTGGACAGTGCAGCCCCCAGCTCTATAAGGCTCAGTGAAACTCAGAAGGTATTTTCAATAGATTTGGGCTCGTCTGGAAATCCTCTGCCTCTAACCTACTACAGTGAAAGATGTATTTAATACAGTGTATAACTGTATGTCTTCAACCTTGTAACAAAGCAGTTCTGCTAAAGTCTTTCAGCCCCTACATTGTTTAGTCAATCACTTGACCTGCCTGGGGTTAAGGACACTGTGCAAATCATAAACAGAATTTAGCTTCTGATCTAGCTTTTATATAAAGACTTTGAAAAGCTCTCCTGTGAACCTGCACAGAAGGCAGTACCACAAAGCATTGAACCGAAATAACATTAAAGGATTCTCAAAATGCAAAGGTAGTCTTCACTAAGTTTTTCCACTACGAGATGCCGTCCATGATTTGATCCACAAACCAACGCTAAGTTCCCACAGCAATCCTTAACAGCCTGAGCATCTAAGGGAGGTAGGACTAGCCCTCCCTATATTAACTCACACCAGATCCTACGGTTTGGGAAGATGATTAGATGAGAAGCCTAATTAGACTCGATCTGGAGAAATAAATCCGGCTTCACCTACAAAACCACTCTCTGGGGCCCCCCCTCACCAGGACACACTATCAAAGTGGAGATAAGTCCAGATCCCACGGGATCCCACGCCTTCATTATCAACTACCCACTTAACCTCTCTAAAAACGCCGCCAAAAAACACAATCACATACTCAAGGCGAGACCCGAAACCTTAATCTCAGACGTCTACTTTTGTGCAAACAAGGGTAGTAGAATTAATGACCTTATTTTTTACACTAGGAAAAGAGCGTGCTGGCGGAACGTTTTTTACTCTATGTTCCGAATATCAGGCACTAGGAAAACTCCTCATTGTCTCAAATTAACTACGGCGCCCTCGTTCACGCTCAACGCCAATGCCACTATCACCCTCTATAACAATGGTATCATCCTAATACAAGCCTCCAATGTCAACCTAGGCAAGGTGGCCAATATCTTCCCGTTACTCAAAAACACGGCCACGGCCCAATGTCCCCTACACTCACCATACCATTACTCTGGACCTAACCAGCCCTCCCCCCCACCTTAGCGGGGAGGTCCTCACGCTATCTAAAACATTATTCACCTATAGATGATCGCAGAGCGGTGCTGTCCCCGATTGACTTCTCCCAACCCTCTAGACCCCCGACTCAGAAGGCTAGCGACAGTTCGGGCTCGCTCTGTGCACAGCTCTCCAGCCCGATTCCAACGGTTTCTCAAGCGGAGAGTTTCCCTAGCGACCTCTACCACTGCTCTCAACGAATGATCCCTCTTCCCTCATCCCTCTCTCCACACCACCCATTAGACCGGAGACACGGCAAATGCCCCACGCTGACCATGATCGGACAAACCCTTTCAATCCTGTCCGGACCATACCAGACTCACAGCTCAATGACCAGCCCACCCTCTCTAATTTACCAACTTCACTATCCAAAGTCCATAGAACTCCGCGAGTCCCTAATGATCAACTCCCTCCCCCGGAACTACACATCCCCACCTTGGACCCCCTTGGTTTACATCAAGGCCCCCTTTCTCCACTAGATTTCCGAACACATCCTTCACCCCTCTCCCAACATTCAGACCTGGTGGCGCGCCTGGATGACATATCTCTACAGTTGCACCTTCTCAGTTCTGAACTACATGACTTGAAAGCCCTATCAAGGGAGCATTTCCCCTTGATCAGCTCCTACCTCACCTCTGCGTATTTGCCCAGAGCCTCCCCTTGGGTTAGAGATAGTATGTGCCAACTTTCCCCCCCCCCTCTGTCTCAAATACCATACCCCTTCCTAACGCCCCCTCCCGCCCCAGAAGATTAAAGGCCTACCTGGAGCCCAATGATATCAATGACCTACTCAACTCTTACTCGCCTATGATCAACACCAACACGACCCCTCCGGGTCAAATACAAACCATCCACTCTAACCCGTACAGAGAACCCCCCCACAATCTTAGAGTCATCAATAATGACAACCTCACGAGTGAACGTCATCCAGACTCCTTCCCCCCCTTATTCCGGTTCGACTTAAATGTGTACTACTCAACTGCAGGGCTACCACTAAACATGCCTCTGATATCTTCGACCTCATCCAACACAATGAGTTAGACATTATCATCCTCACCGAAACTTGGCTAAATCCCGCCTCCACTCCTATCCTAGACCTTCTAGTACCTCCTACCCACGACATAATTCGTCTAGACAGAGCCTTGAAGTTGGGTGGTGGCCTAGCCTGTATTCATAGGAACACACTCTCGGTTTCTCACTCGGAGTCCTCTACGCCACCCTCCTGTGAATACCTTTGTCTCAGCATTTCAAGTAATAACCTGCAAGTTTGCAAACTTCACACTTTTTATCACCCTCCAGGGGACAATCTCCCCTTCACCGAGCAACTAATGGAAATCATCTCTGGCAATGTGGACTCGGTATTGTCCCAAATCTTCCTCGGGGATTTCAACCTTCATTGGGCTAACCCAAACGACCACGCTGTAACTTGCCTTAAATCCTTCTTAAGTGATCATGATCTGATTCAGCATTGTAACCGGCCAACTCATAATAAAGGAGAAATTCTGGACCTCATCATCTCTAAAGGTCAGACCATCACATTGGATACCATTACACCGTGCGACTGGTCAGACCACCACTGCATCCTCTTTTATATTAACAGTGAGGTGTCTATGAGGAAGGCTCAACCAATGAAATCAAAGATCTGGAAAAGGGACCTCCGAGCCATCAATTCAGATGAACTAACAGTCCACTGTAAATCTGCCCTCTCCTCCAAGGCTGACTTGTTTGAGGTTCAGTTACTCACTGACTTTTACAACTCTACCATCTCTAACCTCATGGATGACTTTGCCCCACGCCAACAATCCTCCCCAAAAGAACGCCTCAATAAAAATATCCAAACCATGGTACAATGACAATTTAAACTCGGAACGCCGCAACCTTAGGGCAGTTGAACGATCCTGGAGAGCCAAACCCTCCGCGGACCAACTAAAACTCCTTAGAGATGTTAGGAGCTCCTATAACAAACAAATCAAGAGAGCAAAGGAAGATTACTTCAGATACCAACTTGATCATGCCGCTAACCGCCCCAAGAAACTTTTTGAGCTGGTTAAACAGCAATCAGTGGTAGCTCCAAACCACTCGAATTCTGGAGGCAGCACACCCTCATGTGACAAACTGGCTGCTTGTTTCACCAAGAAATCAAGACTCATCAACATTGAACTTGCATCTAAGAAGGCTCTACTGCCCTCCTCTGGGTCCGCGCCACCTCCCGACCTCGTAGAGAATATCAATTCTATCAGGCTGAACACAAAGAACAACGCATCATGGGACTCCTTTACTCCGTTCAGTGAAAAAGACATTAACAAGATTCTTCAGAGTATCAAACCATCTAACCACTACAGCGACCCGTTGCCTCCTTCAGTCTTCAAAGAAATCAAGAATGTCCTCATCCCCACCTGGACAAAGATTGTAAATGTGTCACGGTCTCAAGGCACGATCCCAGATTGCCTAAAAGCAGCTCAGGTATCACCTATATTAAAAAAACCTAATGCAGATAGGGATGACTTGAACAACTTCCGCCCCATCTCCAACATCCCCACCCTAGCCAAACTCCTAGAAAAATGCGTCCAATCCCAACTCTGTGCTCACATAGAGAATTTCCAACTCCTTGACTAGCATCAATCTGGCTTTCGGAGGGGACACAGCACTGAATCGGCTCTCACTCACGTGATCGATGACATTTTAAAAATGCTTGACCAAAATGAATCCTGCCTCCTAATCCTCCTTGACCTTTCCTCCGCCTTTGACACGGTCAATCACGACAACCTCCTATCCATTCAAGAACAGGATGGGCTTCTCTGGTCAGGTGTTACAATGGTTCTCGTCCTTCCTCCACCACAGATCACAAAGAGTCAAGGCTAACCACTCTCTCTCCCAGCCCTCTCCAGTATTCATGGGGGTCCCCCAAGGGTCCGCCCTATCTCCTGTACTCTTCAACCTGTTCTTGGAACCTTTAGCTAATTCATTAAATTCCACGAACATTCTCTTCCATATGTATGCGGACGATACGCAACTATATCTGAAAATCTCCTCCCCGGATAACATCATCTCTCTCAACACGACCCTAACGTCTACTCAAAACTGGCTAACCGAGAACCACCTACTGCTAAATACCTACAAAACTGAATTCCTTCTCATCTCCCCTCCGAACCACATCCCCAAGCTAGACCTCTGGTTGAATCAACTCACTGCCTTCAACTGCTCCCCCCTCATCATAGACTCTGCCAAATCTCTCGGAATCACCCTGGACAAGCACCTGAACATGAAGAATCACATCAGCAATGTATGTAAGGGAGCTAATCACTTGATGAGGATACTCAGAAATATCAAACCTTTCCTTCCACAAGCTGATTTCAAGCAGGTGGTCCAAGCGCTTGTGTTGCCGAGACTAGACTATGGCAGCGCTACGCTATGTGGCCTCCCCAAATATACCTTGGCTTCACTAAGGGCATCATTGAACGCTGCGGCTAGGCTGCTTACAGGTACCAGAAGAAATGAGCACATAGCCTCAGTCCTAAAATCCCTTAAATGGCTGCCCTACGAAGCTCGAATTCAGCTAAAGATGGCTTGTCTGGCGCACAAAGCCATCCACTTCAAAACCCTCAGTTACCTAGCGCAAAAGCTTGAATTATCCGGGGGTGGTAGACCATCAAGAAGTGCTAACACTTTCCTCTTGAAACCACACATCTTTAGCAAAAAAAGAACCTGCCACCGAGACTTCTCCGGCGCTGCCCCAAAGATCTGGAACTCTCTTCCACCGGAAGTACGCAGAATCTCCTCCACGGTTGCTTTCAAATTGGAAGCCAAAAGATTCCTAATGAACAAGTTCTTACCGTAAAAATGGTTAGGATCTTATCCTTTAAGTCACTGAGCCTACAACCGTTAGACATCCATTGGTTGCTACTCTCCTTTACCTCATCATTTTGCCCCCCTAGTAGCCCGCTATGTACCAATTTCTGTATTTTTCTCCCTGATCCCTTTCTCCTGGAATTTCTCATGTTTGTTATTCTTATTTTATGTCGATATTGTATTTATAGTTATATTACCTTCTTGCCTTCCTTTTGTAAAGCGCTCGGATATTCTGCGGGATCTTGTTCGTGCTATATAAAACTTTATGAATAAATAAATAATATTGGATTGTCTGAGAATGTTGTACTGGAGGGGTGGGACAGGCTTGGAGGGATGATATGGCATCCTAAGATTGGACAGTTGTTTCTGGCATATAGAACATTTCACCTACACTTACAAACTGACGCCAATGACACCAGAATAATGGACAGCTGAATCGAGAAGCTGCTTGATGGACTAAGGACTTTGCCTACAAATGAACCCCAGGACTTGATGGGTCTCTCCGGGGCCATTGGTGCTGGCCCCCCCTTATGTCCCCTGAGAACCAGTTGGGGGAAGACTTGGACTCCAATGGTCTCCAGGTCACCTGCAATACAGCCAGGAGGCCTTCCCTACAATGGACTCTGAGAAACTGAGCACAGTACCCCTCCAGCACTTGACTCAGTGACAGCGTGGTCAAGCAGTCCAAGGCTTCTCGGGCAGGAAGTAGGTGTAAGGCGATCACAGACTCAAATTCAAAATACATCCAGCAACCCCATGAAATGATTGTCCAGTCAAATATTTGCTTTTATGTAAAAATGAGTACTAACACAAAGTACAATACAACATACTGCAAAACACCATACACAGCCTTCTTGAGGCATACCCACTAGTGTTACCCGGGTCAGTTTTCCAGTCCCACTTCCCTGTTTATAGCTGATGGTTATCCCCCATTCACATGTGGTGGCAATCAAGCTAAGCCCCGCTAAGGCGTTGACGTCTCAGAAGTTCTATAAGGGCTCTTTAGTAAGATCCCAGAGTCCTGCGCTGGAGAGTGTCATTTCAGAGCACGTTCTCAGGGGCCTGGCAGCCCGTTTGGAAGTCTTATCCGCTCTCTCGTTAGTGGAGGTTCAGAATCCCCAGGTGCCCCTCAGCAGTCCAGCCCGGGAGTTGAAATCATTGCTTTCTCTCTCCACAGGTCACGGCCCACAGTGTCTTCTTAGCTACATGTGGGTTCAGGGCAATGGCCCTCTTCCTCCTTTAGGGCCCCTTCCTCCTGACACGCAGATAGGGTTGAGCAGCACATACATGGCTAGGCCCTCTCTCTTCTCCATGGTCACCGTCAGTCACTGGTGGCACAAACAGGGTGGTGGCCCTCTTTGGGTCACAATGCTGTTATTGGGCAACAGGCCTCCATCTCTCACAGTCCAGCGCCCTGGGCGATAACCATTAATCTTCAACGCAGCCTCCACCTGGCAAGGGGGTTGCAGACTTTGGCACATGGGCCGGGAGCTCAATTGGTGTGGTAGCCCAAACAGACCAGAATCTCACACTACTCTCCTGGGAACCCCACTTGACCTCACTTCCTCCAAGCAATCGTCTCCCCCTCACAGGGCACAGTGGTCTTGGGTCAGGCAGAAGCTGGTGCTATAGGCTCCAGGAGAGTGTTCTTGAGTGTTCTGAATGATGTCCCCTCCCCTAGCAAAGAAGACTGGTAGACCCTTAATCCCCCAGTCCTGGTCACAACAGGCAGAATTCGTGCTGAGCTTCTCCACGCTAATGTACATCTTAGATTAAGTAATTAAGGGCCCCTTTATATAACCTAATTCCAGACACACTTGTGATTTGGTGTCTCTGTATTTAAAGTTCGTGTTCTGGGGGTTGCTCAATTTGAAGTGTCCATTCTTTTGTTCTGCTCTTCCTCCAGACAGTAGTGTATCTCAGAAGGACAGTCTCCAATCTGGACAGCCCCAAACACAGGCCAAGTGAGTGACTAGAGGTTCACACCTGGATGTCAGCCTCAGTGATATGTGCTTCAAAAGGTTACCAAAGAACGCCATCACTACTCTATGATTCTCTCATGAGCCCCATCTCCTTCCTCAGATGTGCCTAGGCCCCTTTAACCAGTGACCTTTCAGAATAAAAGAGCTCCTATCGAAGTGCACCAAAGAGCCTGGCTCTCCTTACTTCAATGTGTGTCCCACCCACCTCTCAGAAAAACAGCAATCCACAAATCTGTCTGGGGGAAACCTCCACCACACCCTGCTCCTCCAGCAAGCCCCGTGTCTGCAGAATCGACCCAGTGTCTTCCATGTATCGTGCTCTTCTCAAGTGAAGACATACAGACACATGTAGTCTCGAATGTACTGTATCTCTTCCTGGACACACACATCCTAGCGCACTCTTACAACATCACTATCTCCTATGTGCTCTACCTTCCCACATCTTGGCCCCCATGCAGCTGGTCATGCTATTTCTCCAGCACTATACCATCTGCCATGTACATTTACATCCACACTAACACATGCAACTGCTTGCGCTATTTCTCATGCAATATACCATCTCCCGGGCACATGTGCACCAACGTACACACAGCTCACGCGATTTCTCTTGTACTGTACCATCTCTCAGGCAATTATACATCCTACCACTGCACAAAACCTAATGAAGCCCAAGGGTTGACTTAAAAACACAGCAGCATAACTGTACCAGGTAGGGCCAGGAGGCTGTAGTGAAACAGGTAAAACAGACCTGTTCACGCTACTGATCACTAAAAACATGATGCACTACCACCACCACAGTCATGCTACTTAATTCCAGGTAGCAGTAGCCTTAAAACTCCTGCGGGTAACGGTTTGGACACTCCTCCCTGTCTAAGCAGACCGCAGTACCTGAGGCAGGCTAGGTTATAGAGCACACACATTCATGTTCGCTTATGACCAAAAATCATTACCAAGGATCCAGATATCACTGCAACTGGTGCCCTCAGGGCGGGGTTACACATCAGTCACCATGTAAGGGACTTATTCATCCCAACAATCTCCATGGAATGCCCACAATCTCACCATAAAGCAGATTTCCTCACACAGAAATGTTGCCATAGTTGTTGATGTTTCTGTGTGGAAAATTTTACTCATGAGTGCAAATTCACACAATTCTTGATTCCGTGAAACACCAATGAGAATCTGCACTTGCAAATAAAGGTACTTTCATACCTATGTAAAACGTCAGTGCTCAAATACCTTTCTGAATCAGGCAACTAGTTTCAATGGAGATATTAAAGGAAAACAAATGAAGGTAGAATGTGGTAAGGGTCATCTTTTTGTAAAGAAGTGTGGTTCACAAGGAAATAGCATGCTGGTTCACATGTTTGTCAGCAGTAATGTGGAGTAAGAGAAATAGCGTTTGGATTACAAAGGTTCAAACCGTTAGTGTCAGTCTCAAGTGGAGATTTTAACAAGGTTTGAAATATTACCATTTTGAATGAGATGCTGTGCTTGGCTCAGCCATTCAGAATGCCCAGCAAGCTGGTACTAACCACTATAGTTTGACTGCTTTCTAAATTCCGTGTGAGCGCGAAGCAGGGGAACAAAGTACATAGGGGGGAATTGACCTGTTTGGTAATATTACTGGGACTGCCTTATTGCCCACTTGCTGCCAGTCTTTAACAACTATTAATTGCTCTTCTCATTAGGAACAGTTAACAGCGAGGGTGTTAACCATGGTAAATGTCAGATCCTACAGATGAGGTGGGCTGTTAGACCTGGCATCCTTGGCGTTGTATCCCCCTAACATTTTGCCTTTAGGTCTCCTGTTTTTGCCAACCTCCTTTTTGCTGGCCTTAGGACTCTGCACACTTTACCACTGCTAACTAGTGTTAAAGTGCTTGTGCTCCCTGCTCAAAACATGGTAACATTGGCTTGTACCCAATCAGCATATTTAATTTACTTACAAGTCCCTTCTAAAGTGCACTTCATGTGCCCCGAGCCTGTAAATTAAATGATACTAGTGGGCCTGCAGCACTGATTGTGCCATCCACTTAAATAACCCTTTAAGCATGTCTCAGGCCTGCCATTGCAGAGCCTGTGTGTGCAGTTTTAACTGCCATGTTGACCTGGCAACATTAACATTTTACCAGGCCCAAATCTTCCTTTTTAATAGATATAAGCCACCATTAAGCAAGGCTCTGGATAGTCCCATTGGCTGTGTGCAGTGTATTTAAAAGGTTGGACATGTACTTCAAGCTTTACATATCCGGGGCGTGGAATAAACTCTTACATTAGTTATTCACTACTTCAAAACCCATCTCTCCCATAGGATAACATTGTCGTTGCTTTATTACATTTTATAAGGGTAATTTCCAAATGGGAAGTGATAACTGATTCATGTTTAGCATCTTTGGAATCCTAATTTAAAATCCTAACTTATGGTGAAGTCAGATTTTAAATTATAATTCTGAAAATGCAGCCTGTCTCTGGTCACATGACTGGGTGTAGTTGGCAGGTGGGCTTTGTGTTTTCCTCCGAGACAGCTATACACAATAGGAGCTTAGGCATGATATTGGGCCATCATTGGCAGGATGGGAAGGAGGAGTCGAGCCCAGCCTCACCTACACCTGAATAGGTTGTGTCCTGTCCCACACAAAGGACTGCATACCCCTTGTAGTTAGGCTGGCGCCAAGGCCAAGAAGGCAGGGCATCTGAACACTTCAAGGGCACGCCTCTAGAAGTTTCTCCCCATTTCAAAGGCACAACTGTGTAAAAAAGAATACCTCAGACACCACCACTTCAGTGCCTACAATTCTTGACCTGTGGATACTCAGCCAGGAAGGACTGCTGTGCTGCTATAAGGACTGCCACTCTGCTGGTCTGCTGCACTGTCCTGCCGCCCTTTTGTCTAGGTAAGAAGGGCTGGACCTACATCTCTTGAACCCAGTGTGATTCCAAGGGCTAGCTGTCTGGCCTCCTAATCTGAAGCCTCAGGCTTCCAACAACCTTGCACCTGGAATCTGCCATTTGTGAGTCTACCATGAAAAGTGGTGCCACCCCAGTCCTGGACCCTTAGAAGTGGGCTTAAGATGCTTTGCCAGCCTCTGCGTATCCAGTGAAACCGACGCATCTCCTCTGCTGCGCGTCGCAACCACGAGCAGAACCGAAGCATCTTCGCTGCTGCGTGGATTGAACTCATCGCAAGGACTCGCATCACCGCCGCAGCCCGCATCGCCTTCAGAACTGCCATTGTGCAATGCATCCATGGCGCAGGTCCTCGCACCTCTCATCTTTGTTGTTTTGGTCTTGTTTCATTTATTAAATGAAGCCCTATTTTTCTAACCTGGTGTCGGATCCTTTTTGTGTGGTGTTTTTGCTGTTTTACTATTTGAAGAGTTGCATAAATACTTTACACATTGCCTCCAAGATAAGCCTGACTGGCCTGTGCCAAGCTACTAGGGTGTGATGTACAAAAAAGGGGATAAGTACGGAGGAAACAATATATCTCTTTTATTTAGGTATGGGGAACAATCAATTACCCCATCTACAGTCCTACACAGGTGTATTGCCTAACTATTTAAGGATACACATACACAATGGGACCGATCTTTGAACAACACATTAAATGACAAAAAATGACAAAAATACACAAATACATGAAAAACAATGTGTAAAGACAACTCATGAACTAAATTAAATGTTACCAATCCCTAACTCAATATTGCTACTAGTGTTCACGCATATAATCTGAGTGATACACACAGAGGTAGTCACAGTGTGCCAGTAACAAAGGCGCCTTTTTAGCTCATATATGGCACACAAATCTAATCAATCGCTTGTTTTTATAAGGACTCCTCCGAAGCTTGTCTTGTCGACGCGGACGCGTTTCAGCCTTTAGATTCCTTTTGGCCTCCTCAGGACAAGGGCAATGGAAAAATGATGGGACAAAACTCCGAGAGTGACACGAATCTCGTGCAACCAGGACAAACCAAATACACCTCTCTCACCGGTGAGGCTAAACGTGAATAAATCACTACCTTCAGGGATTCGCACTGCCTACCAATCAGTTCAGCCAAGTGCCACCAATCACTTTCCCGATCCTCTGCTCCAACTATCAGCAACTGAGGTCAACAATGACTCTCTCAATCCTCCGCTCCGACCGTCAGCGAAATGCAGTCCAGCTACCAGGGTGTGAGCACAGGTTAATTTGGGGTTTGCCTGTGCCTTACTTTGACTAGGATTGTGGTTGCTGCTTGACCAGGGCTCAAACCCCAGTCAACCAGTAACCCAATTTCTAGCAGCTGCGATATGAAAAAAGAGGGAATCTTTAGGTTGCATTCGAGTAGGTAGTATGGGCCTTTTACGGTTAAAAACTGGCTGCTGCAGTCAACGGGGGCTTTGTTAAAGATACAGTGCAAACGAAAAAAGAATAATCCGTGTGGTTCATGTTTCTAAACAAGGACCAAAGCACAGAAAAGCCAACTGCACATGCTTATTCCCGGTTCTCACGAAAAGACTACAGCTCAGTAAAACCAAATGCACATCTGAAACTTCACCCTCATTTAAATGAGGAGTAGTGCATGCATACCCGTTAAAGTTGCTTAAATCCAGGATCACACCAACAAACCCTGCGTGGATTGTTCAGTTTGGCTCTTCTATCAGAGGAGGTAGGTGTCTGTGCAGGTGTTCGATTAGTACTTTGGTAGTTATTTTTATTTATCCTCCAAGGCATTTGATTATTGGACCTAAAAAAGCCAAAGTAAAACACCTTCACCTTTCCCCAAGTTAACAGACAATGCAGACTGAGCAGAAAGATTACCAGTGACTATGATGAATTTTGTTGCTAGGAAACTTGTATTTGAAGTAAACAGGTGTCCCATATTTTTATGTGCGGAGACTCCATAGCCATAAAGATACTACAAGTAAAATACCTTTGTGAATAGCAATCAATATAAAATTATACAAATGTGTAAGTTTACCTGTATGAATCAGGCCCAAAGATACTACAAATAAGTGGTTCAGGCTGCGGGCACTTTCAAACCGGACTAAAAAACAGATTGAAACCGATCAGCTTTGGACCTTATGCACCCAAGATGTGCCTCCACTCTTTAACTTTCTGAAATTGTTTGTAATAGATCACAGTAAGAAGCCTGGTTTTAAGCTCCTGGCTTTGATACCATGAGGTGCCAGATTTTGGAGTAAAAGGGCCTTCTCTCGAGGTTTGTGAATAGAAAGTTTTAAATTTAGTTCTATATTCCACTGGAAGCCAATGGACTACACTCTAGATAGTTTAAGATGACCTCATCTGTGTAAATGCAACAACATTGTGCCAGCCTCTTTCTGTAATCTTTGTAGCCTACTGGTGAGATTCTTTCAAAGGCCAATGCATAGCATTATGTAGTAGCCTAAAAGCAGCATCACTTGGTCTTGTGTCAGCTCTCTGTGGTGACTGGGTTGGAGACATTTTTTCCAAATGACGGAAATGTGTTCTTTGACAACTCGGCTGGTTTATGGCGCAAAGGTGAGTTTTGAATCGAAAATTATCCTCAGGTTGCTGAGCAGCTGTGTATGCAGGCCGGTTTAAAGGGGACAACTTGGATTTTCTACATAGTCGTGTATGAGTGCAACAGTATGGACTAAATGCCCTTTATACCAAACTCTTGAAGAGATAACTGAAAACCCAGAAACCTTGCTGCAATCCTCACTACGGTACCAACGTTTCAATATTCCTAATCATATTACCGTTGTTGCATATGACTGCAACATAAATTTAGTTTCTGATGCATCATCCACTCTTTACTGTTAAATGTATATAGCCGAGTCAAGGTTCAAAATACGATGTAGCAAATCCAGGCTTGAACAGATGGGTTAAGAGCCCGAAATTTACTGCTGAGAGTTTTGTGATCATGGTATACATCATTTAACTCGCCTTTCACTGAGCCCCACTCTATTGCGAATTAAGAAATCTATCGGAATACAAACACATTAAAAAAAATAAACTGTCCAGAAAGTAGCCCATTTTGAACGAGGAGATTACTTGAGGTTTTGTAACCTGAGGTTGTTTCAATATCTTCGAAATCCTTAAGTGCAAAGAACGTGCAGTGTTGACATTTGTAGGAAATGCATATTACTGACGTAGTGGAAATAAAAGAAGATTGCATTGGATGTTCGATTTGGAAAACTAAATCATGCCTGAAACAAAAGGAATATGGGATTATTAAATGGCAGTAAACCTGTGAGTGTCAAATGTCCTATTTTGCCTAACCTGGTTAAATCAATGGTGGCACTTATCTGGTTGATTGTTTGCTATAAGGTAAGACCTTAATAATGGAAAACCCAACAGTACAATCGAGATAAACAATCTAAGAATACTGCTGGAATGATGGTCAAGCTTATTCTTTAGTTAGTCTGAAATCCCGGTCCTGATTTGAAAGGTCCTTTGCATTAATAGTAACTCCAAATTGCTATGAAGTAAATTGACCCCCATTGAAAAATTAGACTTATCTAAATATTTAAGGCCAAAATTAATTCTGTCCTTAAAATAAATATGAAACATGCTGGTTATCACATTCTGTATCATTATATATTTGCAGAGTTTCCAACATACAAATTCAATTAAACTTACTTTACAAGGGCCTACAATACAATGATGTTTTTAAATATTTTACTGCCATTTTAAAAATTAGGTTTACACATCCATTAAAAGATAGGCTCTCCTTGGGATGGGAGCTTCCACGCACACCGCAGTTGGCCCTGCTGCATGTTATGGCAGGAATCGGTGGCAATGCCTGCAAACGACATCTCTTGGTGTTGGGCTTTACACTGGCGAAGCGAGACATTGCTAAAGGGTGGAAGGCGGTGCGGGCCCCATCGGTGGCTGCCTGGAAAAATGGATTAGATTTTTGTATGGGACTGGAGCAACCTATCTTTGTAGCCAGGGGATGCCCGCGTAAGCATTATAAAATATGGCAACGATGGGCGGAGTACCGGGGCCTATGGTTGGAACCGCCAGTGATGGTGGAGCCTCAGTTACCGGGTTGAGATTCTGGGTCTGTGAAGGTGGCGGGGAGGGGGGAGCTGGGAGGGCGAGTATATTGGTGTTAAGGATATTTGTACATACATCAAGGCGGTGGATGAGATTCTGTGGTATTAGTGCGATCTTTAGGGGGTGAGGGAGGGAGTTGGGGGATTAGTATCATTTAATGTGTTCTTGTTATACATAGTTGATTTGGCAAAACAAAAGTCGATTGTTTCAATGCCTAAGCATAGACTGATTTGGCAGATGTCTCTGGTGTGCAGAGCCCTGCGTTATATGTGCAAATTGACGAATAAAATATGTTTAAAAAAAAAAAAAAAAAAAAAAAAGGATAGGCTCTCAGGGTGTAAGTCACATAAAAATGCATTGTCATTTAATGGAAAAATTGAAACAAATTGAAACAAACAGAATCTGTGGCAAACAAAGTCAATATAATGAATTAGAACTAAGGAAAAGAAAGTTAGAACACTAAAAAAATCAAAAATCAAGACTTCTCAGAGAGGAAATAATGAGAAAAATCATTATTGACTCAAATACGAGGTAGAAAGAATGGGAACTTCGGTAACAGCTGCTGAAACACTAGTGTAGATGGGCCAGGTTCAGATGCATGGAGTGTTGCACAATCATGACGGACCGCTAAGATCATTCAAAGCTCCAGAATATGTTAGACCAGTTCCCAGTCTAAGTTATTGGCAGAAGAATCCGGACCCAGAATGGAAAAGAACCAGTGCAAGGTGACCAACTACTAACAAACGTGATTCAGTAACAAAACAAAGTTAATCTCTACCTATATAAAAAGCTGCAATAACATAATTAAATATACACCAACTCGTAGAATAGAAAATAACTTTATTGCACACCACTTTGGCTGTGTGTTTTGGGTGGAGGGATTCAGGCAGTTCTGCAAAAATACGTTGAAAGCAACATCTATTTTCGTAACCCTGTCTCCCCAAGCCCTCTAAAGAAAATGAAGAGCATATTGCTCTGGCCAACATAACTTATTATTACATTTGTATATTACCATTTATATAAAATACTAATTTCAGATAGGATTAAAACTATTTTACAAAACAACGTTTAAGGCACAACAAATAGTAACAAAAAAATAGAACAATAAAGACCTGGAGCAGCCAACAAATAACTGGCTTTGTAACAATTGCAACAATTTCATGGACCGCCTTTTTTTTCTTTTTTCAAGTATTTTACAATGCATAATAAATAATACAGAAGACTGAATTGTACCAGAATCTTAGCACAGTGCTAGAAAATGTTGAACGATATGGATTTTACAAGTTATTGCCAAGGACACAATTTTAATGTCAAATGGATTCGTTTCACATTTAAAATTAACTAGATTTCTCTGGAAACCAACCAATTCTTTGTTAGGGTAGTTCGGAATCGTAAAAAGATATTTCCTTCTGAGAACAGTTGAACACTATAAACATTTTTCCTATAAACACATCAACTAAATCATGTACATCTGGCTGAACATTATAAACAGGTTATCTACAAAATAATTTAGCTAACTAATGTTCATCTGTAACTTTAAAATAGTTACTTCAAAATAGTTGTTTCTTTGTGACCTAACAAAAACATAATATATTTAGGTTTTTAGCCAGTGACATTTGGTAAAGGTAATCAATTAAATACTGAAAATGACATGTTAAGCCTTGTGTGGTACCTATTATATGACACTAAAGTATGGAAGTTGATCTATTGAGTGCCTTTGCCATAAATCTTTAAGTTTGCCAATTTCAAGAACAAACTCCAAATGTGGCTGATAATGGACACTCCTCAGTGCCAACAAGGGTTTCAATTTGTCATCTGGAAATAAGTTGTTCGTCAGGATGCCATCAAGTATTTTAATTTGTCATCTGGAAAGCAGTTGTTCATCAGGAAATTAGCAGTTGAACCATTACATTCCAACACCTTCTTTGATAAGCATTTAGGCAGTCAAGAACATGCACTTTTCCTCCCAAAAATAATACAAGCTGTAAGGGACACTGTGGAATACATAACTTGTAGGTAGCAGTCAAATTATATTATATAATTCTATTCTGGAACAGACAGTTGGTCTATGCTTTAAAGGGTAATACATAATCCAGAAGACAGTTAGACAACCCAATGCAAGTGGGTGTAGCATACCTCGAAGAAGTTAATAAAAAACAAACTAGGCATTGGCACGGGGACCTGTAGCACGAGGGATGGCTCTAGCACCTTTTTTCAATTAAGAGAACTGTGCTCCTATTACAGTCTACTGCCAGGATGTCGAAAGGACTAAAATATATTATGTGGTGTTTACAGACACTCCCTTCAACTGCTTCATAACATTTAGGAACACCCCATCTGTAGGTTCATAGATAATACTTTCAAATACAGCCCTTGCCCTCCAAACTTAAAGAAGAACTACACACTTTTAAAGTGGTCAGTTTTTTTTGGGAGAATAGTCCCAGAATTCAACATGTCACAATAGTCTCCTTAATTTATTTTCAGAGACCAGAGTGACAGTTCCACTTTCTGAAACCAGGGAAACATGACTGAGGTTTGTGAAAATGAGAAAGATGAACCAATGCCACTACAGAGAAGTCCCTTTGAGGGGAAAGCACAAACGTATTACGATTGACTTCTAAAAATAAACTACTACAATAAGATCCTTTAAAATGAAAAAAATATTTTACCCACGCTGTTAGACTTACAACTAACCCAAAAAGTTACTCTAATGCTGTTAGAATCATCCTTATCTTTTTAAACCCTATTTTCAATGTGACACACATTGGATAAAGCCAAATACAATGTAATGAAACATGGCATTTGACATCTAGACAGAACATTCCTTACCCAGATCCTAACCCTGACCCTTACTCTTTATCCTGTTTTCCGCAGTAAACCGAACCTTATCCTATAAATTAAATAGTATTGCATTAAATGTAGGATCTTTAAACCTATATTTAAATGTTAAAGGTGTCCATTTCTTTAGGTTTCTGTGGGATCCCAATTTAGAGGACGATACCCACACTAAATAATTAGTGGTACAGGTGTGAAACATTTTCTTGTCAAGAAGGGATCATCTTTATTATTCATAAATTCAGTTAGTAACCGTAATAGATAGAATTATAGATGGGTAGGTGAATGTACGGGGTGTTTTTCACTGAGGGGTTCTGAGTAACATCAGATAAATAGTAATGCTTGAGTTGTCTAGGATGTTACTCAAAACCTTGAGGTGGAAAAACATCCCCATTATACACTTTGACCTATCTTTAATTTATACAAGGGTCTCATACCCACCCACTATGGTCAACAGGTGTTATGATTTTTTAGATTGTGTTGGACAAAAAGAAAGTTAAAAAAGGATTAGTAACTGTTTTAATAAGTGATTTATCACTGTTAATTATATAAATGCAGTAACACCGAAAGGAAATTCTTAATGTATGTCCTTAGTTGTGGTTGAAATCGTGTTTGGTGGTAGAACATTGTTATTTCACAGCAGAGGAAAACAAGTTTTGTTTTTCACTGCTGTGGAGTAATTGCAGTAAATAACAGGAAGACCAATACAAATTTTAAAAATATACTAGACGAAGGGTTTTTGAGGAGCAACAACCAACCTATAGGAAAGACTGATGCTAGACCCATCCCTTAATCTGAACACAATTACGTAACTAATATAAAACTCCTGCAGAACATGGACAGATTGTCATACATCCACCCAAAGAAAAATATTCCCTTAGGCACTGGCATATGAGCACTTCAAATCATCGACGAAGAACATATCTATATTTTACAAAGGTCGCACTCGATAATCACATATCCTTAGTCTAATTTAGACACAGGACCTATTTGCTCCACCTAGAACCTGGAGCTGTAATTCTATACCAAAGAAATGACGGGAACAGAGATTCAAGTTCAAGAATGACTGATCAAAGAACAGTGACATTTAAGAAATCAAATGCACATGATCTTGATTAAAGCAAAGCATCATATCAAGACAGATCAAATTGTGCATAGTCATTCAAGAAGGACTGAGAAATATGTAGCTCATCTAGTTTAAGGAACAAATATTGTGCGCAAGAAAACTGTTCAAACCCATCACAAAATACTAAATACAATTACCCTTAAAAAGGAAGATGGAAAGGTACTTCTGGAAAGAGTTACTTGCTGAAAACATTAGACTTACATGAAAAACGAAAAAACTGCCAAGCCATTCTAAAAAGCACTAAACAAAATAACTAATGATTTTAGTAAGACACAAGAACATGTAGTAATATAAAACCTCTTGTTGACAGTTAAGAATCCAAAGTACAAATATGACAGATAGGAAAACTCCACAAGGGGTTACGTCTATCAATATCTGTGAAAAGGATGCCATATAATAACCAAATGGAATGCAGTTTGTTGAATAAAATGACTTGTGTGGAAAAAAACGAAATAGTGAAAACGATGTAGTAGTGCACACGGTATTCAATTTAGACACTGACTAGAATTATATACCTTCTCTCCCAAACAATGGAACTTATGGTACTCTGGGCTAAGTATAAAACACACTGATTAACAAAAACATGGCTCTGCATAAATTAGTAACCTAATGTTCACGAAAATCCTAGTGTTACTGCACTTAATATTTCCATGGCTGGGAGAGTTTACATTCTAACCTGTGCATGTGTTCTTTTTGCGATACCCTAATCCAATGCAAAAAACAAAACAGTAGAGCCAATGCCAGCTTGAATAACTATTATACATAAGGAAAATGTATGTGACAATTAAGGACAACTGTTGCCATAATGAAGAAAAACAACTTGAAGATCTGGAGAAGTGAAAATCTGTCATGGGTGCTAATCATAGTTTTTAATAATGCATTTTCAGAGAAAAGATGGGGCTACGTGGCCCATAAATCTACCCTCAACCTTCAGATAACCTCGCTGCATCTGGAATGAGATCCTAGAATGGAAATACCATCAAATCTATTTTGAAATGCAATGTAGACAGGCCTTCAATAATGTATAACTGTCACCATACAGTTATTGTTTTATTCATATATATTTAAAACTATACTTGAAAACTAAAAATCTATAAAGCTTAGCACATGCACATATCACGTGGCAGGAGGACAGGGATGTGCGTATCCTTATTATATAACAAACTCAGGTACAGATATCACTACTGGAATGAAGAAAAAGAGAAACCTACAACATGAAGAAATTTAAAAAATATACTTCAAACTCTTAGCATGAATAAATCCATAGAGCAGGATACGGCTATGCTAACCAGAATATTGTAAAAAGCACGTTTTCAAAATGAATCTGGATCGATTTCAGAATTTTGAAACTGGGAAACAAAAAAGTAGAATCAGAAACCAAATGTGGATTCAGCTTACATCTGCATGGTGAAATTGCGTAAAGTAGGCACCTCGAGGACTGTCTGCTCAGAAAACACTACCCCTATTATCTGGGACTAGCTTTTCTGAACAAGCCTTTACAAAAGACTTCTCTGGTAACGAAACCAATAATAACTTTTAAACGCAGAATGTAGCACATGTTTCCCGGGGAAGGACAGCAGTGATCTAACAAATGATTGATCGTCCCTGAAAGCTATATGGAGAGCCAAGGCTGTACTTTGTTCTTGTGTGGAGCCTTCATTTCAGTTACTTTTTGCGCTGCTGCATTTGCAACTTGTCCAATTTTGTAGTTTAATACAAGCTTCAGGAAGGTAGAGCATTAGCTTTCTTTCCTCTGCATGGTTTTGGCTGACTTTACAAAGGTTCACGCTACACATGTAGGATCGATTTTGTATATACATAAAACAAGTCACAATCAAAGTAAGAAAAAGCAAGAAGCCACATAAATCTCACAAACAGAAAAACTGTTCCTGAAATGAAAACCTCACTATGTCAGGAGTATGTGTTCATGAGCTCTACATGGCAGCAGAAATCAAACGTAATGATGGCAGCAGGCGTAATGCTACATCATGCTCAAAATATTTGAAAGCTGTAAAGGCAAAATACTTTTATTTTTGCATTTTGCAGTGCTCTTTGCTTTTATTGCTGGAATGGTCTAATGGTCAGGACAGATTACGAATTAGTTAAGGTATGGTCCATGCAGTTACAGCAGAACTGCACATAACACAAGCAGAAAACAGCTCTAGGGAAACTTGCAATTTACTGTAGAAGGTGCAAGAGAACGGAGAGATGAGGGAGAAACAGGTGAAGCAGAAACACACTAGTTCCCAATAATATTGGAATGCTCCAGCCCCCAAATGACTCGGGTAAGGTAACATCGCAGATGTAAATGAGCCTCTATTGCTAATGTGCCTTTTACCTTAATTATTTAGTTATCCGCTTAACAGAATAGGAATAAAATGATTTGGGGCTCTAAAGTTATTAGGTCATACTTCATTGCAAACCAAGTAAATTGATTTTTGGTTCAAAGGATTACAATTCTAGAAGAAATCAAATTAGCCTGTATGACGACATTTGATTTAGAGAACTTTGTTTTTAAGTTATCCCTGATGCGATCATATACAATAAATATGCATTTGTAATAAAAGAAGACTGCATTGTATAAACAAAAGCCCAACAAAAGAAATGTTTATTTTCCAAACCTTGGAAAATCCAGAAAATCTGGCACAACTGACCCATTCATGGAATTATAAGCATGACATATCAGAGTATCCTTAACAGCTATTGGGTTCACACATTTTCCAGTCTTCTTTGGCCCCAAGTCAACTCTCAGTATTGATGCTGCATGAATACTGCGGTGCTGAACATCTTTACAGTCCCACAATGAAGTGCTTAATAGATAAATTCTCCCGGTATCTCTTGCAACAACAAAGGTTCTTCGAATCTGAAGCGTTTTGATATTGCCTTTGTATCAGTCTGAGTCTCCTTGTCCGATTGTCTACACTGTCCAAGTGTGTAGGAAGCAACTACAAGCAACTCCTCAGTTGTCTGTTCCTGCACTTTTGGGGTGCATGATGGGGTTGGATCTACAGTGTGTTCTGTGGCAGAATCTTCCTCTCCTTTATCTTCATCTCCGATTGGCTCCTCCACTGTAATCTTGGCACTTGTAGGTAGATCTGGAATGTTACCATGAGCCAGCCATGGATGCTGTAGACAGTCCTCTGCTGTAGCACGGCCTCTATAAACGAAAAGAATAATTTAAGAAAAATCAAGGTAGTAATTAAAAAAAAAAAAGAAAAATAATAGTAAAACCTAACCCTAGGAACTTACTAGGATTACAAGTGGAATGGAACTGCAGCCCAGACCCTTGAATAATTTTATAGGCTATATTCTTAACTAATAATTAATGCCGGACTTGTGTTTCAATAGTCTCCTAAAAGATGTTGAGTCCAATACATCCTACTGAACATAGGATTAAAAACATTGTAAAGTACTTCAGTTTTCAAGGGCACAGAGGGCTCTTCTACATATCTGTGTGGGAAAGTCAGTCAGTCAAAAATGTGTTTATTAGTCAATTAAAACCATAAATCTTTTAAAATGTACATGAACATCACAGCCAATAAAAATCAATATACTAACACACAATGATAACATTTAATAGAAGACCTGCTCTCCTTATCCGGGATGCCTCCGTTGTTGGGGGCCTTGTCACCTACCACTGACAAACAAGAATGCCTCCCTGCACTGGGCAACCTAGCAGTTACCCCAAAATTCCAGAAGGGCGCATAAGGTGTCAAGTGCCTTAGATACGAGTAGTATCTTGACTAAGCTAACCAGTCAAGTAAACCCATAAAAATACCAAGAAGCTTGACAAGGCTTTTTAAGATAACTAAAGCCTGCACAGCATTGATTAAAGCATCCAAGAGGTGCATAAAGTGCTGGATGCAAGCTATAGGCATTGTCATAAATAGGCTAACTGCTCAAACAAATGCACAAAGTGCTGAAGTGCAAATACAGTGACTAAAGTGCAAGTGGTGCTCACGTAGCGAGTTGGGAATTTGAAACTTCCTGGGATGAAGCTACTACCTGCCCATCAGCCCGACTTAGTTTTGGAGGGGTAACTTCCCCATCTAGTAAGTAGCCTTAACCCATTTAACTAATCCCTGCTCATTAATAAGGGAGTCCCTTTTCCTACAGAGCCTAACTGGTCACGACCCATGGTATATAAAATCACTAAAAGACCAAAATGTCTGAGACTCAAACTTTAGTATGTGCCCCTAAAACAGTAAGATGGGATAGGGGCTAGATAATACTGTAGCTCAGTAGCAGCCAGTGGAAAAGTCAATGTGCCCTTAATGAATTTTTACTGGCAAAATTCTAGTTATTCTAATGAACAGAAGTTCTTTGCTTAAAAAAAATAAAAAAATACTTGCATTCAGTAACGGTCTTTCTGGTGGAATCTCTAGCTAACCGCAGAATCCTCTGCTTTAGTATACCCCCAGGCGCCAGACTGGATTGGGAAGATTTTAACAGCAATGCTCCCACGCGTCGGTAGGTGGCACCAAGCGGCTCCGCATTTACCTTGTTCCATCCCAGAAGTGACGATGGAGCTGTATGCAAGCACCACCCCTGTGAATTTATGTCAGTTTCTTTCTTGGCTTCATCGCAGATCCCAACAATCAGATGTACCAGTTTGCATATCTCTAAATTGGGAACTTTTTAGAGGAAGAAAGAGACCATTCCACAGAACGGTACGCAACGAGGGTGGTGAGAAACCTGCAGTTAGATAGAGTATTCATCAGAAAGAGCGTTACCAAAGTAAAATAAATTGTTCTTCTTATAAATACTTCTAATCGCTGATTCCTCACATTTAGAATAGAATCCAAAGCAGTACATCCCACAGTGGTGGGTCTGTGGAAAGGATCATAACAAAAAGTCCTGCAGAACATAAGGGGTGAATTGCCTTTCCCATTGGACCTAGCTGCCAAGACAGTCCTACTTCTTAAAAGTGTACTGAGGTCCTCTTCACAGCCCGACAGATAAAGGACAGGTACTCCACATGCCAGCGCAGACGTTGTAGCCATGGTCTGGGTGGATTGGGTCTTCAACCCTTTCAGAGGTGGCTTCTTGGCCAGTGCGTTGCAGAACTTGATGCAGAGGACTACCCACTTTGACAAAGTCTTTTTCTGTCTTGCCATTACCCCAGAGAACCCCTCAAACAGCTGATCATCAACTCAATGGTCTTTGGTGCCATCGATGTAAAGCCTTAAAGCTCTTTTTGGGTCCAGTCGATGGGGGTCTCTCCTCTTTCGAGGTGTGAACTAGAGCAAAGACAACTAGCAGAGTAATAAATAGCTCAACGTGAAAAACAACCAGAAAAACTGTTTTCAGAGTAAGGAGACGTAGAGGACAGGATCTAATTGCATGTACGAGAGAAAAGTGAGAACCAAATTAAGACCATGGGTGTGGCTTTACAGAGTGTTTTGGAGGAAATAAATGAGTTAAATCTTGTACAAATCTCGCAATGGGTGATTTGAATAGGGACAGAAGGTCGGGTAAACATAAAAAGGCCAACAGATTGCTTTGCTTTTGGCTGTAACGTTTGGAAGCATGAAAATTCATGACCATCTTGAATCAAAAATAAAGAAGAAATGGAACAATCATCAGTTTGATTGGACTTTTGTTGCTTTTGGTGCACCACTAGGATGACCTCAGGATCCCCCTTTGATCCCTGTCCACCATACATCCTTCACACAAAGGTAACATTGTGAATCCAGTGTATATTAAGATGTTAAACTCTTCATTGTCTACTGCAAAGGTCCCTACAGATGGAAACTTGCTGCCATTAAACCCCTTCAGAAACAACAATTGGTAGACCCTTCAACTCTCTCTAACCTTCGACCCATCTCATTAGTTCCCGTCCTTGGTAAAATCATTGAAAAATTGGTACATTGCCAATTAATGACATTCTTGGAAGAAGCCAACATTCCTCATCCTTGGCAGTCTGACTTCCGCCCTAAGCACTCTACAGAGTAAGTGCTGCTCGAGGTTGCAGATACTCTAAAGTTAACTTTAGATGCTGGAAAGAATACTGTGCTGATCTTATAAGATCTATCAGCCGCATTAGATACCATCTCCCATGACATATTACAGTGGATCAAAAAGTGTGGCATCTCGCATCTGGCCTTAGCATGGTTGGAATCTTTCCTTACTGACTGTAGGCAAACAGTAGTATTAGGACCATTTCCATACCCTGAAAAAACACTTACTTATGGAGTCCTGCAGGGCTCATCACTCAGTCCTGCATTGTTTAATATATATATGGCCCCACTTATTTCATTGATCTCCTCTTTTGAAATTGAAACAACTTCATATGCGGATGATATACAGCTTATCCTGACCCTGGATAAAACCTCCATTGGCTCTGAAAATTTATTTCAAACAATGTTTAAATGAGGTCCTTCGGTGGATGCAAACCAACCACCTAAAATGCAACACCAATAAGACAGAGATCATGCTTTTACACAAGGACAATACATTTGATCCTACGTTATGGTGGCCTAATTCTGTGTCCTCTTCGCCTATACCATTGAGGTAGTAAAAAACCTGTTCGTGGCATTTGATTCTTCCTCATCATTCCGCCCACAAGCTTTGGCAGTGGCAGGAATGTGTTTTAACGTAATCATTAACATTTGACTACCTTCCTCTTTCAGCAAGAAAAACAGTGGCATTTGCATTGATTACGTCCAGACTAGACTATTGTAATAGTCTATATGCAGGTACCACCAAACAAATTCTTCACAAACTACAGGTAGTACAACACTGAGCCTCTAGGCTAGTGCTAAAACTGCCACGTCGTTCATCGGCCTCAGCTGCCCTTAAAACCCTCCATTGGCTGCCAATGCACATGAGTCCTGTTTAAAGTCCTTCTGCTCACCTTTAGAGCCAACAGAGCAGTAGGTCCAAAGTACCTAACTGCCAGATTCACTCATTACACTACCCCTCGGATTCGGAGATCGTCATCTGCTAACCTTCGTAAACCTCAGACTTTTAGGCTGAATACTAAAGGAGGCAGATCCTTTGCTTTCTTAGGGACTAAGGCCTGGAACCATCTTCCCATTGAGTTGAAACACATTGATTCTGAATCCATTTTCATGAAACTACTGAAGACTTGGCTCTTTACAGCCTCTGACTCTTTGTGTCATTCACTAATTCAATGACTCCGCTGAAGGCCTTGCCCTGCTGATATAATTTCTGGCCTCTTTTTACTAACTGTTATGACTTCTGATTTTTTTCTACTGCTTAGCGCCAGGATGCTTCCCTGGAAGTGACAGTTGTGCTGTATAAATGCTGGATTCAATTCACTATACTTGTGTTTCTATATATTTTGCTTTGTAGTGTATCCAAGAGCAGTGGATACCTATAAAGTGTGCACAATGAGTTTCAGAATTTTGTTGGCAAAGGGGATGTGCAGTTCTTTTATGCCTGCTGTTCAATATATGTGTTTGTGAAAAGGGCCAACAGATAACTTTCAATGGTGCCCAATACAAGTCCTTGTTAGGCTAAAGATAAAATAAACAAAAGGATGTGTGACAGTTTGGCCTGCAATGAATCAGTTTTCCCGGTGCCACACCAGACCACAAACTATGTAGGACACCTGGCATCCTGGATGGTGTCCATAACTTTGGGAGGAAGACTGAATGCGGTCAACTGCCGCTGCTCAATCTCCACGACATGAAGATGCAGATTATATAAGCTCAGGGAAGGGACCCTGAACTGCTGCTACGACAGGAGGTCCTCCCGAAGCTGAAGTCAGATTGGAGGACATATGTTCATACCCAGGAGATCCGGGTTCCATGTTATCCTTGCCGAATCCAGAACCACTAGGATGACTTGGACCTGGTCATTCCTGATCTTCCCTTGTGTTCAAAGACCCTGCAAGGTGTTTCATAACCAAGGAAATGCCTTGGCACTTCATCCAACTCCAGAGAGGAATTGTAACTTCTGGCCCAGGAGCCATGACCCCACCTAGTCTGTTGCAGTACCACATAAAGGTGGTATTGTTCGTGTGAACCTGAACCAGCCTCCCTTTTAAGGGCAGTAGGAAGGCATCCAGAGCCAAGCAAATGGTCCACAGCTCCAACAGGTCGATATGGAGACCTGTCTCCGCCAGAGACCAAATTTCTCTGGTCTCCACCTCTCCCAGAGGCAGGATGCCAAGAGATCCAGAAGTGTCACAGCTACTCTCACCAAGAACAAAGAATGAGGCTGAAACATCAGGATCATAGACTGAATGTCCTAGACTCATCAAGATGGAGGGAGGGCTCAAAACTGCACTGTATCCAGGATGGGTCCAATGAAAGGGAGCCCCTGCAAAAGAGCCAGGTGTGACGTCAGCATGTTGACAAAGAACCCTAGTGATGTTGGGAGGTTCACCGTCGTCTTGAGATAGCCTATATGTGTATGTGATGAGACAGTCTTCAACAACCAGTCGTCGAGGTATGTGCTGCGACCATGGCTATCAGGTACTCACTTTTGTGAGCACCTGAAGGCACTGGTGAGGCTGGAGGGGAGAATGGAAAACTGAAAATGCTCCTGGCCCGCCTTGAACTGCAAGTAGTGGCTGTGGGACTGCAGAACAGGTACATGAAATTAGGTGTTCTGCAGGCCCAAAGCCACCATCCAGTCACCTGGATCCAGGGCAGACAACACCTGGGCCAGTGTGAGCATTTTGAATATGTCCTTGTGCAAGAAAGGGTGGAGATCTAAAATAGGACTGATGCCTCATCCTTCTTTGGCACAAGAAAACAGTGGGAGTAAAAGCCAGTTCCTATTTCCGGGACCGGAAACCTCTATATAGTTCCTTTGGCCAAAAAAAACTGTACTTATTAGAGCAATATGGAGAGGGGCTTCTCTGAAAGATGCTCCGATGTAGATGGGAGGTGTGGCAGGTCTACAAGGAATGGTAGGGCATAGCTTTGTTGGATGATCCGCAGGACCCACCTGTCAGTTTACTCCTTTGCCACCTGTGGAGGAAATATCTTAGTCTGCCTCCCACAGGGTGGTTGTGTTCAACAAAGGGCCAACTGAAGCAGCTTGGAAGCTGATACACTGAGGTTGGGGATTGGAAGTACATTGCCCTTGGTGTTGTCTGCTTAGTCCCCACCCCCCACCTCAAATGGATTGGGGCAGGGTAGGGGGCAGTGGCAGTACATCTTGCTGTTGCCAGTACGCCAATTCTCTGAAAGAATCGAAAGGGGCAATACTGTAGAGGGTACTGTCCTACAGTGGTGGAAAGACCTAAGGAATGCACCTTGGCCTGGCTCTCTCTAAAACGTTCCAAGGCACAGTCAGACTTCTAGCAAACAGGCGAGACTCACTGAATGGGATGTCAATTAGAGAGCCTTGTATATCCCTTGAGAAGTCCGTGGATCACATCCAACCGTGCATCTGAACACTATGCAAGTGCCAACTGCTTTGCTTTACCCAAGAAGTTGATGGTGTCCAGTCCACATACTTGGCCGCATCCTCAGTATCCTGGATAGTTTATGCCGGTAGGCCCTCAATTTCTCGGGGACAGCCAGCAAGATCCCACCAAACATGTCCCATAAAGCATTGGTATATCGCCCCAGTAAACAGCTGCCATTGACTGACTGGAGGGCTTGGTTGGCCGAGGATACCATCCACTTTCTGAATCCAAAATGCCTCTGTTAGTTTTGACTGTCAGAAAGAATCGTGGGGGAAAGAATCGGGGTTTAATTGCTTGTGGAAGCCTGAAACACACAAAACATTCTGGTGTAGAGAGTTGCAACAAAAAATCTGGTTCGCCAGGCACCAGTCTGTGGCATCTGGCAACCTACCTGTTCACTGGGAGGCAGGAATAAGGCTTGGACCAGGTGCCCATAAGGATGTCAGTCAATGCTTCATCAAATGGGGGCAAGGGTTCTGATTAAGTGTGTCAGTCTTCAAAACCATAGCTGGCAATTGCACATCTAGTACTTCCTCTTCTCATCCCATTATCACCTCAAAGGAGCCAATCTCTTCAGTAAGTAGTCCGGGCTGGGTGCGCCCACTGGGCCCTGCAAATCCATATAGAAGTTGTCATAGTGTAGGGGAAAAATAACCTTGCTTATCTCCATCGTCATCTACAAAGGCAATTTGGCTCTGGTTGAACCAAAAAGTTGTTAGAGCACTGTGGTGCAGCTTGGTGAAAAAAGGTATGGTTCTGTCTGAATCGGAATTAACTTGGACCGGGTGTGTCAGTACGGCATAGGAATGCGACCTCTGTCACAGCAGAGAATAATGCAGTTTGGAGTCAGATAAGACTATACAAACAGAGCCTTCCTTTAGCACTGGCAGCATCTGTGCAGGCATCAATGCTAAAGGAACCGATGTGGATTTTTGTGCCAAACTGAAAGTTGGCTGCGGTATTAGAACCAAACTTGAGGCGTGTTTATGAGGCACAGATGGTGCTGAGAGCAGTCCCGCTGATAACCCGACTGGAGGCCTCTGTAGATCCTTGGGGCCCAAAGGCATGCCGGACAGAGACAGAAAGGTGACAAAATTTCATATGGCCTCATGAGAGGCCTCTGGTACAACATTTCAGATAAACCTAGAAACGCTGGGTACATTGGGAACACTTGTGGGATCGGCTCCTCGGCCAGGAACCAGGACCATAAGACACCTTGATGCCCTCGTGACTACAGAGGTTGACAGTGGCAGAAATGGGATGAATCCAGCTTTGTCTTTTTGAGCAGCTTCTATTGGGATCTTGACTTACCAGAAGACCTGGCCTACGAGGAGGACCTGCTGCAGGAACGGCTCAGACAATGTGATTAAGTCTGCATTCTTGACTTCAAGCGGGAGTAGGACTTCTGAGACTCTTTTGGTGTTTTGAAACATACAGCTTCACTACGAGTTCTCAAATTGCCTTCAGGTTCTTGTGGGCAAACTAACCCGCAGGATTTGGAGAAATTGGCAGGACCTACACACTAGAGGTAGACCTCGTGGGGATGGGTCACAGACATTTGTTGAGATAGTTCATAGGAGGTTTAAGCCCCGTAGCCTTCTAGTTTTAGAAGGGGACATATTTCCCCTGCACAATGAAGAACAGAATTTTTTCAAGGGAAAAAAAAAAAAACTCAGATGGGTTGAGAAAGTTAGGAGTTTGCACTGAATTTGCGTAAGAAGGTGCGAAAAAAAAGGAACCTACATCAATGCGTAGTGGTGACGCTTATATATGGCTCCATCATCACTTTCATACCAAGTTTCTCAACTTAATGCAAGAAAAAACATCTAAGGATATAGTGGAGAGTATGCCCTTATATTGGGCCGGTGTGGAAAAAGGTCAGAACTCCAATTCTAGAATAGAATATTATGCCCATAGTGTAAGGATATGATATGTTTTATACTGTCGACAGCAAGTCTTCCAGGGTCCGAAAAATAAATAAGTAGATGTGATTTAATGTGAAATGAAGGACACTATGACCTTCTCTACCTTGCGGGCTGGTGAATAGTGAAATAACAGGGAAGACCTTGATTGTGGGTTTCTTACTAACCAATTGCAGCATCTGAAGTTTCAACCCGACGCAAACAGATCTATTTCCATATGATCCCAAATCGTGTGTGAGGGTAGTAGGTGGGGGTGCACAAGGTTCTTCAACATTTACTCATGAGGTGGGCACAAAAAAAACCTGATGTAGCGGGTTGCCAGAGTCCTCAATTGCCTGCCTCAAGTACTGCAAAATGTTCTTGTGTGGCACTTGTAGAGTGTCTTTTACTCTGATGGGGAACACATGCTATGTGAAGTACCTCATACTTTTTGATATTCAACATTGCACTTTTGTCATTTGTTTAGAAGAGAATGCTTTTCCTTAACAAATAGTGGGCTACAGCTCAAATGGGTAAGAAATGTGGGCTTCGGGATATGTACCTCTGGGAGTCAGTGCTGAAAAGACAGATTCCTGGATCCTCAAAGGCCAAGAAAGTCCCCTCCGCACATACTTCAAAGAGCCAATGTTTAAGTACATCTAGAGTTCATAACAATAGGTATGACTCCTAGAAACAGCACAGAAAACTCACACACAACAATCTGGAGACAGCCATCCATGATGCCAGATTTCTTCAAACGATTGGGTCTTCAGATTGTTACGCTTGCTGACAAGTGGGAGCGGGTAGCCAGTGCTTCTACTTTTGGACAGAAAAACCTCCATTTGCTTTGAAGATTTGTTTCCTTCTCTGACTGTTTAAAACTGGTCTAGTCTAATCAAAATCTCTGAGGAAACCTTGAAACCAAGGCAGAGTTTTTTTGGCCCATTAAATAGATAGTAACAAAGGTGACTTGGAAATGCTTGGAAGAAGGGTTTACGAACATCAGGGCTAGGTATGTGCCCTGCTGTGCCCCTTAATTGCACATTTATATGGGTTTGCAAAGTGCATCATGAAGCTGGTAGCAGGTACCCAACGCTTATTTTATAAGAATGATTGCGGGACAAGCACAAGCGGTGGCGTTTATGCTTCTAAATGTGCTTGTGTTACAAGGGCAGCAGTGGATAAGATCAAAAGGTCTTAGGTGAGACCATGCAGGTTGTTCACCATGGTGTGAAGGTTTATGGCAGACCACAGTAAGATGATCACCAGTGAAGGCTGAGAATCTCTCTTTACAACAACTGGAAAAATGTACTACTACTCCTGGGCTTCAAACATCTGGTAGAAGGAGCACAGCCATGTCTACTGAGCTCACTTCAATGCCCATATTCATGCTTGTGGGATGCAGTACGGAAATGCTCAAAGGAACAGCTGATAGTGGAAAAGCTCAGTGTGGTTACTAGCACTAAGAAAGAACAGCTTGGAGCTTATATTAGGACTCTGCATTGTATTGTAGTTTTATTTATACACTGCTTCAACCCTTGACAAGGTTCCAAAACTAATTGTTGCTTTGGCAGCAAGCTACTCTGATGAGTATTAAGGAATGAAGAGAGTCTCTAATGTGGCAAACATAGGTGCTATTTCCATGTTGTACATTAAGACCTATCTTAATTTGCTGCTGGGCCTTTGTTCGAAATGAAACAAAAAAGTGGAAGAGATACGGCAACTAAGTAGTAAATACTAGGGGGTACATGTATCAAAAAATGTGTGAATGCAGCAGAGCAATCAATGAGGGATTTTTAATTGAACAACCAGCCATGGTATAGTGTCTGAAAACCCCACCCAGGAAACCACTCATTGTGCAGTAAGCTGCGGTATGCTCTGGGAATTTCACAGGGCAGTGGCAGAGAGGTAACCATTACACACCCTGCTTCACTGATTGACTGAGGAGTTCGGCTACGAAGGGAATAAAGCCAGCTATTAAAAAGTACAACCAATCGTGCACTATGCTCAGGGCTTCATCCAGGAGGCGATTGGTGCAACCCACAGGATTGTGGGAAAGTAGCCTGAAGAAGGGGTGGGATGTCGATTGATTCTGTGGAAAGATTTAGTTAAATTAGGAACATAAAAAGGGAGGGACAAGAGAACACTGAGGAACAGGGCCCTAAAATAAGCGGTCATGTTGGAGGAAGACTGTCACCTTCAATTCCACAGGGTTAACAGGCAGCTGATGCTTGTGAGAGAGCAATCTAAACATGGGTGAAGGAAGAGAGACATCAGATCAGCCGTATCGGTACCACACATCTTTGAGCAGTCCAATGCTGCATCAAAATTCCGAGTTCCTGTGCTTTTAACGTCAAGATACTTCCTGTGCAAAAGGAGTCCAACTTCTGTGCAATAGGGCCAACTCTACTATGTGAAAGCAACAAGCAATTTGCCAGTGATCTTGTCACGTGAAAAAGATGGTTATTTCCTCAAGCAGAATGTTCAGCATTTGTTAGGGTCAGCTGCCGGAAACTAATTTTGGTACAACAAGCATGATTTGAAGCCAAAATGCTGTAACTGCATGTGCTGGACAGACCAACAAGGAAGCAGGCAAAAGCAAACAGCTTTAAAAAAAAAAAAGGTCAAAAGGTTTGGGGAAGTCTTTTGGCCTTGCAAATGAATGTTTTTATTTAGTCACGTTTTTGTAAAACTTTGTTGGTGGGGGAACTGCTGACACTGCCAATATTTAAAACAAAAACACTTGGTAAAAGTAAAAAGCACATATTGCCATAGTAGTCTCTGGCGCTGAAGAGAAGTGCTTCCTGTGAGTATGTGCTCCTGTGGAAGAGCAAAATGTCATCACTCAGTCATGTTCATAATAGCTGAAGAGTGCCGACTCATATTGAATGCTTTAGAGAGCGGAAGAAAACTGTAAATGACGAGAATAATAGATGAAGAGGGCTGGCTAAACGTCCGTATAAATAAGGATATTATATATCATTTTAGTAAAAAGAAAAAGGTGCTGGCGAACGCCACATCTAAAAACAAATGCTGCACGAGGTAGTCTTGTGGAATGGGAAGGACTGATCACAAAGGTTCCTGTCCGTGGTGATTGGTGGGGAAAAAGCAAACTAGCGTGGATTTATACCTGTGCAAGGAAAATCAGCATTAGTATGCAACAATTATGGTAAGTGGCTGTCAGCGGCGCTCCTCTGTTAAGGCGGAAGAGCATCACCCCACTGCTCTTGCAGCAGTGAAAACATGAAAAATAAAATTATAATAACACAGGTGATCATTTTATCTTTCCTCACTTAAGAGTCTAGGGTAGGGCGAGCCAGCATCCTGATGGACAGCTGCAGCTAGCAAGGAGGAGGAGTGGTGGCAATGCTGCAAGTGCGCATGACGATTTGGCCAGCCAAACCATCATGCGCACTTAGGTCTCTCCACCCAAGCTGTGCTGCACAGCCGGGTGGAGAACAGGCACAGGGTCATAGTCCCTTAGTGAGCGCCGAACCAGGGTGCTCAGACCAATCCCGGCTCTGCTCTCATGCTGGGTAATACAAGCATGAGAGCAGCGTCTGGATTGGCGTAGGGGAGCCTGTGAACTGCTGGGAGTCGAGCAGCAGAAGTGTGGTAGATGGCAGGTAAGCACTATTTTTATCATATTCTGCCCGCACCTCCCGTCCCTCCTGCGCTGCCTCACCACTTCAATGCCACAGCAGCCGCCACTGGTGGCTGTACATGGCTTTGAAGATCAGCTTTTAGTAGCAGTTCACAGTACCAATGAGAATGTAAGAGGGCAGGGAAAAGGAGAAGCATAATCTTTGCTTACATATCGGATGTGTTTTTCTGGACTGTTTCTACGTTTTCTTTTAACATATAGTCCCAACACATGAAGCAGCAAGGTTTCACGGGCATACAATTAGGGACTCATTACGATGTCGGGCGGAAAGCCTCAGCCTGACAGTCTTGGATTTGGGACAGACCGACTCGCGGTTGGCGCTTCCGACCGCCGAATTACGATGCCCATTGTTTCCAATGGGAGCTTGTGTTACGTCCGAGAACCGGCTGTAACACAGGCTCCTATGGGGAAATGGGGTGTGTTTGTAAAACCCTGCACCCTGTCGCAGGCACCCCATGCCTGCCACACAGTGCAGGGTTTTATGGGGGTGCCTTAAGTACCCCCGCGGCCACCAACCATAGGCCGCGGGGGCTAAGGGGTCCTTCCAGGGGCCCCCAAAGTTACTTTCTGACATCCTGTGTCGGAAAGGCCGGCGCGGAAAGGCTGTTGGAAACAGACATCGTAATCCCGCAGCGGAAACACCGTACATATAGGGTTACGGTGCGGTTCCGACCGACAGGAATACTCCGCGAGTCGGAATGACCGGCCGGTTCACGTTCCGACCGCAAACTTCATAATCTGACGGTCGGAAAGTAAACCGACTGAGTCGGTCGGAAGGGCTCCGACGCAGTCAGGAAGATTCCGACTGTCGGGAGGAGGCTTTCCGCCAGACATCGTAATGAGCACCTCAGTATTTAATACTTTTGGCAACAATGTATAGAAATACATTTAGTATTTAATACTGTTGGCAACAACGTACATACTCTATAACCAATGATCTCCTATGTACAGGGGATCGGGGAAACAAGAGCAGGGTTAGGACGTTTGCGGTCTGCCAAGCCGCACTCTAAATCACAAGTAGCAAACATGACTATTGAGACAGAAGTACATAGACCTCAGGGCCCTTTATCCCCGGAAATTAACCTTACATTGGATACCATGATATTCACTTATGTCTTAGACATAAAATGGACCAGGGAATAACAAAATATTGCAAGGAATGGCCTGACACACCACCCTTAGTGACATGTGTTATCATCACCCACCCTCACTTGCCACAGAAACCTCTAGGGGCAAGTGCGCTCTGTGTTTTCAGAGTGCATCTGGAAGAGAGTGAGGAACGGTATCCAGTGTTAAGGAATACGATTCCGAAATGCCCTCCCAAGGGATTACCTTTTTTAATAGTGGAAGGGTCATGAGATTCTTAAAAATACATGGGATGGATGCGAGTGGTTATTGCTTTCGCATCTGACACGTCAACATGTTTCAACCTTCCCAAGGCCCAAAGGGCTCCCTGGCTTTTGTCAGGACTGGGATCCCTAATATTTCTAAACTAAGTACCTGACCGCATACAAAGCCAGCAGTCATACATTCAGTACCAATTAGGTTTTCCTGTCGGAAGTAATATTGCATGTGCTGCAAGGTTCATGCGGTCCCTTGCCAGTGCCTAAAGGGCCCTAATCGATGTGTTACTGAGAGGAGCCTTGTAGCCACACTTTTGTCAAAGGTCACAAACTGCCATTACACCTGTATCGGCATTTGACGGACTCCTCCAGATGATGATCATACATAGACCTAGTGTAAACGCCCATGCAATGGTGCAGTGTCACCAAGATCTACACAATGTTCAATATATTTCAGCAGAAAATTTTGGAGCACGTCAAAGTAATTTAAAGGAATAACCATGAAGTTTGTGCCTAAATCTTCAGTTGAAAAGCAATTACATACAATCAATGGGGTTGATGAAAAGATGCTTTAAACAGGACAGGCAGCAAGCAAGCAAGCAGCAATTAGAGTGACAGGAAGGTTGCATCATAAGGCGAAAACCAGTTTACTATTTCATAGGTCCACTGCCAGTCCCAGCCAGGTATCGGTTTATTACATCTGCCTTTACACAATATCAGAAATACAGTACACACACCAACACCCCCACCCCCCAAAAGGTAACGATGACTCTTGCAGTTGCATACTGACGTGGCCAATAGTCTTGTGCTTTGTATATAGTTCATGCAAACAGAGGTACATAAGTCACACACGCATTCACACAGCCCAAACACCTGCAGAGAGATACATTTTACCAAATCAATCAGACATGCATTCATAGCTGGAGGACCTTGTTGATGTACATGAGTCGAGTGCATGGTAATGTACAGTGGGAGCACAGGATGAAGTACGGAAGAGAAGCAGAGGTGATGTGCAAAAGGTGAGGAGGATGCATCTCTGGAACCACAGGGTGAACTTAATAATGGGTGCACAGGCCAATGCGGATGAGGTGAACTCTAGCCGTTGTGTATTACATGATCACTGGGTGATATACAGGTCTGAGCACAAACCTGTTGTGCATTATCGGAGCACAGGGTAAGCCAATTTTCTTGAAATCAAATCGCCAAGTGGGGTTCAGTTCTAGCTCTTGTTTTCCTGGTCAGAGACATGTTCCCCTTTACAGTGGGTAGTCTAGTTTCCTCTTCTATAAGGCAACACTGGCAGAGTAGTGCAACTTTAATTTGCCATACAAGGATTGCCACCCCTAAATGCACTCATATCAATCACCACTTTCTGTCCTTTCAAACCACTGCAAGAGGTAAATGACCAAAGTCTTTAAGCAGTCTGTTTAGCCATCCACCAAACCTTTGGACTGAGCATGCTAAAATAGTGAGTTAGGTGCTAATGATTGCACGGAAAGCTTATCTACGAGTATGGATTCACAAAGCACTGGGGAAATCACACAGGGATGTGCAAAAACAAGAAGTCTAAGAAAAGTAGTGTGCAGATGAGGTAACTCCATGCAAATCCCCAAAACTAAAACAAGCAATGTCTTAAACCATGCGTTCACTTGCTTTGACAACCAGGCTACGGAACCAGATTCCTGAAACCTTTGAAATTAACCCAAATTTCCTTCCGAAAATTTTTGAAGGCTTTCCTATTTAAGTTACATCTATGAGCAAACACAACATCGTTGGTACTTTTCAGAATTATTCTTACCTTTGCTGCCTTTCTTCATCTGCTCAACCTATTGCCGACCCTAAGGTTCACCTGTTGATCAACTGAAGCTTTGGTTTTTTTTTTTGCTGCAGTAATACTGCTACTGTTATGCATTCTAATGTACCCGTGTTTGTTACGTACACCAATCAGGCTATAATTGCGCTCTAGAAATACCCACATACATAAATATTAAGAATAAATAAGGCAAAGAGCTGGTGATGTATCAGCTGCAAATATTTGGTTAGGGGAGACTTTGCCATACGGGGACATAATTGTTAATGAGTTTAGGGATAACTTCATGGTCGGTACTGGACCACAGTATACCTTGGGGATACAAGTAAATTAAAAAAAAAAATGCTTAAAAAAAAAAAACAGATGAGCAGTTAAGTGCCTTAATTATCAACCTAAATGGGTGTGATGGTAAGTGGGTGGTGGGGTCCGGGGGCGCGGTGGGGGCAATACCAATAATTTGAAGGTAATTTCTGTTTTAACTGCAGGATGACAAGTAAAGATTGTGACAAGTAAGCATATGGATCTGTTCTCCTGAAGGAATTAGAACCAGAAATTCTTGGAAAGGTGAGCCTGGGCCCAAAGCGTATCTACTTAGTTTTGGAATGGCAAGCTTATCCTAAACTGCATGGGCACCTACCATTAACTGGAAGGCCGGTAATCTGTCTAACATATGACCTTTTTAAAATCCCTTAATGGCTTTGCTCCCACATACAGCCATGCAGAGACACTACTGCTTGAAAACTCAGATTTGAAGTAAAAACATCAGCGACACTGCAGAACAAGTAGCAGCTTTGGAACTTTGGTGCACAAGACAAGCCATGGCCACTCTTATTTGGAACACTAACACAGATGGGGATCCCAACCCAAACGGCCACCTGCCAAAGTATTCAAACTAGATGTCGTTTACTGGGCTCAATGGCTTAATCCATTATATAATGCCTGTTAATCTACAGGTTTAATTTTACGATCTTGGTAGGGCTCAATCTTATGCCCACTGCACAAAAAGGGCTCACGTACCAATCCAATCAATTATAGAATGTTCGCGTTGTTGGATGCAGAACCAAAACAATAGGTTAGCCTACTTTTAATTTGGGTAGAGGAGCAAAAACGGATCCCTTGGAACCAAACAGGCGTAAGAGACAATCATGGCACTTTACACAGCATCATGATTCTATCAATGCTATCCAGTAAGCACTTCACTTCAACTACATCCTACCTCTATGCCTACTTCATTGATTTCCGGACTGCATTTGCTACAATAGACCGGTATTTACCTTGGCTTAAATTAAAAGGATGGGGAATTGACAAGTTATTAAAAGCCATCCAGTCACTATACATGGACAATTGAGTCAGAGTGAAACGGGGCAATGTTAGTCTTTGACTACAAGGATCCCAATAACTAGGGGCCTTAAAGAGGGCTGCATCTCATCCCCACTACTTGTTAACCTCCATGTCGTCGACATTGTAAACAATTCTCAATAGAAGAGCTTGGCCTCCAAAGATTAGAGGAAGACAGATCCAGCTATTAATGACTGAAGACGACACTGATCTTTTATCAACTCGGTATTAGACCACAGCATACACTGACGCATTTTGAATCATACTGTACTAAAAATTATCCAACAGTGAATTACGAAAAATCAAATGCTTTGTGTTTTGGAAACCGGAGTATTAATAAGAGCGGATGTAACATATATAATTAAGTAATTAAGGAGGTTGATTTAATCTCTGTCTCTGGATTAATAACATTGGATCCTTCTCAAAACAAAAAGGTTTAAAAACTATGAAAAGCAACCCGATATACGTCCTGCTAAAACTAGCAAACTTAACAAGGCCTTCTCTGAAGCCTTTACTGGACGTACTCATGCCAGCACTAACATACTCATACTCATGCCAGCACTAACATACTCATACTCATGCCAGCACTAACATACTCATACTCATGCCAGCACTAACACACTCATGCCAGCACTAACACACTCATACTCATGCCAGCACTAACATACTCATACTCATGCCAGCACTAACATACTCATACTCATGCCAGCACTAACATACTCATGCCAGCACTAACACACTCATGCCAGCACTAACACACTCATGCCAGCACTAACACACTCATGCCAGCACTAACACACTCATGCCAGCACTAACACACTCATGCCAGCACTAACACACTCATGCCAGCACTAACACACTCATGCCAGCACTAACATACTCATGCCAGCACTAACATACTCATACTCATGCCAGCACTAACATACTCATACTCATGCCAGCACTAACATACTCATACTCATGCCAGCACTAACATACTCATGCCAGCACTAACATACTCATGCCAGCACTAACATACTCATGCCAGCACTAACATACTCATGCCAGCACTAACATACTCATGCCAGCACTAACATACTCATGCCAGCACTAACATACTCATGCCAGCACTAACACACTCATGCCAGCACTAACACACTCATGCCAGCACTAACACACTCATGCCAGCACTAACACACTCATGCCAGCACTAACATACTCATACTCATGCCAGCACTAACATACTCATACTCATGCCAGCACTAACATACTCATACTCATGCCAGCACTAACATACTCATACTCATGCCAGCACTAACATACTCCTACTCATGCCAGCACTAACATACTCATGCCAGCACTAACATACTCATGCCAGCACTAACATACTCATGCCAGCACTAACATACTCATGCCAGCACTAACATACTCATGCCAGCACTAACATACTCATGCCAGCACTAACATACTCATGTCAGCACTAACATACTCATACTCATGCCAGCACTAACATACTCATACTCATGCCAGCACTAACATACTCATGCCAGCACTAACATACTCATGCCAGCACTAACATACTCATGCCAGCACTAACATACTCATGCCAGCACTAACATACTCATACTCATGCCAGCACTAACATACTCATACTCATGCCAGCACTAACATACTCATACTCATGCCAGCACTAACATACTCATACTCATGCCAGCACTAACATACTCATACTCATGCCAGCACTAACATACTCATACTCATGCCAGCACAAACATACTCATCTCATGACAGCACTAACATACTCATACTCATGCCAGCACTAACATACATACTCATGCCAGCACTAACATACTCATGCCATCACTAACATACTCATACTCATGCCATCACTAACATACTCATACTCATGCCAGCACTAACATACTCATGCCAGCACTAACATACTCATACTCATGCCAGCACTAACATACTCATGCCAGCACTAACATACTCACTCATGCCAGCACTAACATACTCATCATGCCAGCACTAACATACTCATACTCATGCCAGCACTAACATACTCATACCAGCACTAACATACTCATACCAGCACTAACATACTCATGCTCATGCCAGCACTAACATACTCATGCCAGCACTAACATACTCATGCCAGCACTAACATACTCATGCCAGCACTAACATACTCATGCCAGCACTAACATACTCATGCCAGCACTAACATACTCATGCCAGCACTAACATACTCATGCCAGCACTAACATACTCATGCCAGCACTAACATACTCATACTCATGCCAGCACTAACATACTCATGCCAGCACTAACATACTCATGCCAGCACTAACATACTCATGCCAGCACTAACATACTCATCTCATGCCAGCACTAACATACTCATGCCAGCACTAACATACCTCATGCCAGCACTAACATACTCATGCCAGCACTAACATACTCATGCCAGCACTAACATACTCATGCCAGCACTAACATACTCATGCCAGCACTAACATACTCATGCCAGCACTAACATACTCATGCCAGCACTAACATACTCATGCCAGCACTAACATACTCATGCCAGCACTAACATACTCATGCCAGCACTAACATACTCATGCCAGCACTAACATACTCATGCCAGCACTAACATACTCATGCCAGCACTAACATACTCATACTCATGCCAGCACTAACATACTCATACTCATGCCAGCACTAACATACTCATACTCATGCCAGCACTAACTACTATACTCATGCCAGCACTAACACTACTCATGCCAGCACTAACATACTCATGCCAGCACTAACATACTCATGCCAGCACTAACATACTCATGCCAGCACTAACATACTCATGCCAGCACTAACATACTCATGCCAGCACTAACATACTCATGCCAGCACTAACATACTCATGCCAGCACTAACATACTCATGCCAGCACTAACATACTCATGCCAGCACTAACATACTACCATGCCAGCACTAACATACTCATACTCATGCCAGCACTAACATACTCATACTCATGCCAGCACTAACATACTCATCTCATGCCAGCACTAACATACTCACTCATGCCAGCACTAACATACTCATACTCATGCCAGCACTAACATACTCATACTCATGCCAGCACTAACATACTCATACTCATGCCAGCACTAACATACTCATACTCATGCCAGCACTAACATACTCATACTCATGCCAGCACTAACATACTCATACTCATGCCAGCACTAACATACTCATGCCAGCACTAACATACTCATGCCAGCACTAACATACTCATGCCAGCACTAACATACTCATGCCAGCACTAACATACTCATACTCATGCCAGCACTAACATACTCATACTCATGCCAGCACTAACATACTCATACTCATGCCAGCACTAACATACTCATGCCAGCACTAACATACTCATGCCAGCACTAACATACTCATGCCAGCACTAACATACTCATGCCAGCACTAACATACTCATGCCAGCACTAACATACTCATACTCATGCCAGCACTAACATACTCATGCCAGCACTAACATACTCATGCCAGCACTAACATACTCATGCCAGCACTAACATACTCATGCCAGCACTAACATACTCATGCCAGCACTAACATACTCATGCCAGCACTAACATACTGCTGCAAAGTTTTTCCAGTGTCACTGATCAGGCTGCTAGAAATAGAGCACAGCAACCTGTTGAGGCGTCTTTTTACCCTCCCTCATCCTCATCCTAAACCCAAATCCGCCTTGAATTCAATCTGACCATTCAGATTGCACATCAGGCGGGCCATCTTAAACATTTGGCAAAACTGCAATGCCAGGCTATGTAATGAGGCATTATGCTCTTGTATGGGACTCACTGTTTGCACACAACGTATGAATCGTTTTAGTATTCAGGTCTTTGAATGCACTAGCACGAAATGATTCTTGTTCATCTTTACAATTTTATGTACTCTGTTCAGTAATTCTTTTTGAAACGCTATCCGGTTAATGAATGCTTCTAGTATTAGTATTGTAAAGAAAGTTTCATGGTAATCTACCCTTAACTGCTAGCTCCTTCCATAAAATACATTCCTACTAAATCGCTTTATACATTTGCATACTGGCAACAATACAGGGTTATTTGTAAACATATTGTTACCATCTCAATGTAACCTCTCATATGCCCTGACCGTACTGTAACCCTGACATGCACCGTGCAAAAAGTTCCCTTTGGCAGGTACGTACAGCAAGCTGTATTAAGGACACAAACAATTTGAGGATGCACTTTCTAAATTCACGGCGTTTTAACTATGTGGCAGCCACTGCTTTACTGTAAGGGGAAAAAATACAGTTCTGAAATGTTTCCTCTAAGATGCCACCCTATTTTAAATTGTAGCCGCTTACTTATGCAAATATATTAAAAGGCACTAGTGAATATCAGTTTTTCAGAAATTTCATGGTGGAAAACGCCGAGGCTCGAGCTCCAGCACAAAATGTTAGCTGCTTGCAATATAATGGAGAAAATGCTACGCTCTTTTTCTTTATAAGGGGGGTGGGGAGGAGTGGGGTGATCGGCAACGTTATTTTACATAATCAGTATAAATATATTCGAATGCTCTAAATGGATAGGGCTGGCAGATGACTTCATTGCCACGTTCCTTCCAACTCCATACCTTGCTAAGTTTTGAGAGTCTCCAAACGGTGCCTGTATGTGACAGTAGGGTTGAGTGGCAGGAATGTTGATGGTGACATTTTGGTGATGTAACCTCTCCAATTATTAGTGACACAGCCCATGCCCTGCCACTGTTCGGAGAGCACCCAATACTGTACCACAACCTAAATCTAACCGAGGGCACAAACTTCATGATAACGGGCCTTACACTGGGCTTTGCTACTCAAAATACAGAGTATGGTTCGGCCTTTTAACCTTTACCACAAGAAAAATGAAATGGAGAGAAAGGCTAACCCTGAAGCCAGCTCAGTCACATACAGGGCCAAATAGTGTTTCTAGTTACTCAAATGCGTAGGAAAATCAGAACTGAGGCAGAGGTTTGCTAGTTGGACTTGAGTGGTGACGGAACTAGCACAAGCTACATGTTCTTTGACGTGATGCGCAGATTTCTAAATGTTCTAAGGGAAACAGAAATAATAGAGAATGTGGCCTAACGGCTAGAGCGATCGACCTCGAAGTTGGGGAACTGGGTTCGAGTCTCGGCAGGGACGCTCATCATCCTGTGATTCTAGGCATATCAATTAATCTACCAGTGCATGAATGTGTCCGTCTGTAACGCAACTGGTGCTCATGTAAAGCGCTCTGATACATTCGGGTCTAGTTCGCGCTATATAAAACAAAAAAATATATATAAGATTGTGGTAGGAGATTAGAAAGAAAAAAAAAGCTTTCAGGAGAAAAATAACAGCAGTCAGAATGTCCTCTTTGGAGACAGTAGCGAGAAGGCCTAGTGGCAATAGATATGTTTTATAGGGCAATACAACTCAAGTTGGAGAGATTCTCCACTACTGGAACCCCATACAAAATATTAAATACAGGAGCAGCCTTAAGCAGCAGTGTCTAATAAATAGGAACAGAGTAAACACTGAAGAACTCTACCCATGCAAGTAACAATAGTTTATTAAAATAAGTGGTATTTAAATACAAACGTTATCATTAAATGACTGAATTTAGAAAAGTAGATGTGGTAACCACCTTAAATTACCACCTCCTTCTATACTCACTTGTAATGCAAGTCCTGCATCGAACAAAATGTCTTCAAAGTTGAAAGCACTGGACAGGCATGCACATGTCCAGAGCACCATATCAATACATCAAGAGATCATGTTTGGAGGTTATTTTCCATCCAGGTCCTAGGATTTGGAATCTCCATGCAGAAAGGGAAAAGGCACGAGTCTCCTCTAATTTGCACTGACCCAGCATCACAGGAATCGATATCATAATGTCATCACTTGAACTTTCATCTTGTTTGGCAACAATGAAGCAACTTTACAGAGACCATATGTCCTTCAAAAGAGTGGCATTGGTAACGCAAAGGAAATTGTTCCGATAGGGATAGGTGAAAATCCTTTTCATTTAGAGACTTGCTCACATCACTGCAGCTGGAAAAGAGGTGTGATGCCAAGTCTGGCAGACTGTCAGGACTTGCTGCTGGAATATATTTCCCCTATTAAAAACCAGAGGGATTTCTGATGCGTTTTAGGCATAGGTGTTAGACCTGGCGTCCTTGGCGTGGTTTTCCCCTAACTTTTTGCCTTCAGACCTCCTGTGTTGCTGAATTTATTTTAGCTGGCCTTATGACTCCTCACACTTTACCACTATCCAGTGCAAAAGTGCTTGTGCTCTCTCCTTATAGCTTGGTAAGATTGGTTTATACCCAATTGGCATATTTAGTTTACTTATAAGTCCCTAGGACAGTGGCACTACCTGTGCCCAGGGCCTGTAAATTAAATGCTACTAGTGGGCCCACAGCACTGATTGTGCCACCCACGTAAGTAGCCCTTTAAATATGTCTCAGGCCTGCCATTTCAGAGCCTGTGTGTGCAGTTTTAACCTGCAATGTCGACCTGGCAAAAAAACCTTTTGCCAGGCCCAAACCTTCCTTTTTAATACATACAAGCCACCCCTAGGGTAGGCCCTGGACAACCCAGTGGGCAGGGTATTTAAAAAGTTGGACATGCACTATTTAGTTTTACATGGACTGGTAATGAAAAACCCTTAAATTGGTTTTTCACTACTGCAAGGCCTACCTCTCCCATAGGAGAACATTGGGCTTAGCTTATTACATTTAATAAGCTGCAACTTCCAAATGAGAACAGGTAACTTTTCAGGAGTGGTCTCTTTGGAATTGTAATAGAAAATCCTCACTTATGGTGAAATTGGATTTTAAATTACAATTTTGAAAATGCCACTTTAAGAAAGTTGGAATTTTCCTGCCTTAGCCATTTGGTGCCTGCAGCCTGTCTCTGGGTCATATGACTGGGTGTAGTTGACAGCTGGGGTTTGTGTATTCCTTCTAGACAGCGACACAATAAGGAGCTTAGGTGTGTCTGGATGGGCCATCACTAGCAGGATGGGAGGGAGGTGCTGGGCATAGCCCCACTTACACTTGAATAGGCTGTGTCCTACTTCCACACAAAGGGCTGCCTACCCAGTGTAGTTAGACTGGAGCCAGGGTAAGGAATGCAGGGCACTTATGCACTTCAAAGCCATGCCTCTAGAAGTTTCTCCCCATTTCAAAGGCAGAACTGGGAATAAATATTGGAACTCCGACACCAACTCTTCCGTACACTTCTGGACCTGTGGATACTCTGCCAGGAAGGAGGACTGCTGTGCTGCTGAAAGGATTGCCACTCTGCTGGACTACTGCTCTGACGGACTGCGGCCCTGTTGTGCTGACCTCCTGCATGGGTGAGAAGGACTGGACCTGCACCTGTTGAACCTAGCACAACAGAGTGTCTAGTTAGCTGGCCTCCTGACTTGAGCCTCAGTGATGGAAGGCTCCAAACAATCTCGAACCCAAAACCTGGACCCTGCCATCTGCGAGTCTACCCTGCCAAGTGGTGCCATCCCAGTCCTGGAACCTTGGAAGTGGGCCTAAGGTGTCCTGCCAGCCTCTGTGGATCTAGTGGAACCGATGCATCTCCCCTGCTGCGTAGAGCAACCTCGAGCAGAACCAACGCATTGCCACCACTGCGTGGGTCTTTCCCATCGCAAAGATCCACATCGCAAGATTCACTGGAGCCGCAGTTGTGGGAGGCATCCTCGGCGCAGGCCCTCCCATCACTCGTCGACAGCAGCCTCGACAATGACGCCGGACTCTGCATCACAGCACGATGCATTCTCTACTCCGGAGTTTGTATCACAAGCCCTCGCTGACAGGATCCTCGATGACGATGCAGGACCTTGCATTGCAGCCTTGTCGTATCTCATAACCGATGCATCGCTGCGACTGCACAGCGCATCTTTGACAAGGACACTCGCAAAGCTCCGCAAACAGGATTTAAGGTACTTTGTTCAGCAGGCCTAACTGGGTCCCTGTAGTCGGCCGGCACACCATCGGTCTGAACTTGTGATTTTGTCCCCAGTTGGCGCTTTGTGCTTTTTGGTGCTATTTTCACTGAAATCTTTGACACTGCATATCTCCAGTTCTGATTCGTTTTTGTCATTTTGGTCTAATTTTATTTATTAAAAGTTAACCTATTTTTCCTAACTTGATGTGGGATCCTTTTCGTGGGCTGTTTTTCAAGCTATTACTGTTTGAAGTGCAGCACAAATACTTTACACATTGCCTCCAGATTACACCTGACTGCTCTGTGCAAACTACCAGAGGGTTGAGCACAGGTCAATTTAGGGTTGGCTTGTGCCTCACCTGTACAGGATTGTGGTCGCCGCTTGTCCAGGGCTCTAGCCCCAGTCAACTAACAACCAAATTTCTTACAATAGGTATATGAAAAACCCATCTCAAAGAGACTGAACACCTAATTCCCCTTTTGGAGCTGCGGGTAGTAGATTTGGTGCTGGTCTAACCTCTGCATTTCTCTTTTAACCATTGGGTCTCTGCCTTTAAGTCGAAAGTGAGTTTAAACTCTTGTTTTGCATTTCTTTTGTAGCATGATGTATTAAAAGTACATTCTCCCGCCCCTTTTGTATCCTGTGAGGATAGAAAATGTCTACATTTGTTTCTGTAAGAAAAGGTGGACTTCTTGTTGAAACAGAGGATGGTAACAACACATCTTCAGCAGGACAGCAGGTGGAGGAGTCTTGTACCTCAGCATATAGTAATTTTGTGCAACATCCAGCACACATCTGCCCTATGAAATCTTGTGTCACTATCAGATGGTTTGTGATGCTTCCCACACCAGAGTGGAAAACGGAAGTGGGAACCAAGGAGTCCTATTCCTAGGAGGTTTTGATGCTGCAGAGGTCTGGTGGCCATCTCTTCCTTTTGGTAGCCTTCCTTGGTGCCAAGGCTGTAAACACTGCCCACAGTGGGACTGAAATCTTTGTTTAACATATCACTTTTCTGAAGACTTAAAGTTGGCTTCGAGATATTTCAGATTCTTTTCAAGGCCCAAAGCCTCCAAAGTTTCTGGATTTGCCTTCATCTTATGCATCTCATCATATGTAAATGAGACTACCACAGGAGGAAGGGTTTAACAATTTTTCTTGTGCATCTGGCTTCAGTACAGAACATTCTAGTCAAGCTCTTCTAATAGCAGTATTTATTTCCTTCTTGGTCTACGATTTCCTAAGCAGTACGGATAGTCAGTTTGTAAACTAACTAAGGCTTGTTAAGGCTATCTTTGAGGTCCTGCTGTTTATCAATAGGTAGGTCCTCAGCAAACCTCGCCAAAGACTTACAGTGCTCATTCAGAACAGCCTAATACAGCAGAGGCACTGGCTGTCTTCCTGGACGTGCCAGATGTCCTACAGCAGAGGCACTGGCTGTCTTCATGGATGTGCCACATGTTCCATGTACCTTTATTCATCTTCCACCAATGTTCTGTTAATTTATTTGGTAGTGCTGAGGAACCCAAGCTGTAAATAAATAGAAGCTTGTTTCAGTGAAAGTGCCTCAAGGGCAGGATAGAGTGGTCGACTTGATGATCGCAATGGTCAAAAGGACAGTCATCTATGGCTAAAATACACCAGGAACAAGAGCAAAAGCAGCTTGCAAAGTATTCGATGTTGCAGCGTTATGGAAAAAACTGTGGCACTGCGGCAGCTTCGGTGGGATCATATTTAAAGTTGCTCTAGATAAAATGTACAATGCTCTATCAATTGGACTGAGATTGGACAGCAAATAAGAAAATGAATAAAGCACTTCATCAATAAGGGTTTGTAAAGCGCGGCTACTCGCCCGTGAGGGTCTCAAGGTGCTTGGGGGGCTGCTGATCCATCTGCGCAATGGTGTTCAGTCGAAGAGCCAGGTCTTGAGGTCCTTCCTTAATTGGGTCAGCGAAGGGGATTGTTGGAGGTGGGTCGGCAGGGTGCTCCAGGTCTTGGCGGCGAGGTAGGATCTTCCTCATGTTATTGTGTTGTGGATCCAAGGGACGGTGGCCAGGGCTAGCTAAAAGCAACATAATGTAACCTGCCTTTCTAACAAGGGATAACGTTTTATACCAATCTGGACCCTGTTGTATCCTGGATTTTTTAGAGACTCTTACATACAATTGATTAGAGGACTCTGTGCTAAGTTTCTCTTGATAGCTGCTTTCATGTACGTTTCGTTTTAATTTATGTATTTTATTTTGTACCGTTGTTTTGTATTTAGTTTTGTCATTGTTCTTCATCGGAATTATGGGCTCGTTGGCTTTGCTGCACATTATAAATAAACAAATAGGTGTTTGGACTTCAGGTATAGATTGAGGGATCTTCGTTAAACCACAGCAATTGCAAAAATTTCAAGTAATTATGCAGGCAAACGTTTATATTCTTGACTATGCTGGAGAGTTTGGGGTCTATTCCCCTTCAAATGGAAGGCTTGTCAGTCAATATCTCAACATAAAATTGAAATAAGTTTTTCATACATAGTCAATGATTAACACCAAATAGCGAGGCCACAGATTGTGGAATTGTTCTCTGATCCCCTCTTGAAAAGTCTTGAAACGCCACGTTCTGGTGTAAAGATGATACCTCCTCCAGAGGACTTTTCTCAGCCTGAGCTCGCTACATGTTTAGACTAATGGCACATATGAAATCATACAGTTTTCACAGGGGGATTCACCAACAACCTGATTATCTACATCCATATGCCCCTGCATAAAGCCGTGAGTATTTGGGCAAAAACTATACAAAGGTTCTTTGTGGACGTTTCAAATGGTACAAGATGGACTTTTCACAGAAACTGAAGCTATCACACAGTTTATTCTAAAAATGAAAAATTAAGTATTAAACGAACCATTTTCCGGTCAGGCAGAGGATTTAAAACCAGAGTCCAGTGATGCCGATCTTGCTCAGAAGAGTCAGAAAAACATTTGAGACATTACTGCCACTATTATGTATCATCTGACAGTGAAGCTGCTGGCTGCCTTAAAAGTACAGTGCTCCATCTAAATCTTTGTGAAGCTGCTGCCCTATTTCCTTTCACTTCCTTATACCTTTTCCACTTACTAATTACGATTGGTTTCTTGTTTTAAACCAAATTCAACTTATGTGGTTTGCAGATAGACTTGTACAAGAGATATTATCTCGTTGCTATTAGGACTCGACAGAGTTAATTATGTAAAGCATTGCCATGGAGAAATATCGCCTACTGCTTTTCTCCACAGTTGGTCCCAGCTAACCCCAAAAACACCACTGGGGATCGTATGAAGGTAGAATTTATCTAGTAAGAGAGTGCTCTCAATCGTTTAATCAAGTTTTTCGGTAAGGGTAAATCAATCCAGTAAAGATTGAACTAGACAAAAGTATCCCAGTGAGCATCTGAAATCAATGATTTCTAGTAAAACCTCCAACCAACATAAAAATTCACCGTAGATCGAGCTTATTTGTACATTATCCTTCCTAATTTTAGTTGACAAGTAGCGACTGAATAAGCACTATCAGAAAATGATTAAATCTACCAGAGGAGGGGTTACACAAGTTAAAAGCAAGGCATAACACATTTATGTGGAATTCTTGAAAAAAAATGCATCTCGCTCACTGCCTTCATTAACTACCCTTAAATAAGAACAATTGTGAACAGGTCACGCCTAATGAGCTTTAAAAAAAATACTTACTGTGGTTTCTTCACAAGAAGGGTTTTGATGAAGTCAACAGCCAAATCGGAGATGCCATCAAAGTCTTCCTCAGAGTAAGTTAAATTTATTTGGGAAATGTTCAAGAATGTCTGCTGTTTGTCGTCTCCCAAGAAAGGTGATGATCCTGTTAGCATTACATACGCCAGCACTCCAATACTCCTACAACACATTATACGGAAAACATGCATTACAGTTAATACAAATGAATAACACATCATTTAATGACCAATAAAGTTAATCAACAATTGATGGTTTTACATACCACATATCTGTTGATGTGCTGATTGGTTCGTAATTGAGGATTTCAGGAGCTGAAACGAAGAATATATATATTATACATACATCAAGTGACTCGGTTTAGGAATCTTGTACCACCTATAACCGCAAAGGCTCCTCATTCATAGAGATAAACCTCTAAACAAAAATGAATATGGGAACTAAAATATCTGAGTGCTTTCAAATGACAGCCTGAAATTGGCACAAGCATAATGGCGCCATAATTACTCATCTGCATAACAGCACCATACCTGGAATTAAGAACGCATAAGCAATGTATTGAGTACAGAATATTCACCGATTGACAGTACAATAAAAAAATGTAGCTCACCGAAGAGGGCATTAATATTATTCGTGATATTTGATCTTGCAATCATATCCATGTTTGGACGAAGTATCAGTCATTGTTTTTTCACAAAGCCCAAGATTTTTTTGATGTATTTGATGTCTTTCAGAAAGAAAAAAGAATGAACCCAACAAGTGTGTGCATCACAAACAGTGTCAGCTTAGGTCCGGGCTAGCTGAATTCATGATAGATTGCCTTTATAATCATCGTCTATGTGAACAAGTTCAATTTCGATGTATTGCATGAACATTTATCTTGGGTCATTATCTTGAGAATCTGTAATGGTTGAAGCCCGAGTGGACGTACACTGAACACCGGTGGTATAAACTAACACTTCTACTAGGTTTTCACATCTGTACAGGGCTGTTAACTTGCAGCACCAGTTACTGCTTCATAGCAGGTTCCTTTCAAAAGTTTTGAAAGAAATTGACTGGCACAAGTAAAAAACCCAAAACCAACTGTCCCTTGTGCTGATTACTTTTGGGACCTGCATGGGGAGAGGTAAGGTTTTATGATCGGAAATGGAACAAACTGATCTAACATGGCTTCCGCGCTTGACCATATTGTGATCTTAGTTAATTTACAAACCTCCAAGACTCATATTTCCATAATTGGTAAAAGTTGGGAGTGAGTATAAATGCGTTTAACACCAGTATAAGGCTGAGCTAAGGCTTGTGAGTTTCTATGTGTTTTGGGCAACATCTACTTCTCTGGTTAAATCGCTTTATATTTTGTGTCCAACATGGGCATCTCGCCAATTTTCAATGCAGTTTTGCAGGAAAACTAGCATAGAGACCAATACAATAGCAACAGTCTGTACATGAAAGTAAGTAAGTGTGTGTGTGTGTAAGTGTGTGTGTGTGTGTGTAAGTGTGTGTGTGTGTAAGTGTGTAAGTGTGTGAGAGTAAGTGTGTGAGAGTGTGAGTGTGAGTGTGTGTGTGTGTGTGTGTGTGTGTGTGTTCTAAAAAGTGGCATGACCAGAGAAATGGAATCCTTTCAAACGGATGCGGCATATGTAATTAAGGGTGGCGCTTAAAATAAATGAACTAAAATGTTGTGCTTCACGCAGCATGCCATCTGACCAGCATTTGGTTGTCTCTAGGAGTTTGTTGCATCCAAACACGTCACATAACCAACTAATGTACCTAAAACAAGTCAGACCTTTTGGTTTTGCCATTGCTCTTTAGCTGTAGTAGGTAAGTACCAATGAATTTGTGAATAATTAGTATTGAACAGGTTTCAATTCTGAAAATAGGAGACTGTGAATTAAAGATTACTAATGTCTGTGGAAAGGGTAGTGCCCTTCGGAGTGCCTCAGACACTCCCGTTCTCCACTTTACGCCACGGTCTTCTGCATTCACTCACTCTGTTAGACACTTGTGCCCTTTTTTTCATCCCCATATCATTCTGAAGTCCTCCATCAGCGCATGTCACACTTTCCTACATTCATCACTGGCACATATCGACTAGTGCTCTATAGACACACCAAGGATTGTATGTGGATGTAATCTGCACATCTCTATGACCCACTGACAGGCACTGTGAGAAACTCACACTGCCTTCTGCTCAACTCCAGAGCTCTCAATTGAGCGCCATCATAAACACCCACCCACAATCTCAACTAACTAAGACACATGGAGGTGACTCAATTCAAAGCATCACTATAAAAGATTACCTTTTATGGTGACAATTATGTGAGAACCACCAGGAGAGGAGCTATGCATCCGCCTACATGTTGGGAGCCAGGAGTACATGTTTTGATTTGGCAGACATTTTGTGCTTCCGCAAAAAAAGTGCTTGCCCTACACACAGCTGTGATCATTTTGTTTATTTCACCAGCTGCCCGAGCTTGAACTTTTAACCCGCCCTTGTAGTGCTATTAAAGTGTCTTAGATAACTAGATAATGTAAGGCATTTTTCTCTGGCAGCAGCACAGATAGGAGGAGCAGTCATCATCATGCATAGATTTTTAGTTCTGTCTTGACAGTGCATTCATAAGCTTCGCCTATTGACATTACCGAGGTTGTGTTTATGCCCTCATCAGCCAGGCTAGCTTGAATCCATTGGCAAAGTGAACAAGGGACCCATGTCTGGGCATACCCTGCCACTGGGGTGGCGAAGTGAGCTAAAGAAAGATGATGGATTCTATGTCGGGACCGGACGCTCCGATTATGCTTTTCTTTCTCCGCTTTATTCTTTACATAAATCTCACAGCAGCTAGAAAAGCAACAAAATGTTTTTATCCCAACAACATAGGGAAAAAAAGAGCATTTGAAAACGAAAAATTAAACCAAGTCTGAAAATAGACTACAAATCCCATGAGTCCAATGGGGAATGTCCCAACAGAAGTCCTTCCATAGTGTCAGTGCAGGGTAGATAGCTCCTCCATCTTGTGTAATCCTCCTCGTTCTTCGCTGCTTCGCAGCCAGTTAAGTTGCTTTTTTCCTTCTTCTTGGATAAATTGCTTTTGACTGTGTATTTCTGTATGTATTGGCAAGAGTGGGGCACAATTGCAAGCGCTGCTGTGCCCGTGTGGGTTTAAACGTTTTTCATGGTTTTTTCCCCACAGATTCCCTTGCGGCCGCGGGAGCGTTTCTCCACTCCTTACGCGGCCGCCTCCATTTGCCGCGGTGCTTCTAAAGCCCGCTAGGGGGAGCTCACGCGTCTCGCTGCTCCCGCAGCGCGGTTCCCTCAGATGAGGAGCCGCGCTGCTTGAGCTGCATCACCGGAGCCTTGTCCCCCTACCGCCACACCACAAACGCCCTTCGGGGTCAGTATTTGTCCCACATTTTAAAGTATTCACGCCCCGCTGGGGTCTGTATTGCGGCTTGACCGCGAGAATCGCCTGAGGGCAGGTTTTGCACCTTTTTCTCCCTGTAACGGTTACTGAGCGAGCTGGGTGGCGGTTGGACCCTGTCAGCGTGCTGAGGGTCGACGCGCTTTGGGGCCAGTGCAGCCACCTTAGCGGTTTCATTCCGCGCCAAAACTCCGCAGTCCTTCGGTCTGCCCACATAAGGTTCTGGCTTTGCCAACCTGATAGAGACTTAAGGTTCCCACCTCTGCATCAGCCTGTGTAACCTTCTAACCCCTCAGCTTGCAGCTTGTTTGGGGTATTTTTTCATTCTCTTTTCTGACATAATGGAACGGGGTGATTTTTACGAGGAGGAGGAAATCCAACAATACCTCCCCTATGATGATGATTTTTTTAATGCGGTGGATAACTCCATATACAGGTGCGTCAACGAGGTGGTAGGTCCCATGGAAGACCGCCTGTCAAACCGCATTGTTGTGGAATGCGCAAAATTGGCGCAAGCCCACTTATGGGCCCCGGTTCCCGCTCCTACTTCAACACCTGGGGAGGGTTCCCCGCCCCCTAAGAAGTGCTGCAGTGAAGGTGGCCCTGAAGTGGCGCAGGGGGTGGACAAGGATGCCTTTGAGCGCCTTAGAAGCGCTTTCTTGGCTAAGGCAGTCGCCCCCACCCCTGCGCCGCTTCCTGCCCAGGAACCTTCTGTGTCTACGGCACCAGATTCCCCTTCTAATAACGGGGATTCACAAGTAGACACAGATGACGAAGAGGGGTCTTCGCGTTCTTGGCGCCCGGCCAGTTCTTCCACCACGTTACCGCAGGATAGTACGGGCATGCTGAACCCGGATGAAATCATCCATCCACGGTCCGCTGCCTGGACGCCGGGGGACAAGGTGGCCAAGTTTGTGGCGGGCCGCCTCTGCAAGCCCCTAGAGAAAGAGGCGAGAGGGTGTCTGCGAGCAGAGTGTCCACGGCCTATGTTAGAGGGGAAGGTAGCCCTTACCCCGGAATTAGATTCTAAGATGGCCACCTTCCTGGCCAAGTACATGAAGGACCCCCGCAAGGGCATTGACCGTTCCTGGCACTCTTGCCAAGATAAACTGCTGGATGAGATAGGGCCCATAACAAAAATTCTGGATATGGCGGAGGAGGCGAAGGTAACGGCTTCCACCATATCACCTGACGTCCTGTCGAACTGGGCACAAAGGGTGGTAATATTCTTAGGTAACGCCAATTGCGCCCTATCGACAGAACTTCGGCGTTCTCTCCTCATCAAACTGGATCCCAAATTGGGCGACTTGGCCTCTTCGGAGGCGGGAGCTGTGGCGCAAGGGGGCCTTTTCGGGGACCCTTTTGTCAAAGAACTGGGCAAGTTTGTGGCCACATTCACCTCGTTGGACAAGGCCCAGTCCAACATTAAGAGGGTCTTCCAGCCCCGTTTTTCCCAAGGGGCCGGTCGCAGTAGGGGCCGCGCGACCGGCCGCGGCGGACAGCAAAGTACCAATAGGGGACAAGGCTCAGGGCGGGGGCAGTACAACTCCACCGCCAACTACACGAACTTCTACCCCACCAGGGGGCAACGGTTTCGAGGCTGGGGCGGCTTCAAGAACAACGCCAGCGGCGGTGGCGCCAACGGTAAGTGTCATGCCTGCAACGCAAGTTCGTATCGGGGGCCGGCTAGCGGCCTTCCAAGATGCTTGGGCGGAGATCACGACAGACGCTTGGGTCTTACAAACCATCTGCGGGTTTCACATAGATTTTTACGATCTTCCCCGCCAAGAAGGGTTTCCACGCCCCATCACCTTTTCTGTGGCCGATGCACAGCTGATCGACGAGGTGTCCGAACTGCTCCGCAACGGGGCCATTTGTCGAACAGCTCTGCATCCCAACGGCTTCCTCAGAAACCTCTTTTTGGTAGACAAAACCGATGGAGGACGACGCTCGGTAATCAACCTCAAAGAATTCAACGGGTGGTTGGTTTACCGACATTTCAAGATGGAGGGGATTCACCTCCTCTGGGACGTGCATCTCCCGAACGATTGGATGGTCAGGCTGGCCCTCAAGGACGTTTACCTCGTGGTCCCCATCCATCCTCGGCATCGGCGGTTCCTACAATTTTGCAGGAGAAATCAGGTTTACGAGTTTACCGCCCTTCCGTTCGGTCTTTCATCAGCACCTTGGTGCTTCACAAAGTTGCTCCATCCAGCGGTGGAGTTTCTACGGAGCCAAGGTGTTCGTATGATCGTTTACCTGGACGACATCTTGCTCATGGCACAGTGCCCCAGGAAGTTGGCTGTCCAACTGCAGCAGACGGTGTCCCTTTTGCAGGGATTGGGCTTTGTCATCAACGGAGACAAGTCAGTCCTAACCCAGACTCAGACGGTTGTGTTTCTCGGGTTTGTCATGGACTCACTCAGCTCCTCCTTAAGTCTGCTGTCCCGAAAGATGGGCAAGATTCGGCACGAGTTGAGGCAGACCATTGCCAAAACTCATACCTCTCTCCGCCAGATTGCCCGAGTGGTGGGTCCGCTCTCCTCATCCATTCAGGCAATCTTCCCGGGACCCCTTCACTATCATGCCCTACAACGCCTAAAAGCACATCATCTCAGGAGAGGTCTGTCATACGATCAGACAGTTCACCTCTCGGCGGAAGTGAAAGAAGAAATGTCATGGTGGCTCACCCACATGGAAGCCTGGAATGGCTGGGCGATCTTCGGGTCGGTCCCGGACCTGGTTATAGAATCCGACGCCAGCAGGCCGGGGTGGGGCGCCCGTTGCGGAGAATTCGCCACAGGCGGCGCCTGGTCATTAGACGAGCAGCAGTTGCACATCAATTGTTTAGAGCTCCTGGCGGGGTCATTCGCAGTCCGATGCTGGACCAGAGACAAGGTGCGTTCATGTGTCCTGTTAAAGATGGACAACGTCTCAGCGGTCCATTACGTCAATCACCTGGGAGGCCCTCGTTCCCGAGCACTGGCAAAGGAGTTTTGGGACTATTGCCTGGCCCATAACATATCCGTGACAGCGGAGTACCTGCCGGGTCAAGCCAATCAGGTAGCAGATTGGCACTCAAGGCATCTGAGGGACTCCAGCCTGTGGAAGCTGGATGTTCAAGTCTTCAAGTGGTTGCACGGCCTATGGGGGCCGTTCTCGGTGGATCTTTTTGCGTCCCGCCTGGATCATCAGCTCCCGCGTTTTTTCAGTTGGAGACCGGATCCCCTCGCAGAGGCCACGGAGGCGTTCCTCCAGGAGTGGAGTCAGGAGAAGGGTTATGCCTTTCCTCCTTTCTCGATGGTGGTGCGGATGGCGGCTCAGATCCGTCGGCAGAAGGCAGAGCTGGTGGTGGTGACACCGTATTGGAGGTCCCAAGTTTGGTTTCCGGTTCTTCTGGAACTTTCCTGGGATTCTCCAATCCTACTCCCCCTGTTTCCTCATCTTCTTCTCAATCTGGACGGGGAGCAGCATCACCTCATCAACCAGGGTTCTCTCCACCTCATGGCATGGCGGCTTTCCGGCGACGTTGGTCGCTCCCAGGCCTTTCGAGACCGGCTGAAACCCTCTTATCCAAGGCCTGGGCAGACAGTACCTCAAAGCGTTATCGTTCCACGTGGACTAAGTGCATGCGTTGGTGTCTTCGACGAGACTTGGATCCCATGGTCGCAGGCGTCGTTCCCATTCTAAATTTCTTCGCGGAATTGGCAACAGACGGCCTGGCGTACCGTTCTATTAACGCGGTGCATTCCGCGATTTCAGCGGCTCATTATCCGGTTGAGGGAGCCCCAGTTGGGGAACACCCTTTTGTCTGTAGACTTTTAAGGGGTATTCGTCTTTCGTTGCGCCCGGAGCCGCGTTATTCGGTGCTGTGGGATGTCAATCTGGTTTTGAATCTCTTCCTTTCTTGGCAGCCCAATAAATATCTTTCCTTAAAAGAACTTTCGGCCAAGTTGGCCATACTTTTATGCCTGGTTTCCTGTCGCAGAGTTTCCGACGTCCAGGCACTGCACATCTCAGCGAGAGTTTTTTCCCCGGATGGGGTCACGTTTACGGTGTGTCGCCGTACTAAATCTTCGTCCAGAACGATTTCGTACCCAGCTTTTTCAGATGTCCCCAAGCTGTGCGTTGTAAATTGCCTCAAGGCGTACGAAGACATGACTCTAGAATTTCGCCCTCCGGGCGAGCGACAACTCCTTATTGCTTTAAAAAAAACGCACAAAGCAGTCTCCTCCCCCACCATAGCCAGGTGGGTGCGGTGGGTCCTGCAAGAGGCAGGTATTGACACTAAATTGTTCAGAGCTCACTCTGCCAGGGGGGCAATGGCTTCTAAGGCTTTTTCTCTGGAAGCTCGTTTGGACGACTTAATGCGCGCCGCGGATTGGTCCTCGGATTCCACCTTCAAACTGTTTTATTTCAAACCAGTGGTGGCCGTTGCTCAGTTGGTGGTAAGTAAGCTTTTCACTAGCATAATCGGAGCCTCCGGTCCTGACATAGAATCGAAATTTGCCTAGCATAGTAACGGTAAGTTTCAATTCTATTAAGGACACGGAGGCGAGGATTATCCCTCCCTGAGCACTTTGTGTGAACCCACCCGTTATGTGAGTAAGTAACCAAGTTTCGAGTTATATTAAGTGTACGTGGCGTTAGATGAATTCAGTTCGTATTTTTCCATTGGCATTGTAATGCTGGAACTTTCGAGGTCAACCTGGAGAATTCTTACGTTGTTTCTTTTTTTTTTTTTAGGGAATGACTGTTCAAAACAGGACCAGTAACAAGATGGCGTGACTCGCGCGAAGAAAGGGGAGGGGGGATTACACGAGATGGAGGAGCTATCTACCCTGCACTGACACTATGGAAGGGCTTCTGTTGGGACATTCCCCATTGGACTCATGGGATTTGTAGTCTATTTTCAGACTTGGTTTAATTTTCGTTTTCAAATGCTCTTTTTCCCTATGTTGTTGGGATAAAAACATTTTGTTGCTTTTCTGGCTGCTGTGAGATTTATGTAAAGAATAAAGCGGAGAAAGAAAAGCATAATCCTCGCCTCCGTGTACTTCATAGAATTGAAACTTACCGTTACTATGCTAGGCAAATTTCGATTCAACCCAGATCTGTGACTGGGGGTGAGTGTCTGGAAAGCTTCAGCGCTCCGTCCATCATCTCCTTGTGTTTGCTTTGTTTGCCCTAAGTTGGCAGGGTATGCCCAGACGTGGGTCCCTTGCTCACTTTGCCACTGGATTCAAGCTAGCCTGGCTGATGCTCGTTTCCGGTCCAGGGAAGACATGGCTTGGCAGTTTGGGCTGTACTGTTCCCATGAGGCACAGGGTCAAGACTGATTTGCATATAGCCGTGTCTGAACTGGGGTGGCGAAGTGAGCTACAGAACGATGATGGATTCAACCCAGATCTGTGACTGGGGGTGAGTGTCTGTAAATTTTCAGCGCTCCGTCCATCATCTCCTTGTGTTTGCTTAACTACAGTAGTAGCCATGATAAGTCCAGGCAAATGGGGGAAAAGGAGGAAAAGAGAGCCACAAATCTAGCTCCTAAGGCAAACTTCAAACTTGGAAAGAGGCCTTAACACAGCTTTTTTAACTGGCCCGGCTACCACATACTTACTGAAGATTAACAAATTAAAGGGAATCAAAGCAATTGTGGCTCTGAGGATAGTCTGCTGCTTTTAAATAAGTTAGGTTGTCACCCAGTTGATCCCCAGGGGATGTTTTACTCCCTGTCTGATGAAAGTGGTGAAACAAACAGCTGGAGCTATGGACAATAGACAAACTCAGATTTAGATGTTGTCTGGCATTAGATGGAGGGAACAGCTGATTGAGCAAGAGTCATATAGGCTCTGGGGAAACCTGGGTAAGGAGGCCAAGACAGAAGCGGTTATGGTGGGACCACAAAGTGAAAACAATCTACAATAGGACAATTCTACAAAGAATCTTACATCAGCTTGTGGTCTTATAATCACTGCATGTGCAGAGACTTGTACAGGGGAACTGTTATTTGATCTTGTCCCAGAAAAACAAGTATCTACATCAAATCCAAAATTGTCTACATTCTATAATCTTATTACAGCTCACAGGGATCATTTAGCATTCATAGCAGCTGTTGCCATCTGGGAAATGTGTAAGCAAATGGGCATTATTGTCTCTTGTCTTAATGAGATATAACATGTTGCGGCCTTAGAAGACAGCTCAAATGGAACGCATAAGCGGTCCAAAGAGGTCTCTGGAAAGTTGGAAGATATCAAGAATAAAGCTTGTCTTGATATCCTCAGGGTGCTGGGCATACAAGAGAGGGCAGAAGGCCCAATCCCCAGGGGCTTCAAAATTTCCTTTTGAAGCAGAAGGTATATGAGCCAGTGCACCCAACTAAATCTCGGTCCATTGATGGCTTTTCCTTTCACATATGAGCAGACTTCTGTCATGCTACAATGACGTGTCGTAGGCAGAGCAGACAACCTATAACTCCTCTGCAATATACTGAAGCCGTGGTCTACAGTCAGGAGAGTCTGCCAAATTTAAAATTTAGTATGTTCATCATAGATACTATGCTGCCACTGAAGCTCAAGCTCAGGAAACTTCAGAAAAGCTGGTAAAGAAATGACACCCAAGATGTAGAATGATTAAAGAAAAATTGTTCCTCTCGCTTTTTATAACTATCTTTAGTTTCTGTGTATGTTGATGATGCTATTGCATATTGATGTTAATAAAAACTGATTTTGGTGGAATAGTGCTCACCATATCATTCTGGTTAGAAGGTGGCACGGATTTGGGAGGCTGAGGGTTTAATGAGTTTTACCTTCCTTTGTTGACTGTCTATTGACAGCCAGAATAAATTTTCCCTAGGAAGAAAATGACAGGGATGCACTTCTTCAGGAAGTCCATGTGAAATGTGAGGGAGGGTGTAGTGGTCAACGGGAGAGAAGAGAAATAGAAAATCAATGTACTATATGCTATAATGAGATCAATGCTTGGCTCCTGGTATTAAATAAAAATTGAATTTGTGGTTAGTCAAGAAAAATACTCACTCGCTGGAATCTTTACTTCTTTTATGGAATGAGTTTAGCTCATTAGAGTTAAAACTTAAATCTGGTTAGAACTAAATCACTTAAATCCTCACAAAGTCTGCTTAAAGGAGACCCACCTCGCTGCTCACGATCACTCCATGCTTTGCCAACTAGGCTATGTTGTATTGGCCGCCTCTACATAAAGCTATGTTTTAAAAGGGGTTGCCATTCTTGGCAGACCAGATATGTGGCAATGTATTTATACCAATGCTGATAATAAAGGCTGTTGGGTAATAGCTCAGGTGGGTACTGGTAAGCAATTGCCAATTATATTCTCAGTTTATGGCCCAAATATCGACAACCTATACACAATTGCTTATAGAGCTGTCAGACACAGGGACCGCTGATTCTCTGTGTAGAAATTAATGTACCATTAAATCTTGTTAATCATCTCAGTAGAGAAATCAGTAGCACATGAAATCAAAGGAGGGTCACAAATGAATAGGGTTTGAGGGTCAATTAAACATATAATCAAACACTATTGCTTACATAACTGTTTGACTGCAATAAAGGGTAGGGGGCACAAGGGTACAGTTTCTGCTCCAACCCATATAAAAGCAATTCACAAACTGATGTACTTTGTGCACTGAATAATTAACCCAGCAGACCACCCACATACAGATGCATCCTAAAATATTATCACATAATAATCTCTTTATACTTCATCTGGTTCTCCTAAAAAATTAAAACAGGTGAAACGCTGGATGTTTGATCACTCACTATTAGCGGCTGAGGCTCAAAAAATATAAAGATGCAGAATACCATACAAAAGTTCATGCTGATTAGCATGGGACAGCTTCAGCTGATATTGTATGGGGTACATTGAAGCCTACAATAAGAACTACACTATCATACACAATTGGAGGAGTTAAGGCAGCTCATCAGGAGATTGAGAGGCTTCAGCTGTAATGATATCAATTAGAATGTTTACATGGTTCTCCAATTAATTCTTAGCAAACCTTTAAAGAGGAAACTGATATTTATTATCAATTAGTTGCCACTTGACCACTCCCTGTTAAACAGATTACCGATAAAGTGTCTAATGTATGCCTTCAACATCGGTCAGGCCTGTTTGAACATAGAATGGGGGAAAAGCCCCACTTTGAAATTAAAGGAGAAGGGAGCGATGAATACAATATCTTTGATTCGCAATAAGGCTGGTTGTGAAATGCGACAGCCTAATGTTACTAGGAAAGTCTTGCAAGACTTCTTTTCTAAGCCATGTGCAGAAAATAAATCTCTCAAAGCATATGAAAAATACTTATAAAAATTGCTTGACTTAGCCCTTTCTGCAGGGTCACCCCCAAACGTGTGGCCCTCACCCTCCTGTTTTCTGAACCCGTTTTTGTGGGCTTTTAGGACTTTGCACACTTTACCACTGCGAACCAGTGTTTGTGCTCTATCCATTAAACAAGGTGAAATTTGCTTACAACTAATTAGCACATGTAAGTCCCTAGTAAAGGGGTACTACATGTACCCAGGACCTCTAAATTAAATGCTACTAGTGGGCCTGCAGCACCTATTATGCCACTCACTTAAGTAGCCCTTTAAACATGTCTCAGTCCTGCCATTGCAGCCTGTGTGTGCAGTTTTAAACTACCATTTCGACCTGACAAGGTAAACCTCTTGCCAGGCCCAAACCTTTTTTTAATACATATAAGTACCACTAGGGTAGCCCCACACTAAGTCACAATTCCTAAAATGGCACTTTTAGAAAGTTGGCATTTTGTTGCCCTAATTGTTTGGAGCCTGCAGCCTGTATTCTGGATCACATGACTAGGCATAGCTAGCAGTTGGTCTTTGTGAATTGCTCCCAGACAGTGATACAAAGGGGAAATAAGTGTTGACGAAATGGCCATCTCTGATTTGATAGGGGGCGGAGCGGTCACCTACCACACTTGCACATCACAGAGGTTCTGCCTGGGCACATTCACAAAGGGTTAAACACTAGTCTTTTGTGACCCCAGACAAGTTAGGGGAAGGGCAGGGAGGTAGAAAATTCCAAGCACCTCTGGGGATGGAAGCCTTTAGAACTTCTTACTTCAAAGTGGGCACCAGGTATAAACATTGGATCTTCAGTACACCTCTGGACCTGTGGAAGACTAAGGAGGACTGCTGTGCTGCTCTGCAAGAAGGAATGCTACTCTGCTGCCTAAGTGAGAAGTACTGGACCTGCATCTTAAACCTAGGACCACCAGAGTGACTCCAAGGGCTAGTTGGCTAGCCTCCTGATCAGAGCCTCAGGGATAGAAAAGGCTCCAACCACCTTGAACCCAGCAGCTGGACTCTGCCTACTGCGAGTCCTACCCTCAAATGGTGCCGCCCCATTCATGGACCCTTGGAAGTGAGCCTGAAGGTGCTCTGCCAGCCCAGCTGTGGTCTCGTAGGTAGAACCGATGCAGCACGATGCACCTCCTAGCAGCTCCACATCAGAACCACCACTGCATAATGCATCCCCAACTCAGGACTTCACAACGGAAGTCTTCGTCAACAGCATCCTCTACGACAAAGCAGGATCTCGCATCACAAGCCCCATCGACTGCCTCATCTGAACTGCCCCTGCCTGATGCATCACCGACACAGGACCTCACATCGCAGCTTCTTCGTAACTGCAGCTGTGAGACGCATCCTCAACGCGGAATCTTGCAACGCTCCACAACCAAGATTTAAGGTACTTTGTTCACAGGGCCTAACTTCGTCCCTGTATCTGGCCAGCACTCCATTGGTGTCGACCTGAACTTGTGAATTTGTCATGATCTGCCGCAACCAGATAACTACAGTTGGAGCTTCGTGCTTCTAAGCACTGTTGTCCCTTAAATCATTAAAATTGCATTTCTCTGGTTCTACTGATTGGATTTAATTTTGGTCTCAAATAATGTATTTAATTTTGCTCTATTTTTCTAATTTGTGTGGGATTTTTCGTGTGTTTTTAGGTTATTACCATTTAAAGTGCTGCATAAATACTTTACATATTGCCTCTAAATTAAGCCTGACTGCTTTTGTGCCAAGCTACCAAGGATTAAGCACAGGTTAATTTGAGGTTTGCTCCCGTTTCACCCTGACAAATTGTGGTTGCTGCTAGAGTAGGGTTTCACCCTCGTCAAATAGTAACCCAATTTCCTACACTAAGGATATGAAGGAGTGGTTTTCATGCAATATTAGTTGCTAGTCTATGAATCGCTAAATACTGGCTAGACCCTGAACCTCCAAATTTTAATTTATAACTGGTTAACGTAATGGATTTTTACACTCCTGAAACGTCTATGTTGGTGGTTAATGGAAATACACATTTTCTGGGTAGGAATTGGGGACCTGTCAAGTGATGGATGCACTTACATAATGAATAATGTGATTATCACGGTAAGGTAGCATAATGGAATGAAGACTTGTGTTCCTCGATTGAATATAAATGGGTATCTGTTCATTCCTGCATATGTAATGATTATTTGCATTTTCGTGCACGTCTTGCGCTTGTAATTATTTTTAACTGCCCCAAAATTTCTACTAACACAGCTTAATAATCTAGATGTTTTTCTGTTTAGAAATTGACCAGGTTTTGTACACCACAAATACACTGTCTGGCGCAAAGGGCAATTTAAAACCGAGTTAAAGCTTGTATAATGAGGCCCTGAAATGTTACCAGTGCAAAAGCACTAACATTTATTAAACTGCAGGCTACAACATGTTTAAAATAAATGCGGCTCACTCATATAGTTAGTGCCGCACGCTACCAATCAGCTCATTTGTATGTGTACCCAATTTGCAAGCATATGAGAACCTAAGGGTTGAAACAGGTTTGTGCCACAGTGTGGTCAAGTAGGGAATCCAGGATTAAAGTCTAACTTTCTTGGGATCCATTGCTTAAAGTTTGATTGCCGGACTAAAACTAATGAAGAAAGTGGAAAGTTAACTTCGGAACTGATATTTCAAAAGTAAAACGCATGCATTTTTTTTTTTTTAATTATTTAGCGGGTCACACTTCAAAAAGCATTGTGAGCAGTCTAGGCATTTTTATAGTACTTTTGTATGAGTAAGGTACTTGGCTCCGAGCATACCGTACGCAAATATTATATGCAAAACCCAGCATTTCTGCTCAAGCAACAAGATCAAAAATACTGATAATTACAGCAGCTGGTCCTAGCTCATCCACTGATAGGGAGGTCCAAAATGTAGGTGCTGGCCCAGGGTGGTGACTCTACATCAGTTCTAACTCAGTGTGCGACATAAATATTGCAAAGTAACGGCGATTAATGTGAAAGTCATGCAAAGTTGATACATTTCCAAAGTAGATGAAAGTTTAGCCAAACTTGCAGATTAGTGTTTTACACTCAACATCTGGGATCCTCAATGTTTACTTGCCTTGGATGGACCTGCTGGGCCTCTGCATGGTTAAACAAGCATTTACAATGCAATAGGTCTCGCATTTTTTTACAGTTAGAGCTACTAGCGTTGTAATGGAAATGTTTTTTACTTATGTGTTTTGTAGTGGAGTGGATGTAAGTGATGGCAATTGTATGTTTTACAATGAATCTAAAAATAAGCATGTTGATGGTTGGATGTGGTATATGGGACATGTCAGCTATGTGCACTATGTATTTATATTGTGAACACTAGTGAACGATATTCTGTGGTGCTGTGCACTTTCCAAAAGTGATAACGATTCATTCACCCGTAGCGAGTATGCAAAAGTTACCGCAAAAGGCGGGCAGAAGCGCTGAGGATCCTTGTAGTAAATTGATGCATGTGGTAAGTAAATGCTGTATATCCAGGGAGGTGCATAGAGGAGTTAACCTTGATTTAAGACCCTCCCCTTAATGTAGCTTTGGTGTGCACCTATAGAATGTTTTGAGTGTACAGTTTTGCGATTGACCTAGGGAGTTCCTGCTTTAACTGGGTAGAAGCAGCAGTTTTTAGGTTGAGCCTAATCGGCGCGCAAGCGCTGCTTAGGAGTGACCTCTTGGAATCAGTCTGTACTTTTTGGAAAACTCGTGCATGTACTGCACTGTTTCCAATGAGCGCTCGTGCATGTATGGCATACACCTTGCGGGAGCGAGCAGCGGCGCCATCTGTTTCCAATTATCGCGCCCGCGCGTTAATTGGAAACAGATGGCGGTCGCGTTCACTTTTGCGGCTGCTTGTTTACATTTGCCTTGCCGTCCTAAATGCTTCCAAGATTTTACAGGCTCCCGTGAGCAGCAGCACGCAGGGGCCATCTGTTTTAGCGTGCATCAGACCAGCCCCGGGAGAGGGGCAGCCTTCGGCGAACGAGAACAATGGCCCCTCTTAAACACTGGAGCTTACACTTACCCGCAGGTTTCCCTGCGCCGGGTCCTCCGATGAATGAGATTTTTCCACAGAGGCTGCTAATAGCAAGTTCCCTTCACTTTTGTGAGGAGCCGCGGATACAAATTAGAAGTTCCGTTTAACTTACCTAATGGCAGCTTTGAGTTCTCTATGAGGAGATTGTTCCCTTCCTCAGAATCTTAAATCTGCAACCTACCAGATGCTAATGCAACAACGGAGATGTTTTGGCTGTCAGGTGATAAAGCGGTCACTGGCCCTTCTTCTCCATTTGTGCGATCAGCTACATAACCTTCCGATAAACCCTTCTCCTCTTTTCGTGAATACTGATCTGCTTGTTGCCAGAACCCAGATTACTCTTCGTCATGTTTCATTACGGATATACTTGCTTCAAATCTCCTTTTGGGAGTCATGTGTATAGAATACTCCCGTGTTTGTAAAGGATCTTGTACTTTTGGGATATATAAAATGCATACAGGCTCCCGTGAGCAGCAGCGCGCAGGGGCCATCTGTTGGTAATTAGCGTGCATCAGACCAGCCCCGGGAGAGAGAGGCAGCCTTCGGCGAGCGAGAACAATGGCCCCTCTTAAACACTGGAGCACACACTTACCCGCAGGTTTCCCTGAGCCGGGTCCTCCGATGAATGAGATTTTTCCAAGGAGGCTGCTAATAGCGAGTTCCCTTCACTTTTGTGAGGAGCCGCGGATACATATCAGAAGTTCCATCTAAAAATGAATCCCCGGACGTTAGCCACCCATCTCCTCGTCAGTCTCCTTGTTTTTTGTGCAGAGGGTTACAGTATGGCATTTTCTCCATCCGAAACTTATTGTTTTTTTTATTCTTAAAGAGCGATAAAGTCAGTGACTCTGCCCCAGCCCTACCCTCTACTGGCTTCTGTCACGCGTTGTTCACGCCAGGGAGCGCTGAAGTCAGTGACTCTGCCCCAGCCCTACCCTCTACTGGCTTCTGTCACGTATTGTTCATGCCAGGGAGCGCTAAAGTCAGTGACTCTGCCCCAGCCCTACCCTCTACTGGCTTCTGTCACGTATTGTTCACGCCAGGGAGCGCTGAAGTCCGCGCTCTGCCCCAGCCCTACCCTCTACTTGCTTTTTTCACGCACCTTTGTATTAGAGTTCTGCTAGGCACATGGGATGTTTCTGTTCACGTCGGGGAGAGCTGAAGTTAGTGACTCTGCTCCAGCCCTACCCTTTACTGGCTGGTCTCATGCACCACGCACCGTGCTGTTACAGTTGTGCTGGTCCAAAATACAGGCACAATAGCCAACATAAAACACACGTTTGTTTAAAGCCATAGGTTTTAAGGATGGTGCTCTTTACTAGCGTGTAAGCGTGCACCCAGTCTATGCCCATACACACCTGAAATCGCTTGCCCTTAAGCAGAATATACCAACCCGAAAAGGTGAAAGGTTAAGCTGCATAGCTAGCATCAGTGGGCAAACACAAGCAGGTGATGTTACTTTGTGAGCGTAAAACCAATCCCCTCCCGTCCCCCTCACCCTCCACAAACGCGTAATACTATTTGCCTTTTCCTGCAGTGTGTAGCTACCCTCAAAAAAAAAAAAAAAAAAAAAAAAAAAAAAAAAAAGGCTGTGCAGTCTTAGCTCTATTTGTTTTGCCACCTCCTCTTGTTACCGCAAATAGGTACTGTGCCCTAGTGGTGGAGCGTGCCATAGACACTTGCCCACAGAAAGAACAAACCCCTGGCATGCCTATGGAGGCAAGTCAGTGTAGGAAAAGTGGCTGTCTCAATTTTTTCTTTGTCACTCTGTTTTTAGATATTTGGGGCCACTAAAATTATATGATTCAGTGGACACACGTTCAGTTTTATTATGGATTTACTGCATTTATCACATAATTCACCATATGCTGCACTGTTTTAGATGTGCACCAAAAAATTTATCTAGCGCAAACAGGTCAACAGTTACTAAAAAGTTACCATGACTTGTGCTGCAGAGTGGTGCTGCAGAGTGGTGCTGTAAAGGGGTACTGTAGAGTAGTGCTGTAGAGCTCGTCAACATAGTTTAAACACATTGCCAAAGCCAATCGCTCTGGCCAAAACTTACAAGATCCCAAAGGCGAGACCTATTGGCTATGCCAATGCTTGTTCTATGAAGCTACGTGTGTAAAAGAAATGCACGATTAATCTACAATAGCGTTCTAAATATATGTTGCAGTAAAGTTGGGAGCCTGATAGTTGGAAGGCGAGCCAGAACAATCAGGGAAATCCATATCCCGGGCACCCTCCACCGCTTACAGTGTCTGTGCTTGTAAGCATCCATATTTACACTGCCAGTATGTTGATAAACATTGAGCATCATCCCCTTCTGGCCCACACTGGGGGTTACATTTACGGTTCGGGGCATCACGAGGCCCGGGCTTGAGGTCGCCTACTGATATTTCACAGAAATTTCACCATTGATAACAGAGCGAACAAAAATTACTTGTGTGTGAATATCACTGCAGGCCGTGATTTACTGTATCTAATTCGATGCATGTCAACACAGTCCGTTTATATTTAACGTGAATTATTGCCGCGTAGAACAGAACATTTGTACACATGACAAAGACATCAAAATAAAAACAAAATAATTATCATAAAATAAGTCTCTCCAATTGGTCTTATTTATTTATTTTTAGAGTTTTATATAGCGCGAACATGACCCAAAAGGGTATCAGAGCGCTTTACATATATCCAGTGGCAGGTGAGCGAACCGGTAAGAATTGGGGCTTCTGAACTGAACCCACCCCGCATTCAGACACAGTCTTCCTGCCAGCCAGAACCCGAACACACCAGGGTATTCTATACTAGGCTCCCTTCTGGCGGAGGGTTTCTCTTTCAGCATTTCTCTCCGAGCCATTGTTTTTTTTTTTATTTTACTACTACGGTTCTCATTGCGTGTGTGCTTGTAATGGGGGTAAGATGATCACATGTTCTGTTCGCTGTAAGACCAGCAGCAGAATGCAGGAGTACGTTTAGAGATGGCAGTGAAGTTCTGTAAGTAACGCATTATCCTAATCAGTTTTTGAGATGCCAGTGGCTTAGATTTACAATTTGAGATGTCATTACAGTTTTTTGCTCTTGAAAATGTATATACCAAGTGCAGGTGTTCGGCAAATTATTGATTAAAGGTCTGAGGCGTTTTAGAAAGAATGGAACTGATCAAACCAATTTGATGATGTGGACGATATGAAAGTTTATGGAGAGAGTTGAGGCAGTCCAGAAAATATGCATGTTGTGTTTCCAGGGGTGAAGCTCTCCACACACCAAGATAGGCACCATACTTAAGATGATCCATAGCAGCCCTGTGGTAGCTCTCATAGTCCGGAAAGCCCAGTATCAGAATACAAACGTTTAGGTAAAGATCCATCACCTAAAGACAAAGAAAGATGGCAGTGCCCAAAGATAGTCGTTATTCTGTACAGTGAGGCAGAAAGGTGGCAGTGCCCAGGGATAATCTTTATTCTACTCAGCGATGCAATGAGGCAGAGATGGCAATTCCCAGAGTTAGTTGTTGTTCTGTGCTGTGAGGTAAAAGGATGACAATACCCGGGTAGCCTTATTCTAAGTAGTAAGGTAGAAGGGTAGCAATTCCTAGGAGCATTCTGTGTTCCATGTAGTGATGCAGTGAAGCAGAAGAATGGGAGTGCTGAGGGTTATCTGAGTAGTGATGCAGTTAGGTAGAATATGACTTGCACTATGCATTGATGCAGTGTGGTAGATGGATGGCAGTGCCTCAGGATATTCATTATACTGTGCATTGTACTGTGCAGTGATATAAAAATGTAGAAGGATGGCAATGCCTAGGAGTGTTCTTTATACTGTGCAGTGAGGCAGGAAGAGAGCAGTGCCTACGGGTATTCTTTATTCCATGCAGTGACGCAGTAGGATGGCAGTGCCTCTGAATATTATTTATTCTATGAAGCGAAGCAGAAGGATGGAAGTGCCCTGGGATAGTCATTATTTTATGCAGTTGTGCGAAGCACAAGGGTGGAAGTGTAAAATAATATTTCTTTATTCCATGCAGTGATGCAGTAGGATGGCAGTGCCTCAGGATATTCTTTATTCCATGCAGTGATGCAGTAGTCTATTCTTGTTTTGTGGGTTTGTTCTGTGGTTTTAGTATTGTTTGGGTTCTGGAGTAGCGTGCTACTCGCCGAAAAAGCAATTCAACACCTCGGGGGTAGCAAGCGCTATATAAATGCAAACCTATTCCCTCTTCCATCCCTCCACTATCCTTCTCAATCCAAATAACTAACACATCCACCACTCAAATTACTTTCATATTTCACTATACTAATTCGCCACTAATCCTTTATGGGTTTTGTAGTAGCATGCTACTTGCCGAAAAAGCGATGCAACGCCTCGTCAGGGGTAGTAAGTGTTACATAAATCAAAATACAATACATCGGGCCTTAGCAGGGAGTATGTGTGTGAGAGAACTGTGCAGGCAGTGTGTACCGGTATCAGTGTGTGAGGCAGCGAACAAGCCCAGTGTATGCAAATCAGGATGGAGTAAGTAGACTGGAGTAACAGCAGAAAAACTGTGCGCAGAGTGGAAGTGTGTGTGGCAGCAGTGTGTGTTTCTGTGCAAGAGGAAGACAGCAATAATGTGTGTGTTTTTGGAAGTGGCTATGTGGGCTACTCGGGGAGTACATTCAGTTGTGTGACCTGGCTGGGTGGTCAGAGTGTGTGTGTGTTTTTTTTTTTTTTTAAGTTAGAGGGGCTCGTTTCTTATTGTTGTATTGGGCCTTCTACCTCTGCCTGGGATATTAGTCCAGTGGAGACTTGTACTAAGCAATCATCAATGCCATAATATAAGACAACATTGAAACAAATAGCTATAAGATAAACAACTTCTTCATTGCAAGCAGGATGTTCGCACAAATGAGTGACAAGGGAAGCCAACGAATGGAAAGCAATGGGCGGCTCCGAGCCTCTCTATGTTCATGGTGAGCCACAGTTTACTTTGCAACAGACTTAGCATGCACTGTCGAGAAGAATTGACCTAAACACAGCTGGCCACTGGTGTGATTGCGGTGCCCATATCTGCAGTGCTCCAGGCCCCTCTGTGCCTTGTTAATGTATGCTATGGATAAAGCAATGGAGTCTGCAGAAAAGTACAGAAGAAGGGTTTCGATCGGTCTTATTTACCAATCCTTATTTGAAACAACTTCCATCAAATTGAGAAAAGTATCAGTCACGAAAATGTAACACTATTGATTCATTAAAAGTTTTTAGGATGTGATACATGCTGCAACAGGTCCTCCTAACATGGGAATATTGACCTCCTAAGATGTGTGTAGGCTGAACTAGTCAAAATCGGTTGCGACCCACAGTTTGGGAAACACTTATTTAGAGTGCAGTTGCTAAACTATACATGTCCAAGTGTTTTGAGTGCCATTGTGTGATAGGTCTGGTTAGATGTACCAGTGCCATCTTAAGGACTTTTGGAGACCAGGGCAAGACATATTTTGGGGCCTCCAGATCAGGAAAACCTTACAACTCTACTGCACAATGAGAGATCCTTTCAGGAGAGGCAGAAAATGAAGAGTAACATCTGCCTGCCAAATGGCACTTCAATTAAACACTGTTGATCACTGGAGTAAACTGTTCAATTTTTGTTGCAGATAAGAGGCTAAATATTCTCGTTGCGTGACGCAAGGCCTTATCACCTGGAAACCAAAATCAGCAGAGGAAAGCAGCAGAGTAAGATTTTCTTTTTTTTCCAGATATACCAGTCCAGCCTTCAAGAAGGAAGTTCTAAATTTTAACATGGCTACTAGAGGCTTATCTACTTCTGCTCTGAAGCGCAAGTCTATGCAGTCCTCAATGATTGACTTCCTACCGTCACTGAAGCGCCAGCGTGTTACAGGGGAGTCTTGTCCAGCGCAACCAACTAGTGATGAGGCTAGTAAAACTCAGCAACAGTCCACCTTTACAAAGACTTCAACGTGTGCCAGAGAAAGAAACTGTCAAACTCCCTGACTGCTGGAACACTAAACAGTGGTATTACTTTCAAGATAAATGGTTGTATCTTCAGTCAGGCAATATTGGATGTTCTTCCTGCAAACAGGCTAAATCAACAGGTCTTTCAGTGCACAGTAACACCCAGGGCATGCGCATAAGTAAAGTGTGGGCAGATGGCGAGGTTGGTCCTTCCGGTGACGGAAAAGCTTTCAGGTAGAAACAGCTCAGAAGATGATTATGGAGCATAAGGCGAGCGCTGGTCACTTGGAAGCTGAAGACATTCTTACAGCTCAGCAGAAAAATACATTGGTGGTGACAGTACACAAATGTAATGCAAAACATATGGAGAGCACATGCAGGGTATGGTATATTTATTAAGTATAAGCCATAAAAATACTAAACACTTTAAAAAACATGTAAAAATTATTTACATTACTTAGAAATCTATTGCAGGATTTCCCAAAACCCTTGAAGATATTCACTGTCTATTTTACTGGGGTTTCTCACAACAATTTTCTTGAGCAGACCTTCTACCTTTTGCCAGCCAACTCTTTACATACAGCTTTGCTTCAAATGTAGGACCATTGAGTTTTACCCATAAGCATGAAGAAATGGTCTCTACAAGAAGAGAGGCCCTTGTTGGACAAGCAATTAAGTTCATTGCGCTGAAACCTCTCTCGCAATCCGCATTACTTGCTGGCAGGGTTTCCATGCAAACTACTAACTTTTTTAATGCTTCAGGGGTTTTCTTTCCACCAAAATCTTTGAAAAGTCTAAAAGCTTGGATAGTATCTCTTGCTGGCAGCTGAAACTCTGAACACAGTTTCTGGATATCTGTTTCACCATGAAGAATGCATTCATCACCAGAAGGCAAGTTGCCTGCATCTAGCACACTGAAGCTGGCTAGACGTTCTTTCTCAGAATCCGGGGCACATCGTTTATTGATATTTACAGACAGACTTTGGTAAAACTGATTTTGATTAAGGGCAACAGAGTTACTTCTACCATGGAAAAGAGGAACATTCTTGAATTTGCCCTCGTCAACTGCTCTCTGAGCCGCAGAAGCAAACTCCCCTGGTGAGTACTTCATTGCTCTAAATATACGTACTTGACTAACCAAAAGTCTGTGGGCATTAACAATTGTAATGTCCCTCCTCTGTAAGGAGAGTGATAAGTCTTTGAGCTCTTGAAGTGCATCACACATTACCCCCAAATCTCTGATAAAAGAATAGGATGTAAGCTTCTTCAAGTGACCTTCATATTTACACCGGTCTCTTATGGGTCTGGATGGGTCTTTAGAAGCATTCTCAAAATGTTTGCACAAGGCAGGGAAGCAGTTCCCTAAACAGCTTTCACAGATCTGTAACTGGATGCTACCCATCTAGTATCAAGCATTTTCCCTATCTTCTGAAGCTGTACACATAGCTCGCTGGCGGCCAGATTTAGCTCCCTCTGGTTTTTTGGTGACATGCTGTATGTGGCATACAATGAGTCCATGAAAATCTTGAAGTGATTGACTCCTGCAACCTCATCAACTGTATCTGCCACAGGAAGTTCTAGTCTCTGAGCCAAACAGTGCCATGTCAGTACAAGATTTGGAAATTCTGATTTCAGCAATGCTGCTACTCCTCCTTTTTTACCAAACATTACTGCTGCTCCATCTGAAAATACCGCAATCAAGATATCATGTTGCAGACTTTTTGTGAGTCCAACTTTTTCGAAGTAGCTTAGGATAGCTGTCTTTACGCCAAGGACATTTGTTGTGCCAGCTCCAGAAGGCCGAAATAGATGGTCACTGGGGTACTTTCATTTCCAAAAATGCCACGGAGGTAGATGATTAAGGTAGAAGCATTGCTAATAGAAGTGATCTCATCAATTAATACTGTGATCTTTGGTTTGTGTTGTCTGATATAACAGACCAATCTGTGTTGCATTTCCAGTGCAATGTGTTTTATTATTTCAGTTGCAGTCACATTGCTGTGCAAAACACGTCCGATTGCACTGCCATTCTTTGTCTTAAGGAGAATTAGATCAGGGTGGTCCGTGAAAGGGCGATCTTTTTTTGCCAAGTAGTAGGCAGTGTCAATTTTTGCCTATTTTATTATCCTTTGCTGGATGCGACTTCATGATTTTCTTAAGCACACAATGCTAGTTATCTTGATTTAGACCACGCGCCTACTCGGATAGGCCACACCCCTTGAAGAGATTTGCCACGCCCCTTTTAGAGCACCCCCAGTTTTTTTCCCACTTAAAGCCCTGCTAATATGCATGGGTGGCGCAGTAAATTAAAAGGTGGCATTCTGTAATCCGCAAATCGGACAGCAAGTCGACTTGCAATAAGTCAGAAGAGGCCCGTTTTTTCCATAAATGGTCCGTTTCTGGCTTCCGCCAGCTATTTCCAAACATAAGGTGCACACAGCATACATGCCGACATACCTGATCCCGGTGGGAGACTCCCGGTGGCTAGCGGCCAAGAGAGGCATTCTGGCGAGACGGCGCACACCAATTGACTACTGACACAAGTGAGTGTCAAGGGCCACTTTATTGAGACAGTTGCGCATCACATGTATGCTTTAAAAAAAAAAAACATGCAGCAGCATTCTAAGGTGCATGTTTACTAAGAAACTCAGCGCGCACCATCCGTGGAAAAGGCACCGGTCTCTGGGAAACCTCTAGTGCACTGGAAGTGGATGCCTGCCTGTGGGGTGGGGTGTGGGGTTAGGGGGGAAACCGTAGAGTGTGTAACTTGTGCCCCAGGCGCACTGTAAAGTGCACAATACTTGAGATGCAATGTGAAGACTTGAGTCGCGCTGGAAATGCCATGGCAGGGTGGAACAGCTGTGCGTAAGGACTGCGTCCGCGTTGCTGCTCGTTCACGAGCCAATACTCCAGGGGAGTCAACTTTTTAAAAAGGGTGGGAACACCCTTCAGCCATTACAACACTCGTATTTTTAAGTGACACACAGATAAGCCAATCCTAAGCAAAGGAGGAGTCAGACTTCACAAACTAGATACAACAGATCGCCTACAGCGCAAGCGCTGTTTAGGCTCGAACTAAAAATGTCAAGCATGCCCTAAAATTTAGAGGTGCCCCTAATGGCCAACTATCTGGTCTACAAACCCTGGCATCGCACATGGCACAGAGTGACCTCAGAAGAGATAAGAACTACATCACAGGATGCTGGTTGGTGGATTGAAGGGATTGTTTATCTAAATTGATTTGAAGAAACAACTAAGGGATTAACTTCTTAGCTGCTGATGCTTTGCTTCCCCAGTGCTGTGCCCTTTTTTATGATTGCGACCCTTTTTACTTAGACCTTCTTTACTTTTGCCAGCAGACAATATCCAGGTCAAATGTGTGTCTTTTTTCCAACATCTTTGCGATTCTAAAGGTACCCAGTGTTTGTGAATTCCCCTGTAGGGAACTGAGAAAATAAAAATAGCCAACAAACAGCAGCATTTTGTTTTGTGTTGAAAAAATGGTAAAAAAAGGGTTGTGCAAGGAAGTATGTTTTTTTCCTATAAATGACATTAACAAAAGGTTTGCTGCGCAAACCTCACCATATTCCTAGCTTTCAGGAACAAGCACAGTTTTTTCACTTTTCTGTGCAGTAGTCCATTTTCCTATTTTTGGGGTTTCAACCCACTTGCAGTTTGTGGTGGAAACCGGTGTGAAACCCATGGGTAAACCCGTAAAGCTATACATTTTTTAAAACTAGAAAAAATTCTGGTTTCAGAAATGGGTCATTTGTGTAGATCACTCATGGGTTTCCCAAAGAAACTAACTGTTGAAATAAAAGAAGTATGATTTGAAAGAAAAAAAAATACCACAGCAATTGAAGTTAACGTTTTATCTGTAATTTTTTGCCCCGATTGAGGATTTACAAAGGTAACATACCGCTGCACCCGGCAGACTCTCCTCGTGGCAGAGATATATAGTGTTTATTAATGGACGAAAACATGCAATACCCAGAGTCAACAAGAGCTACAGCTTTTAATGATTTTTCATTTTGTACTTACTAATTATGCAGCAATTTATATATCGTAAAATTTAATGAATAAAAAATGGGTAGGAATTAAACCTATTTATTTTTTGAATGTTCACAAAATACTGAGTTTAGGGAGCAGTGGTTATGAGAAACTCTGAATTTGGGGTTCCCCATACTATCAAGTGACGCAGAGGAACATTTTGCAAAATGTTTTTTTCTTGCACACTGGCTTACATTTGGAAGCCAAAATAGGAGAAAATTCAACTGGTAATACCTATTCGCTGTACTCGCAGTTCTCTAGATAAAAACTGCGCCCTACTTGTGTGGCTGGGCCTAATGTCCAATGGCACATTTTGATTTCACTTTGTTTTGCTGTGACATTAACAAGCTGTGTGCTTCTCACAACAGCAAACAAATCAAACTTACTTTTGTCTCGTGTCCAGACTGATTATGAAAAAGAAAATGCAACTAGTGTTTTAACCTGTTTGGTGCGGAGGCCGGCTCCATGCCATCCCATCCTCCGCACCAGTCCTCATGTGCTAGGGACCGCTTCAAGCCACCCTCCTACCCGAGGCAGGAAATCCTCCAACAGGACATTTCCAATAGTACCATTCCCCGGTGGATCCCTGCTTGGGGATCGCCGCAGGAGGGCAATTCCCAAGCAGGAATCCATCCACTAGACCCCAGAGACTATTCTTAGAGGGGGGGGGGGGAACAGCCCCCTCACAACTGCCTAATGCTGCCCCCTTTCCTCCAGGCTCAAAGTCTTTCTGCAACCCCCCCCCCCCCCCTGCCCCCCTTAGGGGGAGAGGTCCGGGTGCAGGCAGAAAGCCCATTGGAGACCAGACATTGTTTTCTTTAAGCAGAATGGGTGGGGGTGGCCCTCCCAGGCACTGGGCCTAGCCCCTACCCACACAAATAACTCCTAGCAGTCTTTCTGCCTACCTCCGCCAGCAGGGGCCGATAGGGGGTGTTTTCCTCCAATCTGCCTCCAGTGGGGGGCTGAACTCCCACTAGACCACCAGGGATTCTATTTAGAGGGGGGGGGGGAAGGGGTCTGCCCTGGCAATGGGCTAGTGTTTCCCCACCTCCCCTAGGCCAGAAAAGTTTTTACCTCTATTCTGCACCGCGGGGGGCTGAAAGCCCACTAGGCACCAGGGATATTTCCCTTTTCTTTTCTTTTTTGCAGAATGGGTGGGGGCGACCATCCCAGGCATTGGGCCTAGCCCTCACCCACCCAAATGACAACAAGCAGTCTTTCTGCTTCCCCTCCCCTCTCTGTTCGAGGGCAGATAGGAAGTGTTTTCCTCCAATCTGCCCTCAGCGTGGGGGCAGAAAGCCCACTAGACCACCAGGGATTATATTTGGAAGGGGAGAGGCCTTCCGGGCAATGGGCTAATTAATGTTCTCCCCTTCCCTCCAGGGCCAAATGTCTTTCTGACACCCTGGGGGCAGAATGGAGATTGTCACCTCCATTCTGCCACTGTAAGTCGCTCCACAAGACTCCTATTGATCTTGTATTGATGCTTGCCTGTCGCGTGCACTAGGCCCGGCCCCACAAGTGAGGTAGCATTTTTATCGGAACAAGAAGGAAAACGCTGGGTGGTAGGAATTTAGTGGATTCCTGCTGATTCCGGAAGTTTAGGCCACAGAAATGCAAGGAAAATGTGCAATTTTAGGCAAAGTTTGAGGTTAGCAGGGCCTTGTGGGTAAGGAAACTTTGTGGGATCCACACGAGGCATACCACCCTGGACTCCACTAGATGTCTAGTTTTCAGGTTTGGCAGGTTTCTCTTGGTGGCCATCGATACCTGGCCAAAAAAACGCTGCTACCCCCATTGCCAAATCAGATCATTTTAGTGTCAGGAAATGTTGATGTCTCCACATTGTATTTTGGGGCCTTTCCAGTTGGGGGCACTAGGCCTACTCACAGAAGTGAGTAACCATATTTATCAGAAAACGTAGGGGACTGTTGGGTTCTCTGCAGATTTCATAACTTTCCATCACAGAAATGTGAGAAAAATGTGCTTTTTTAAATCAAAGTCTGCAAGAGATTCTGGGTAAAACAACCTGGTGAGAGCCATGCAAGTCACCCATCCTGGATTTCCCTAGAGGTCTACTTTTAAAAAATGTACAGGTTTGCTAGGTTTCCCTAGGTGCTGGCTGAGTTAGGGCCCAATACCCACTTTGCTAAAAACAGGTCAGTTTTTGAGTGGAAAAATGTGATGTATCCATGTTGCGTTTTGAACAGTTTTCAGTTGCAGGCACTAGGCCTACCCGCACAAGTGAAGTACCATTTTTATCGGAAGACTTGTAGGAGCACAGAATACTAGGATATTTATTATTGCCAATTGGATTTCGCTGCATTTGTGCCTTCCAAATGTAAGCCAGTGTGTAAGAAAGAAGACATTTTGAAAAATATCCACTAAATTATCTGCTTGTATGTGTACTGACAAATTCAGAGATGTACAAATAACCACTGCTCCTAAATTCCATATCTTGCCCTCAATTCAGAAATATAGTTTTTTTTTTGCAGTTTAATATAGCACAAACTCGAGTGAAAGTTATTGGAGAGCTTTACATGAGCACCAGTTAAATTACACAAGGGCACATTCATTTTTGGTAGGCGCGGGGAGATTAAGTGAATTGTCCAGAATCACAGAGTGCTGAGCCGACGCGAGACTCTGGTTCCCGAGTTCCAAAGTCGGCAGCTCAGGCGGTTATGCCACATCCTCTCCCGGATATGTAGTTTTCACGCTACATATTTCGCCACATGAATTGGTCTATACGGAGTACACAATGTAAACCATTGTATGGTCAGCTCAGTTGTTGGCTCTGGGTACCTCGGGCTCTTGGAGAACCTACAAACCCTATACATCCTCACAACCAAAGGGGCCTAGCGAACGTAATGGTACATTGCTTTTGTAAATTGGCTATTGTGACAAAAAGTTACAGATGAAAAAATGGCTACAAATGGCTGTTTTTTTCCTACTCATTTTCAATATTTCTTTATTTCAACAGTTAGTTTCTTTGAGAAACCTTTGAGGGATCTACACATCACCCCTGGCTGAATTCAGAGCATGGTCTACTTTTCACAAATATATAGCTCTCCTGGATCTCTTATTGATTTCACACTTGTTTGCACCACAAACTAGATTTAGGTTGCAAGCACACCAAAAAAAATAGGAAAAATTGGCTACGTCTTTGAAAAAAGTTAAAGCTGTAGTAAAAACATGTTTTTTTGATTGCAAAAACATGTTTTTTTGATTCAGCTCTGCTATGTTCCTGAAAGCTGGGAAGATGGTGACTTTAGTACATTAACCCGTTTGTTGGTGCCATTTTAATGAAAAAAAACAGACACTTATCCAGAGCACTTTTTCCTATTCTTCCCCAAAGCTCAAAATATTGCTACATTTTGGCTATTTTCTCGGTCTCCTCCAAAGGAATCCCCAAACCCGGAATCTTTAGAATCCTCACGATGTTCGAAAAAAAGGAACCAAATTTGACGTGGGTAGTTAATGTGGACATACACTTATGGAGGCCAAAGAGCGAACTACCCCAAATAGCCAAGAAACAGGCTTAGCACTGGGGACGGTGGGGGTGGGGTGAACCTAGCAGCAAAACGGTTAAGCAAAAGCATTTTCTTACAGTGCGAAGGACTACCAACTGACATCCTCACGGAAGTCAATGGGTCATCCTGAGCACTAAAGGGGATAAGCATGGTGCCTACCATTGCTTGGGCAAACTGGAACTAGGTGCTATAGTGCTTCAGGAAGGTCTGTGCTCCTAGCCCTCAAACTTTCTATGCCACGCCATGGCTTAATCTCTCATGGCATGCTTGGTCATTGTCTGTGGGTTGCAGATGCGGATCAAAATGCAAACACAACAGTCACAGAAAAGTCTCATCATGGAGGATGCAGGGAAGAAAATAAGTTACTTACCTGTAACTACGGTTATCCAGTATTGGTATCTTTCATAGATTCACATGCCTGAATCATTCCCAGTCATCGAGATTGGAGTCCCACGGTATAATAAACAAGCAGTATTCCAGAAATGCCAGAGGCTATAATGGCCCTGAGCCATGCTACTCTAGCCTATATATGTCCTTTTTCAAAAAAGGACCAAAAGCTGAATGCAGCCAATCAGCTGTTAGCACCCTCTAGAACCTTCCCAGCAGAGGCAGTTTCCCTCAGATTTTCTCAGCACAAGTGAGAAGTGATTGTCTTGATATATAAAAAGAAACGGCCTCTACGGGGAGGAGGGTGGGTGCATGTGAATCTATGAAAGATACCAATACTGGATAACCGTAGTTACAGGTAAGTAACTTATTTTCTTATCCAGTATTGGGGTATCTTTCATAGAGTCACATGCCTGAATCAGACGTGGGTCCCGTGCTCACTACGCCACTGGAGTCTAGCTATCCTGGCTGATGAGGGCTGAATGCCCGAAACCGGTCCTAGGATGCTTGATTCCGGTCCAGGGAAGACATGGCTTGGCAGTTCGGTCTGGACTGTTCCCATGAGGCACAGGGTCAAGACTGATTTGCATATGGCTGTGTCTGAACTGGGGTGGCGTGGTGAAGCAAAATAACGATGGATTAAACCCAGATCTGTGTCTGGGGGTGAATGTTTGCCAATGTGCAACATTCCGTCCATCATCTTGTGTGATTTGCAATCAGAATAGTAAGCAGTACCATCCAACTTTTCAGTTTGTCTGTTGAGGATGGTGGGAGATTTAGCACATATTGAACCCAAAGTTTAGGTTACAAGAAGAGAACATTACTTATTTAACAAACAACTCCATATACATCGCTATAGCGAGAGAAAAAATAGGAAGGTAATGTAACCAAAGGTATACCTTACTTAGAAATGCTTTACATATTTCCTTTACATGTATGTGTATATATATATATATATATATATATATATATATATATATATATATATATATATATATATATATATATATATATATATCTATATCCATATATAGACATACCTATATAGCTTAATATTTGCAACTATCATGAAGAAAACAAAAGTCTCTTTCCAAGGACTAGAAAGAGGCTTACCTTAATGAAAAAGATGGCGAAATACTGCCTGGCCCACCGCTGCATCAGCATCTTGTGCGGATTCCAGGCAATAGTGCTGCGTGAAGGTATGCGTGGTACTCCAGGTTGCAGCACAGCAAATCTTTTCCAACGTTACCCTTGCGAAGAGGGCTGTTGAAGTTGCAACCGCTCTGGTAGAGTCAGCGTGTACTATCCTTTTCAAAGGCTTGTTGGCCTTGATATGACAGAATTGGATCGCAGCAGATATCCATCTTGCGATAGTGGCTTTTGTTATTGCAGTCCCTTCTCTGCTTTGGCCATAAGCAACAAGCAGTTGGTCAGTTTTCCGAATGTCCTTAGTTCTTTGAAGATAAAACTTAAGGCAGCGTTTGACATCAGGTGTATGAAGCGCCTGCTCCGCAGGAGTTGAAGGTTGCGGAAAGTAAGATCGGAGTATAACCGGCTCATTGAGGTGGAACTGAGAAGGTACTTTAGGGATAAAAGTGGGATTAGTCCTTAAAATCACAGCATTGTCCTTGAATATCAAGAAAGGTTTCTTGATTGTGAAAGCCTGGATCTCGCTCACCCTCCTGGCAGAAGTAAGGGCCAGAAGAAGGGCGACTTTCCATGTGAGATATTTCAACTCAACTTTATGAATAGGTTTGAATGGCCTTTTCATGAGCTGTGCGAGAACCACATTTAAGTTCCATTCTGGGGGAGGTGCCCGCACTGGGGGGAAAACACGGAATAGTCCTTTCATGAATTGTTTGATAAGGCTTGATGCAGACAGAGAAGTGCCACACAAAGCTCTTCTATAGCAAGAGATGGAAGCTAGATGCACTTTGACCGAAGAGTAAGCTAAACCTGATTTTGCCAAGGAGAGAAGATATGATAAAATCTGCTGCGGGGATATCTGAAATGGATGTAGATTATTTCGATGGCACCAAACACAGAATCTTTTCCATTTAAGCTTGTATGTCTTATTGGTGCTTTCCGCTCTAGATTTTGAGAGAATGTCTCTACACTTCTGAGAAATACTCATGTCCTTGAATTCCATGAATTCAGGAGCCAAGCATGCAAATGTAGAGATTCCGGATTCGGATGATGCACTTGACCGTTGTCCCTGGACAGAAGAGGGGGAGACTGCTGCAGATGAATAGGTTTCGTTTCTGAGAGGTGAAGAAGTTCCAGAAACCAATGCTGCCTGGGCCACCTGGGTGCGTGGCAAACTGGTCCAGAGCTGGTTTCCCCATAGAGCAAACACTCTCTTTAACTGGACTTGATTGAGTTCCCATTCGTAGCAATTGTCTGCCGCTCTGCTGAGAGCATCTGCCAGCGTGTTGTGTAGACCTGGAACATGCTCAGCTTTGAGAGAGATTCCTTGTTCTGTTGCCCAATCCCACAGTTCCTGCGCTTCTGTTGAAAGCGTGAGAGATTTTGTTCCTCCCCGTTTGTTTATGTAAAACATACTGGTCGTGTTGTCTGTACGGACCAGTACAGAGGAGCCCGCTATCCTCGGGAGGAAAGCCTGTAAAGAGAGGAATATGGCCTTTAACTCCAGGCTGTTGATATGGCTTTGCTTTTGGGCATTGGACCATTTGCCTTGAATTTGAAGGTCCTGCAAATGGCCTCCCCAGCCATCCATGGAAGCATCCGTTGTCAGGATGAAATCTGGTATTTCCTGTAAGAAAGTCAATCCTTTTGAAAGGTTCGGGGTATGGTACCACCATTTCATTGCGGTCTTCATGGCTGGGGTAATGCGAATGATGTCTTCGAAAGATCCTGATGTTTGAAGCCATTGCTTCTGTAATTCTTCCTGGAGAGGTCTAATTTTGAGTCTGGCCAAAGGAACCAGATCGATCTCGGACGACCACATCCCTAGCAGCGACTTGTATTTTCTCACTGAAATGGACCTTTTTCTTGAAATGCTCTTTGCCAAAAGACGTAGCTGGATTTGACGTTCCTCTGACAAGAATGCTTTGCATTGAACCGTGTCCAGTCTGGCTCCCAGGAAAGGTACTGTTTGACTGGGGATGAAAGAGGATTTTTTGATGTTGACCGTCAATCCTAGTTTGTTGAACAGTCTTAAACAAGCGTTGGTGGTTCTGGACGCTTGTTTTGCCGTGGAAGCCTTTAACAGCCAGTCGTCCAAGTATGGGAATACTTGATGACCTTGAGAACGTAAAGCTGCCGCCACAGGTGCCAGGCATTTTCTAAATATCCTGGGTGCCGACTTGAGACCAAATGGGAGAACCTTTAATTGGTAGTGGGTACCAGCCACTGCGAATCGGAGGAATTTTCGATGTTTCCGATGTGAAAATAAGCGTCTTCCAAATCGAGGGAAGTCATGAAATCTCCTTTGCTGAGACGTCGTAAGATCTCGGTCAAAGTTACCATCCTGAAAGTTTGCTTCTTTAGGAATTTGTTTAACTTTCTGAGATCCAAAATCGGTCTCCATTCCCCTGACTTTTTCATGATCAAAAAGAAACGGGAATAAAAACCTTGCCCTCTTTCCAGAGTTGGAACTTCCTCTATGGCTCATTTCGCGAGCATGATCTTTGTTTCCTTCTGCAATAAGTGAAGACGAGGGGGAGGGGTTCCCCTGGTGTCAAAGGTGGTGCTCCTCCTTCACCGACTTGCACAGGAACAGAAGCTGCTCTCTTCCCAACTCCCCTTCAAGCGCTCTCCGGAGATGATATTAAATCTTATCTCCAAAAAACTCCCAAGGGGGAAGGGGGATTGGAGAAAATAAACAAGAAGAGACAGTCCAGGAATTCTAGCTTCCAATTTCTTCCTCTAATTCTGGCTCTGCTTCCAGCAACTGATGTCGAGGATTATCTATGGAAACTAAACACACACAATTTATTAATTACAACCCTACCTTAGTTCTGCTCTACTTCTCTTATTAAGCTTGATGTCACTACCTACCTAATTTGCCTGAACACTGAGCCTCTCGTCTTTCTTTTGCCTGTATTTTATTCTCTGGTCTATTCCTTGGTCTTTCCTAGGTTACATTCTGGCTGAATGCTCTGCAAGGGTTAAGCACAAATATGCTTTTAATATTACCTTTACCTCTACCTATTTATGTACTTTAACTTAGTCTCATGAATATAACCTACCTGAACCTTCCGGAGCGCTACCTTGAATTTAATGACTCTTTTCTGTAACCTTATATAACAGTACTGTGGTTAACTGTCTTCTCTGTTATCTCTTTTTCTTGATCTCTTCATAGGTTTCCTCAGTGTCCTTTAATTAGGGTAAGTATAACTGTATATTCACCCAGTTCGATAATATTTTCTATAACATACTCTGTCTTTTCACATTGTGTTAATTTTCATTGCCATTCTCTAATTACGCTTTTCTTTTATCACTTCGCTGAATACGACGAAGTTCTGGTCAGCGCGTCTTCTGTACTTCCTGCTGAAAACGGAGAGACGATGAAGCCTCAAGAATTAGTCAGACTGACTGGAATCCGGTAAGAAGCCTCCAAATTACGATGTCCTTAATACGCTGCTCTACTCTGTAGGCGCCGGGTCTGAAAGGCTAAAACTACGGGCTTCAGGGTGACTGAATCTACGGGAGCGCGCTACCATTAAACCTTGAGGGAAAATAACTGTAAAGTAACGGAGCCTTTTAGTCAACTCCGATACCGGGAAAACCTCAGTGAAGTGCGCAGTTTTCTGGCAGCGCGCGCTCACCAAGGTTCCAAGGGCTTGAGCGACAACTAGACCGCAGAGTCGATTGGAGATCGGCGGCCAGGTTAGAAGTCCTTTGGTGCCAAAGTTGATTCCAGGATCGACCTTCCAATCGGTCACCTTTTCTTTTAAGTGATTTCTTGCTCAGTGCTGTACAGACATGTCGCTAAATGATAAGGGGGTCTGACACCTGGGTGGTGTAGTTGGAGGTTTTTGTATGAACTCCAGTGCGTGGTCGAGGGCGACCAAATCTAATACCCAACGGTCCGATGTTATGCTCTCCCAACGTTGGAGAAAACTGGATATCTTCGCACCCACGGGAGGGGAAAATGAAGGGGAAGCTGGTACCCTGGCAAAATCATGGTCTTCTTCCGTTGTCTCTGCTTTGGGTCGATGTTCTCTTTCGGCCCCCTTGGCGAGAGAAACCAGCCATAGCTGGTTGACGGTAGGCAGCAGGTTGATAGGATTGCCTATATTGTGTCTGGTAGGGTTGGTATTGTTGCGCTCTTTGGTAGTTCCCTCTGTAAGTGGACAACCACATCCTTTAGCTCCTCTGAAAGGAATCTTTCTGTATTGAAGGGAACCTAAAGAATTGGCAGTATCTGTGTCTTTTTGTTGGAAAGAAGCACTTCATCTATGTGTTTGCCGAATAAGGCCTCTCCATCATATGCCATATCCAGAACTTTCGTTTGGACCTCTGGTCTAAATGTGGTTGCCTTTAACCATCCCTGTCGACGTAACACAGCCGCCCATGCCAGTTGACGGAAACCCGTGTTGGCTATGTCCATAGCACAATCGATTGTTTCAGAGGCTGCTCGTTCTCCTTCTATGAGGATCTTTCTGGCTTCTTGCTTCCTGTCCTCAGGAATAAGATCCAGTAGAGAAGCCATATCAGACTACATCTGTCTTTCGTAACGTCCGATGATAGCCAAAGCGTTGGCTGCTTTGATAGTGGTCGCAGCCATGGTGGAGAAACGCTTTCCAATAAAGTCAAGCTTACGCCCTTCCTTGTCAGGAGGAGTGAGATCGGGGTGGCCGGGTTCTTAGTGGTATTGTTGCCGGGGTTGACATTATCTTTACACCCTCTTGCCAAATGAAGTCAATGATAGGGATTGTGCGCACTGACTTTCTGGCTTCCTCTTTAAAGTCATACAGGAAGCAGTCTGTATGCTTAACTTCCATGGGGAGATGGAATCTATTAGAAGCTCTCTCCATTAAGTTGTGGAAACCACCTATATCTTCTGGCGGGGAATCCGCTGGATGGTGTGACGGAGGTGATGGAGTGGGAATAATAGAGTCCTCCCAGGGATCAACAGCTGGATCTGGGATCTTGCCCTCTTCACGTTCGTCTGAAGAGGAATGGTCAACAGGATCAGCCTCCTGTGGAACTGTAGGTGTTACTAGTGAATTGGGCTTCTCAGGTATTTGCGCCGGTAATTCTTTGGCAACCTCTTGAGCTGGAAATCTTTGCTTGTAATCTGCTAGCATAGTTTGCAGATCTTCAATCAAGGTTGGAGGCAGATGAGCCATTTGTCTATGACGAGGTTCTTGTTATTCATAATGATAATGGCGCGGTGGTGCCAGGTATGGGTGGTAGTATTGCTGGTCCTCGTACTCATCATCATCAAAATCCTGGCACTTTACGTGCAACTCCGAAGGACTGTGCGCTGCTCCGTACATTCCATCATCTTCTTCTTCATCCCCTTCAGATTCCTGAAGGTCCAACAGATGCGATGGAGGTAATGGAGAGATTTTGCTATAGGCTGACATATCCGGGTAAAAAAACTTCTTCGACACCTTAATCATCGTCGACGGTGGCGTCAATGGGCTTCTAGCAATAGCCGCTGAAAATCCTGTCATCGACGGGGTCATCGTCGACGGGGTCATCGTCGACTGTCGTAATCGACGGTTCTGTCGTCGACGAGGCCGTCGTCAGTGACAGACTTGGCATTGATGAAGACGTCGACGATGTCTTAGACGGTTTCAATGAAATTCTCACCGTCTCCGAAGGCGGAGCAGCAGTCGACGATGGCAGCGCCGGCGATAACTTAGTCGACGGTATGGGTCCGGAAATAGCCATAGTAGTCGCGGTGATTGATGTCGACGGGGCCGACGACGTGATTGTGTAACTTGCCGTCGTCGATGACCCAGTGGCGGTCGTCGACGGGGATTTCTCCATCCTGCCATTATCAGGATCAGATGAAGACGCTCTGTGTTTCTTCTTTTCTTTCCTCAAAGGCGTAGAAGAGACAGAGGTTGAGGGTTCAGAGGAGACTTTAGATAAGAAAACAAGTTACTTACCTGTAACTTTGGTTCTCCAGTATTGGAAGCTTTCATAGATTCCCATGCTTAGAATCATTCCCCGTCGTCGAGATGGGAGTCTCGGTAAAAATAAAATAGTAGTAAATAACCATTACAAAGAGAAACAGGCCTAGGCCTGAACTCATTTGCAACCAGACCATGTCTTTTTGTAAAAGAGACCAAAAAGAACAGGCAACCAATCAGAGCAGCCTCACCCTCTAGAACCTTGGTGAAAGAACCTCAGCTCCTCAGATTTTCGTATACGTTGTGAAATAATCACGCAGAAAGAGGCTGAGCTTTCCCAGGGAGGAGGGTGGAGTCGCATGGGAATCTATGAAAGCTTCCAATACTGGAGCACCAAAGTTACAGGTAAGTAACTTGTTTTCTTACTCCAGTATTGGAGCTTTCATAGATTCCCATGCTTAGAATCAGAGTAGCTAGCAGTAAATATACACATTTTGTAATGAAGCATAACCTTTTGATAAATGTTTGTTAAAACATTTCTACATGAATAATATGCAGAAAGATAGTTACAACTGACCATGCAATACACAGGGTAATAGCAAATGAATTCAGAAACAAGATAAAATGTGTAAAAGCTGAAAAGTAGGAAGGAGGGATGCAAAGGAAAGCTCACCACTCATTGGAAGAGGTTCCTCAGAACTGCTTGGCCCACAGCCGTGTCATCTCGCAGTGAAGCGTCCAGGCAGTAATGTTTTGTGAACGTGTGAGTGCTGCTCCAAGTAGCAGCTCTACAAATGTCCTTAATCTGGACACCAGCAAACAGAGCCGTAGAGGATGCCACAGACCTTGTGGAATGAGCCCGGACTCCAACCTCCAGGGGTTTGCCCGCTGCTGTATGACAGAATCGAATAGCGCTAACAACCCACCGAGCTATCCCCTGTTTGGAAAGGGGAAAACCCTTGCGGGGAGCGCTAAATGACACAAAAAGTTGAGAAGTCTTACGGAAGGACTTAGTTCGGTCCAAATAGAATTTCAGGCACCTCTGTACGTCCAGAGAATGAAGAGCTCTCTCAGCAGGAGAAGAAGGCTGAGGGAAGAAGGTCTTAAGAATCACTGGCTCGTTGAGATGAAAAGTAGAAGGCACTTTAGGAATGAATTTAGGATTAGTTCTCATGATTACTGTATTCTTTTTGAACTGAAGAAAAGGTTCCTGAATTGTAAGAGCCTGCAACTCTCCAATCCTCCTGGCTGAAGTTAGTGCCAGCAACAAAGAAAGTTTCCAGGAGAGGAACTTTAGATCCGTTCGATGAATAGGTTCGAATGGGTGCCTCATTAGTTGAGAAAGAACCAAGTTCAAATGCCACGTGGGAGGCGGAGGTCTCACTGGTGGAAATACTCTGAAGAGGCCCTTGAGAAATTGTTGAACAATTCTGGCTGACCACAGGGACGGCCCAGATGAGGTGCGCCGAAGCGAGAAACCGCTGCTAGGTGCACTTTAATGGAAGAATGAGCCAAACCTGCCTTAGCCAAGGACAGGAAATATGGAAGAACCTGGTGTGGCTGCGACAATAAAGGATCCAACCCTGCTCCATGACACCAGATGCAGAATCGCTTCCATTTCAAGCAGTAAGTTGTTAGTAGAAGGGGCCCTCGCCTGCGAAAGGACATCCTTAACTTCTTCTGGAAGATCTAAGTCAAGAAATTCTCACTGCTCAGGAGCCAAGCTGAGAGCTGTAACGAGCGAGGATCTGGGTGCCAAACCTGACCCTGACACATCGTGAGGAGGTGTGGAATCGGCTGCAATGGGTGAGGACGATCCAAGGAGAGAAGGTGAAGTTCGGTGAACCAGAACTGTCTCGGCCATGCTGGAGCTATGAGGATCATTTTGCACGGTTCTGCTTTCATCTTCATGAGCAACCTGGGAATCAGCGGAATGGGGGGAAAAGCGTATACAAATGCGCCTGACCAGGCAATCGAAAGTGCATTCCCCAGAGATCCTCGATGGTGTAGCCTGCTGGCGTAAGACAGGCATTTCCTGTTTTCTGGTGTGGCAAACAGGTCTATGGAGGGTCTGCCCCACCGGTGAAAGACTCCGTGCAGCGTAGCTTGATCCAGTTCCCACTCGTGGGTGACAGATTTCAGCCTGCTGAGCCTGTCCGCTTTGTCGTTGAGCACTCCTAGCAAGTGTTCTGCTTTCAGAGAAATTCTGCGCAGGATAGCCCACTCCCAAATCGCCTGGGCTTCTTGTGACAAGGGTAAGGACCTGGTGCCGCCTTCCTTGTTGATGTAATGCATGGCTGTGGTGTTGTCCGTCCGGACAAGAACCGACAACCCCTGCAATCTTGGAAGAAAAGCCTGAAGAGCTAGACGAATCGCTCGAAGCTCTAAGAGGTTGATGTGTAGGAGGCGATGTTCCGGCAGCCAATGACCACTGACCTGCAGATCTTGCAATACTGCGCCCCAACCCTCCAGAGAGGCATCCGTCGTCACCACTTGAGGCGCTGGAGTGTTTACGAAGGATAGACCTTGGGATAAATTCCTTTTCCTTGTCCACCAGAGGATGGCTCGCTTCATTGCGTGAGTGATCACTAGCTGGTCGTCGAAAGAACCTGTCACCTGCTTCCACTGTAAGTTTAGGTGCTCCTGCAAGGGACGCATTCTCAGTCTGCAATGAGGTATTAAGGGAATGCAGGAGGACATCATCCCTAGAAGGGATTTGAACCGGCGAACAGAAAGACACTTTCTTCCTCGCACTAAATGAGCCATGGAAATTAGATTTCTTTGTCTCTCCAGAGATGGAAACACCCTGTTGAGAGATGTGTTCAAGACTGCTCCCAGAAATTGAACCTTCCTGGACGGGAGGAGAGAAGACTTGGCGTTGTTGAGAGTCAGGCCCAGATTGGAGAAGAGGCAAGTGCAAGCATTGACCGCTTCCTCTGCTGCCTCCCTGGACGAAGCTTTTAGCAACCAATCGTCCAGGTAAGGAAAGACCTGGAAATGTTGCTTCCTGAGGAAAGCTGCTACTGGTGCCAGCACCTTGGAGAAGACTCTCGGAGCTGAGCAAAGACCAAACGGCAGCACTTTGAACTGGAAATGGCTCTTGGCGACTGTAAATCGTAGAAACCTCCTGTGGGCTGAATGAATGGGGATGTGGAAATATGCATCCTCGAGGTCGAGAGTGGCCATAAAATCTGCCTTGTTGAGAAGACGCAGAATGTCCTGGAGAGACACCATCCGAAACGATAGCTTCGTGAGATAAGTGTTGAGCTCCCGAGGTCTAGAATGGGGCGCCATTTCTCCAATGTTTTCTTTACCAGAAAAATCTGGAATAAAACCCCTTTCCTCTCTGTGAGAGAGGGACCGGCTCTACTGCTCCCTTAATCAGCAGTTGATGGACTTCCAGCCGGAGGAGACGTAGGTGTTTGGCGGAGTTGGCGGCAGGGGCCTTGGATGGTGGAAGATGAGTGAACTCTAGAGTGTGGCCACTCTGAATGATGTTCAGGACCCAACGGTCTGTTGTTATACGTTCCCAGTTTTGGAGGTATTGAGATACCCTGCCTCCTACAGATGTCCTGGAGGAAGAGGAGGGCACAGCGCAAAGAGCGAGGTCGCCGCTATTGTCTCTTAGGGGCGTCCCGTCCGGGACGATTCTGCTTCCCTCTAGTGTTCGATCTAGAGAAAGGCGACGTCTGGCCTTGCCTCTGATAAGGACGGTAAGATTGTTGTGTGGAACCATAAGAGGAGTATCTCTGTTGTTGGTAAGATCCCCTGTAGGATGGAGCACCTCTGCCTCTCGCTCCGCGGAATGGCGCTTTTTGTATTGAAGGGTCCCCAAGGAGCGAGCAGTTTCCGTATCCTTCTTGATGTTTTGAAGGGTATCATCTATGTGCTTGCCGAACAATTCCTCTCCGTCAAAGGGAAGATCCAGGATCTTATTCTGGATCTCAGGACGAAGACTCACGTTGCCTTTAGCCAACCCTGGCGACGAAGCACAGCTGCACCAGCCAGGGACCGGAAAGCCGTTGTGGCAATGTCCATTGCACAATCGATGATCTCAGTGGACGTAACCTCCCCTTCTTGCAAGATCTTCTTTGCCTCCGACTTGGAAGGATCAGACAACTGGTCCAGGTAAGGCGAAAGGTCACACCACAATTGGCGGTCGTACCTTCCAAGAATTGCTAAAGCGTTCGCCGCTCTGATGACAAGGCTGGCCATGGAGGAGAATCTTTTCCCCGCGTTGTCTCAGGCGTCTGCCCTCTTTGTCCGGCAGTGTAGTCAGCGGCGCTGAAGGATTCCTTGACTTCCTCTGCGCTGCTTGTGAAATGACCGAGTCGGGTCGTGGCTGACCAGTCAACGAAGCTGGGCTGTCATCTGGGGCCTTATACTTTTTGTCCAGACGCGGCAAGACTGGAACCACAGTGGCCGGGTTCTTCATGGCCTTAATGCCTTCTTCCCAGACATGCCCCACGATAGGAATAGAGCGTACCACCCTCTTACTCGGTTCTTTAAAATCATAGAGAAAGCACTCTGTTTGGACTAAGGGCATAGCAAGCTCGAAACGTAGAGACGCTTTCTCCATCAATCTGTGAAAACCCCCAATGTCAGCAGGGGGAGAATCGATCGGGACTGGAGCCGGTGAAGCGGGATCAGGGATTACATAATCATCCCATTCATCACCTTGATCTTGATGAACAAGCTCCCCCTCTTCTTCCTCAGAGGAGACATCCTGGTGTTGATCTGGAGGAAGGACATCAGAAGATGCATGAAATTGGGTATGTAGTAGAGCTGATGGAGGTGGTGAAACCCTCACCGTATCAGGAGGAGGAGGCACTGAGGAGGCCAAGAGAGCGGGTTGTGGAGGCGGAGTATGAGTTGAAAATCTCCGTTGATAGTCCAAAAGCATCCCCTGTAAATCCGCCAAAAGAGAAGTTGGTACAGACATCATCTCTTGTTGAGTGTCCTCTTGACGTGCAAAGGATTGTTGGTATGACTGATCCTGATAATAACCCTCCGAATCAGTCTCCTGACATTTGACAATAAGCTGAGAGGGGTTATAGGCATCCCCAAATTGACTATAGCCTCCATCAGAGTCCTCATCGAGAAGTAATGCAGGAGGTAAAGAATCCACCATTTTAGGGGACGTCATTTCTGGTGAAATTTGCTTTCTCCTCACCAATATGGAAATTTTTTCCGTCGACGACGCCGTCAACGGCTCAGTCGACGCAGAAGCTAATTTCTTCGTCGACGACAGTGTCGACGGGATCACCGTAGACGAGGATGCAGATGGAGCCACCGTCGACAGAAGAGGTGTGCAGACCGTCGTCGACATGATGGGTGTCGTCGACATAGTCGTCGACGAGACAGTCAATGTCCCTGCTGACGTTGTCGTCACTGTCGTCGCCGTCGTCGACACTCTCGTCGTCGACGCCATCGACGTCATCGTCGATGAAATTTTCATCGCTCTTGAAGTGCTAGTCGACGAGCCCGTCGACACCGGAATAGAAGACGACGTCGACACTCCCGTCGACGCCGGAGCACTTTTAGCCTGCGATTTTGGAGGCTTCGTCGTCGAGGGTTTGCGCAGCGTCAACGACGAATGCCCACTCTTTCCAGAAGACTGTGAAGAGGGTTTTTTAAAAGATTTGTCCTGGCTAGGGACTGTCGCAGGTGGTGTACTTAGTCCTTCCCTCTCCTTTACACCGCAGTGAGGAGATTTGATAGGACCCTGAACCTCAGACTCCTTCGGAATCTTTTTTGAGGCCTTAGAGGGGAGATCCACAGATGGTGAAGGGGAACTTCTACCCCTTTTGACTGACCTTCTTGATGAGGCGACAGAAGATGACTCCTCACTATCGCTCGACAGTGGATCCTTCCTGGACTGGAGTCTGTGGAGCCAGGTTAACAGACGACCCTCACGGTCCCGGAGAGTCTTGGTGGAAAAAGTGCGGCAAATCTTGCACTCCGCAGCCTTGTGATCCGGGTAGAGGCAATATATGCAGTCCTTATGTCTATCTTCCACATAGAGCCTCTTCTTGCCACAAGTGGCACAAGCCTTAAATAAAGCTTTCTTTTTATCAGACATTTCCAAAGGCTTTGGAAAGAAAACCTGAAGAAAAAAAAAAAAAACGCTGGAAAAAGCAGTTGAAAGAGTTGAAATAGAGCAAAGCTCAAGGAGACTCCCTGTAGCACAACGTGCGGTAGAAAATCTGAGGAGCTGAGGTTCTTTCACCAAGGTTCTAGAGGGTGAGGCTGCTCTGATTAGTTGCCTGTTCTTTTTTGTCTCTTTTACAAAAAGACATGGTCTGGTTGCAAAATGAGTTCAGGCCTAGGCCTGTTTCTCTTTTGTAATGGTTATTTACTACTATTTTATTTTTACCGAGACTCCCATCTCGACGACGGGGAATGATTCTAAGCATGGGAATCTATGAAAGCTCCAATACTGGAGTAACTTCTCCTTACTTGATACCCTGCTTTCTGGAGAGGGTTTAAGGTGTTTCCTGCCCTCTCCAGAGCCTCTCTCCTCAGACCTGGATCTTTTACGAGGTGTAGACGATCCATCATTGTCCTCCTCCGACGATTTGTGGTGCTTAGTGGACTGTAACCACAGAAGCAACCTCCCTTCTCTGTCTCTCAAGGTCTTAGAAGAGAAAGTACGACAGATTTTGCACTGTTTTACCTCATGGGCTGGATGGAGGCAGTAAATTCAGTCCTTGTGAGGATCATCAACATGAACCCTTTTCTTGCCACAGGTCTTGCAAGGCCTAAAAAGTCCTATCTTATCAGACATAATGAACAGAGTTTTGAAGAAAAAACCTGAAAGGTTAGAGAAAACTGAGTAGAACTCAGGGAGACTCCCTTCACACACGACGTGCGGTGAAAATCTGAGGGAAACTGCCTCTGCTGGGAAGGTTCTACAGAGTACTAACAGCTGATTGGCTGCATTCAATGCATTCAGCTTTTGGTCCTTTTTTGAAAAAAAGGACATAGATAGGCTATAGTAGCAAGGCTCAGGGCCATTGTAGCCCATGGCATTTCTGGAATACTGCTTGTTTATTATACCGTGGGACTCCCATCTCGACGACGGGGAATGATTCAGACATGTGACTTTAAAAAATTATGTTGCTTATAGAGCGCGCGGCTACCCCCAACGGGAGTGTCCCGGCGCTGGAGACAGATAGAGAGAGGGAGGGATAAGAGTAGGAATTCCACAGGAGCTAAGGAAGACTGAAGAGCCATGTCTTCAAGGATTTCCGGAAGCTTAGCTCCGTGTTGGCCTTTCTGATGTGTACGGGCAGGGAGTTCCGCAGAGTTGTGGTTCTAACGGTAAAGGACCTTCCTCCTATTCTAGCCCTAGCAAAACGAGGGATGATAAGGAGTTCAAGATGATTGGATCTTAGGTTTCTTGTTTGATAAGATTTACGGATTCTTTTCCGAAGATAGAGGGGGCCACTTCCATTTATTGCCCGATAGGCAAGAGTGAGCGCCTTGAATTCTGTGCGTTTTTTTCACAGGCAGCCAATGAAGACTACGTAAATGGGGAGAGATATGATGCCTTAGAGGGACATTTCTAATAAGCCTTGCGGCTGCATTCTGTATTATCTGCAGTTTCCTGAGCAGATACGTTGGTAAACCCAGATATAGACTATTAGCGTAGTCTAGTTTTGATGTTATAAGTGCATGGACAATAGTTTTCCTGCAGACCATTGGTAGGAGGTGAAGAAATCTTCGTAGGATGATGATGACACAAATCCTATCTGGGATTTGCATGAGAGAGTGTTGTCCAATTTAAAACCCAGATTTCTGGCTGAGGACACAGGCTGTGGAGGGGGATTGAGCTGTGAAGGCCACCAGAGGTCAGAATAGGGGGTGGGGAGGGAGGGAGAGGCCGATTAAAAAACAAAACCTCAGTTTTGTCGGCATTCAGCCGTAGGCAATTCTTAGTCATCCAGGTAGATATATCAATCAGACACTCCTTAAAAAGTGTGAATGCGGCCTCTGAATGGTCTCTAAACGAGAACACTAGCTGGGTGTCATCGGCGTACGAGATGACACCCACGCCATGTTGCTCTATGAGAGTGGCAAGGGGCGCAAGGTAAACGTTAAAAAGTCGGGCTGAGCGCCGAGCCCTGAGGAACTCCACAGTTCACAAATCGGGGTGATGAAACATAAGGATGCAACCTTACTTTCTGGGACCGCCTCTCAAGAAAAGAACTGAACCAGGCCAAAGTGGTCCCCAAAACTCCCAATTGCCTGAGCCTGTCAAGGAGGATCTTATGTGACACCGTGTCAAACGCTGCTAACAGGTCTAACAGTACCAGCATTGCACAGCTATTCTTATCTAAGGTTTCCCGGATTGTTTCAATTACCTCCAGCAGAGCTGCCTCGGTGCTATAGCCAGCTCTGAATCCAGACTGAGAGTCGTGTAGTAGTTTATTGATTTCTAGGAAGTGGGATAGCTGCTTCTGTACTTCTTTCTCAAGAATTTTGGCTGGTGCTGGCAGGAGGGAGATGGGTCTGAAATTTTTAATACAGCTGGATCTGCATCCTCCTTTTTGAGGATAGGTTGGACAAGTGCAGTTTTTCAGATGGACGGATAAGTGCCTGATTTTAGGGAAGCGTTCCAGAGCTGATTCAGTGAAGGGTTAATCAGTGGGGCAAGTAGGTTAAAGTACCTAGCGGGGCAGGGATCCATAGGGAATCCAGATTTTATTTTTTCCAATTGACTAAGAGAGGAGTCTGAGTCAAAAGGGGTGAATTCCGACCAGGTATTTGTGGGGGGTGTAAAAGAAGTGTTGGAGGTATTAGTTTCCGAGAATGAGGAATAAATGTCTTGAATTTTTTCCTGAAAGAAAATTGATAGATTCTCACAGAGCATATTGCTTTTCATTGTCTCTGGTTGCAAGAAGTCTTGAACAATTTTAAAGACTTCTTTGGTCGAGCTGTCTGATCGTCTAATTTGATTGGCAATGAAGTCCTTTATGGAAGTGCGTTTTAGCCTGTGAAAGTGCTTGACAGCTTTCCTATAGATGTTTTTCATCTCAGTGCAGTAGGTTTTGCGCCAAATCCGTTCGAGCTTTTTACAGCGGCTTTTTTCTGCTTGTAGTTCAGGTGTGAACCAAGGAGCTGAGGGTTTGTTCCTAGCTGATTTCATCACTTTCATAGGGGCTATTTTGTCTATGGCAGAGGTAACCCAGTGATTAAAGGTTTCCGCATCCTTATTAGGTACTCCAGTAAATAGTAAGGGGGTGTTAAGTAATGCAGGGCCCATAGTTTCAGGGGTGATTTTCCTCCAGTTTCTTCGGACATCGTGTATATGATCTCCCAAGCTCCTGCTTCTAATAGTAGCCAAATATCATCTGCGTGCTTGGGAAGAGACCTGCAATTTATCAGGCAGGCTTTGTTGTTGATGTTATACTTTTTGTTGGCGGTCAATGAGTCTAAAGGTGGGACCTTATCCAAGGATTTGCATCTCTTGCCTAAATCTTTTTCAGTGAATTCAAAGGTACAATAGTTACAGTGTGGTCTCTGGGCATGTCCCTCATGATCTAGTGTGCAAGGGTTAATAAGTATAGGATTAGGACATCATTTGGACTTAAGCTCAAGGATTTGGTCCCTAGTCAATATTATGCTTGTGGCTGTCTGAAAACGGGCAGCATGGCTGGCGCTGGACGCGAGCCGGGCGCAGACTGGCTTGCCTTAGGCGCGCCTTTGGCGCGCCAGCGGCGCACCCGCTGCGCGCGTCCGCTGCGCGGCCGGGCAATCATGTGCATTTTATGCTGTAACCCCACCCGGAAGTATCGAGGTCAGGGGAGGAGCTGTGTCCCTCCACACAAGCGGCACGCAAAAGCCGAGGTGGACCGGGGATCAGCAGTGCTTTCCGAGGACAAGATTAGGTAAGATACTGGCAAATAGTTAAAAACAAATGCTTAAAAACACACAAATTACACACGTTAAAATCAATACAGTTGATTTCCCCCCAGCGTGCGCTATCTGTCAATGCGCGGCCGGGCAATCACGTGCTTTTTATGCTGTAACCCCACCCGGAAGTATCGAGGTCAGGGGAGGAGCTGTGTCCCTCCACACAAGCGGCACGCAAAAGCCGAGGTGGACCGGGGATCAGCAGTGCTTTCCGAGGACAAGATTAGGTAAGATACTGGCAAATAGTTAAAAACAAATGCTTAAAAACACACAAATTACACACGTTAAAATCAATACAGTTGATTTCCCCCAGCGTGCGCTATCTGTCAATGCGCGGCCGGGCAATCACGTGCTTTTTATGCTGTAACCCCACCCGGAAGTATCGAGGTCAGGGGAGGAGCTGTGTCCCTCCACACAAGCGGCACGCAAAAGCTGAGGTGGACCGGGGATCAGCAGTGCTTTCCGAGGACAAGATTAGGTAAGATACTGGCAAATAGTTAAAAACAAATGCTTAAAAACACACAAATTACACACGTTAAAATCAATACAGTTGATTTCCCCCCCAGCGTGCGCCATCTGTCAATCTCTACGAAAGATACCCCAATACTGGATAACAAGAACTTTCTCAATCGACAAAGAGACAGGAATCTGTGGGTAACATAAAAGATAAAAACAGACTCCTCAGAAAAAAGGGTGGTTTCAGAAAAAGTAATGAGCGCTGTTAGACCAGACAGCCTTAGGATGGTGGTCTTCCAAAACTTTTTGCCCATTTGCCACATATTTTGCTGATCCCTTTTAGTTGGCTTTAGGACTGAGCACATTACCACTGCTAACCAATGCTAAAGTGCATGTGCTCTCTCCCCTAAACATGGCTTGAGTGATACATCCACAACTGGCATATTTAATTTGCTTATAAGTCCCTAGTAAAGTGCACTACATGTGCCCAGGGCCTGTAAATTAAATGCTACTAGTAGGCCTGCAGCACTGATTGTGCCACTGACTCAAGTAGCCCTTGAAACATGTCTCAGGCCTGCCACTGCAGTGCCTGCGTGTGCAGTTTACACTCCTTGCCAAGCCTTAAACTCCCAATTTATTACATTCAAGTCACCCCTAAGGTAGGCCCTAGATAGCCCATAGGGCAGGGTGCTGTGTAATCAAAAGGTAGGACATGTACTTTTAAGTTTAGCATGTCCCGGTAGCGAAAAACACTCAAAAGCGTTTTTCCCGGTAAACATCGTTTACAACGATGTTTACTCATCGCATGCCATTACAACGCGGTCATTATAACAACCGCGTTGTTACATCATATGCCATTACAACGAAAGTCTATAGAACAACTTGCTGTAGGGGGCAGAAGGTGTTGGATTTTAAATCCAACACCTTCCCTACTGTTGCACAGACTTGTGTTGGAATAGTAAATTATACTATTCCAAACTCCAGCGCCCCCCCCCCTACAAGTCGTTGTAATTACTTGCGTTGTAATGGTATGCGATGTAACAACGCGGTCGTTGTAATGACCGCATTGTAATGGCATGCGTTGTAAATACATGCAATATAACGTGGCCTATTCGTTTTTCACTAGTGAGTCCTATCCCTCTCATAGGATAACATTGGGGATTCCTTAATATGCTGTAATTCCTGACTGAGACGGAGTAGATCTGTCATATTTTGTACTTCTGGATTTGTAATGTTAAGTCATCTTTAATGGTAAAGTTGAATTTCTCATTATAACTTTAAAAACTCCACTTTTAAAAGTTGCCATTTTCGTGGTCTTAGCCCTTTTTGAGCCTACGGCCAGTCTCTGATCAGTCTGGGGTGGGTGACAGCTGACCTTTGTGTATTCCCGCTAGACAGCCATACACAAAGGGAACTAAGGTCTGACTTGATGGATATTCCACGAAGGATGGGAGGGAGGAGGAGCTGGGCACAGCCTCACACTTACACCTGAATAGGCTGTGTCCTGTCCACACACAAAGAGCTGCATACCCACCTGTACTGCGTCTGGAGCCAGGACAGGAAGGGAGGTCCTCTGTGGACTTCAAAGACCCTGCTTTGAATCACCCTCACTTCAAAGGCATAAGTGGGTATAAGTACTGGATCTCTGACCCCACCAAGGCAGTATACTTCTGGACCCGAAACCACTCTGCCAGGAAGAAGATCTGCTGTGCTAAAGGACTGCCACTCTGCTGGACTGCTGCTCTGGAAGACTGCTTCCTTGCTGTGTTGCCCTGCTGCTCTCTCTGATTGGGTAAAGACTGGACCTACATCACTTGAACCTAGAGTGACTCTCCAAGGGCTAGCTGACTAGTCTCCTGATTCGATGTCTCTGGGACATAACAGACTTCAACTCACCCTGCCCTTACACCTAGGACCATTGGAAGTGGGCACGAGGTGTTCTGCTACAGCACCTACGCATCCACTGCTGCGAGAGCAGAATCAACGTATCTACACTGTTGTGGAGAGCAGGACCGGCGCATCGCACTTGGAACCAGAGCATCGCCGCCACTGCAGAGACTATTGACACATCCCCTAGATTGCGTGGAGAATCCCGGCGAATCAACTTTGAACCACTGCATCTATGAACCCGAGCTTCGTCTTCAGAACTGGCACAGCGTCATCGTTGCGTGGAGAAAATCAACACATCACCTTGACTGCGGGATTGACACGGAAGCATTGCTCGACTGCACACCGCATCTTCACTGTTGCGACCAGCATCAAAGTACTTTTGTTCACGGGACTTGCGGGGTCCCTGTATTTGGCCTGCGCTCCATCGTGGTTGGCCTGAACTTTTGACTCGGCCCTGGTCCAGCGCTACCAGACATCCCAGATAGGTGCTAATCGCTTCTAAGCACTATTTTCACAGTTAATGTTTAGAAATTCGTATCTTGACTTCTACTAATTGGATTTGTGTCGTTTGGGTTTGGTTTAATTTATAAATTTGAGTTCTATTTTCTAACTTGGAGTGGAGTCCTTTTGTGGTGTTTTCACTGTGCTACTGTTTAAAGCATTGTACAACTACTTTACACATTGCCTCTTAAGTTAAGCCTCATTGCTCTGTACCGAGCTATCAGAGGGTGAGTAAAGGATAATTTAGGGTGTGTTGTGATTACCCAGACTGGGACTGTGGTTCCTGCTTGGACAGGGTGCATACCTCTGCCAACCAGCAACTCCATTTCTAACAAGCACCTATGGAGAAATTGTTACGCAGATCATGAAAAGAAAGACCTATAACTGAAAAACTTAAAACCCAAGACAAGCAGGTCTCAAATATAAACTTGAACTAAGAAAAATTACAACCTCAAAAAACAGAAAACAATTAAATCAGGAGCTAGTGTGCAGAGATTCTCAATGGATGTAAATAAAAATATTAACGGACAACTGTTGATTCGAGTTCGGGCATTCTGTGATTCAATCTCTTGGAAAACAACATTTGATGGCACAGGTCAACCATTAACCTAATCAATACTCCACCGCACCCTAACTGCACTGGGTAAAGTCTGAAAATTAGCAACAGAACACATATTCCATGATCAACAGCAGGAGTCATCAGTGAAACAAATATCTATTAGTATGCAATCCCAACGTTACTCAACGTCACTAGTAATTTTGTTTCATATTGGTCAAACACTCACAACACAGGCAAATATTTAAAATAAAATCTTGTAACATTACTTTCACTTCAGCCAATAATTGGAATGACTTACCAACATATTCAGGAGTTCCCATAATTTCTCTAAGTTCTTCACAGTTGTTAAGTACTCTGGAAAGCCCAAAATCAACTATCTTAATGTCTCCCAAAGGACAGTTACTGGTCAGTAAGATATTCTGAGGCTGAAAAACAAATGAATGAGTGTTAAAAAAGACAAACCGTTCTAAAACCCACTGCCAGAAACACTGCCAAGAGGGGTTGTTCAGCACATTAAAGATATCTGGGTTGTTTCAGTTCTACACCCTTTCCAAAAGCATGGTTTTACCAACACTATCTGGCAAGCAATTATAATACAGTATTTCAGCTACTAGAGTGGATCCACATTTTAAAGCAAGTTGCTTAACCAAGCATAATTCAAAAAGGGACAATTGTTTGCAATTTTACAAGCTACATCAGTGCGGATTCAAGAAGGCACTGTCATGTGGTTACATTAGGCCCAAGTAGGAAAACGACCATTTTACAGGCTCACGTTTTTAATTTGCCTTCTCTTTCTAAACATGATGACATTCAACACATTTCATTGTGCTCATGTGCAGGATAATATTCTCTGAAACAGCACTGCTTACATTTCCACTTCTTAGGCATATTATCACAATACCTTGAACATTCTGTACAAGGGCTAATTTCACTATGCAAAATGCTCGTTATTATTGTCCGTTCACAACAGAATCAACAATAGAGGCCTGACTGGAACTTTGGCATGATAACATGGGTGATGTTTATTATATAAACAACATCACTTACTTGTTTAGTTAGAGGAGCACTTCGCTGGCACTACAAGGTCGCTACATCCAGGAATTCCAGCCCAGCTGATTCCTTTCTAGCTCTTGCGAGGGATGCTGCCCAACTCTCCACCAAGATGGACATCCTGATGACACTTACCCACAGGTAATGGGGAAATAAGATCACCCTACAGGGATTTGGCAGATTCACCCACCCTAGGCACACTAGAATAGGCAGCGCTAGGTAGGAGTACAATATATTACAGTACTTCAATGCAAGCATATATTCTGTAACAGCAAAATTATTGAACTGTTTATCTTTTTCACCATTTTCATAATGCTAATTATGATATTCTGTTTCCTTCTATGGATTATTGCAGCACACATATTTTACTCCAGAATCACAATGCTTCAATAAATATTGAAACTGCAGGCTATGTATTTCTTGTGTATCTCTTTGGGTATTCATTGGTAACCAAAAGAAAAGGTTCGAGATCAGTTACCATGATTTCCTTGGGGAGTCAGGGTTGTCATGTTTTGAGGTTGCACAATCCATTTGTTACCTTATTCGGTTAGGGATACAGATGGTGCACTGTGAGCTAGCAGGACCTAGGCCAATATATCCTGATGGTGTGCATCAAATACGCCTCGCACAGTTCTAACATTTATGTTGTCCAACAAATGCACAGTTTTACTTGGGAAAATATAAGCCATCCTACAGCACTGCTGGTTCATGCACGAAACCTTAAATTGTATTTAAGTGTGAACTGTTAAGTAGTCGATAAGAAAGATATCAGAGGCTTGAAGTGTTGCTGCAGTATCTTAGACCTTCCAAAACTATTCATTTTCTTGAATGTGAATCCCCTATAGTAATCATGAACAAACTGCCACCTTTGGTTTAGGTGTGTATGTACCAATTTCTGTGTTTTCTATGGACAACATTTCTGGACAAAACGCTTAGGAAGCCATTAAATGCAGTAGAAAATATTCTGATTCACTGCTTACTCATGATCCCCCCAGATTTTTCAGGTACAAAAATTGAGCTGTGTTGCTGTATATACATATACTTCATGTTGAGGAGCAGGTGAAACCACTTAAGGCTCAAGAGTGATTTATGACTTGCGCTCAAGGATGTTTAGATAGGGTCAACCACCTGCTACAGATGAGAAGTCGAGTGGTGAATTAGAAATGCTAAAGACCCGAATGACTGTAGTAAATGGAGAATCAAACGGTAAAGGCTGCTATAGTAGCCCACCACCTGAAGTGCACACTGGTGAAATGAAGGAGTGAAAACTACAGGCCTAAGATGACCATAATGCAATGGGAAATTAGAGGAAAGGGGCTACCAAAGTTATGTCCCATTACCAGATTTGCACATACACATGAGAAATTGGAGTATGAGGGAGGACAAACAATCCCCTTCTACTATTCAGTTGATGGGTTTCAGGGCCATTTGCCAATGCCACTGGAAAACTCATTATAAGTAAAGTCCAGCTTAACTATTCACCTTCTGCTCCAGGAGCTTTTTATGAAGTCAACCATCTAACCTGGATCACAGGCACCAGTTCTTTAATTGAGCCTGTTCTGCTCCTCCAACCATGAGAAGAATGCAGATGAAACAATGTAGTTTAAGTTCGCAGATCTACATTTCTGAAGGAAGAACTCTTAGAGCACCTCCACCTCTAGAGAACACCAAGCTGGACAGGTTGTAAGTGCTCAGGTAAAGCAATGATCTTTGACTGAGAATCTCCCTCATTTGTGAGAACTGAATCTGCAAGAGGAAAAACGTATACTTATCTGTAATGGTAGCTTCTTTAGCCCTGGGGTGTATACAGGTTACCACTAATTCCATGTGAGCTCAAGGTGGGACTACCTGGCAGGTGTGTGTAAAACAGTTTTGGGTTTTAATCTTCACAACAGGTGGTGGAAAAGGCATGCACAACTTATTCTATTCTTTGCTTTAATTACCCACACCACTGACTTACAGACTGATTGTGTCTCAATACCTTTTTTCCCCTCAGTTTTTATGATCAAGCAGGGTTTTACCATTCAAATTCCCTACGAGAATTGGTGCAAACTCTGCCACACTTTAGAAGATGTTTGACCAATCCCAAAACAAGCTGTTTACTAGTTTTTAGGTCTGGTGTTAGCCAAGACCTTTTGATTTTACTAAAATATTAAGATTAATATACTTATTTAAAGGGGCTTTCAGCCACCTTTCGTTACCGATTCGTCTGTTGTGTCGTTTCCATTTTGCTTCTACCCACTGCAGCATACAGCATGGGACAGTGAGTCAACGTAAGAAAGCCTCTGGTTACTATCATTTAAGTGACTGCATTTTTCTCTTTCACAAAGTGTACATCCGCACACAAGGAATTCCCTTTAAATCCAGTGTTGCCTGATGTGACAGGACACATCTAAAGTGAACACAGGGCATATTCTAGCTTTATCAGTACCGGTCTCCTTCCAATGCCATTGTGAATTCCTTTTGAAGTGGACTGCTGCTATTTCACAGCCTACCATACTGTGTCCCTGGAATCGGTTTTACCAATGGTTCTTTGCTAAACTTTGCACAGGAAGGAAGCCAAACTTTATGGTGTTTAATAAGCAGCACACTTGTAACTGTTTTATATAAACATGTGGATGTAATTTGGGTTTTACTATCCAATATTTTATAGTTTGAACTCTTTCCTTCCTTCTATCTTGTTTCTTTCCTTATTCTTTGCCTTTTGTTCCTCCTTTCTTTCTTGCCGTTCCTTCTTTCTTGCCTTTCTTCTTCTTTGCCTTCTTCCCGTTCCTTTTACATTCACTTTCTTTTTTACTATTCTTTCGTTCTTTTTTTTGCCTTCTTTCCTATCCATTCATTCTGTTCCTCCTTTCCTTTAATTTTCTTTCTTCTCTTACCTTCATTCATCCATTCGTCCCTTCTTTCTTGTCTTCCTTCCCTATTTCTTTCTTTCATTCCATGCTTTCCTTTTTCCCACCTTCATTCCTTGCCTTCGTTACTTTTGTCCTCTTTTCATTCTTTCTTGCCTTCTCTTTACTTTCCATCTTCTTTCTTCCATTCTTTCCTTCTTGCGTTCTTTTCTTCTTTTTGCCTCCTTTACTTTCTACTAGTGACATACTACTAAGGTGAGTGCAATATAAAAATAACTGCCTTTCGCAAGGTACATTTAACTTCCATAGTCCTGAGCCAACCGTTATCAAGCCTATGTGGTGAAAGCAGACTGCATTCTAATGTGGCTCTACTGTGATTATTGTGCACGTATTTATTCAGTTCGGTTAACCAAGCTCACACTGTAGATAACTGCTAGACACAAATTAGCAAAGGGTTGCACAGATGCCCTTGCAGCTTGTGTGATGAAAGAAGGCAGATCGTCAGTATTTTCCTGAAGGACTATTGGTTGGCAGAGTTGTTTCAAATATGTGAAAATGTGGTTAACTTACTTACCTTCAGTAACGCGTTTTCTGATAGATACTTTATCCAACCGCATATTTATCACCTCCTGAATGCCCCTGGGAGCAAGACTGACTCTGGAATTTTTGTTTCTGCAATGGCTACCACAATGAGACAGGTGGCGCCCTCGGATTCCGCAGCAGTTTTGCCCTGCCTCTGGATATGAAAATGCAGAGTTATATAGGCACCAATTCCGTGCACTGCCCTTTTGTTTAATAAAAGGCAACTTCTACGCCCTCAGACATGAAGCAACAGATGAATCGCTAATCAAACATTTTGCTGAATTTAAAATGGGATCTTATGATCTATCAGAAGTCCACTCCACAGAAAGCAGAAGAAGGTGGGTCAGTGAGGAATCTGAGGTTCGATAGAGTATCCATCAGAAAGAGCATTTCCAAAGGTAAGTAACTTGTTCTTGTGATAGATGCTTCCAACCAAAGATTCCTCATCTTTTAAATAGATTCCAAAGCAGCACACATCAAAACATAGTGGGTCTGAGGAGAATACTTGATGCCAGGAAGTTCTACAAGACTGAACCGGCAAGACTGCCCTACCTGCGGACCAGAGAATTGATACAATAGCGCTTCATGAAGGTGTGGATGGATGCTCTTGTCGCAGCCTGTTAGATTTCCAGCACCGGAACACTTCTAGCCTGAGCCGTAGTGGCAGCCTGGTGGAATGAGCCTGAAGGCCCTAAACGGGCCCCTTCTTGGCAAAGTCATAGCACAATTTGATACAGAGGACAATCCATCCTGGTAAGGTCAAATTCTGAACAGTCCTTCCATTCTTTGCATTGGCAAACATGACAAAGAGCTTGACACCCACCCAGTGCTCTTTAGTCAGATCTATAAGGAATCTAAGGGCTCTCTTTAGATCTAACTGATCAAGCCTTGTCCCCTCCTTTAAGGAATGTGACTGGGAGTTTGATGGACTGCCCCACATGCAAGAGACAGCACTTTGGGAAGAAAGAGTGCCCAAGTCCTGAACAACTAATCCAGGAAAAAGGTGCTATATGGCGGCTGCATTGGCTTCCCCAACGGCTCGCTGACATGCCGTGAGGAAAATAGTCTTAAGGATCAACAACCCAAGAGCTGTGCATGGGTTCAAAAGGCATGCACATCAAGAACATAAGGACCAAATTAAGGTCCCACAGCTGCATAAGTAAGAGTGCGGGCTGAAACATATGAATACTTTTAAAAAAACACAAGTCCACAACTGGTGACACAAAAATAACATTTAACAGTGTCCATGGCAAGAAATGCTGGGCCAGGACAGAAAAAAAAAAAAAGAAGTACATCCAGAAGTCTAACTTGAAGAGCATTAACCAGACAGTACTCACACCAGGCCACAAACTATGGACAGCAGTTAAAATAGATTGACAACGTGCAGCCAAAATGACATCCACCATTTTCAAAGGCAGGTTAAAACCTCATGTTGGTTACGCTCAATCTTCAGGCATAGAAGTGTAAGTTGGAAGTTTGGATGAAGAACCCGGCCTGTTTTAGAGCCAGGAGGTCCTCCCTTAAAGACAGTCGGATCGGAGGTCAGACGCAGTTTAGTAGTTTGCTCCCAATCAGGGACTACCAGGATGAGCTAGGTCTGGTCCCTCCTGACGGTCTTCAGAACTTGAGGAAGTAGCATAGAGGCGGAAATACATAAAGGAGACCGATATACCCCAAAAAGCGAAAGATCCAAGGAGCTCCAAGGTGATATCTCCAGGGTTCAAAAGATGGGACACCGAGCGGTCACGGCAGTGGAAAAAATATCAATCCAATGCACACCGCACCAGGCGAATAAGCCTCAAGCCACCATTGGGTGAAGACGCTGTTGGACCAGGCACTTTTTGCAGGTTTATCTCCAAACGTTTTGCCTTTTGCCTCCTTTTTCTCTGATCCTCTTTTTGTTGGCTTTAGGACTCTGGGCACTTTGCCACCGCTAATAAGTGCTAAAGTGCATATACTCTCTGAGCAAATTGTGATTTTGATTGGTTATCCATAATTGGCACATTTGATTTACTGGTAAGTCCTTAGTAAAGTGCACTGTGTGTGCCCAGGGCCTGTAAATCAAATGCTACTAGTGGGCCTGCAACACTGGTTGTGCCACACACATAGTTGCCCTGTAAAAGTGTCTCAGGCCTGCCACTGCAGTGTCTGTAGTGCAGTTTCAAACTGCCATGTCGACCTGACCTGGGCACCCACTTGCCAGGCCCTAACCGTCCCCTTTACTACGTGTAAGGCACCCCTAAGGTGCAAGGTACCCCCATGGGCAGGAGACCGTGTATGTGAAAGGTAGGGCATGTACTGGTGTGTTTTACATGTCCTAATAGTGGAATACTGCCAATTCCGTTTTTCACTATTACAAGGACTAGCTCTCCCAGAGGCTATCATTGGAGCAGCCTTGTAACATTTTACAAGAATAACTTTCAATTGGGAACAGCTAGAGATTTGGAGTTTGGGCTCTCCGAACTCAGGATTTAATAACACATCTTTTAGTAAAGGTGGTTTTTAAATTGTGTGTTTGAAATGCCACTTTTAGAAAGTGGGAATTTTCTTGTTTAACCATCCTTGTGCATTTGCCTGCCTGTGGAGTCAACGCCTGGTTTAGACCGACAGGGGCCTGCATGTGCATTCACTCTAGACAGTCACACAAAGGGAGTTGAGGTGTGCCTTGCATATGCTGATGGCCCATCACTAGGCTGATGGGCCTTCCTGAGCTAGAGTGGTGGGAGGAGCTGTCAACTGCTCCTAAATAGGGCTGTGCCTGTCCTCTCACAATGCTATCTCCAACCCCCTGGAGTGTGTCTGGAGCCAAGGCCAGGCAAGGCAGGATCTGTGAACTACACAGACTTTCTTTTGAAGTATACATACTTCAAAGGCCTAAAGGGGTATACATATTGGACCTATAACCCCACATCTTTAGAACACGTCTGGATCAAGAGGAGACTCTGCCAAGAGATAGAGCTGAGGAGCTGTTAAGAGGAGTACTGCCCCTTTGCTGTGTTGCTTTGCTGGATTGACCTGCAGTTGCTGCTTCTGTCTTGGAGAGACTAAGGACTGGGCTTTTTCTTTGGTATGCTTCTTGAGAAGATTCTCTAAGGGCTTGTGTGTGCTTGCCTGTCAAGAAGTTTCAGAGTCATCAAAGACTTAATTTGCAGCCGCTGAACTCCTCTACTGGGAGTCCTGACCTGCCAAGTGATGTAATTCCAGTACTGGGTCCTTGGAGGTGGCTTCTCCTGCAAGAAGAGCCGAAAATCCACGCATCACCCTTCAGCCCTGTTGTTCCTGCCGCAAGCTTGCCGTGAGGTTGAAAAACCAACGCATCACAGCAGAAAAGATCGACGCAGTGCCTGTTTGCGGCCAGAAGAACCGCTGCAACCAGAGTCCAGAGCACTGTCCCCAACGTGCAAGACCCCCGCTCAGACTCTGACGCAGGCCCTGCTGTGCGGCTGAAGGAATCAACGCATCACCTGTTCGTGGCTGGAAGAATCAACAGCGCCTGTTTCGCCGCCACATCGATGCTGGGCTTCAGTAAGGAACAGAGGCAGCACGTCTTGAGAAATGGATGCATCACCCCCCCTCACAGTAAAAAACAGATGCATCACCTCCTCCCTCAGTAAGGAACTGACTAATCACCTTCCATGCATAGCAGTAAGCAACCGACGCATCACCTCTCCTGGAGCAATGAACCAGCGCATCACCTTCCCTGCATGTAAGGAACTGACCCATCGCTTTGCTTTCCGGTGCCTCACCTCCCCGCGCCTGTTTTCGACCTGGATTTTTGAGGCATCCAAGGTACTTTGCACAAAAAAGTATGCATCCATCATAGTTTTATTTGTACTGAATGGTTTTAAACCTTTTTAAAGTGATATCTTGATCTGTGTAAGTTGGATATTTGACATTTTGGTCTCGTTTGTTTTAGATAAAGATTGGTTATTTTTCTAAACTGGCGTGGTGTCCATTTGTAGTGTTTTCACTGTGCTACTGTGTGTTTATATACAAATGCTTTATACATTGCCTCGGAGATAAGCCGGACTGCTCGTACCAAGCTACTGAGGGGGTGAGCAGGGGTTATCTTAGCTGTGTAATCCCCTTACCCTGACTAGAAGGAAGGGTCCCTACTGGACAGGGTGCAAGCCACTGCCCCCATTTCTAACAATCTCAGATAAGCTCTTGATGGAACTTTGGTGCCTTCCTTCATGGAATTTAAGGTAGAGGCATCTTGAAATGCAACACAGTCTTTTAGCACAATATTCAGAATCGAGCTCCCTTGTTGATGGCTTCACACTGTTCAAGACTATTTGTATTACCTCCACCCAACAGAATAGCGCATGAGGAGGGAAAGTAGCATGTTCATAGACTTTCTGGTTTACAGTCTTTGCTTAGGAGTCAGACGGTTCTTGGCCTAACCTGATCCAGGAAGGTCCCCTTTGCCGGTGCGCCCAACTTTGATGCAGCTGATGGTATTTCCAGAGTGGGGTTTTAAGCATTTGTTGGAATTGTGATACCCCCTTTTCTCAGAGGTTTCACAAAGCTAGAAAATGTCCTCCTCTCTTCCAGTCCTACAGCTTTCTAAGTCTCACCCTCTGATTTTATCATTTGCATCTCTTTTGTCTTATGACATCCGAAAGCACCGGTCTGGAGAAGGAAATGTTACTTACCTGGGCTTCTAGTTCTTTATCATGGCTATTCTCTCGTAATTCATAAACAGAAGAATATTCTTGAGCATGTGCATCATCCCTGAAACACTTTTCCTATGTGAAAAAGCATTACAGAAAACAAATTGTCTATAACAGGCATGATTTTCTAACTATTGATTATACTTGTAGAACATTAATCGATTCACCCAAATGAGTAGAGTACATTTGACAGAAAAAGTATTTACCCTTTCTCAATGGCAACCTAAAGAGAAAATTTAGTTTTTAATACAAATCACACTCACAGTGTCAAAGTGTAATTGCAACTGTAACAGTTATCACCCACTATAGCAGGTAAAAGGCTTGTGTGTGTGGCCTTCTGTAATCTTTGTACATTAGATGGTATTTTTTCAAAGGATGTTTATATTACAAGGGATTGGATATCAGCAGGCCCAATCACAGATATAAGTAGACGGAAGATTTAGTGGATGCAGCAGCAATATGGAACATTACATGCAAAATAAAACACGGACTTTCAGTGCTGCCCAGTGAATCTCAGCTATTCAATGGCTACTGGCAACGTTTCTTCCAAATGTTTCATTAGCCTTGCTTTCTGCAGTTAGTGAGTGTAAACTGGAAGATAACAGTGAAAAGTGGAAGACGAACAAAGCAGGGGTGAGCTTTTCCTGCTCGAACAGCTGCTGCCAACAGGGCTTTGACTCCACCCTCCTCTGCCAGTAACATGAAGCATGGCAGAAAATGCTCAAGAGGCTTAAAGAGGACCAAATCATAAGTGAAGCCGAGCAATGAGCGAACCACATCATCGGGAAGTTTGGCAATTTTCGAAAGAGCAGGACTCAACCTAGTCATCAATAATTTCTCTGGTGACAGACTTTTTGGACTCTCACTGCTTGGCTTCCTTCTCCCTGCATACACTCCTGTCGAAAACAAGCTAAATGCGGAGTCATGATTGTGCCTATTGTGCGGTCTGATCCAAACTGCGACTCACATTTATAAGCAGCAGTGCATGAGAGGGGCTGACCCATTGCTCGTCCATTATTATGTAACGATGCCAGACCAAAGTACAACATTTCAATTATGATGCTATTTCCGGTATAGGCTGGGCAGTGAGACAGAGTTGGCAGTTTGCAATAAGGGGGGAGGAGTTGGGCAGATTATAAACTGTACAAGCCATGCACTGATTTTTTCCACAGCTTATAGCAGTTCAAGTCTTAACATACCTTGGCAGTTGGGTCCACAAAAGATTAGGAGTGTTAAAAGACAGCATCATAGATGAATGTGAAAGATCTTCCTGCCCATAATCAAGATATTTAAAATTTCATTTACATAGTCTGGTTGCGTTCAAGGCGCATGCAAATGTATATTAAAAGGAAAAGGACGCATTGTCGCATATGCCATGGGGAAAGAATCTTTGTAGGAACAGTCTTACCTTTAAGTCTAGATGAACAACATTATTTTTGTGCAAAAAGGAAATTCCTTCCAAGATCTGCCCCATGAGTCTTTGAACATCTTTTTCCTTAAAGGCTTCTTCTCTTTCAGCAATACACTGGTCGAAAATTTCACCTCCAGCAGCACTATTGGAAAAAAATCCATAGTATGTTAGCAATGAACAGGCAAATGGATTGGAATATTTGCTAGAACATATCACAGAGCTTCAAAGTTTTATTTTGCTGCATTCATACAAACATAATAAAAAGTAGTACTGCTTTTGAAAGCATTTATGTATTTTCAAATACAGGCTTAAAGTGTCTAGTTGATACAGCACTTCTACACATCTTAGCATCTTAAATGCAAAAAAAAAATCATTGGCAAAGCCAAGAGGTCTCGCTTTTTGGTTGATTACGTGCTTCTTGTATGTGCAGTTCAGCATGGCAAAAAAGAAAAACAAGCATTTGTAATGCAATCGGCCTCGCCTTTGGGACCTTATATGTATTTAGCTATGCAGCACATTAGCCTGGGTGCTGAAACATCTACTGTTCTTTAACATGGAGGGAAAGTAAGCACCAGACTGCGTGACACGCCAGGTATGAGAACAGATGGAGAGAAATATTGCCTTTCAGCGGAAAATGGTATAGTCCAAGCTCTGTGTTAATTATAAGATCAGGGCCTTCGGTGGTCATATCACTGAAAATACAAGATTTGAAAAAAATATTATTGTCTACGGGTGCTCGTGGAAGACAATTTCTATGGACTGGAATTTAGAGAATGCTAAAGTGATTCTGGTATTTTATTGACCTCTGCTGGTCGTTTTCTATCAAGAAAGTTAAATAGAGGCAGTTGCCAGAAAAATTAAAAAAAGAAAGTCCCTCAGCAGAAAGCAATTCTGGTATTTTACTGACCTCTACTGGTCGTTTTCTATTAAGACAGTTAAATAGAGACAGTTAAACAGAAAAAAAGTCCCTAAGCGGAAGCAGACAAGTCCTAGGGCTGATCTCCAGAGCCCACAAAGTACACACACATATATGTATATAATAAGTATATACTAAAGTATATACAAGAGGTCTCGAATGCTCGACCTAAAAGGGTGATCACCGGTGATGGAAAAGAGATAAAGATAAGTGGGACGGGAAGAGGAAGCAAAAGATGAGCTCGGGGGGAAGAGAGCAGCAAAAGATCACCTGGGGAGGGGCACACAGACACCCATGGAGTGATGAACAAAAAAAAAAAAAAAAAGAAGTTCCCTAATGTGTAACTGTGCAAGCATGCAAACCACTCAAAATTATGGTAAGGATATACTCCAGAGAATGGGCAAATAGAAGGAGAGTCATCAAATAAAATGCAAGCCAAAGAGACTGATAAGAAAGCCAACCACTTGAGAAACGTGTCTTCGGCAACCTAAAATCTATCTGTAGGACAGACCTAAAAAGGGGTATTCTTTTTTCCCTTAACCAATTCAACGATAATATTTTGTCTCATTGTCAATTCAGCTTGTCAATTAACAGAAATCCAGATTAAAATGAGTCTTAAAGCAAGCTAAATTTATTTTTGCATTAAGAGATCACAGATCTAGGTATTGTGCAGGCAACTGCAAAATTAATTATCAACACTGAAGAACCCCGTTTTCAGCCTTCCTCATTCGACAGTTTACAGCAAAGATGAGCACACAAAATGGCCTCAAAAACAAGGGCACATGATTTTTCTAAGACCTTCATGTACAAATTTAAATCCATCCACCACTACTTTCTCTTAATGGAATGCTAATATGAGAGTTGCTTTTTTTAATCCGATAAGTCAGAACAAAAAGTACTCACATGACGGCAGATTTCTTTGAGACTGACAATGCTTTACTGTTGGATAGCTTTTAAAGAGTCTCAGATATGAAAACACTGGATTTTTCCATTAAGCTATTTATGCTAAAGTTGGTATCATTTAATGTAAATAGGTGAACAAAAGCTTTGCTAGATGAGCATCTTTTCTATAATTACAGTGTAAACTCTCTGGTGAAATGGCGAAAGGAATATGAAAATAATGTTGTGGATTTTAAACCTCCTTAGCCAAAGCAATTATTGCCTCCTTTTGTTAAACTCTTTAAGCCAGTTCCTTCACCTGCAATTTTAATGAAGATTCTCAGAGTTACGCAGGACGCCTACTGAAGACAGTTTATTTGGAGCATCAAAGCATGCACAGGATACTGGGGAGGGATCGGAGGACATTTTGAATTCCAGCGGCTTGTCAAATACTTCTTTGCTGCTTTGTTTTAAACATGTATTGGAATTAGGCGCAACACAGGCTATAATGACGTATATAACGCTTCTCTCTGCACTGACATAGATCAGCAGAAGAGTCATGGTCGAAGAAAATCGAGATATTATTAAAGACAGAGGTCGCTTGGAGTGCACACTGGAGATGCCGTAACGCTCGGCTTGGGCTATACGCCAGGACTAGAGATCCAATTAATTGTAGAATTAGAAATTATATTACTAAGCTTGAAAATTTACAGCTGAAATTTTAGCCCCTGATTACATGAGTTTTGGAACTCGTACCCAACCAATATGGGGAAGAAAACTGTACCAGAAACAACCATATTTGCCACTCATGACATACTGTTGACATTTGTGCCCTGAAGAAATCCCAATGCTTTGGGAGGAAACGAGTTGGCTCTTGTCCTGGTCCATTTTTTAAATTTCAAGCAAGAAATAAAGAATTAACGTTTTTACTACATCTGTTCCATGATATTTGTATTTACGAATTCAAGTTTTATGCAACTCTGCTCCAACTCTATGTGTGATATTAGGCCTCTTTGCCTGCTTTCAATTTTTACTAAGTATTAGTGTGAGTGCTTCTCCGTCCTGTTGTGTTATTATGGAGGTTCAGATTATTGCTCCCATTCTCACTCCCTCCTTTTCATGGACAAGAGTTTGTTACGTTTTCTTTTTGGGACTGTTTGATCAGATGATAATTTCAATTAATGGTTATTTGGCAATCATATGTTCTTGCAAGCTCTAATTTAAGGAAGGTTCTACAAGTTATTCTATGTTCTTTTCCCTCAGATTTGTATTGTTAAGTCTTGTGGTGCTGACATTAAAAGGAGTACGTTGGAAGCAACTTTGTGCATTCAAGATGATGAGATCCACTTTATTCCAGGCACTTTAGACTGCTTTCTTTTTGCTTGGATGATTTTTAAAGGTTTCTTTAATATTTATTTTTATTAACAGTTTCCCCAAGCAATACATGGCACTGGCATTTGAGAAGGATCCAAGATATGAAGGGCATGGCACTTTATAGCCTGTTCAGCATTTACCATAAGGAAAACCCCAATAGCAACCAGTCAGTAAAACACTGTAAAAGGCTGCCTTGGTGACACCAAGATTACTCAAGTGTATCATCAATCTCATTCCCTAAATTGTGTACATTATGAAAAATAGAGCTTGCTTCTGGCCCAATACCACCCAACCATTCTTCTCAACAGCATTACATCACCTATTAACTGATCTCATGGTGTCGATTTAGTGATAAGCGTATTCAGGTGTTCATTCTGGTTTCCTACAGTTGGGATCCCCTTTACACTTATAAATGCCCAACCTCTTGGCACAGAGTTATTTCAAGGGGTGCTGCTGTCATCTGTTACCAATTTTAGAAGAAACTTGTCCAATTCTGCCATGTGCGAATGACCCAGCACTCCTACTCTGATGTCTTGGCAAGCAGTACCCTCAGTCTCTGCCCACCTGGTTCCTTATAATACATAGAGTGCAGACCACGATTAGTGCACCCTATTACGATAAATGTGCTGCACCACAGGGCAGCCTCAAACTTGTGCTGCTCTGGGTGCAGCGCATCCAGTGAAATGCAGAGAAACTGCTTCAATCCGTTTTGTGTTTCTCTGTAAAAGCTGCAACCTGCCTGCATGTTCAAGAGGGGACAGAGCTGGCCCGGCAGGCAAGTGCAGTGATTGACTGCATTCACCTGCAAGGGAATGACTGAGGGCCCATGGGACCTCCACGGCTCCTTACAGTGGGTTGCCTCAGAGGGCAAAATGACAATGTACCACCTTTCTGGGGCGAACTGTCAGTGCACCTCCTAAGGGAATGTTTGCCTCTTCGTCCGTGTTCCAAATAAGGCGCTGGGGCAGAGGGAAAGTGGATCCCTCATATGCACGTGAGCATGCCCCCTAGGCAATGAGGGATTGCCCTCTCACAAAAGTTGTGGTGCTACGTGTGCCACAGAACTATTACTTTTACAGATGAGGTTGCACAAGCATCTGCAGCGCTTTCTGTAATACCAAAGTGCCCCATGGGCACATAAAGCAGGCCCATTGCACCTCCAGGGCACTTTGCATAATACGGCCCCTGGAGAATTCCTTCATTAAGTGCACGGTCTGTGGTGCTACAATACTCTTCCATGCCATAGCCAATGGTCTTTTGGCAAAGAGCGAGGCAAGACTGGTAAATTTGCATGCCATTTTGTTTTGCCTAGTGCTCACCATTGACGGCAACAAACGCATTTGGAGCAATGCGCAACTGTATGCTAATCAGTAGGCCTGTGATGGTGAGTATGCCATTCCAGTAAAGTTACCTAGAGGGTCAGATCCAGAAAATACGCACAAGATCAGCATTTGTAGTCTGAGCATCTCATATTGATATTGGATACTGAAATGTATAATTAACTCACTATGTGTTAGATTCAGTACAATATGCTACGCCAGATGCATCAGTTTAACCTAGCATTCATAGAGTCCAGTTATCCCAAAGTAGGTTGCCATTATCTGTTCGCCAGTTCCTCTCCTAGATCATCGGTCCACCTCAACCTTGTTTCCGGTCAGGGAAGACATGGCTTGGCAGTTCGGGCTTGACTGTTCCCATGAGGCACAGGGTCAAGACTGATTTGCATATAGCTGTCTCTGAACTGGAATGGCTTAGTGAGTTAAAGAACGATGATGGATTCAACCCAGATCTGTGACTGGGGTGAGTGTCTGAAAAGTTTCAGCGCTCCGTCTATTATCCCCGTGTGTTTGCTTTGTCAAATATATTCTCAATCTTCAAGGAAGCCACGTCTGTTGGTGTTTCATAAGGCCGATATTCCCTCAGAAATATGTACGAGAGAACTAATAATTGCAGAAGTGCATCTCGACAGTATGAATCTGATTTATCTACATGAACCAGTCGAGGTATTTTGCCCAGGATGGCCAGATACACTGAAGGCAGTGTAAAACTCATCAGGGGCACTATCACATCTGGGTGTTTTACCAATAGCCAGGCCACCTGCTGCTCACTTGACCTCTTCAGTTGTGAGGGGAGCACAGAGCACCTCCACCTGAAGAGGGGAGATCTTATGCAAGTCTAGAATGCCCACATATGCTTGAAGATGTGCCCTCTAGTGGGTGGGAGAAGCACTGTAAAGCCGTTCATAATATGGCAACTTTTCATAGTAAATCTCCATTAGCGTTTTGACCACTGATCATAGTGGTCCTAAGTGCAGTAATGAGGAAGTGAGTGGCATGTGTAAGAGCGAATCGAGCTAAAACATTGCCTGACTTGTCCCCTTCCTTGTGCTGCCTACCTATGTGCTCTATTATCAACGAGCACAAGCCTGTCCACTCGTTCTTCTGCAACAATTTCTTTGCCATCCGTTTCCTCCTCCCATCTCTACTCTCCACTTCTCACAACTCACCTTCAGTCTCTTCACCTCCATATTAAAAGTTGATGTAACCTCCAATGTTGTCACCCATCTAACAATTGATGAAGACAACAAATTTGTTGTATAAATCTCAAATTACATACTTGGTTTCACCCATGTCATGTCACCCTGCGCACAGAACATGCACAAAGTGTAGAAACGTTGCCTTCTCCGTGTCTTGTGCTCTTTAGGGCTCCTCCAACTTGGACAGGTGAATTTCCAGCAAGCATGATATGTCTATTCAATGCCTCACCTGGTATTGGTAAAACATACTCATGCAGTGTGTTTCCAATCACAGACCTAAGATCTCTGTGTCAGCATGTTATGCTAACACTTATGTGCATGCATTTTCAATACAATTTCAAGACGGCTGGCGAGTGCTACTGACTTTGCACGGTAAACAAGCATGGGCAAACCAATACCAGTGGGCGGCGGAAGGCCATATTTGTTGCAGGCGGGCTCCAATGTGGAGTGTGGACATGGGGAACAAGGATGGGTGGGAGCGCATCGATATATAGTCATGCCCCGCTAGGGCTTGCAGAGAGCAGGAAAGGGCTGGGTACGAAGCAAGAGCGCAAGAGCGCAAGAGCGCAAGAGAAAGAGCAAGAGAGAGAGCAAGAGAGAGAGCAAGAGAGAGAGCAAGAGAGAGAGCAAGAGAGAGAGCAAGAGAAAGAGCAAGAGAAAGAGCAAGAGAGCAAGAGAGAGGGCAAGAGAGCAAGAGAGAGGGCAAGAGAGCAAGAGAGCAAGAGAGAGAGCAAGAGCAAGAGAGCAAGAGCGAGCAAGAGAGCAAGAGAGCAAGCAAGAGAGCGAGCAAGAGCAAGAGAGAGCGAGAGAGAGCGAGCAAGAGAGAGCGAGCAAGAGAGAGCGAGCAAGAGAGAGCGAGCAAGAGAGAGCGAGCAAGAGAGAGCGAGCAAGAGAGAGCGAGCAAGAGAGAGCGAGCAAGAGAGAGCGAGCGAGCAAGAGAGAGCGAGCAAGAGAGAGCGAGCGAGCAAGAGAGCAAGAGAGCAAGAGAGCGAGCAAGAGAGCAAGAGAGCGAGCAAGAGAGCGAGCAAGAGAGAGAGCAAGAGAGCAAGAGAGCGAGCAAGAGAGCAAGAGAAATCAAGAGAGAAATCAAGAGAGCGAGAGAAATCAAGAGAGAAATCAAGAGAGCGAGAGAAATCAAGAGAGAAATCAAGAGAGCGAGAGAGAGCAAGAGAGAAATCAAGAGAGCGAGAGAGCAAGAGAGAAATCAAGAGAGAAATCAAGAGAGCAAGAGAGAGTGAGCAAGAGAGCGAGCAAGAGCGAGCAAGAGCGAGCAAGAGAGAGCAAGAGCGAGCAAGAGAGAAATCAAGAGAGCAAGAGCGAGCAAGAGAGAAATCAAGAGAGCAAGAGAAATCAAGAGAGAAATCAAGAGAGCGAGAGCGAGCAAGAGAGAAATCAAGAGAGAAATCAAGAGAGCAAGAGAGAGTGAGCAAGAGAGCGAGCAAGAGAGCGAGCAAGAGAGCGAGCAAGAGAGCGAGCAAGAGAGCGAGCAAGAGAGCGAGCAAGAGAGCGAGCAAGAGAGCGAGCAAGAG